>OY783211.1:4550547-5757010 GCA_963678705.1 Panorpa germanica | reverse complement strand
AATTGCTGGTTATCAAAATATAGCGCAGGATATTATTAATGAAATTGTTTATGGACCATTGAAAGGAAAGACATGGGAATGGTAATTAATGAATTACATTGGCTAATATATGGAACATTATATTATTCATATAAGAAACTTCTCTATAAGCTGCTCTGTTAAATACAAGTTTATATTCTGCAAGTTCTTATAATTTAATATCAAAAGCAAAAAAGGAATACTAGCATTGTTTTCAATACTTTATGTAAATATAGGCTAGCAGAACTTGTGGATACATATGGCAGCAGAATGTCCGGGTCCGCAGCTTTGGAATCAGCGATAGATCACATGGTGAATCTGGGGAAATCCCTTCAATTAGATAATGTTTACACTGAAGATGTAGAAGTTCCCCATTGGGTTCGGTAAGCAAATGTTATAATTTTAAAGAGGTTATTGTAAATATACCATATATGTCTATGTATATATAGCGGTTCAGAATCTGTATGGATGAAAAGCCCCAGAGTAGTGAATATGCCTATGCTTGGATTAGGTGGCTCAGTTGGGACATCTCCGGCAGGAATTATTGCATCTATAGTTGTTGTTGAAAATTTTGACGAACTCAATAATTTACCGGACGAACAGGTAAGGCATTACATATAACCGCCTATGTAGTAACAAGAGAATAAATGAATAATCAGATTACAGGTAAAATTGTTGTTTACAACCCAGTATTCATAAGTTATGGGGAGACAGTACAGTATCGCAGTCATGGTGCTGCAGAAGCAGCAAAACGAGGTGCCAAGGCAGCACTAGTCAGATCAATTACGCCAAAGTCTATTCGTAGTCCGCATACCGGATGGCAATACTACGAAGATGGAGTTCCGCAAATTCCAGTGGCTTGCATAACAATTGAAGATGCAGAATTGTTGCACCGAATGTATAAACGAGGTTACTGCTTAATAACACATAGATTATTAAATGCAATGACAATGCATTAAACTAGCATGACAATGGAATCGATAAAAGACAAATATTTTGCAGGTACTAATGTAACTTTACATCTAACAATGGCAGCACAATTATTGGATCCAGCTGTTTCCAGAAACACTATTTTGGAACTTGTTGGCAATAATACTACCACCCAACGCTCGGTAGTTGTTGTATCAGGACATTTGGACAGGTAAACTATAAAGACTATTAACATATTTATTTTTCCATAATTTATGTAATTTAGTTGATATTATAACAGTTGGGATATTGGCGATGGTGCAATGGACGACGGGGGTGGTGCTATGATTTCTGTTGCCGCTGTTGCATTTTTACGGAAATTAAATTTGCATCCTCGAAGAACAATAAGGTTGGTAAAATACTTATATATAAAAAATCAGATGACAATAAAATGTTTGAGAGTTTAGATAATTTAGTTTATTTGAATATGTAGGGCTATATTGTGGACAGCAGAAGAACAGGGCTTAGTTGGATCCCAACAATATGCCGACAGACATGTCGAAGAGGAAGGAAAACTTAATTTCGTCATGGAGTCCGATAGCGGAACATTCAAACCACTAGGACTTGATTTTACTGGAAGCGAAACTGCATCATGTATTTTGCAAGAAGTCTTAAGGTATTTTACACGGTTTAAAACACCGATAAATTACTATTTTTCATAACATTATATACGTAAATTCTTGACCACTGTTAGGATCGGCGGGCAAATAGGCACAATTTTCAATCCTGACCATTTTTCGTAATTTTTTTTAATAACGCATAACACAAAAATTAAATAATATTTCTTTGTTTCTAATTCACTGAATTGGTTTAACATTTACAATACGTAATTTTTAGAATATTGAATTTAATTGCTTTATAAAAAATGACTGAAAGAAAAGTTTAAGGGTATAATGTATTGTTTAAAAATATAGACTATTGAAGCCAATCAATGCCACATTATTTAAGACTCCGCAAGATGGTGGGCCGGATATATCTCATTGGACAAATCGAGGAATTCCTGGATCCAGCTTACTTAATGAAAATAAACGTTATTTCTGGTTAGTGTGTTTACATATAAAAAACTTATACATTACAATAGAATGAATTTTTCTCGTTCGAACAACGCTATTTTATATTTGTATGTTTGTCTCAATAACAAAAAGGATCATTTTATGAATTATGGGAATGAAAGAGATAAAATAGAGTTGTAATCCTTGCTGTACAATACATTATTTTATATTATTTAATTTTTTCTTATATTCTTGGGTTTGCCTTTTATTCTTTTTAGACTATCATATCTCAGTAAACATTTTGGAGTCACTTTGACATCATAATGAAGATGCGTATGATTTTTTTTGTCATGAAAGAGTTCATTTACAGTTCAGTTTCTCACAGTCGTTCATTTGAAATGTCTATTTTATCGGCTACAAATGGCGAAATCACTCCACCTATCGGAATACAAATTAAGATAAAGTAGATGCGAATAGTTGTTAAAAGAGAAAAATGTATGCGAATGTATATTTTAGGTACCATCATTCTGCCGGAGACTCGATGACCGTTGAAGATCCCCACAATCTAGACCTGTGCGCAGCCGTTTGGACAATTGTATCCTACGTTATAGCGGATTTGGAACATGACATCCCCAGGAAATAAATTTGGAAATTTGGAAGCATTGCGGTTTCTACAGCAAGCAAAGCAGCATTGTAGCTTACAGGTTTATTACTTTTACTAGAGTCAACGACGTAATATGTTCTCTGTATTTTACCTTACTTCTAACTAACTAACTAACTAACACAGTGATAGTTATTACCTTAAAGATAAAATCCTAAATTAAATATATAAAAATTGTTTGAAATATTTTATTTTATTTATCATGTACAATTTTTAACATTTATGTATTATTTTAACACATTATAACATCGATTTATTATATTTTATATTATAAACATTGAACAATGAGGAATAACATTAAATAGTTTTCGTCCATATACAACATTTTTAAGGTGTGTAACTTTTGGTTGACACATTTTTGAGTCACTGTAGTTATATTAATAATAATATGCAAAGTCTTCACTGGCACAACATATTTTGTATTTCACTCGCATGCACTGCAATAAAATCCAGTGGAATGAAATTATGTTTCATTGGAAATCTTGTAGGAAAATATTGCACCAGAGGAAAGAATCGATGCTTATATTATTGTTAATATATTTTATTTATTAAGCAGGTAACAGTTCTAGAGATTAAAATATTACAATTTGACAACAATTATTAAATTTATCACTTATTATAACATTGTGTTTTTTAAGTTTATCTTATTCTTACTTTACTTATGCTTAAAAAATCACAAAATTTATCATGTTTTAAAAATAATGACAAAAAATTAGGTGATTGCAGTAAATTTAAAAAGAAACTTTGATAATAAGAAAAAGATTTTTACAATTTTTCAGTTCAATCTTTCAAACACTAGTCAGTAATGTGTGTCTAGCGTTGACTTATTTCATTTTCCAAAATTTTTTTTTCATTTCCATATTAATGTACATATTTTCAAATTGTAGTTTTTTTCAAAATTTGCTACAAATGTTTAAACAAATTGAATACGATCTTTTATTTGTGCTACATATATTGACAAATACAATCATTTTTAATTGAGCATATTTTTAAATACGAAATATTTTAAAATTTGAAATATCTTTGGCTTTTAATCTAGGTACGAGTACGATAACGAATACACCCAATTTAATTACATTATGTATAAATATATTTTAATTTTACTTCATTGGTGATATGAACTACCAAAAAGCTTCCAATATGTAGCAGTGTCAATATAAGCGTTAATTAGTTCACGTTGCGTGCATCAAGTATTATTCATTGATCCGTATCGTATCGGCGCATTGCTGACGGAAATGCTCTAATAGACAAATTGTCGACGTCGTGCATTTAACTGCATGGTACTTCCGTCGGCTAATCGAATACTGGGGATTAGATCACAGGGATTGTTGTTTGACATCAGACTGCTTGTGTCTTCGGGTTCGATTTCCGAAACAGCGTCATATTCTTTGGGTTGTTGTCAAGTTTAATTGATTACATATTCACATAATAAAGGAGGAGTAATTCGCTCTCTGCGAATTCAACAAAATGTGTGTTTTTGTTGCGAAACTAACTGTTTGAAATATTCGTACAATAGATTTTATCGCTACTAGGTACATGGACACCATTTGGTAGTTCGATCTAATCTTCATTTGATTAAATTGGATTGTCAAAAAGGGATGGAAGCAAATTGGTGTATTTTTTAAAATTATTGACATTTTTTTAAGGGTTTCATTTACAAATTATTTTATACAACTTTTATTAATTCTTTTTTGTCGCAAGTTGTATAATAAAAAGTTATAAGTAAAAAAAAACTGTTCTGAGAAAAAAAGAGTCTGTTCATTATACCACTTAATTTACCATATTTTTATTATAAAAGTTATAAGCTAACATTAAAAAAAAGTTATAAATAAAAGTTGTAGTAGTATATAATTCAAATTACGAGAGTTCGGCCGCGACTCATACTTAAAACAAGTTGTGCGGTATAAACTGCCGACATAACTAAGAAGCACTGATTTACTTATTTTTCTATTATATATATGTAGAAGTAGTTCCCGAGTGGTGACCGGGTGTGAAAGAATAGTCCCAATGTTGCTCATGCATGTCGTAAGAGGCGACTAAAATGGGTACCCAGTGCCTGGGGGTATAGCCGGGCACCCTGCCCCTGGGGATTATATCAGGGGACTGGTCCTCCAGGTTGGGGGTTGGGCGTGGTGCTAACAACTCCACCCCGTGAAAAAAAACATTGTTACGAAATCTCAAGTAATTAAATCATTCGGAAAAATTCTTGAGAAGGCCAGGGCCCACCCAGGGCTGTCGAGTCACTGAAGAAGAAGAAGGTATATAGAAACGAAAAAGATAAAATTCATTATCGTATTGTATATTTATACCGCTCTTTAACCTCTTTTAAGTATAAGTCGGCGCCGAACTACCGTGATTTGGACTATATATAAAAATGTATGGGACTTCTAGTATTCAAGATAAACAAGGAAAACTGATTACAAACTTGTTTTCAAAATAGCGGCCGCATTGGGCCGCATAAAAAATAGAATTGTCACTGGATTAAAATGAGTTGAGAATATATTAGGAATAGGATCAACGTTTATCCTAACTAAAAAAACTTCCATGAGCCGGGCCTGAAAATTTTATATAAGTACGAAATAGAAAATCCTGTGTGTATAAACAACACCTGTGCTTATATAAAGCTATTACACTTACATCGACAAGTAAAAGTTTCTTCATTAATATCTATGATATTTTTACAATTTAGGTAATTTTTTATGATCTATTTCTTAGGTTTTTGATATTTGTGCTCTTCTATTAAGCTTCTCTATGTTTCTTATAGCTAGCAAGTAATATATTATACTTCTAATCAAGATTATAATTTAACAATATTATTATTTGTAATAACTGCAAGGACACATTTCTTTAAATTTAGAAACCCTTGTTTCTTTTTAACTACATTTTGTTATTAATATTGTTAAAAGTTATAAACATAGATGTTTAAATTTGACACATTATTTGTTGATTTGATTTATAAATGACTTTTAAACATTTTTTTCAAAATTATGTATTGCGAGTACGTACCAATAATTTAGAAAAAAAGTAAATCGACTTATGCGGATTCTTAGATGTAAATCAGACAAGTACATTTCATAAGTTTTTACATGTGTATTAAATGAGTTTTGTTTTACAATCGAGATACCTACGTGTACACGCGCGAAAAGAAAATCGCCCGAGTTTATATGGCCAGAATGTGTGAATATCTAGTATCTTATAATCGCGCGATTCGGATACGTGCGTAACCGTTTCTTTCATGTAAACACTTTACTTTGTACTTCGTACGTAGTATTAAAAAACGGAGTAAAGATTGATTTATAATGGTAAATTTTTTAAAAGTGTCCGGTTAAAAATGTAACCATTATTAAACAAAAATGTACACATTCACTTAATACAAATGTAATAATTACATAATATTTATGTAGTACTCGATTTAATTAGAAATAATATATACATAATCAATTTCTTTATACGTCTGAACTATTCTTTACTGTTAGATTTACAAAAAGGTGCAGAGATTTTCTCTTTAAAGGAACATTTCATAGTTGTAATTCCGATTTACGTATTACAATAGAGGTCAAAGGTTGACGACAGATTGTAGAATCCGAAATATCAATGGGTCATATACCTGATATTATGAATTGACATACATAATTAAACAGATTAATTGAAACGGTTAACATCTGTGCGATCAAGACCACCATTGGTGGACGGTGGTAGAGAAATTAGATTGCTATTGGTGGCTGGCTCCAGGCAGTGACACATCCAGATCTTTAATTCACAATTTATAATGATTATGAACTAGATAGAAATATTTTATTTGCCCAATGCTTCAGCAATACATATTTTCAAGTCTGGGGCCACTGCATTTTCAATAAAAGTGTTCCGTTTTAGCTAGACAGATATTTAACAATGATTTTCTGAAAACAAAATTAGATACTTCACATCAAAATGTTACACTTTAGTCCAACTTTTAATTTCGTTTCCATCAGTTATTCTCTATCAATCTACGGCTTTAATTTACCGATACATTTCTATTTTTAAGCGGGTTTTACACGACCAGATAAGATTCCGATTCAGATAAAAAGTTCATCTAGAATCACTTCATGTGTGACTGCAAACAGATTCATCTGATTGTGTAAATCCGCTTAAAAGATTAACAAAAGCAATAACTGCTGTAACTGATCTTGAATTAATTCAATATAAGAGTACAACCAATCAATTAATATTAATAAATTCGTTAAAATCGTTGTGTGTTATAAATATTTCTTTGAATTAATTTAAATAATTAAATATAAAATTGCATACCAGTAACTAATTTTAAATAATCTATAACATAGTTATGATCATGGGTGTCCGCAGAAAATTTGACAGAGGATGGATAAACAATGATATGCTACAGCATCCCGTGTAAATATATCATTTATTTCAATTTAACTAGTGTAAGTTCAAAATCCAAAGAAGGGGAGGGGGTGTTTATCTGTGGACGCCTATGCTAATGGCTACATTACCAAAAATTAATTCAAATAATATGATTAATATCGTAAATTATTAATAAAAAAAAATATATATATGTAATTAATATAATATTGGGGGTATGACAAATCGTTAGTTATTTAAGAGGTCTCGTCTTCCTGATTATGTTTTGCAAGCGCCAGGAGAATCATAGTTAATTCCTTTCTATTAATTTTTCCATCGGCATTATAGTCGACTCCTCGCAGAATGGTTTCTTCGAAGTCCTGGAGATCCTGTGCATCATAGTCCTGAATTTTATAAACATTTATTAAAATCTATGACCCAATAAAAATTACAAGATCTGTTATAACTCGTAAGCTATATATGAAAATCTGATTAAAAGTGATTATTTTAGATGAAATGTCGGCGCCTTTATATTTTCACTTTAGTTCTATCAGTTCGACCACACACTGACTCATATTGCAAAGGCATAACATCCCAGGAACCATTTTGGAGTCACTTTAACATCATATTGAACATACGTATGATTTTCTTTGTCATGAAACAATTGAATTCTATTTCATTTGTTCAATCATTTCACCTGGCCTCACTGTAATGAACTCACCAGTATTGAATCAAGTTGCAAATAAACCATTAAAGTGTAACAGAGACAGATATATCTTGTTTTTTTGTTCTATGATATTCTGGTGAAATCAATGTGGAATTATATCTCTGTAAACATAAATATATTCAAATGTAAAAGTAACAACAACTATATGTATTATGTGGAAAAAGAAACAATATTCTTATGAAAAGATTCTGACATGATATTCTGATTCTATCTGAAATCTGAGTGACAAGAATTGATTTCTTGACTGGAACTTCACCTAGTTATGCCACTTCAGGAAAATACTATTTTATATATTCTAAAATAAGAGCCGTATAAAACCAAAAACCTTCCTTTCAAATACTAATACAATAGTATCACATTTACAATTTACCTTCTTAACAAGTTCTAGGAGATCCTTGAGAAATCCTCGTAGTTCCTCATTTTCAATGGTGCCATTATTATCCTAAAAAGGGTAAATGCATATAAATGTTTGTTGTTCTAAAATACTCGTATACCAAAGTGAATTAATAAATATTTAACCAAGAACTTACGCGGTCATACAGTGAGAATACCCTCTCAATGTCCACCTTGGTTAGTTTGGTGGCTCCCTAAAAATATTAAGATTGTTAACTAATAATGATTTAGCAAATATACTGACTACAAATGACGGGATTAACTAAGATATGTACAGTACAACTGTGAATATTAGGATTTGATATTTCTTATCGAAATCTATCTTACTTTAGGCACAAAACACAACGAATCATTATTTTAAATTTTAATTTTCTTTAATGGGTTATATTTGTTGCCAATAGTTCAGGCGTATAATATTTTATCAATACCGGCTATTAGTTTGTATTGTTAATGATGTACGACGTATCTCCATTTCCGGCTTTGTTATATTTAATAATGATTAGTTATTAGAATTTCAATATAATACTCGTATGCAAGCTTGTATTAAGTTTTAATCTCGAATATGAAATACAACATTTTTTTTATTAATACATGATATTTTTTTCAAATATCAATACCTATTAGGTATCATCCATAAATTACGTCAAACAATATTTATGGTCTTTTAACCACCCTCCCCATTGTCAAACATTGTTAAACTCATTCCTCTATTGTGACGTCACACATATGGGAAAGAAAATTTAGTTGTACTCTTATTTTGGTTTTTTTGACTATGTTTACTTTCTTTTTTAGAAGACGAATTTTAAACTACCCACCGAGTCACGTCTTGTCACACTTTGATGACTCCATCCTCCTCTTTTTGCGTGTGACGTAATTAATAGATGGCCCCTTATAGTACAAGGCTTATGGAAATAAACCCAGTTCGGTAGTGTGGGGTATAATACCTCACAGCTGCTAAACATTTTATTATACGAGTATTGCTACGAGTATGTCAATTATAAAATAACGATAAATTCAATAAATAATAAGATAGTCATTATAAGAAATGTTATAAACAGCGATATAGGGTACATAATGATTTAAATACATTTTCAATATGAAATATTAAAAAAATTAGAGCTCAACTAATAAAGAGCTATCAAAATATTGAGTATAAGAAGGAATTCAAAAAGTGTAGCATAAGAAAAACATTTGCAGTAACTTAATTATTTTTGAAATAATTTTTTGAATGAAACTAAGATTAAAGTAAACTATGACCCCCTACTGTGTAACATTTTAGTGCCGCCCATTAACTAAATTAGTCTACACTGTAAAATAAATGCTTTAGACACCCCTTTCTTGGATTAAAAAATAAAGAATAGCGAATTCTATAATAAATTGAATAAGTACATAAATGGATATGCGATGATTTAAAAATCGCACGGAAATTATTATTTATATTTATTATTACTTCCGTCGTATTCCTTTTCTAAGTGCAGCTTTAGCCTAAGAAAGAGACGTCTTAAACCTTTTTTTCGGCAAATTTTTTTCCCGCTTGAAACTATGAAATTATTTTGCAATTCATTTGATCTGGGCTGATAACTTTGGATAAACTGAAGCTACCCAATTTTCTCAGAAATAGTTCTTTGAGAAATCGCCTAATGTTAACGGGCGCCTTTAAAAAGTTACAAAATATGGACTATGTCAACCTCCATGCTCCATTTGCTGTAACTGTATGTTGCTACTCCTAATCTTCTATTCATGCGGTTCTTTCCATGCATTTTTCCATGCGTTGTGCACAATGTGCAAAAGTGTTTTGTTTCAAAAGCTGTTACTTACTTCTATGCCTTCCTTTAATGGTTGCGAGTAGTTTCAAAATAAGGGTGCACAAGGAATTTGTTATTAAGGTTGCTTAATGGTGTTAGGATTTTTATTCAATAAAATCTTAGTGCTTCTATTTTCAAACACCTATTCATTTTATGTAAATTTTATTGGTTTAGTCATTTTTAATATTTATTTTTAATAATTTTTTGATGTTGTTTAAAATATAGTTTTGTCTGTATTGATCAGTATTGATTGTAATGATAATTTGAACTATTTTAAACAACATCAATTTTAGTAGCTAATGTTTCTATTTAATTTCGTTTTATCTTTTTAAATTTATTCGTTTTTTTTTAAATAAATAATCTAATGTGCAAAATTTAAATCTAAATTTTAGAAAAGATAATTTTTATGAAGAAAGAGATAGATATGATATAATTTGATATTTAATTCGACGACTTTAAAAGTGTGTTTTAACATTAAAGGGGTAGATATGTTCCCCCTCCTAACGCAAAACCTGACTATTGGATCTAGTGGAGTAACTAGAGGGTAAAATAGTGCGTTATCTGGAAGTGATGAAATATTGACAATTTAAAATACTGAAATTTTTATGGGTTTTAAATATGAAGTTCTAATCAGGTAATTTTTAAAAACTCAAAACATTAAAAAAATATACCTGTCTCGTTGTTCTCATACTAAGTTAGAAGCATTTACATATACGTATACGTATATATTTCTCACTATAGTGAGAAAAGAAACGAGACAGGTATATAATTTTAATTTTTTGTTTTTTTCTAATGACTTGATTGATTGTCAATTTAAACTTGTAATTGTTAACTTATATATTAATCTTCAAGATTCATAAGTTTTATGCATCAAATTCCGATCAATTCGATTATTTTATGTTATGTATGTTACGTTTTAATATTTGCGTATATTTTTCTGAAATAATCTTTCTGGGAATTGGCACTGTGTTAAAATTAATCGTTGCTTCTGTAATCCACATAATCTCCTCGATCCTCGATTATGTTAATTAAATTTTCCTAAATATTATAAGCCTAATTACTTTTGCTAAGGCTTTGCATATATTAAACTCAACACACATTTTTAAAAGTCATCAAATTATAAATCAGTTATTTCATGAAGAGAAGATAGAAGACACAGTATGACATTAAGATTGCAAAAAATATATCTAAATATAATAATCAGAATTTGTTATTACATTGCGGTTACGTCACACAATAAGTTAAGAAAAAAACGCTTATTACCTTGAACACTTGACGACACAGGAAGTTTTCTTTCACCGGAAGTAGTCTGTAATTAAGTAAGTTTGTAAACATTTATTATTAATTCATTATAATGCATAAACTGCGTCTACACTAAGAAAGCACTAATATCAAATCCTTTTGACTGTAATGTTTTCAATGGAAAGGTTGCCAAATTTAATATACATAATTGGTGTTTCCAGAACCAACGTGATAGGAATTTTTAAGGGGTGCTTTTTTTAAAACTGATTGAGATATATTGGATAATTATTGGCGTTTTTATTTTTTTGAATATTGAAAAGTTCACGGAGATATAACTAGTTACACTGAGAATTTCTGTGTTGATCTTGATAAAATAATAATGCTGTTGTTATCTTAATATTGCAAAAACGAATATTTCTTGTCTTCATTATTAACCCATTTAAAATACTGTACAGACATTCACGGCGTCATTATATAATAGCGATGGTTGATGTGTACTGAACAATTACGATAATAGCTTTTGCTTTAGGATCCCAGAGCCGCAAGACATACCATGTCCATGTCCATGCCATGTACCATACACGGGCAATGAGAACATGCGAAAACACAGAAAGTCCATTTAGAGTGTTGTACGACTATGTTATAACCTTTGTTTGTTTTAATTTGTTTTGTATTTTATTAATGAATGTAATAAAAGGGCAATAATAAATATTATAAAAATAAAATGAAATGCTGGAAGTATAAGGGTCAGCGATCGAAGTCTTACCAATTTCACGCTACTTTAGCAACCAAACGGCAAATGATAGCGCACTTATTTTTTGACAAGCATTTGCACCAGAGCTAACTGCTGATGATAGTTACTGACTTTAATATTAACTACACTCTATAAATTGTATTTTACTTACTTTGCCATTTCTGATAGCTGCAGTCTCCCATCTTTATTAGCGTCAAACACTTGAAGCTAGAAAAAATGTTGTTTAGTATGATGATTTTAAAAGATCATCAATCTTCAAATTTAATTTAGAATAAAACTTATCATAAAATAAAAATTGTTAATATCCGCTAAACACTGTTAGGGTTATTTAATGTTTATCTAACGTCACAAAAGTTACCTGTTACGATCGTTTTATGACCTATTGGAATTAACGAATATCTCCCTTTTATGTTTAGCAAATATTTTATCTAATAAACATTTTAGCTAATACTTACCATAGTGTCCGTATACTCAATTAATTTATCTTCAGAAACATCGTTAATCTTTTTAGCTTCCTTCAAAAGATCTCTCAAAAAGTTCTGTAATGAAGAAAATGATTATAAATGATTTGAAATTACCAGCTGTCAGTTAGAAATATTTATTACCGTTAACCAAGGTAAAAATAACATCGCTAAACGATTTATAGTGGTGTCATTTAACGAGAAAAAATACATTTATTATCAGGTGATCAGGTTACGGTAAAGTTACAGCTACTAAGCACTGCAATTAGTCGATCACTCAGATATTATGTAGTAAAACATGCACCGTGTGAATTATTTGTAAAAGGCTATACGACGCTGACAATTAAGGGCGACCGCACCATGGTAGACGGTAGAACATTGTCTTGCAGTGCAGTGTCACAGTTGCTAACTTACCTTAAACTAATTAAAGAGTCACTTTGCGTTATATTTTCTACCTGGACTGCCTTAAAACAGTTTGGTTATTCGCCACAGGTTATAGAAACATATTGTACCAGAGCGGTGCGATGCACCACGTTTAGCACCTGGTGGTGGTAAATTATGAATAATAACATGATTTGAAAATACGACATTTTTTTTTTTTTTTTTTTTCATAAGTAAAATTTACTTTTTTTTTTGGTTGTGTCTGACTTTGTATCTGCTATATTTTAAAATGACAACTGCTTCAAATTCATTTTGAAATATCAACTTTTCTTTTAACATTTTTTTAATCTCTAGATTTAGTAGGGTTACTGCACTTACTTTAAGTTCATCCGCTTCAATGTACCCGCTACCATCAGTGTCGTATTCTCGCCAAATCTAAAAAAAAGGGGAAAACCTTTATGAGTATATACACTAGAGATATTAATATGAGAAAAATTAAAAAAATGATCACCTTCATAAACTCGACGCTGGATTCTAACGGGTTGTCAAATCGGAAAAGCAGTAAAAAGTTTTCCTCCATCGGAAGTAGTTGCGCCAGCTGTAAAAGAAAAGTTGGAAAACTTTATGAGGAGGCTTAGTCATTACTCATTAGTTATAAAAATGTATTGATTATTTGCTTGAATAACACGCTTAAAGTTAATACTAATTCTTATACAGAATCTTTTGCATAACGTGGGGTGATATCTTTTGGGTATAAAACTATTAATAATTTCACATTTATTAAAAATTATAATAAACTATTTATTTGATGTTATCTTTAAAAATTCTTTTAAATACTGTATATACTTAATGTGTTTAAGAAATATCAGCAAAATTGGAAGCGCATGCACTTGCTGTGGCGTTCCATTTGATCGTATTCTCCCATCTTTTTACGTATAACGTTAGAGGCCATCTATAAATTACTATACTATTTTGACCCCGAATTTTTTTGTTTTAGAAGAAATTAGTTCAGTTTCTCACATTTTTTCATATAAAATGTCTACTTTATCGGCTACAGATGGCGAAATTACTCCACCTGTCGGAATACAAATGAAGATAAAGTTGATGTGAACTATAATTGAAGTGAAATAGTGAGAGAAACGTCACTAAATAGGGCACTTCACCAAATTGTTTACTGGGTTAGCTCTCACGTTCCATTATCACACCTCGTCCCAATTTGTGACGACCTTACTAATTTGTGGTCCCTTATTAATGCATGATTTCTAATATGAAAATAAACAATACTTAAAAAGGAAATTTGTTCTAATTAAAGATAATTTGAAATATTTTAATCAGTAGAAATGGCTGGTTAAAAAATCAGTACGGATGGTCACGCTCTTCAACCGTGTGGCTAATATCAAATCTCTCCTAATCATTTTGGATAGTTATCTTATCAGAAAATAGTAATTCCAGTATCGATAGTATCGATATACATGATACATGATACCATTTACGGTCTTCATGCTGTGCCCGATGTAATCTGTGATGATTATTCGCTGATAAATACAGACACATATTGTTGCTGGTATATTACAGGGAACAATAGCTGAAGTTAGTTAGTTAACATGGATCGCTGGCTCGGTAAAATAGCTGTCGTAACTGGAGCAAGTGCAGGAATTGGGGCTGCAGTAGTGCGAGACCTTTCCAGGGCAGGACTCGTGGTGGTGGGTCTGGCCAGGAGAGTGGAACGCGTCGAGGCACTAGCTGAAGAACTTAAAAACGAGAAAGGAAAAGTTCACGCTATCAAGTGCGATGTCACTAAAGATGAAGATGTAAAACAAGCATTTACGTGGATTAAAAATAATCTTGGGGGTGTGGATGTTCTCATCAATAATGCTGGAATATCACGGTGCGTATGATTAAATTATGTTTCCAAATCCAAGTAAACTATACGCATTCTTAGTGAAATTACATTTACACCTATTTTAACCAAACGAAGCACAGAATCATTAAAGTGATTAAAAGTTATAAAAAATAAATTATCCCTCGACGTCACGTTAAATTTAATTCATTTAAAATTCATAATTCATTCATAAAACTTAAAAATCAATTTTTTTTAAATTTAGCAAGTATCTATAGGTAAGTATGGCATACTTACTATCACTATTTAAAAAAGTTAAAATTTTTGAAGATATTTTTAAGAAAATAATCTTGTTATTTATTCTTTCAGATTGAATTTGATTTCGGATGCTGATAATCTGGAAGCTCTGCGATCTGTGATAGACACAAATCTCTGGGCAGTTATTCTCTGCACGAAACAAGCTCTAGCTAGTCTCAAGGAAAGAGATGTTCCAGGGCACATATTTAACATTAACAGGTATTTATAATTAAAAAAATACCCGCTAAATACAAAAGGTAAAGGTAAATTAAATATTATTTACCGTAATATTTTTTACGTAAAATTACGTTTTAATTTTGTTACTTAATTATTTAGTAAATGTCATCTCACATGTCTCTCGAGACAGATTGTAAATTATAAATGGAAATAATTCTATTTGGTCGTCATGAAATAACTTGCTGGTTTTAAAGCGTTGTAGGACATAGCATCAACATAAGTCCCGAGACGCCGCCCATGAGCAACATCTATCCAGCGTCGAAATACGCCATTACTGCTTTAACCGAGTCTCTAAGAATAGAACTCACCTACCTGAAGAGCAAGGTCAAAGTAACCGTAAGTCTAAAAATCTGATTTCTTTCAATTTCTAAGTTCCATATTGATATTAAGCAATAATGGGCTTGTGTCCTCATTTTTTAGTGGTCGCGTTTTCAATTGTTGATTGAAATTGATGTTAATAAATGTGTATTGATGAGTATATTTTATTAAATATCAAAATATTGACGGAGATATAACAATTACAAATTTGAATTGTAGTTTTAGCACTAGAAATGGTCGACCATATTTGTATGACGTGAAATGCATTTTAACGTCAGTTATTTGTTGAGTAGGTCAGTGCTGTGGTAATGTTCTGTAGCTGTTGGTAGTCAAATAATCAAGTCAAGTAAAAGAATAATAAGTTTTTATTTTATTTAACCCTGCTAAGGCAGACATAATATTGAAATTTTATTATTTCTTGAAATAGCTGTAAATAATATTTGATATTTTGATATATAAATACATATAGCAGAGATTTATGAGCTGTAAGGTTGGTAACCTTACACAATGATTGTGATGTCACATGCACTTGGAATGTGTACAACGTTGAATCACTTTAATAATTAAAGAGACAAAATGACTTTTTTAATTGTTAATATCTCTTAACATATAGTAGTAACCCACTTTATCAGTATATAGTACACTTTTATAGAAATTAAGACATAGGACACAAACCCATTACAAATATAATTTTTCAGAGTATCAGTCCTGGAGCAGTTGAAACAGAAATTTTAGATGCAGCTGGATTTTCACAATATTTTAAAACTGTTCCTTGCTTGCAACCTGAGGATGTGTCGTCCGCCATAATGTTCGCTTTGGGAACTCCGCCACATTTAGTGGTACGATATTTAACTTTTAAAATTATTTTATTATAATTAGTTCATTAGTAATACTAACTTTCTACAGAATGTGTTAATTTAGTTAAAACATTTCAAATGTTTTGACCACCCAGTAAACAATTTGGTGAAGTGTCCTATTTGGTGAAGTTCGAGTCACTCGTACAATTCTATTCTAACGCTTTACAAGTTCTCTACCTGTCACAGATTTTGTGTTAGTTTTTCATAATAATATTCTTTCTTTTTCCAACATCATTCATTAAGTATTTCTGTTTCTTTCCCACATGGGTATATTTTTATTATCCGGTCATAAATCATAAACCTACTCCGCTTTTAATTCAGCAGTGAACCGTCGTTGCAATGTCTGTAGCTCATAAAAAGGACCTTTCCTTTGAACGACTGAATAGAAAACGAACACGTTCCAGACAAAAAATTCATGATACGTAATAGAAATTAAGTAGAATTTACTCCAAAATGTTTACTGGGCAGCTGTTAAGTGAGATATTCCTAATTATAAAAAATGCTCCATTTTAACGCATACATCAAGAACGGTTCTACAAATTTAACAAGAAAACTTATATAATAGAGAAATAAATTAGAAAAATGTTTACTGTGTTTTAAATAGTTTAGCCAGTTAGTACCGCAACTTGGCAACGTAGTATGTTGTTGTGCTATGTGAGCGTTAGCACGGAAACTCACATTTTTGAATAATGTGATATTGCTTATCGATTTCGGATGATCGATCAACTGGATGATATATATCCTAAATACTATCCTATATGAAGTGTACGTAACGTGAAGTCTTAATATCCAACTATACTTCTGTACATCTGCTAACGATCAGATGTGAACTACCTTAAGAAAAAAATATATTTTTAATTGATTTTTATTTTTGCAGATTCATGAATTGACACTCCGAAGCATCGGGGGCACTGTATAAAAATGATAATAGTTTATTTTGGGTTTAGCTTGTTCTTGCGTAACACGATATCAGGTTTGGTTGAAACAGAACATGTTCAATGTTCGTTTGTTGAAATACAGTCTATTTATTTTATTTCATTTTCATATCTGATTAAATTCTATTACAAATTATCAATTTTTGTTTTGTGATAAATTTATTAAGTAATCTATACAGTGGCGGATTTGGGTCGGTGAAGAGAGTCAGGCGCAGAAAAGTATTGGGCCTTCCCGCTCAGAAAATTACAGGAAAAATCGAAAAAGATGTTGGCCATATTTTTAGCTCTCACTCGTTATATCTATTGCAGTTGTATCACAATTGGATATTCACTAAATCACAATTGCCTTTCGGTGAAATCAATTATATCTAGTGTGACTAGGAGCCCCTCAATATTCGGAGCACCAGCCGTGCGCTTGTTGATAACGTAATCAATTATCCATTACAATGTTGTTGAGCTGTATTGGTAATAAACGTTTCATGAGAACAACAGTAATAAGTTTCTACATCACTAATTGAACAAATTATTTTTATGCTCTGTACATTCATAAATAATTGAAACATGTTTGTGTATCGGTTGTTTATCTGCAATAATAATCACAAAATGAAAGTTTGATTTCGTTTTTATTTCCGTTAAAGCACGCTATGTTTACATCATTGTTTATTTTTGGTTAAGTGTCGTCAGTCAGGTCGTGGTAGTGTAGAAAAGTCACTATTTATCAAAAAGTAAAAGTCTAATAGAAGCGGACCTGACTGAGCGGTTATGCATAAAATACATCTCGTAAATTTTAAGCATTTTTTATCTCCCTCTACCCGTCTTGTTTTCTTTTTTCTTTGAAGTCGAATTTTAGACCTCCATTTTGTAAGTCGACCTTAAATAAAGACCAAAATAAATCATATATCGTCCTAGTTGGATTGGGACTATTTAAAAAATCGTCAGACATTAACGGACACCAGTTAAACTCTTACAAAAAAAGGCTCATAGATTTGATGTGACGTCGCGAAGCCTACGATTCTTCCACTTTCTCGTCATGTCTTATCACATCTGTGATCCCTAATGCAACATTAATATGTTACAATGAGTGTATACAAAGTGTTGCAGCTATTATTTTGTTTCTGGTTTTCAATTGCCGTACGTAAACGGGAAAGTAACATTGTCAACATGTCTTTCGTTAGTCTTTTAGTTTCGTTGGCTTATTTCAAGACACGCCTAGATCAAGATGATCCTCATTGATATGTTCTTGCTTACCTCTCGAATGTCTATTTTCCCATCTTGATTGTCGTCGTATGCTTCCATGAAACAGGCCTTCAGCTCGACTAACATGGCATCAGTAACAGCCTGAAATAAAAAGAATGTTATTAAACTTTCTTAGTTTAGTTCTTAGATAAATTACCACTGGATAAAATTGAGGCTTGGGTAAGCGGTAACAAAAGGTCACACTTTGATATTATGCAAATTGTACTGTGTACTATGAATACTATATTTAACAAATTTAACACTAGATATAATTTCCACATGCCGGCCCTGTTTGAAGTCACAAAGTAGCCTTTGGTAACCACAGCTATAGTAAATGCACATATTGGTTTCGAGAAGTCAAAGGAAAATGTTTGCGTTTAAAGTAATATCAATTTATTTCATCTCAAAATCTGTTTTATTTACTCTTAAATTAGTTTTCTATTATTTGAAATTAAACCCTTTCAGAGTAAAGGTATGCTTACGCATCCTTTGAAATACTCGTATTTGCTTGTAAGACCTTGTAATTACTTAAGACCCTATTATTGACGAGAAGAGGTAACGAAGGCAACCACCGCTGTTCAGATGGATAGATAACATTTATTTGAAAATCATTATACCTCCACCATGAATTTGTCACCCTAAAACTAGGTCAAAGCAATTATCTGGGAGTTTTGGAAGTTACGGAACCGCTAGATCAAGTAAAGGGAATAGTTCATTTCCTATTATCTTTAAAATATTTATTTTCAAAGGAAAAATATATCTTCGATATCAAATAATAGTTATAATATATATACAAATATATACATTAAATTATTCATCAACATTACATTCATTAAATAAATTATGTCTTATTTAAATACATAATAATAAACATTTAAATTGTAGCACAATTTTTGGGTTAGTCTGAATTTATTATATATTTAAACAATTAATTGCAGTTCCCTGTATTATCGACTGTCACTAAATAATGCTTGTAACCCACTTCATGATGCAATTTGTCATTGTTATTGTTGTTAAGCTTAACTTCCGCTAAAACTAATGGCTTAAGCTAGGGTAAATCTTTAAAATGTATCAAACAGTATCAAATGTGACTGACAATTAATGGTATAATTAAAAATTACTATATATTTTCATACAATTTCAAATTGTGTTTAAACTGAATGTTTCTGTGACATTTATAAATACTTAATTTAATCGTCGTTCGTAATGTTCTAAGACACTATATTGTAATTAAGAATTAGTATAAATGCTGTATTTGTTTTGACAAAATGAAATTTATCTTTATAAAAATTTGTGTGCATGTTGATCACATTACAACAAACTTGTACTTTATTACTACAAAGTGTTCTCAAAAAATTGCTTCCTGCGATGCAAAGCTTCTGAAGATCTGCTAAAGGTTTGTAAGGCATGTTTTAAATTTATTATAACTTTTAGAAATATTCTGTCTAAGAAAGTGTTTTGTTATATATACCCTTTTAGTAGAGTTTTATTCCCACTTATTTAGAGATAATTTGTTCAGATTAGGCTTTCCTATCCCTGAGAAAAAATTGATTTTGAATGTTTTGAATTGTCTTAAGCTCTTTACTAGATCGTTTGCTTGATGTGATCAGTATTGGATTAGTCCGTAGGTTAACTGGCTTCAAGCCTATAACTCTGGCCTCAAAAGATCCTCTAAATGAGTTAATTGTTATTAAATAAAATTGAATTTCGCGTAGAGTTGATTGTCATTTTATAAATCACTATTTTTGCAAATATTTCTAATGTCAAAAAGTTAGTAGATAGTACTAAACCCACCAATTTTTTTAACACATTGGCTTTCAAAGGTTAATGTTTCAAAAGTAACGTGAAGTGCAGATCTGTAAATATTCTATTTACAATTTACTGCTGCAGAAGGTTCGCCTTCATATGTATATGCATATATGATAGTCTGGCTGGTGCTGCAGATGCAACAATAACCAGACAAGAAATCAGCAAAAGAATTTCAAATTCTTATGTTAAAATACAGGAAAATAAGATAACACATATCTGCAATAGGTGTTTGCAAATTGCGTTTTTGTTAAAAGAAAAGACAAAGGACGACACAAGTAGTCGAGAGCATTGATGACTCTGACTACTATGTCTCCGGGTTCGATTCCCGGGCCAGTGTTATATTATCTGGGTTTGGTAACAATCAGATTTAATTGGTTATGTG
This sequence comes from Panorpa germanica, assembly GCA_963678705.1. Classification (NCBI taxonomy): domain Eukaryota; kingdom Metazoa; phylum Arthropoda; class Insecta; order Mecoptera; family Panorpidae; genus Panorpa; species Panorpa germanica. The sequence goes on along the minus strand of OY783211.1, from coordinate 5,736,358 downwards.
CAAGCATAATCATGAATATGAACAAAGAAAACACGATAACAAAAAGAAATAATCGATAAAGAAAATAGGCAGAGGAATAAAAACGAAAAAGAAGGAAAGCTGGTTTATAAAAAGAAAGGAATTATAGTTGAAAGAACAGAAGAGTAGAAGTATACAATATTAGACAAAGAAAAAATGCTAATAGAAGAAAGAACCAGAGAATGCAATGGGTGTCATCATAGTGGAAGAGATGTATCAGATTGTGATGCAGTTGAAATAGAAAAAGATGGATAATGGAAAGAAGCATAGATTGAAGAATTTAAATAGAATAAATGAAATAAGCTGATAAAATAGAAAATTATAAATTGTATAGATTATGTCCTATAAAATGTTGATAAAATGTAATATATATTAGTTTAAGTGCTAATAACTCAATAGTTGATGCACTATAAATAAATAAATATTTAAAAAAAAAAAAAAAAGAAAAGAACAGCCTGTAGCGGCTTTTCGAAATGTCTCCATGTTAAAATGTTATTTTTTATATTTAAACTGCTGCTTATATATTAAAAAAGAATATTTTAAATATATTTTAATTATAAGATTATTATTATTTTTCGTGTATTGTTAAATAAATGTAGAGGACACGGTGGCCTAAAGCATTTATGTTTAACGGCAGACTACTATTCGGCTTCGCTCTTCCCTTCCTAGAACTATATTTTCGGTGTTTGGTTGTTATCAATATTAATTTGATTATGTAATTCCATAATATCATACAGCAGTGGTATAGGAAACATATATGAGGCCACGATATCTAAAATCTGCCAATACACTAGGAAGTAGTCCGTGAAAGGACTGAATATCGTGTATGTGCCGACGATTAAAAATAAATTTAAAAAAAAAATAATAAATTTAATTAGTCCTGTGTTTTAGAGAAAGCATAATATTATTTTCTGTTTTGGATTTATTATCAGAAAGTTATCCAATTGTAGCTTCAACTTATGTTTCTGTACAACTACTTTGTCACTTATTTTTATATTAACTTAACATTTTGTTGATCATAATTTACTTTTTGTTTTTTTTAAATTCAAGTTCTTTTGAATTCTTTTACAAAAATATTTATTTCTTAAAAGTTTTTACAATTAGCCACCCTAGTTTACCTTTTTCCGGGATGTCCGGAGACCTTGTGAAATTCAGTTTTACATTTCTCGATTCCCGGTAACGAAAAATCTTGCAAATCTTTAACCTCTTCCTGTTAGGCTCAAAAATCGTCTAACTTTAACGTAAAGAAATTATTCACGTGTTAAAGTGATTGCAACGTTTCAGGCGTTAAATTTCCTTAAATCTAGTATAGCTGATGCTGAAATGATTAAATATTGTTGTTATACAATTGATTGTTTTATAATTGATTTTAAAATGTTCCAATTAATTAAAAGTTGTTCAATTCGCATACTTGTTTAATATTAGTTATTAATTAATGCACATATTTATAATCAGGTTACATACGAGTACGTATATAATAATAAACGTGTGGTGTTTTACATAATTATTTACGGCCCAATAAGTATCATATAAATTTGATTTCCATGAAAAGTAAAAGTTTTCCGACTCTGTGAAACCAACTAGCATGATATTGTGGTGGCGCTCTCTGTTATGAAAATAAATAAACATAAGCGCTGTTTAAATGTAGCTTGCTTCTACAATGGAGTAAATTGCAACATGAATTTCAACATCGTCATGCAATTGCAGCGGGATACATTTAAAAGCGATATAAATTTTATTTTGCAACGCAACATTTTTTAAACACATAATTGCATGAATATATTGTTTCTGCACGATGTGTATGTAGTAAATAGGAGGGGATAATTCACCCCACACTATCCATCCCTAAAGTAATAATACGTTAATCTAATAACACGACTGTGTACATGAGTTACGAACACACCTGTATTTTGCAATAGCGTAACTTTTAATGGGTAATTTAAATCATGTCACACCTACGTATGTGACCTCTTTCTTCGAGCTGGATCCCACCTTTTAACGTTAGTTCCGTTTTGTAGATGTAGCTTCATAAAGGCGGGGATGCCGTGTGCCGTGTGCCCAATTCTACGGGTGGATAATCAAACCCTCTCAGTTCCCGGAAAGTAGAACAGATCCCGAAACATTCTGATCCCGTTTGCTCGAGTAGTAGTCCTAGATCCCGGGGGTCGCAGTACCGGGATAAAGAGAGTTTTAGCAAATACTGCAGTAGTTCATATTTGCTGGATTAAAAGATTTAGGGTGATAGTGATGGACAATATGATTGTCTTTTACGGTAAGTCACTCTTAGGAAAAGAAACGGGGCCTTTTGTAATTGATATAACATGCTCAATCAACACGGTCTACATGACCGGACATTTATCAGGAGTACAGAAATTCCATTGTTTTTAAATATTTATGATAAAAACAATAATGAATAAAGTGTTGCCTGCAGTGAAAATGATGAAATAAGGCACTGACTTTGAGGCGTTTGGGGAATGGGAGTGACTATATTAAAATAATTTAATTTGATAACTTCATGAGGGTTAACTTGCCCGGGTAAACTAGGGGAGTATTAAAAGGTTTTATTTAAAAATTTAAATGAAGTTACAAAAGTAAATAGCAAACGGCGTATTTTTTCATACATAAAATAACAATGTTATTAACTTCAATGAGAAACTCAACTTTTTTTTAACATGAAATTCAAATGACTGACTTGTTAATGTTTTTAAAGGACATGAATTTAAATATGACTTTCTTTATTTATGTTATTGCGTTTTAAATATTAAATGAACCTAAAAATCCCTGAAATTTACCCTTTTTACCTGGTTGGTGGAAAACGTTTGTTTTATTCCTAGGCTGACTAGATTGATAGAAGGTTTTCCAAATGAGTAAATTGTGACTGGATAGAATAAAATATTGTGTGAGACCAAAAACGAAGAAGAAAAATTATATAACTTGGAACAAATAACGTTTTTACATATTTTACATAACATCGATTTTTTAGTTTGTGCATCCGTAGAAGTGTAAAGCTGATCCCACACTGAAATAGAGGTGTATTGGAGTTGTTTCGTATTAGCTCAATTTATCATGAGAGGAAACTTATATTTTAATGTTTATCAATACACCACTTTATTGAAAGTAATAAATGTGCATGTTATACATCTGTATCGTTTTCCCCCCTCCACGACGTTGTCTACGATATTGTAAAAACAAAGAGAACCGCTCAGGTTCGGATACGTGCAACCAACGGTTCTTTTAAATAGATGTACGTACGAACCATATTATGAGTACGGTGTTCAAATACATTACAATATATTTCCTCTCGTCTAAACAACTTCAATACGCCATACTGATGAGCAACCAACCTGGACTGCTGCAGGAGGTATGCTTAGGCCGGGACTTCACAGACGATGATGCTTTACGTGAGTTTTATAATAGTTTGTTCAGCTCTACACAGTGCAGTGCACGTACGACTTATTTATTATAGTTACAAGAAAGATAAATAAACAAAACTAAATTACAATTGTCTAGAGAAGAGAGACTAGTTGTACACGTATAATAAAAAGGAATTTTACGTGACAAAAAAGCAGAGATATTTCTATGACAAATGTTTATTGTTTTTGTTTTGATGAAGCTGTACAAGTGTCGTAAAGGGGATGATGATGTCAGAAGGGATGAAGATGACGTGATATATGATGTATTAAAATTGTTTCCAATTCTTGTTGTTTACTGGAGATAAATGGAGATTCTCATACACCATCTGTCGTAGAGATGACTCACTGGGTGGGCGACAGATAGCTTCCTTTCATTTGTTGTGCTTATTTTATATTCTATATTGTATATAAGATGTCTAAATTATTAGCTTGACCCTAGACTTGTTAAGTATGTATGTAGGCATGATACAATTCTACAGTATATACTTTAGTAAATTGAGTGAAAAATAATTATAAAATGTTTTACACGCTATAAACTTTTTGATATATTTATATCTATATATTAAAGAAATTCTCATTTAAAATATCTCTACTAAGTTAGTATATTTTTTGTCGTCTTTTTACGCCACCTTTGTTTTTCGTTATCTCTGCTCCCATCTGGCATCTGGGGCAGCTACACCGACGCGCGGTTCATTTCACACTGTCTGTCCCTATTTCTGATAGTGTCGGAGCTGCAAGAGGCATTAGGGACCTAGAGCTACTAGAGCTACTAGGCCGGGGCACCTCTGCAATGCGGAATAAAGCTTCATAGATCAAACCACCCAGTCTTTAGCCTACAGGCTTTAAATCTCTGTATCCACCAAGCTCCAACTGTATGGGAATGAGTACGACTCTATACCGACAAAGACTAGACAGTAAGACAAGGACCGTGATTGTCTTTTCACCTACATCAAAAGAAGTTTAGGACTTTTCATGAAAAGTATTCCTCTATGAAAATAAGAAAACTAAAAAAGATGACTGTGCTAAATTGTTTTCAGAGAAGCGTTTTGCTGTGTAGCGGATTTATATCTACTTTCACATACGGTTTCGCCGCTCAGGCATTTACAATGAACAATTACTTTTACTTATACAGTAAAATACTTCTAATCCAGCATTCTATAGTCCCACATCGATGGAACAGATATTTCATTTTTTTTTAATTTTCTTATTTATGGAGAGTGAATTGAAATCGACAGAAGTATGATACAATAAAGTAGCCAGGTATAGGCTTCAACAATGTATAGTTTGTTTATTATATATTTGAGACAGGTATTGTTTTCTTTAAGATTGATAATAACCAGTGCACTAATCATCTAAGCACAAAGCATCTAATGCCGAGATTTTTTAAAGAAACCAAAAATGGTCTGAGAATGGGTATGATAGGTTTAGGTCATAGAAAATTTTACTGCCAACATAGAAGGAACCCAGTAAACATTTTGGAGCATTTTGGAGTCACTTTGACATCATATTGGAGATGCGTATGATTTTTTTTCATGAAAGAGTTCATTTATAGTTCAGTTTCTCACAATTCTTCATATGAAATGTCTGTTTTATCGGCTACAGATGACAGAACCTCTCCACCTGTCGGAATACAAATGAAGATAAAGTTGTTGCGAACTATAATTGAAGTGAAATAGTGATAGAAACGTCACAAAATAGGGCACTTCACCAAATGTTTACTGGGAAGTCATCGGTGATAGGACGCATTAATTAAATTTGTACTAATGTTATAATGTTTTTCTTTAAAATCCGCACCTCTTAGAATACAGACATATATATTTTTTGTATAAAATACAAATACATAATTTAATCATTTGTATTTTTATCTAAAGTGGTATTCGATATATCTTTGGATATATCAGGATTGGCAAACATTTCTCATACGTATTACTTACTAAGTTACATAAAATTATGAATGTACCCGCTTTAGCTATATGAAATATTTTGTTACATAACATTCTTACATACTCATATATGATCCTATAAAAATCTTAAGTAGGATTTCATTCCGAGAAAGTCATTTGAATAATCTCATTAAATATTTTCTACTTATCTTATACGAAACCTATAATGATCTGTAAGACTTGGAAATAAGAAAAATAAATTTTACTTTATTCTGGTTTTATGATTTATTGTACCAGCTGGCAAAGATAAATATTATTGTAATTTAAATCATACGTTTCAAACAATAAATAGTGATGTGTAGTGATTTCTGTCGTCAGTTCGCTCTTACCCTAAGCTTAACATTTAAGTTGAGCAATAGATTGATAGTTACATACGTATTACGTATGAGTCAAAAGAATAATAAAACAAAGTTATTGCTTTTTTTATTTGTACATTGTATAAATCTACAGCAGACGTTATCGACTATATAGTTTTACAATGGGATAGAGTATATACATAGCTAGCAGGTAAACACTATAGAATAACAAACAATACGAGTTGGATTGCCTGAAATAAATTAATGGGCAATGTTTCGATGTCAATGTTACCCGGAGGCCGTTATCAGACGATTATTGTAGTAAATGTGAGAAGTTCAATCTCCAGCCGCGATAATAAACTCCCAGTGGAACCCTCCAAATATTTGGTGTGTTTATTAGAGCAGTGGTATCAAACAGAATGTGAACGTACGAATAACACTATATAAAGAAATATCTTTTCCACGACGGTTTTGATTTCTGATGTGGTAGGATCTACGGGTATGGCAATAGTGAATGTTAATTTTTAACAATATTCTGTAAAACATCTATAAAAACAGCCATCATACTTTCACGCATGTAAGTGAGACTTTTCAAAATTTCAGCTTTGCTAAAACTACGTAGCTCCGGGGGCTCAGCGATCTTGGGATATCTTGTTTGATGTTTTAAGATGCCATGTCATGTATCGTATTTAGTAAGTTAAATAAGAAAAATAGAGGATTTGCGGAAAGGAGATAAGGACAAGAGGTGGATGATGGAGATGGAGACGAAATACGTCAAGAAGAAATAGTAAAGTAAGAGAGTCAAGAGGAAACAGTAAAGATAGAGTGTTTATGCCTAATAGACATAAGTGGAGAAGTGAAAACGAAGAGAGAAGGCAGGAAGGATAGTGAAAAGATAATAGAGGGTTTGTCGAGAGGAGACAAGGAAGGCAAGAGGTGATAGATAAGGATACAGGCAATAAGAGAGGAAACGGTGTGAATAAAGGAGGAGAAAGGGACATGAAGAGAGAAGATCAAGAAAAGAAGAAACAGCAAGTACTATTCGAAGTAGTAATAGTCTAGAATAGTTTAGGTTTAGTTTTAACTTTGAATTTATATGAAATGCATTAAGAAATATAAAGCCGAAAGGCTTTACAATTAATATAATAAATAATAAAAATAGTATTCTTTGTGTGGCTACACATAGAAATGCGTTCACCATTGAATTTTGCAACTTTGGACTCGTATCGACAAATCGAATATTGCTAAAACATCGAGGCCCGTTTGTATCAACCAAATCCATTAAAAGCGCAATACACGGTAGTTCTTCTATAATCGTATTTTCAACATTGGTAGTCTGATTTTAGTACTCAGCAGACGAGCAATGGAAACGGACTAAGAACTTGTTGTGTTTACTGTATGTTGGCAGAAGAAGGAAGGATTGGAACAAGAGAACACGTCTCGAGAAGTTGCTCACGGAAGCAAACGAATACCTCTAACCACGCGCTATTGTTATTTAATTTGCTTGATACGATGAAGACACCCAATGGACAGTACTACAATTTGAAAATAATAATAGAAATAAAAGGTTGACTGTCACTGTCTTGCAGTATTATAAGATCTTCTACTTATAAAATAAAACAGATGTAAGATGTCAGGATATTCATTAAACGTAAGAAATTAAAATATAATTAAAGGAAATTACCAGACATTTTCTTTGTAGCATCATTTTATTTTTACTTTTTATTTCATTTTGTAAAAACTGATGGTCGTACTAACCAAGTCGTATGCTGTGTTTGCTGGCTTTGTTGATATTAAACCCATATATTTAATGATTTTCGTTGGAAGTACCATATGTTCTCCGGTACCCCAATGGATATTAAACGAAATAAAAAAGAAAAATAACAATTTATTTATGTGGACTCGACCTTAAGAATTATTTTATGTTTTTTAAGTTTTCCCATTTTCCGACAATACATATTTGGGAAAGCCCTAAAAGCCCTTGAAAGCCCTTACACTGGCTTTTTGTGATTAACTATGTGTTTAATGATAAGGGTAATAATGGCCCCCAACGGCAACGTAGAATCCTCTTGGCTGAAATAAAGCAAAGTTTATTATGAGATGAAACAGGACTCGCTGCTTCCAAGACCGAAGGATACAATGAAACTCGTCCTTTCAAATACAATGGACTTCCTTAATGTACGACTTTATAAGTTCTTTTTGCGTGTACAACATTACATTTTATTTATTTTTCATTCGAATTTATAATCAGCTTCCTCAACACGACAATCTCGACCTCTCTCTCTTGTTCTCTGATTATCACGAGTAGAAGCAGAAAAACGTATTGAAAACAAATTTAACATAAAACATTTTACGGTTTACTTTATTTATATTTTACATACATGTGGAATTATGGTTTGTAATTAGTTAGTTAATAGTTTCAATATTGTGAATTCAATAGTGTAAGTTTCAATAAATGCTTCTTTGTAACATTACTTCTGTAAATCTATTTCAGTTTAAGGATTTATTATTTAGTTAGTAGGTAATAAGTATTTTTACATACTATTGTAAAAGATTTAGGCAACTATTAAACCGTAATTAGAAATACCGGGGTTTCTAAGAGTGAGGGGGTCGCAGAATAAATTAACCCTTAGATTAGATTTATTTATTAGTGATACTTGTAGTTATTAATTTCTAGTGGAGGAAGTTTTCAATAGAGTATAAAAACAGAGCGATCATTGAAGCAATCTCTTTTTGGAAGTATTGCTATGTTAGAATAAAGAAGTCTTTTACGCTTAATATTTAAATTTTAACATTTCTGTAACTATGTTCTGCGTTCTGGTTTAACTTCACAAAAACATTGCCAAAATAAGAATGCATACATTTCTAAACAGACAATAATTTTCCAAAATTGGAGCACATAAAGGGTCGGTTGCTGAACTCATAGTTAATTAACATGGCCAGATAATATAACAAGAAATTGTTTTGCTGATCCAGTACCTGCTACAAGTTCCATAGAACGATTTATCTTTAACTAAGTTTTGCGATAGTTTTAGCAACCGGCTTAGGAGTAGTAATTAAAATATTTATATAAAATTATATATATATATTTATATAAAAAAACTTACCTCGGGTCCAACATCAGTCGTGTTAGCGCTCGAAACAAATTCCCGTAGAAAACCGTCCAGTTCCGTCCCCTCGATATAACCGTTTCCTGTATAGAACGGAAATAAACACATTTAAAATTCATATATAAATGTTATTTTAGTTAGGTTAAAATCACTGGATTAGTTATATACTCGCATAAAATATTGGCAATTAGCCTAAGACCGCACTGCAAAAAAACCGCATGTAACATATGGAATCACTTGAGCATCGTGTACTAGCGATTTTAAATCGCAGTTTGATACAAATTTGCGTTGCAGATTTATTTCCCATCGACTTTTTTTTTTTTGCAGTGCGGCCAAAGCCTAGTAAGTTTAAAATTATAGGCGGCAAGCGTTACAAGAGAGATAGGCAAAACAACATTATTATTTTCTAATAGTCTTCCTGTATATATAATCCTAAACTTATTAAACAGTGATATAGTAAACACATCTGAAGTGCCCACTCTTTAAAAAAGCCTTTTGTGCAAACGTTGTAGCTTTATATTCATTTATGTCGTAATATTAGCTCAAATAATGATATGGCTACCATTTCTATTAGATTTGATTATAAAATTAATAAATTCAGGAATTTAAATTTTAAACTAATATTTCAGTATTGCAATAGCATAGCTGACATATTGACAGGCTTTAGTTGAAAGTTTTAATTAAAAATCACTGAACTATTCACATGTAGTTTTCTAGCGCAGGCAACATTAGTCGGTATTATTATGAGCTGAAAGCATTGGCCATGGAAACGCCATCCGCCATCCGCCATCGAAACGGGATCCAATTACAAGAAATGTTTATTGTTTAAAAGGTATAATGAATAATGTTTTTGTTATACAAGATCCAGTATACTTAAAGACAGATCCGCATTCAGATATTTGAGGTATCGGTCAATGAGTTTGGCATTGGTTCTTTTGTTCTCATGTCAAATGGAATGCTGTCTAGTTACGAGATACAAATATTTTTTATTAGCTTGAAAAGTTGGTACTCTTTCACCTATGGTAAATCTGTAACTTAGTTAGAAAATATATTTTTTTAAGTTTTTTTTATTTTTAGTCGCGAATTAATTTCCCAAATTCACGAGGCGCTCAGTGAGTCCCTTAAAGTGCCTGTTTTACGCACTGCTCTGGTCATAAACATGACAAGAAGCCTTACAAAAATTCTATGGAATTCCGGTTATAAATCAAAAAACATACTCGAACGCACATTAGTTCACTAGCTATATATACAACTTATATATATTTAATTTTTTTCCCTTGATGTGTACCAAGTTTACCACTTCAAAATACCTCGGTGAAACTTGATGTGTAATAAAGAGAGCAAAGTATAAGTTTTAACTTTAGTGGAGTATATCTTTACTTATTCAAGAAGATTTTTTAGGCATCTAAAGCACTCGTTATGTCCGCTTCAATACCCAGATTTGTACTATCGCAACAAGATATTAAACTGCCTGTGTCATTCAGTGCGTTTTGTTAATGAAATTAGACCTAATTTGCGCACTTGATATATTATCACTGAATTATGTGTTATTTTAGCCTATTTCATGGCGCCATTATAGTGTTTAGAGAAAATCTTTATTATTAATTATAACTACGGTAGCTTTGAGATTTGAAAGAAATCAAAAAAAGTTTAAAAATTTCTTTCGGCTTTCAAATTGAAAACCTAGGTTTTTTACTATTGCCCTTATTATACGAGTATACAAGAAAATTGAATATACGCTCTTTTGCCCGGTAAAGTAAGGTCATTCATTCCATCCCACATACATTGCATTGAACATTGAAATAAATTATTTGCGTTGCGTTGTCCCGGTAGAATTAATGTTTTCATTTTCCAACCAGCCAGCTGTTCACTCGTCGTCGTAGTGCAATCAAAGTTCTTTCGTAGCAGATGATTCCATCATGGATTTCACGTCAAATATTTGTATGTCATGATGTCATGGTTGTTTATTTTGATAGAGACGTCGTCTATTATGCTCAATCAATTTATTGAAGCTTTTATTATATTATGATTTATGGAAACAAAAAAAACACATTCATTTTCATTTTCGTATTCATTCATTTCGGTAATTTATTGGTAGATTGCGATAAATTCACTGCATTTATAGTGCAGTGTGTTTTTATGTATGTTTTAAATGGTATGGTAGTGTGCCCTATTGAAGACCGGACATAAACTTTAAGAAATATTTGCTCATGCCGCACGTGTGGGTTGTCAAATAATTTTCAGTTTTATTTTCAATAAAAAACATAAAATATAGTCCCTCAACGTGTGTAGTACCATATCTTATGTGTTTTGTCCGAAGTAAAAGTCAATTGCTGTCTAACCCAAACAGCGTGACATGAAATATTGAAAAGGAGCAAATTGTGAGTAGTACTTTAATATTAAATTGAGCTCTTTGTTTGCATTCACTGATTTATCCATGTATCTATTAGCCTAACCTAACCTAAAACTCTATGGGTGGCACTGTGCACTTACCGTCCTTATCGTAATGACTCCACACTTCCATGAACTGATTAGCGCTTAATTTCTGCAGCTCACGTGACTCCGGGTCCCGGAACTGACGCATGAAGTTTGCGGCACGTTCCAAGTTTAGTTTCTTGCTTGCACCGTCCATGCTCATTGTTGTCCTGGAACAATCATAAAGATCGTAATGTATTACTTCACATTTAAATTGATTTGCTAATGCACTTACAAATAATGACATTTTTCTGTTCAATTGAATAAAAATAATTGTACATTTTAGATGCTAATAGCTAACTTGATCAATATTACTCTCTTTCATTTGAACAAACATTAATATCTGTAAAACTAAAATCATTTTCTCCACTCTGTACATATGTAGCTAACACCCTGTATATTTTTATGTATGTTTATTACATCAATATCTTTTAGCAAGGGGTTTCAGTTTTCTTTCGTATTTTTTTAAAACATACATCAGTCCGTGTGCAAATAAAATACAAAACAAATATAAATTGCATAAACAGGGTCCGTTTCACCATCCCCCTTCATCCCGCACACATTTCGCACATGCTGAAATCGATTGGAGTGGGGAGCGGGAGTGAGCGGTTTCATATCGTTTAATGTTTTTCTTTTCTTTTCATGTTATATTTTTTCGTTTCGTATGAATTTTTGTTATAAGAGTGTTTGTTATATATGGTATAGTCGATTGCGTGTGTAGACATCTGTGAATGAGTTTCAGACCACCCTTAGCGGAGGAACCTTTAAGAGGGTGGTCAAAAATAAACAAGGATCTTAGTCAGTGATGGGCAAACGAATGGAATTTACGACTTTCAATAACTTTATATAAAGTGAGTACGCGTCGAAGAGTATTCCTTATGTTCTTAGCAAGTTACTCTAAGCTAGCGCTGCGTTATCGAATTCGAAAAGTCGCAGTCGGAACGAAGCCGAAGTCGGTTGGTCAATGGAGTCGAAGGCGGAGGAACATTATCAACTCCGATTTCGGGTTAGTCCTGATAAGGTATTCCTTATGTATTCCTAAGTAGCCCTGATGTATCTCGGGTAATATTTCTACTCGAGCACTCAATGATAACGTAGACAGGCCTGAAATTATTGTTACAAATAATTTCATAATGCCCCAAACTTTTTCCATCACTGCCACAAATTTATAACAAGTCTCTCATGAGTAGCTGGTAAGGGTAAATTCCCATGGTATTTTAAGAAGTAAAGGAAAAACTATACGAAAATTTGGGCGTGAAATATGACAGCCTATAATAAAAAACTGGTCATGAATATACAATTCATAGCCTGAAACTCTCCTTTTAATATTGCATAGTGTATAGTAAAAGAATTGTTTGGTTGTAACGTTATGTATAGTTATACATATATTATATATCATCATTGTACTGATAATATAGACAAGCTCGTTCCGTCGTTCATTCGACGTGGGATTTGATTTGAAAGTCATTAGCATCTTAGCCTTAGCGTACAATTATATTTTACGATTTGGGATTGTTATTTTAAATTCATTCTCCTTCCATTGGTTCTGAGCCTCATATTAATTAATAATCCTCCTTGAAGTATTAATTACCCCTTTCCACCAATGTAATTGCATCTAGTTTTGACATTTTTAAATTACACTTTTCAGATGAAAGCTTATTGCTTATTGATGTACTTCAAATTTTATTTAATTCTTTCAAATTACCGTAACGTGTAGAGACATAAAATCAATCACAGCGTGCGCTTAATGTCTGAGTTTATTTTTTATCAGAAGTATTTGGATTTCGCACGTCACATTTGTGGAAGCATTAGTCTTCTATTATTTATTTATCGGCTTGTGAGATGAAAATAGAATCTGTGTCAATGAAATATTAAGAGGAAATGAAAGGGGTTGATCAATGTTATTGGCTCAAGAGTTCTTAGGCCATCCGCACATGGGTCGACTGATTGCAAACCTTAACCTCGAATCTGTGCGAACCGAATGAAAATGCAACTGTGTTGTTAGTGAGAGAACGCACGTGTATACGAGTGTAATAACACACACGGCACGAATGAAACTAAACTGATTTGATATTGGTTTTGAGCGACTATGTTTCTATTACGTTGCATGCATTTAATGGTGACATCATGAGCAGAGATGTGCCTCAGAATACCTCAAAAATCGACACAATAAAATCCTCTATTATGCTATTGTTAAAAACTCTATAGAATCACGAAACACGGCTCGTTTTTTGAGTGGGCGGGTAAATTTAAATGATACGTTAAATAGTTAAACAAGCGTTGCTCTGCGACCAAGCAAACATTAATAATAATAAAATCCACTAGTAGTTTTTCTAAGTTCAGAATTACATTTTTATATAAGTGGTAATTTAATTAAAATATTTCTCAGAGCGGGTTTTCAAGATATTCTTTTTTTTATTAAAGTATCAGCTTAAAATATCATTATATTTTGTAACGAAAGATATTACATTTTCATTTAAGTAGCATGTACGAGTAAGCCAAGCCTCTATAGGTATACGAGAATACGTATGTCTACCAGCCTAGGCATAGTTATACATAAACCAAAGTTAAGTACAGTTGGGCGTTGCTGCGTAAATCCTGAAGGTGTTAGGTATAAAGGTTAGAGGTTTTACAAAGCTGGGTGTACAAAAACAGTGAGCAACAACTTTTCACGGAAGGGTTGACTACATTTTTCATTGAGTCAAGTGAAAAAGAGGTGAAGGAAACGGTTAGACAAACAAATTATGTATTACTGCTTGCAGCTGGTTTGTTCAGTTTTAATATTGTGAATGTCGTGAACAAAGATGAATAAAATCGATTACTTATTAGCTTACGAACTTTAATACGTATCTCGTGACGTCAAACGATGGTTAAAAATTAAGCGGAAAAACAGAAATTTATATTTTATATAGCAAATTTTAAATCTTTGTCAACTCAGGGATATTTTTAAAAGAGACTTTCCTGGACTCAGAATATTAGTCTGTTAGAAGTTATTTTTACACATACGAGTATTTACTTGTATGTTTGTATTTGCTCTAATTGTTTTCTAAGCACTTCAGTTCACTTCAATGATTATGCGCATCATTTATTCCACATTAATCACGTTAAGAGCTCTTTATTTAATTTGCCATTTAGCTCTTTGTATATATTATAATATTCATTATCTAACCACTCAACGAACATGAATTCATATGTCGACCTTTCATTTTTTAAATCATGTAAGTTGAATCGTTATTTTGACCTTATCGAATATTTTTACGTAATTTTTCCAGTGTCTGGTTTACACTCCAGTTCTGGTAGCAATTTTTCATTGCTACAGTAAGAGGCAAATAAAATAGAAACGAAAAGTTTACTTATGTTATTAACATTAGCAAAATAACATGGAATGTTGAGTATTGGGTAAATAGCTCAACACAAAACACTTACACAATAGTTCAACACGTAAATAAATACGCTAGGTAAATAGAATATCACTTTCGCTTTCATTTGATAAGTATTGTGTTTTTATCGAACATTGTTTATCCTTAATGCAGTGATAGACAGGGTTCTTGTTGGTAGGTCCAATATAAATACAGAAATTTTAAATTATTGTGTTTCTATGTACTAAATTGTTACAATCGACTACTAATTCATTTGAGTACAAACTCATCAACCTAAAAATATTTTCTAAATTTACTTAAAGCTTTCTCACACTGCAACCGTACTTGAACTAGTACACTTTATCATGAGATGAAGCATATACTTTAATGTTTATCCATATACCACTGTATTGTAGATAATAAATATATTATATAGATCATCCAGTTTGAGATAACGACAAACGTTGGTTCCAGGGTGGCAGAGCCCTAAAAACACGGCTTTACTCTGTTTGCTCTGTGGAACCACTCTCTGGTACGGCACGTTTTCCTTCTTGAGACAAACGGAGTGTTTGCACGCTCCTAATGCACGCATCCTAATTTCCCGACTAGCAATTTATTGTGAGTAATATAATTCACGATATATTGTAGACTTGTAATGTTTTAATTGATCTTTTTTGTTTATTCGCTAATAAAGACTTTATTCATTTGGTTGTTTGCCACCAAATGGTTTGTTTAACAACGCCCTTAATAATACAACCCTTGAATCATCTCTCTGCCTGGCTTGCTAACGGTCTAACAACCACTACACATAACCGCCGAGGGTGAAGGCAGGATAGAGGTTGAGATAACAAAAGCTCCTTTTCAACCCCCTCGAACGACCCCTCGCTTCCTCTTTGACCCTAAAATACTCATATAAGTATGCAAGGAGCTGTAAATATTATAGGATTAAGCGGCATCATTTGTGAATATTATAACGCCAACACAAGATATCCGGCTCAAAGGACTAATATTGCGCTGAGTCGGCTAGCTAGGCGGTAAGCACTGCGCGCACATATTATTATTATAATTAAATTTAAAATTCATTTAAACCTATGTGCTATAGTATACGAGGTTTCCAGCTACCTTCTTAAATTAAATACTGGTCTTTGAAAATAATTTCATTTTTTAATGTTATATACAAATTATACGGACTTTGTATACTGAAATAAGGTAATTTAATTAACGTATAAATAATGGCATGTTGATATTTTCCGCTAACAATCCTAAGGTCTAATTTTGTAAGTGCTGGTAATCACGAGATGGCCACGCGAAACATTTTGTGAAAATAATTCTACCCTTTAGCTTAACGTATTGTTACGAGTTACAAAGAACAAAGAAAACTAGTATACTACAATACTAAAAACTGTACTAAAATATATATAGTTAGAATATAATGCGTTGGCCACATCAGTGCGGCATCCGACATATTTGCATTGTTAAGTTGACGGTTTGTAGTTATGGTCCAAACCAATGCGACATTCATATTTACGATGCATTAGGTCTGTCTCACACTGCAACCGACTAATTGCAACGCCGACCTTTTAAGTAGGGTATATTCGAGTAAATACACAACACATTTTTAGATTTGAAGCAACCCACTAAACGTTTCATTCTACTACAGATTATATTTTGATATGAATTGATCTTGTTCTAATTTTGAGTTCCCATTGAACTCCTTTGGCTTTTTAAACTCTAGAGGCCAGGATGTAGTCCTTGATATTTAGTTCAGATAGCACATAACTAGGTACGACGTATTCCTACAATATCTCGAGGTGTTCAAGTAATTAGATAAGAATGTCCTGTCGCCCTGTCGTCCTTCAACGTTAGCGTTGAGAGGGTGTTCAGGAAAAGTTGTAAAGATTTTAATCAGATATGAAGCACAACGATAGCGGTGAATTAATGTGTTTGACAAATGATGACTTTCAGGAGATTTTAAGCGGCACGATAAGACATGATGTGACATGAATAAAATCAGACCTTGTTTGCTGTGGAAATATCACGTGGATTTATTGGAAATGCTACTAAGAGTAATCACAAGTACTCGTATATCTAAAACAGGATTTTTGACATTTTTTATTTTTTAATATTCTCTTAATAATGCATAATGCAATGACGTACCTGTGCTAACTATGACATTTATGAAATTGACCTAGATAAGAAGTAGTGCATGTCAATGAAATATTGAAAACGTTGTGATAATTTCAACAAATTATTCCTTTATTAAATTTAATGTTAAATTTTCAAATCTTAAATTTCGTCTTCATTACTTTGTACCTGATGCGATGCTGCTTCAAGATATTCATGTACACCTATAAATTGACGTGTCATCTGCAAAAGTTGCTGTTGTTGTCTGGGTATTAGGAGGTGGTGTGATCTAAAGTGGACCAAGAACTCTGCCTTAGGAAACACCATACATTATTCGCTAAAGGTATGAACGGTAGAATGAATGAGACAGTGTCTTCTTTATTTTAATATAAAAAAGTAACTTACTTTGTTAATGAAATCAATTAAAACTTTAATTGCAAGTTCACGTAATGTTCCATGAAATTGATGATGCTTTTCTCTAACCTGAAAGTTCGTAAACTGAACATGATATGCAATAAACTGTAAGTTTCAAAACACAAATACTGAGCTAACCATATTTTATGGGTTCAGAAAGTTGAGTATCATATTGCACTACCACACATTCATATTGTGTTAAAAGTTATTTCTACTTGGTGTGTACCTAGTAAGAAACGTTCCTCAAATTGAAAAGTAATTTTAATCAAATTGAAAATGTTTCTCTTCTTATTTACAATAAATAAGTCTCGGGAAATTCCCCTCAGGCCAGATCACTTTTTTACTCGTATTGACCAAAGGGTGTATTGTAGAAATGGGTTGACGAAAGTCTATTTGCAATTTAGTAGAGAGAATTCCCAAAGCTCTACCAAAAGAAAAACAGAAATGAAGAAAATGTAACTTGTGAAATTCGTAGTTTTGTTGGATATTTATTTGAATTTATTATTAATTATTAAATTATTAATTTAGTAGACCTGCATACATAAAAGAAAAGGAGGATTGAAAAGGGGTAGTAATTTCCAACCCTAGCATATTAACAGATATTTTGTTATAAGGTAAAAGTGCAAACATCCTATTTACCTTTGAATACGAGTATCATATACAAAACTTTTATTTAGTATACATTGAAGTTTGTAGTTGATTTTGAAGCAATAAACCACGCCCCTTATTTACCTTTCAATCCCCCACTTCAGTATTACTACTAAGGGTATGTTTCCCCCACTTTTTCATGTTACAAACAGAAATATACCCCCACTATTTCAGTTATTTTCAATGTCTACGCGGGAAATCAATATTCACTAAAACTGTCTATGTACAAAGAGCATTAGAAAATTCAACTAATGATGTTATTCAAATGTAATTAGAAAAAGAATGATAAAAAATATGAAATAAAAAAAAAGCTAATGCCCCACTCCCCCATCCCTTCATCGCAAAAGGGGTGTCATGAAAAGTTATCGAAGGGGTTTAATCCAATAAAATAGAATTTATTGAATGGTAATTGTAGGTAGCGGTAAAATATAGCAAAAATATATCAAAAAGAAAAGCGGGGGTATATTGAGTGACATTATACCGCACCCATTAATATTAATATTAATATTAAAATTTTTATATTAATTCCCATATATTTAACTCTTATTCAAGATCAACTTTACATTGTACATTTTAAGAACAGAATTACTTTTTGAATAAGTTTATTTTTCTTAATTTCTTGTGATAATAGATACGAATTCAATTCAATAATTTTGATAGACAAGGAACATCGGCATAATATCTGTCGGGAATCTTGAGCACTAGCGTTTAGTTTTAAAATCTTAAAGTAATCTTCAAATTTCACAAAACGAAAGCTAGGGGACACATCGATATGTAGTAAATACATATATATATAAGTATTTATGTATATATATAATATTGCTATCAAATTATATGGAGCCTATATCGATGAACAATAAAATGTGAACGTGTCCTGAATATTATCAGTATCTTCTCTAGTCTTATTGTATACTTTTCTGGATGAACTTTTCACGAAGTACGATGTCAACGTTGATCGTGCTTCCGTTTTTTCAATGTCGGCGTCCGGTACACTGATGACTTTCCGGAATCGATATCTTTTACGATTTCTATGGTTTGAATCTTAAATAAATATGGTACTGGTACACATTAGATAGTAGCTAGACAATAGAACATTGTCTTTTGAGAGTATCTCACCAAGGGCCTCATTCTGGAAATTTTCACAAAATCAACCGTATATATATAAGAGCAATAAGAATTTCTTCATTGATGTTTTAAGACCATTTTAATAAAAGTCTTAAGTGAACCTAAATTACAAAGACTATTCGGTGGTCTCTTTTATTACAAATCATTTTAAATATCAGTTGCTTAAATATCCAATGCATGTCAAAACCTCTGGTTAAAACGTGATAGAAAACAATCATTATGAAATCTACGAAACGAAACACGAAAATATCAATTCATATTCAAATACCGCTTTAGTCTTATCAGTTTAAGGTCTCAAGTGAGGAATTGCAATATCACAGTAAAGATATCACAAATAAAGTATTCTGAGATCTCCGAATTAATTAAAGTCACAAGCAATACCTTCTATTCACAGCATGCGGTCAGGAAACTCTTATCCTCCACCTGAACAGTTTCCGGTTTCTATTATGGTAATCTTTGTTATGTATGAGGTGATCTTTTGCCGTTTTGCCATTGGACCGAGATCTAATCTAGGTAGGCAATAGTCAGTAGGTAGTAGTCAGTATTCCCAAGCTTTGTGAAAGGAATTCTTCTTATCAGGCCCCTTCTCTGAAATTCAATTTCTTGAAGCGTGTTTCTCGATCCAATTTATTACAGTATTGCTGTTGTAATACATCGCTAGGAGGTCCACAGAACGGGTGAAAGATATTAATATTTATTGACTATTTGATTTCGTAATGTGTATGTTGACAGAATATAGAATTTAGAAAATGTGCAAAAATTGAACGGACTGTTCGATGTTTGACAAATTTGACTATTAGATTTAACTAAATTTATAACTTGAAAAGTACGTATCATAAAGGACTTTTTTATAAATATTAACAAAAAATAATAATAAGAAGAAAAAGTATTTTTTTAACGTCAGAGAAATTGTCAATTAAAATAAAATGTCATAATTTTGACACAAAAAGCAGTTCTATAAATGAAGACGGAAATTTTCTAAAAGTATATTAAAAAAAAAATATTAAAAAATAGTTTTTCGATTATTTATGATGTTTTAAACATTTCCATTCACCCTTAAACTTTGCACAGCTCTAGCATCTAAACTATGGTGAATAGGTGTAAAAGTCATCCAACTTTTTTTATGCAGAATGTTACACTCTACAAAATTTATCCGAAACTTTCTTAATAAATTTTACAGTTTCAAATTATACGCAAAAAAGATATTTTTTCTAAATCCTTGTAAAGTCTATAACAGTATTTTTTAAAAACATGCAATTATTATTGAAAAATATGATAATAGAAAATAGTTAAATAGTAATAGAATAATTACATATAAATATCTGCTCAACTATTTTTTAATATTTGCCTAAATTTATTAAATTTCTGATAAATATAATTTATATTTATTTACAATTAATATTAATTAATTTATAGTATTTTACTTTAAAATCCACAGAACAGTATAATCTATATTAGTATAAACTACTTGTATTTAACTAAAGTACTAACTAATTTATATTCAAAAATTTGTTCATTTAAATTTACCGCTAAAACTAATAACATTCACTTGTAATAGAAAGGGAATCTTATCACTTTCACTAAGGCAGTACTATTATATCTTATTACTATCGTACCTATTTATAGACGAACGAATATATTATTTGGAAATTTTCAAAATAATTGAAAAAAAATGATGTCCAGACAAAAAAATTGAACTTCATAGAAATTGATATGTTAGGTTATATTTTGAATGTGTCAACCCACACGCAGTACCGGCTCAGTTTGGGGGTTTTTATGGGGTCTAGACCGAAGCCCACACTTTTGTTTTAAAAAAGATTATAAAAAATTATACTAAGTAGAATTAAATTGAACGCTTTTGTGACATATCTCCTGGACAGCAATATTTAGGAGTTCGAATCTCAGTTAGATAATAATTTAAATACAAAAACAGTAAAGAAAATTAAAAGTACAATTTTTTTATACTTATAAATGTACAAATATTCATAACGTAAATACAATCTTAGAAATATGTACACTGTAAAAATAATTGGTTGAAAAATGCTTTAGACATCTCGTTTTACTTTTTACAGTGTACTATACGAGCACGTCAATAGTTAAACTTTATCATTCAATAAATTTGGAGCAAACCGCTTAGGGGGCGTCCATAAATTACGTGAGATGTTTAAGGGGGGGAGGGGGTTGAGTCCAATCTCATCTAATCTTCCGTTGGAGAGAGGGGGGGTCTCGGCAAATATCACGCAATTTTTTTTCTGATTGAAACAAAAAAAAATTATACTATTTTGGTCCATTTAATCTAGATTGTACATGCTTAAGGCCTGTCTCAGTATGGGACCGTATTTAAGCGAATTTCTGCCGGACGTTATGCCGGAGCTAATGAGTTACTGTGCGCAAGCGCCAACGGCTTAGAGTGGCTAGATCAGAACGAAGTTGAAGGAGCAGATGATTTTACTGAAAATCATATGGACATGTTGGTTCCAATAGTCTCTCTTGAGACCGCGCATGATTCTCCATGGACTGAATTAGAGTAGATATTCTTTTTTTAATCACAGTAATGACGATTTAAGTATTCTATTGTTAAATTTTTATTACACTTATAATTAAACTCTCAGCAATATTGATTACTAGTCTTAACTAGTCGTAAATAAAAGCACGAAGCAAATTTTTTTTTTCTTTTTACAATAACAATCCAACGCGTTTACGTAAGAAACCCACATTTTGAAAAATCTCACGTGAGATTGGGGGATGGGGGAGGGGGTTGAATAAAATCTCACGACATCTCACCAGGGGGGAGGGAGGGACAGAAAATTTAAAAAAACACCTCACGTAATTTATGGACGCCCCCTTACTGGTAATCACCACATAACTACTAAGGGTTAAACGGAATGAATTTGGTATTTCCTGACATAGCATGACGACGGCTCTATTCAACATTTGTTTTAATGGCGCATAAGGAGCTTGTTGAACGCTAGCCAAAAATCAAAACCGACCAACGCGACCAAGATTTCCAACCTCCTGAACTTTTGAACTGTGCTTCTTTGTCCACATTCATTGCTATAACAATGTTATCATAATTTATTTTGACACTTTGAATCTTCGTTGAACTTTAAATTTAATTGCTGAAAATGGTAAAAAATATTAATGACTGATTTTATGGTTTTGTTTTATATTTCAAGTACAAAAATATAAAATAAATAGGCTTTGTAGTATAAATTACATATAAAGGATAAAAGTGGCTAATTTCAACGTATTAAATAGAGCTGCAGTAGATGTGATATGTGTACAATGTATTCAATTAATATACAAGGTATTCCATAACAAAAATTAATTGTTTTAATGAAATGAATAATTGCAGTGGAAGTTCTATTATGTGAAACGTAATTACGAATTGAATTGCAACAGCAAATTCAAAACTTGTTTATTTCATTTAACTTCATTGAAGAACAAACTTGTACTTAAAACTAAGTTTGATTTAATTAAGTCTTTACTCTGTAGTATTAGTATTTTGCTAATTAAATTAAAATTTAAAAGAAGTTTTGTACTTTAATTTACTAAACTTGTAAATAAGCAGGTATGTTTGTATCCAACTGAAAATCGACTTCATAGATTGTATCTTCTAGTTAAAGTCTAGTAAAAGTTTCTATCTCTCAAAATGTTGCCACTAGAAATACTGCAAAAGAAGTAATTCATTAAAACAATATGTAAACAGTAATCGACGAAGAGACCATGGTAAAATATAATGTTTGTTTCTTTTATTCGAGACAATATTATTTATAAAACCAGCACTCATTTTTCCTAAGCGAAATTGTCGAAATGTATATTACTAACGCAAGCACAAACTGATTCTTAATTTTGAATCAATTCAGCAAAATGTAACAAGAAATTCCTGTTCGAAAAGCATACAATTTAGGATTAAATCATTAAATTGAAACTAAAATTAAACTGATTAAAATTGAAGCTGAGAATGGGGCTTTACTTATATAAAGTAAGTTAAAACGAACTGCCTGTGTGGAATCCAAACTACGTTGTAAGAAACTTGATACACTTACTTGGTATTCATTACATTTGCATAATAAGTACATTAAACATATTTAAATAGCACGCAGTTTTTAAAACATTATATTCATGGTGTAATCTCGTGTTTGTACAAAAGTTTTCCTTTAGTTTCCACTACATTTTCCGACTTTCATATTAATGCTGTATACAATTTGTTTATGTGACAGACATATTTTCTGAAAACTATGATAAATTCATTACAGTTTATTCAGATGATATCTCTATAAACAGAAATCTAACATCAAAAACAACTTTATATACAATTGCTGTCATTTTTTATATATTTGTTTCGTGTCCCTTTAGGGGGGGGGGACGAGGATTTATTAAAACTATCATACGAGTTCTATTTCTGCTTGAGTTTCTTTAAGTCAATATATTGAATTTTATTTTGAAATAACATTTTGCTTGGTATATTCAATGTACTCGTATTAAATCCAATGACTTTTTATTTGAATATGATTTGCATGAATACATCAAAAAGTATTCTCCGTATCATACAACGCAGTGGCGCCGATTTACGGGTTCTTAATCGTCAGTGTCTGAGTTTTATCATAAACTACGTATGTAGTTTGTAATTCTCTAGTTGCTCATATTTTCTGTATTATTCATTCTGATATTTATTAACATTAAGTATTAATAATTGTCATAATTCATTCGAAATATTTAATGAGAAGGCGAATTTTTATTTTCATTATGTGAGAGATATTCATTAATTGTATCTTGTTACAATTGCCTACACTTCTGCGAAATCGGCACTGCCCCTGTTCCAAATTAAATATGCAAATAAAAAAAAAATGTATAAAATTATTCGGAGATACAATTAAAAAAAATTCGAAACTAAATTATTCAAAAAGTTAATAATTTTGTCAATGTTATCACAAACTTTATAAATTTCCCTGGATAGAACAATAGCATGCATAAATAAATCATGACTGTTTTATCACTTGACAAACTTTGTGTTAAGTCCCGTAATACGATGTATTATTTTATTCCTAAAAAGTTTACTTTTCTTTGTAATATTATTTCTTTGCCAACAATAATAATACTGTACAAATATAGATTCAAGCTATCGCTACATGGTAACTGTATTAAATTATATTATTTATTATTTTATTGTTATGGATCTTATTATAACAAAGGCAATTTGAGTAGCCTTAGGTTTTACTTAACTAAAGAAATATTTTTATTTTCGTGTTTTATTTCATTTAGAATAGTAATATTAACTTGGAATACAAGCACAGAATATTAACTTAGAACGATGAATTTAGAATAATGAAATAGTATGTTGAATTTAGAATGGATGTTGTTCTACACAGAGCTCGAATGTATATGTAATATATAATATGATGTATGTGTATAAGTACGTGTTCAGAAGCTATTTGGACGTGTTTTTGAAGTTTTCGACCGGGACTAATCGCTTCGACTATCTTATATTCGTAGTGCACTAAGCTATATTATTGAATAAGGCATAACTGCGTAACTACATTATTGCACTGGTTCTCAGTTCTGCGTTATTTGTATTTCTATAAGTACTGTGGCTCCAATAAATCGGGACACCGCTATTACGTATTCTGCTGCCATCCGATTATTGGCCACAGATCGCTGGAGACCAATATTATAATTCTGAAAATGTATTTTTCAACAAACTTCTACCGTGAGCATATCTCATGTAATGTAAAGTTTCGTAAATTATGGTAAATATGGTACGTAAAGGTAGAAAACATTGCTGCTGTTGACGATAAAACTTGATAACATATGTCGTCAATAATTTGCATTTAAATTGTATATTTTATTTTTGCAAATAACGACATTGTTAGTAGCAGAGGTGAATTTAACGGGCCCTTCTGAAAGCCAGTAACCGTAACATGTTACATCAATTTACCAATTTTTTATTTTAAATTTCAAATAAAAACAGATTTTCTGGATTTCTGGAGATATTAAATAAAGCGAATAGAACACCTCCTTTAAGTAATAAAACAAACTAAAAAGTGCAAGTCATCAAGTTTATTTATATTCAGTACATAAAGAGATAGGCCCTTTTGTAAATCGAGTTTCATAAATAGCGTACTGCTCCTCTGCAAGTATCTTCTTGGGTTCAGAGATGTCTTACATTTTCTTTCTGAAGGGCGTTGCGTTAATCTTCCCTGAATCTCTTTCAACAGCTCTAAAAGCTGTACTTTATTATATTTTTAACTTTTGTATAAATACAAAGCCGGGTTAGATAACGCAACAATAAAATTCCTAAAAGTCAGAAGGGTTGAAACGAATCCAATAAACCAATACGGCAATACGCATCGGAATTCAACAAATATTGAGCTTTGGAATTCGTGCATTTTATTTTATCTATTTAATGCGTCACAGAATCCTAAGGATTAAAAAAAATTCTTAGAGCATAACGCTCTTTCGATATAATAACCTTTGAGAAAATGTCTGATTTTCTATTAATTTCAGAGGGACCGTAATTTTAGATTTCAGGATCTGAAAACATGTTGCAAACAAAATGAGGCACCTAGAAGCAAAGGAGTGTAATGCGATCAAAAAGAAAATCACTGTCTCAAAATTAATTATTTGGATTAATTCATATTAGTTTTACAAACTAAAAAAATGTGATATATGTTATATGACAGATGTAAAATATAAAATTAATAATATGATCTTTGTAAAATAGTTTCAAGTACCGTTATTATTAAGTAGATAATACCAGCTTATTATAGATCGAGTGATAAGCTAATTATGGTACTAAATAATTCTACAACACGTGTTGAAACAGTATTGTCGTAAACATCGATTAGCTAACTTCCGAGGAATGTGTAAAACACCGTACAGCGAACACCGTATACCGAGCATTCATTCTGATTCACATATCGTACTTTTGTTCCCGTTGTGCTTTTGTGCATATCAATGAGCGCCAACAAACGGAACACATCGCATTGTGCTGGAAGCAGGCACGAGGAGCACGAGCTGTCGAGTGCATGTCAAATGATGAAAGGTCAATTTTTCTACTGTTATGACGAACACATGGAATGCGAAAGCTTTTCATAAAAATTTTTATGTCAAATCAGCGATTCATATATGAACAATATTTCAAAATTGTTTATATTGTAGAAATAAAAACATTAAAACATAATTTTCCGTAGCTAAAATAACATGTCTTTATTCTTCTACAGGCAAAACAACAAGAGAGAGCCATTCAAGAATGGCTACATTTTTATATCCTACTTAAAATTACGAGAGACTGTCTTATTGTAGTCGCCTTAGCCAGTTGTTCATTTACACTGAAGCAGACTTTCAAGAAAACTGATGGTGAGCGAATATTTTTATTATCTATACAATTTCTAAGATCTGATTGCAAACAAAAATGCGTCTCTGTTCGCGCCCGCCGTTCCGATTTTAGCATTTATGATAATTGGACAGTTCGACAGTTTGTCTGATATGAAGTTTTACTCCTGACTTTCAGTCACTAGTATTAAAACGGAAACCTCTTTTTCTTTTCCAAATTTCCAAAATTCCATGTGATTTTTTGAAGAAGAAAATGAATTTCCGTCACATTACTAGTGAGTCCGGGATCCTGTAAAAGATCTTTTAGTCTGACAACCTTAGTGCTTCAGCTCGTAGAAATATATATAAAGAGTAAAACTTAAAGAACCCATTAAACACATCTGGAAAAACAGTCACGCAAATAATCTATTTAATACATCGCATCGTACGGCCCATTGACGTGGAAATAGTTTTATAACTAATAGAAGGCGTGCGTTAGTTGTTTTATCGAGTGATAGCGTAAACACAAGCATTTAGCTATTTTGCATTTTATCTGATTGTGTAAAGAATTCTCACAATTCAATTTGCTGTACACCTTTACATTTATATTAAGGGAAAATCAAGGACACGCGCAAATATATACGTTGTACATCACCATTTTAACAAATTCAACAACTCTCAGGGCAATATCTCCAATAGCTAATATGTTGCAAATATTAATAACGATTCAAGAATACAAGAACTTCTAAAAAACGAAAAAAAAATTATATATAATTACAGACAATAATCTTTCCAGATTATAAATTTGAAAGTTGATGAAAATAAGCAGAGAACAATTAATCAAAACTTTAAGTGATCACACCACTTGTCTGATACGTCGCAATTCTTCCAACCTTTGTTGAAATATTTGACAGGCAGATATTACCTCCTTCTCTTACCTACACCTTCAGTTACCCACTCCTAATAATCTTGTACTCAGTACTCTAGCAGAATTTGATCGTAGCATGTCTTTCGCTCTACTTCTTCCGGCGATCTTAGTGACTGTATAAAGCGCTACACTGTGCTTTACTCAACTATAGAGCTTTAAGCTAGTATTCAACAGAAGTCACTATGTTTTTAAAGTATGAAAAGCCTTTATTTATAACTTTTTTAATAAGAATATACATTTTTTTATTTGCTCTTTTGTGCTGGTTTAGACCGAATAAAAAACATCCCGCGTAGAAAATTATCTTGCACTGTAAGCTTCATACTGGCTAACTTATTACTAGCTAATTATAGCTAGCTTATAACTAGTTATGTCGAAAAAGTATAACGCTTAAGATAGACGTAATTTTTCAGGTCAATAAATCAAAACAACATAAATTTAAAGCAATTTATAAATTATTCTAATAAGTTATTATGTCATTCCCCAGGTGTAGACACCTTGAAATGAAAGTTCCGATTGTAGCCGTTTGGAGGCGCGCGTGTAGTTTCCCGCCTTGTTGCTGGTTATAGAACCAATTTATATATTAAATAGTCTGAAACGAACTTGACACGCGATGTATTCTGTTCATCTACTCATTTATTCTATTAAAAATTAAACTTGTGACATGACATTGACCTTCCAGCGTTGTTGGAAGAACCTGAAGACCTTCTAAGATTCTCGTAATGGTAATGTTAAAACATCAACCGACTGCCGAAGGACACTGATAAAAATATAGCCCACCATGAATATTAATAATTCATTTACCGTTACTTATAGTATGACTATATTAATCATTGATTTTTTTACATTTATTTGTATGAAATATTATATTAAAATTAAAGAGAGTTTGTTTTCTAATTTCTAAAACGTTAAACTGTAAAGAACGTAATAAGTCAAAATCGTTTTCGTCGATATTTCAATTGCACTGCGTAATGAACTGATCACAAACAGTTGCCCTAATTATAAATAACAGTTTAAGCTTAATGAGATATTTTACAATCATTTAAATGATGAATGATCATGAATAATATTCACTACAAAGAACTAATTGTTATTAATAAATCATTTAGTTCAATGGGCCGTAAAATTTTAATAACTTCCGATGAAAATCAATACACAGAGTTGAAACAGAAATAGATTGCAAGAGAAGGGCCTTCGCAGATATATTTTATTTACGATTTGATTCATGCAATATCTGGTACGTACATATATTCATATAGTACAAGTATTTGTAGAGTTCCAATTCCAAAAGGTAATGGTTTATTAAGCTGGACCCTGTCTATTCAAAAGTAGGTCACTGGAAGGAATCTATTTCCAGAAATGTCGATCATAGATTCTAAAATAAAGTACTGATGTCAAGTTCCCAGTCAAGGTACATTATTTGCGTTTCGATAAAAATATAATAAGAACAGAAAGAGTCACTCTGTGTAAGGAAAATTGTATTATTAATGTCGCAGTTTATACCACATCAACATAAGTCATGCATGATTTTTATGGCGCTGTTAACTCTATTCGTAGGAATAAGGGAAGTTAATACGATCCGACGTTTCGTATACGACGACGTTAAACATAATCACTAGAGTGGTCTTTATTTGTTTTAAAAATAAATTGAACAATCAAAAATAGTCATGCTTCTATTGTGGCTGTGACTAAAGGTGAAGACGTCGTTCCCTCTGATGACTTTTGGTCACCCTAATACTAATTAGTAAACTATTCTCACATACCGTATACGGATCGTTAATACGTTAATTATTAATTCGATATTCAATAAACAGAAGTTTCATTTCGCTGGTTAACCACAATATATAAGATTGAAGACAACGCGACAACGGTGAAAGTAGTAAATAAATATTGATGATATGAGTAGGCAGTAGGCAGCTAGCAGCAGACGGGATTGTTCTGTTTGCTCGGTCAATATTTGACGTAGCGTCTGGTCTGGGTATCGTTATTGTCAGGTTTAATATTAAAAGACAGAGATGAAAATAAAGTTTTATAATAACTAATATTAGATTAAAAGGCGTGCTGTGCTTTTCGAACGCTGCTCGAATCAGTACCTGAACTTAAATTAACTTCTGCAAAGGAATATGGGTTCAAAGTTAGTCTTTCTTAGTTAGAGTTAGTTTCCTTGTACATTTGCAATATCTGGATATGAAATATTTTCAAATCAAAGTTCGAGATATTAAAAAAGTTAGTACATCTTCCAGAGTATTATATCCGGCGAACTTTAACTTTTTATAAGGATATTCAGAATGACATATGAGTGACATCAATATTATAAATGGGAAGAAGTCCCCAGATGCCTACTGTATCCTTTGTATCCCTTGAGTCCTTAGAACTGCTAAACGTCCCTATGATATTAGTTTTACCACAAGGACATTTTTTATTTGTACCTTAGAGATGAACTGTCAAAAAAATAAATTTCGAATCGAATTATACAGATATTTCAAATATAAGTGTGTTCATAGGTCTAGAGATATATTTTATAACATAAAAAGTTCATCTAATACTGGAAAATGGCTGACGGATGTGTGACACACTAAAACAATAGCACTAGAAAGAATTAAGTAATAAGTCAAAATGATTGGTTATTAGAAAACTGTTTCGAAATTATACGACGCGTGTAAAACAGATTTAAGTTAGATTTTTATATTTAATATTTTATTTTTATGATTTTTACTTCATTTCGTGTTTACCACGGTTAACAAAACTTTACTTCAAAACATCAGCATCCGGTTTCATTAAATTTATGTCTTGTTTAAAGTTTTGACGTTGCGGAAACATAAAACTTTTAATCATTTTTCTCATTTTCCAAATTACTTTTTGAATTTTTTGCTAAACTAATAAGATTTGTCATTACGATTTACTTTGGTCAGTAATTCAGTATATGTATGCTATTTTAGGGTGGCCCATGTTTTGAAATATTTCGCAAGATAAACACTAGTGTGAAAAATTACTCAGACTATGTTTTCATGCAATGGCACCAAATGGGAAACTTTTATTTTATTTTTCTTTCCTCGTTATTGCAAGTAACATAGAAAACAATACAGTTCTGTTTTATAATAATTTCATTACTTTTAAAAATCGTTCTTTGTCAAAAAATAACCCTCTGCTCAACTGGTTCATAAATATTTGATGTGCATGACGAGCCCACCCGACGCGTGATGAAAACTATTCTCCCCGCCTTTCAGTCTTTCAGTCTTCCAGCCATCCAGCCATCCAGCCATCCCGACGGCCGTCTTTGTCTCTCAAATTACACATAAAGGCGTTCTAATCTTCGCTCCCGATAATGGTGATAAAATGACTTTTAGAAAAATAGCTTAACTTTATATCTATTATATTTTTATGGTATGAGCAAAAATAAGAAAATCAAAATTACTTTATATACGTAGCGTACGCCCGTACGAGTATATAGTGTAACGAAATGATCTCATTAATAATTTTATGGGATCATTTCTTGTAGCGAAATTTATCTAATTAAGTATTTCAAAAACTTTTAACTGACGTTAATAATAAGAAAATAGAAAATTGATTAGACATAAGTTGCTAAAATGAAATCGGTGATGCGTTATTTTAGTACGTATGGTACATGTTATACTAACTAACTAACAACCAAAAATGTATATAAAATCATTAGCGCTTTTTAGCACCTTTTTAAATTACAAATTTCTGGTTCATTTTTGACATAGTATAACTGTATATATAACTAACCTAACTGTAACCTGGTACTATTCGACTTATGTGTAATCATCAATTGAACGAAATAACAACCAAACCCAGAAAATAAAGCGTAGGTCCGGGTCTGAAATTTGAAAGCATTGCAGTCAATACCTCTGTTGACGGAGATATGGTCGGAGCCATGTTTCTTTGTGTGCAATAGGATTACAATTTTGGGGTATATCATAATTTATTAATTTTGTTTTGAAAGTGGAATTACTAATAATTTCAAACGACAAATCAAAACGATTATTGCCCTGCCAATGGAATGCCGGCAATTCAATGTTCGTTGATGCATCGGGGCAGAAGCATATTTATAAATGTATTCAAATTTCAGTAACTGTTCAAAAAAGTGTCGCACTCTAAATATTGATTGGAGCATCTCATCCCTGTATTTGTTTCTGATATATCCGGTATAGCATTGACCAAATCCGGTTTGCTATTACATACATACATTCACGTCTACCAACCTATATATACTCGTACAAATGTCGTTTTATTGACAAGCTGCGAGGCGTAGGTGTTAAACATTCCGAGCAATCATTGAGAGTGACATTTCATTTACGTTTTTGATACACTACAAGGTTTGCATTTTGCTTATATTTGAATATTCACGGTTTGCGACTGCTACAGTCATAATATAAATACCATTACGGAAATGGAAATAGATTACGGACACATTGTCAGATTAATGTTATTGCTAAATTATTTGCTTCGTTTTTATTTTAAAACACTTCATTTTTATGATGTTATAAACTGAACACTTCATATTTGTGCTTCGGGGATTTGCATTCACGATTTTAATATTCTATGAAATACAAATATACGTGTTACATTTCAATTTCATCATTATAATAAGCATAGTTCAATATTTCATTAATTTATTGATATGAATGCCTATTTAGAAATTTGGAAACTAATGTGCAACACTAATATTTTGATATTTATATCTAAGTCAGGAGTGGATTTAAGTTGGTTGGCGCCTTAGGCCCATTCCGATATATCCCACCTTCCTTATTTTGTGTAAAGACAACATTGTGGACGGGAGCATTGATACTGACACTAACTCTAATATTTTCTGGGATTGATTGTTATTAAGTTAAAATGATTATGTACAAACATAATCATACGGTGTAGATACTGCCAACATAGTATGAGGCCGTCTGTGATAGGAAATAGGCCGGTAAATTAATTAAAAAAACATATATATAATAAATGAGTGGTACGTTTTTCTAACTCCGACACCACTAATCGCGATTATTACACCACTGGCTAATTATGTCGATTTGTTATTCAGTTGTGTTCACATTTATATGAAAGATAAATGAGCAATAGATTGACTAATCTCCATCTGCCAAGGATCTAAGCATCCGAATCTCTTGATTAAAATGAATGAACTACGATTTCCTTAACGCTATAAAGTCAAACAAGTTCTTAGGAATAGCGTGTCTCCCGTGGATCCCCCGTGGAATGTCTGGCTGCTGTACGCTGTACGCCCAATAGAACAACAACAAAGTGAATGACGCCGAAAATCAATTAATCATTCCGTTAATTAAGATAAGTAATTGTAGCTCTAATGGAGTTAAAGTTGAGGGTCATCGTTGATTTATGACAACTGACTTGAGCCTTTTTGTTACCTAAACATTCTTCATTTATTTTTTACGGGCGAAATAATCAGCTTAAGGTGAGGGGCGGCGAAGGGGTGTTGTGTTAGTGGAAGGAATCAATACAAAGATGATAAGGATAATGGAGCTTAATTAACGTTAATTGGAATCGATCATTTAACAAAACATACACAAACACTGATACACTCGTACTATCGAATATTATTGCTGCAAATATTCGCGTTTCAATCATTGTTGTGTATTAATTTAACAAGGTATATCTTACATGATATTTACATCAAGTTACTCAATGACTAGGTTTCTTTTATTGTGTCCAGGGTTTACGGGGTTTTTTTTTTGTTAAAATATTTCATTATATAGGTTTTCGATATTTTTAATTTTAAATCAATTATTATTACTTATTAATGATAAAATACCTATGACACTTTCCCCTCCCTTCTTGTCACGTCTGGTCACACTTTGTGGACCTATTTTTGCCATGGCAAATGAATGACCCCCCATAATTTAACGCCAATTTTATAAATAACGTTCTTGTATTCTCATTATTTTTATCAGAAGTTTGAATCAAAATTCAGTACTGGTAATTAACAATACTCAAAGTACGAGTATTCAAGTATTCAACTAGTTTTCTATAAATTGTTTTGTTTTCATTCTGTCAAAGCTTTTGAACTTTAACCGCCGCTATCGCTATGTGCCTGCAGCCTCTGAGCTTTGTAGCTGCGTGAATGAATTATGGGACTTCACACTCCCTATTATTCTTACAAGTAATAAAAGTAAAACCATTTTTTTATTACTAAAGGCTGAAACGATTTACATTAAGCTACACATAAGAATAATTAAATGTTATATTTACCTTTTGCTCTTGTCGGTAGAACCGCGTGTAAATTTAAATTTCAAAATTTTGACACTTTTAATATAATCTATAAAAGAAAATTATTTTTATTTTACTGTATTTTTTTTAACCCGTGCAAACAAAAATTTGTTTGGGACACTCGAAATATTTATTAATAAAAGTCGTAATATTTACGAGAGAATTTTCTTTAGCAAGCGACGCGTAGCCTCCGACTCGTAGCTTTGTTGTGTGGAATATATCGTAGATGGCGTAGCTTATAATAAAAAGAGTGGGGGTAGAGAGACGTAGAGATGTTCGAGAATCGTGAATACGACTATAGGATGACTGAAAACAGAATGGAAATACAGAATAGGTGGTAGAAATGGTTGCGACTCGTGTATAGCATGAAAAGTACTATGAACAGGCTATTGGAGGGAAAGAGACGCAGCGGGAAAAGTGTGAGAGGGATTTACTGGTGTGTGTATTAGGGTAGAACACTGTTAATTATATTTTTAATTAATTTAGCTAACAATATGCAGATAATGATTTTAAAAATGATTCATCTATAAATGATATTAATTTATGGAAATTGTAATACAAAATATACAATTATTGTTAACATTGTAGAACACCCACACAGCTCCTAACACGAGAGTACATGTCCACTAACACAATCATAATAATACATGTAAAATACGCGTCCGTTTTGCGCATGGTTATACAGATATCTATCAAGAGGACAAGGCAAAGCAATTGGAAGTCAGGGTCGTAATTAGGAACTATTGGAGACATAAACATCCCTCGGATTCTATGTAATCATCCCTTGAATCAACAAAATTACATATCATTAATGTTATTATGTTGTAAAACCTTTATTTCTTATTATATTTATAACTGCGTTTGATGTAGGGGTCAAATGTCAAACGTCATATTAACTAAATAATAATTAAGCTTTTAAAACGGGTAAGTTACGTTTAAAGGTTCAGTCATTAACAACGTCTCCATTAGTTGTGTTAGTGTTTGTGTTTGTGGAGGACATAAGCACAGAGTCAGCTAATCAAAAATTACATTTTTTTACATATATATTTTGACATAATTATCTTCCAATCTTTCTGAAATTATTTTCGTGTTAGCTAATATGCGAAATAAATTGTATCGAGTTGTAATTGAACCGAGTTTTTAAAGACGCTTTTGAGATTTTAGTGTCTACACATACGATAAACCGACAGGTTCCTGAATCTGAAATAAACTGAACATCTCAACTGATCTTGTAAAAGGCCCACAATTTTAAACTGTAGATTACACAATATACACATTTACAATACAATGTACAAATTATAGATACGAGTATGGCTACTTAAAATAAAGAGTTATATTCTTTATTAAATTCGTTTCAGACTTTCCCTGCTTTCAAATATCTCCCACTTATTCTTTTAAAATGATAATTCATTTTAAAAATGATCTAACCAAGCCTTTATAATATTATAACCAAGGCTTATAACCAGAGCTTAAACTAAAATCTCTCCGTTTAAACATATTATGGTGTTATATAAACACCACTCTGAATAAATTCGTTTATTTTATCAGCACCCCCGACATCCTACAATGACTTCAATTATTATGTTAGGGGTACAAAACGGTCAGGCCCCTAATAACCTTTGGTTCATAATTCAGTGGGGTCTGGTCTTCGTTCTCCAGCTTAGACAAAGAGATTGAACGATCAAGCTCGTAAAAGAAAATGGTACTACAGTCTGTCTGAAGGCTACTTAGAATGTAGCTATAATCATGTCCATAACAATGCCAACAGTCTAGTCTCTTCAGACGTTGCGGGTTGCGCAGCCAGATTACTAAGTGATTCAATTTTAATTCAATTTCAATTTTTGTAAAAACCAATATTTATTAATCGTATATTGCTTGCATTTGCGTTCAAAAATGGTTTGTTGCTTTTAAAAACTTATTTTAGTAAACTTCATTTTTGACAATTTTATTAGCATGATTTTTATTGATTGACGTGTATTGATAAACATTAAAGTAGAAAGTTTAACTCATTCGTACTGATGCAAAACAACTCAAATACTGAAAAACTCGAATGGCCCAAATAGTTCCTTCCAGTGTGAGAGAACCCTAAAGCTAAATGTTCCGTTACAAATACTAAGGCTGAACTAACGTTGGAAACGTGCCTATGAATCTTTGCCGACTGACTATATTGGTTCTTTTCGAATTCACAAGATCAAAAAACGATCGACATATTCAGTATTAGTAAAATGTTCGAGGCGAGGCAAAGCGTGCACAATTCTTATGTAAGTTGGATCTTATGTAAATGTCATAGTCACGCGCGTATTTGATTCCAATGTGAATTCAGCGTAAGGAAAATAGTATTCGTCTGAACAACTAGAGTCAACAGAAATAAAATAAACATAATAATGTGAAATAGAAATAACAAAAAAAATATCGTCAAAATAAAACGAAAACTGCATGCAATGAGATTTTAGCCGTTTCAAAGATGCTTGCTTTATTCCAGCTACAATGTGGTCTGGTCTAGTGGTTTGGTGGGCTTATTTAGAGCTGGAATAAACGATGATAAATTACATTTTCATATCTTACTGTAAGTTTCTTTTCTTGGTTCTTCTTGAACACTTTGCAGAGAATGAGTAACAAACTTCTTCTTCTTCTTCTTCTTGTTGTTCCGCGACATTTAACTCTCAAGATACATTTATGTTGCTTTATGTCCTTATAACAAATATTAATATTAAAAATTAATATAGCTTAGTCTTTCTTAACTTAAATATGTATATATGTCTTTCGAACAAAATTGTAAACACGTTCCTATATTCGTATAGGTACACAACGTACCCCACCGCACGTCTACTTGCTTTCTTTCATCTCTATATAACGGACTGCCTCTAGGAACTACTTTAAAGAACATTATTTAATAAATCTATTTCCGTAAATGATATCGTAAACATTTAAATCCACATTTCGATTTAATAGAGGAAAGACTAATAGTCGACGAAATCCGCCCACCGAGCCGATGGATACGCATTTTGGATAGGCAACAAATTTCTTTTTTCATCATGTAAAATAGTCCAACCTGGATTTAAATTTGAAATGAACGGTTGACCACTTTTTGAATGTTTAATTATTCCACCTTACTACCTCTCTTCTTTCAAATATTTTTCTATTTCCTGTAGAATATATAGAAAACATCCTTCCATTCCTTTTTGTAAAATTTTATTATTCAAACAATTAAAAAAAAAAACATCATTTAAAAAAATATTTTTCATTCACTCAACATTTAGTATTAGTACAAGATATCAAAAGGAAATTAAACAATAAAAGTCAAACAAATCAAAACAAAAATCAATAAATAAACATTACAAAAAAACAACAAAGACAATACAATGTAAAAGTCCATTACAAAAAACATTAAATTAGATATTAAAAAGTTATTAATATTGTTAAAAACAAGAGAAAATTTCTTGGCAGGTATGTGGAGAAACCGATGAACTTAGCCCAAATTTAAATTGCTAGCTACTCAGTACAATTGGTTAAAATTCAAAACTATTTGTTTATTTATTTGGCAATTAACCAAATCAAAAATTTATCCCAAAAAAAGTTTCAATTTTTTTTCTTGAATAATCATTCAAAAAAGTTAGTAAATTTCTCAATTTTATCATACACTAATCCTAGAGTAACCCATGAGTAAATGTTAGCGAACTCCGGAGCGCAGATTCCGGGTCAAGTCCTGGAGAGCGCTGGCAGTGATCACACCATAGTCCTTGTATTTACACAACAGGGATCCATTGCTTCCTTCGTGGGATAATGTGGAGTTTGAGGTCTTCGCGTAGGAGCCCTTTCTGGAGAATCTGTAGGGATCGATGATGGGAATGGGAATTGGGATGGGGATGGGTTGTTGATGATGATGACGGATAATGTTCTGCTGGACTTGGAGATTTGGATGGCTGTTATGAGAGTCGCAGTAATTGTTCTTGTTGTGATGATTATGACTCACATTGTGATGATGATTTATTTTATTCATCTGATGATGGTTGTTATTCACATGGTCGCCATGCACGCCAAACATTATATCCATTTTTTCATGTCCATTTCGATGCTTCTGTAAGGAAATAAGAACAAATATTAAATCCATTAAAGTAGCTGGCAGCGCATACAAATCAAGTCTTAAAAACACTTACAATCGAATCTACAATGCATTTCATATACGAGTACGAGTATGATTTGAATAAATGTATGAAAACTACGTGTACTACTTGTTATGAGAAATAATAAAAACTTTTTGACAACATTTATATGAACCGACTTACATGTCAGCCTTTTGGGGTCCAATTGAAACAAGAAAATAAATTAATTACGTCGCTAACTTTTAAATTATCATTCATATAAAAACTTACATTTATTCTTTGACAATATAAACTAAAGTGAAAGTGATTCGTCTATTAATACGAGTATGTACAACAAGAAATGTTTAGATAATCTTATACGTAGGTATAGTGCTAAAGAGAGAAAGAATTTGTTTGTTTGCAAGCTTGGTGCAACAGTGTAACAGCTAATAAGAAGTTATGCTAACCTTATGCTGGATGTCAACAGGCACGTTAACATTGAGTTGACTGAATCCATGCTGCATCCTGCTCACATGTCGGTCCGTTACTTTGGTGACGTCAACATGGGACTCATTCCTACTTCTACTGTATTCATAGTTACCCCTAAAAAAGGCCATTTTGGGTTCGGAATGAACCGTATGAGGTTTAGAGGTGTTCATCTTCTTGTTGTAGTTATTCGCTACACCTTGTTTCATTTTCTTGTCTGTCTGCATCACAATGTGTGTGCTGGGATTAGATGATTTCGTCAGTCGTTGCTGATGATGATGGTGAACTTGTTGATGATAATGATGCGATTCGTGATGTTCTAATGGCTCGAAATTACGATCTTTTGGTATTAGTGTTTTCATGACTCGCTTTACGTGATTTTGTTTTGATGGATATTTGTTATTTTGATGATTCAAACCTACATCCTTTACAACATCTTGAGAACGGTCCATTCCGTAATCACCAGATTTATGGCATTTTATTTTATCAGAGCCAGCGCCATCATGCCTTCTTTGGTAGATGACATTATGCACGGGCTCATTCTTGTTCTTAACCACCAACGACTGCGATTGCGGAGAAGGTACCACTGCAATTTAACAATGATTACAAATAACCAAATCTGTTTCGTTTGCTCTCCAAATGTGAGAGTCATGTGTCAGTGTCGGTACTCACCCTGCTGTCGAGTAATATTCGAGTTTGATTGAATTTTCATAGATGTATTGGCGCTAGTAGTGGTATGTCCTGTATTTATAAATTCATATAGTTTATTTCTATAATCTTCTACTGTTAGTTGCACATCATCCCGAAGAGGAGGCACCACGTGGTACGGCATTATCATTTCTCCGGACTCGCGATAGAATCTACAATCAATCTCATCAATTATTATGTCATATACGACTTAACCAACGATATAATTTCGATGTGTGCTTATAACTATTACCGAGAAACATATTTATGGTCTAATGCTTGTTCCGCACTTAGGCGATGATTTGGATTAAATACAATAAGCGATTTAACTAGATCTGCTGCATCAGCGGGGTAACCTTCCATTAGGTTATGAAGAGATTTGTCCGGTGCTGGTGGTGTCGACACCAAAGCACTTCCATAACCAGAACACACACTTGCGATATCTAAAATTCATGTAAAAATGTTATATCAACAATTAAAGTAAAAATCACGTTATTGAAGTTTACCCTGCGGGCTTGGCGGAGGGAGAGCGGCCATTATTTTTTCAACTTGATTTATTGTGGAGCTTCCTTGGAACAACGGCTTTCCTCTCAGCATTTCTCCGAGAATGCATCCAAGACTCCACATATCAACGCATTTCGAATATCTGCACAGAAAATTCATTATTACGAATTATTTCAAAGAAATATCTAAATTGCGATGTGTTGTTGCCATTTACTTTTTACTTGCTGTTAAAATTTCAGGAGCGCGATACCATCTAGTGGCTACATAGTTAGTTAACGTTGGGTCCACTTCCATTTCCCCTTCGCTAATATCCCGATGATTTACGGAACGCGCAAGTCCAAAGTCTGCAATCTTAGCTCTGAAATATGCGAATATATACTTACCAACATTTACCGTAATATCATAAAGACTGTTTTCTAAAGGTACGCATTCTCTTATCAATCAGCATGGAAGTCATTGAACGTATAGCGTAGTTATACGTATGCATATGTGATTTGTGTATTATTTATATAGATATGAAGACACGAATCTGCACCATATCGAACTGACTGAATTTCTTTAATACCTGGTTCTCAAACCTACTTTGGAACATTTGGTTCGAAAATAAATTTTGAAGGCATATCTGTTTTTTCTATTCCTGTTCTCTTCTGCCAACTTACAGCAAGCACAACAAGTTCTTCGTCTTTTCCATTGGTCCATTCATGCATGTTTAATATAAACCGCAAAATAACGTCACTCCTATGCATTTGAATAACGGACCAGTTCGGCCATTTTCGTTTCGATACGATACTGAACAATGGACGCACTTATATAACTTCCATGCTGATAAGTGGACGTGTACCTTAAAGAGGAAGCAAGCTACTAACTAGTAAGTAACTAACCTGCAAGAACTATCCAGCAGTACATTGGAGGGCTTCTGGTCTCTGTGAATCACGTTTCCAGAATGGATGTACCTGGTTGCGCTCAAGATTTGATACATTATGTACCTAGTTATATACAACAAGTAATAATTAGATTATTAGATTACAAACTTGCAAACGTGTCCTTTATCATTTACGAGACGAGAGATGCAAATTAAGTTTCACGCTTAATGACAAACAAGGCGGCGCATTATCATTCATAATGGATGAATACAGGATGGTCGGTAATTCGGTAATTAATTTCTACAAAAGTGTACTATATATTGATAAAGTGGGTTACTAGAACCTCAAATGATCAATTATTTTTTAATAACTCCTTATATGTTAAGAGATATTAACAATTAAAAAAGGCATTTTGTCTCTTTAATTATTAAAGGGATTCAACGTTGTACACATTCCAAGTGCATGTGACATCACAATCCTTGTGTAAGGTTACCAACCTTAC
The DNA here is from genome assembly GCA_963678705.1 of Panorpa germanica. NCBI lineage: Eukaryota > Metazoa > Arthropoda > Insecta > Mecoptera > Panorpidae > Panorpa > Panorpa germanica. Next base: position 5,695,821 of record OY783211.1, on the reverse strand, counting down.
AGCTCATAAATCTCTACTATATGTATTTATATATAAAAATATCTAATATTATTTACAGCTATTTCAAGGAACAAACAAATTCCAATATTATGTCTGCCTTAGCAGGGTTAAATAAAATAAAAACTTATTACTCTTTGATTTGACTTGATTGTTTGACTACCAACAGCTACAGAACATTACCACAGCACTGACCTACTCAACAAATAACTGACGATAAAATGCATAGCACGTCATACAAATATGGCCGACCATTTCTAGCGCTAAAACTACAATTCAAACTTTTAATTGCTATATCTCCATCAATATTTAGATATTTAATAAAATAGACACACCAATACACATTTATTAACATCAATTTCAATCAACAATTGAAAAATCGACCACTAAAAAATGAGGACACAAGCCCATTCGGTAAATCGGAAAGTTATTTTTATGGTGCACCCGCTAATTATTGATTTCTTATAATACGGCATAGGATATACCACTTTAAAATTTTATTAAATTCACTCACCGTTTATGGATGTCTTTTAATATGTTTCCCCTTTTGATAACATTATGCAAATCGGTTTCCATGTATTCAAACCCCAAATAAATGTCCTGGTTATTACCAGCCCTGAAAAAATAAACAAATTGTGCTTGATACAATAAATAACATTTAATATGAGTTAGAGCAACCTGTGCAATATGCAAATTATTTTTGTCATTATTTCATCGTTGCCCATTTCTGATTAATTGTATTATACTGTTCTACAACTGGAGTTAGACGACCTTACAAGAGTTAGGGTATTGGTAAAAACCTCTTTTTTCTGAGGTCTATTTGTAAGAAACTACGTTAGAATGTTAGAATTGAACCTAATACAACATTTGAATTGCTAATTAGAATAAAGCCTTCTTACCTGTGTATGCTATACAGCCGCACGATATTAGGATGTTCCCTAAAAGCCTGCAGGAACATAATTTCTCTAAAGGTTCTTTGGGCGTCTGTTGGGTTTCTAAAGGCATCATAAATTTTTTTCAGAGCAACAATCTCTCTTGATTTTCGATCTAGCGCCTTCCACACGATCCCATAAGCGCCTTTTCCGATCCTTTTTTTGATGTCGAACCTCTTTGAGATGTGGTCATCGATTTCAATTGCTTTCTTTTTATCGTTGTTCTTAGACATTTTTGTTCACAAATTCAATATGTAATTTTTAAAATTTATAATTAAACTATGATATTTTTAATAATACTGCTATTTTAGATTCAGTCTGCAAGGTAGTATTTGTACATTGATGTGTATCTTATTTTATATTGAGTTATATTTGTGTATAAATTAGGGGATTTTATAATATTTTTGTTTAATCGATTGTTATACTTAACCTTCTTTTGCACGCGATTCAGTCCCCAAAAAATGAAATAAATAAATTTTTTAATAGACTCTAATAATAATATCTCAAAAATTAAACTAATCCTTGGTTGACGACCTCAAATATTGAAAAATGTTGTTTTAAAATTATAAATTTTTTTTTGTGTAAATAGGTCTACCACTAAAAAGCTACACATGATAATCTATTCGTTTGTTTATAATTTGAGTTTTGATTTTAAAACTTGTTGTTGCATAGCAACCGAGGGTAGCAAACTTGACTTAGCAAAAATTTAAACCTTCTGAATTTATCAATCACGCAAACCAATAAAACAGAAAAATAGAACAAAAGCATTGAAATGGGAACGTATGAACGTAATGATAATAGGATTGAATCAAAAATTGTTTTAGAAAATATTTGAAAACGTAAAACAATTGAACGCAAGTATAGTATTGCATGATAAAATAAGGTATTTACAAAATAAAAATGGCTTTGTGTAAAAAATTAATCCCATTTAACATTCTGAGGCAAATACACATTTCTCCTAAACGATACGATTTTTGTAAGTTTTAAAATTTTGTGATAAATGTTCAGATGTAATAACAGATACAAGATATTGTGTTGCATCTATTGCAACTCTTCTTTTCAGTAATGGCCGACCCTTTGGAGCATGCCACAGGAATTGAAAAACGGGAGTTGCTTGCGATTGCGTCTGGGAATTACAATCCTTTTGATTTAGGATATATGAAACGAGCCGCAGGAACTAAAGACAAACCCACTCTCATCCCTTCCGCTTTTCAGGAACGTCTTGTAGGATGCGTGTGTAAACAGATAAAAATTTTACCTTTTTCTACCGTACCCCATTTAGTATTCTTAGCATAATTTACTTAGCAGATTTGTTACTAGATTCTCTCCTTTACGGTGAGATTTCATTTTTATTTACTTATCGTGACTAATACGAGTAGCAATGATCGATTTTCTGTACTGCAAATTCGTGGCCTATTCGCTTTCTCAAACTTAACAATTTATTATAATTATAACATTTTAGGTGATGAAGAAAGTTGCTCTATTAGTTACATATGGCTATTTAAGGTAACTTTAGTTTTATAATGTTGTTATAGAGTTATAACTACTTAAAGCAAATGTTTATTTCTAATAATTATATTTTAGGGTGAAATGAAAAGGTGCATGTGCGGATTTTGGTTCAAATTGGTAGATAAGGCCCCTGTCTAATATTTTATGGAGATTTTATCCTATAACAATTATTACTACCTGGGAATAAAAATCATTTTAAATGTCTTCTTATATATGGGGGTGTAGCTCAGATGGTAGAGCGCTCGCTTAGCATGTGAGAGGTACCGGGATCGATGCCCGGCACCTCCAGTTAATTTTTTTTACAATTCTCTGAACTGATTTCAGACATTTTAATTTAATATCTTATCCATCAATAAAATCGTTAAACTTATTTTAATTATTTCAAAACTTCATTAATTATATTTCATTAAAAAATACAATATTCAACATATAACTTCAAGTAATTTACTTTTTGCATTTATTTTTAATGCTAAATATATTTAATTCATAATTTTGATATTTAAATAATATTTTATGAATATTTCCAATTAAAGTTACTTAATAAATATATATAATAATAAAATAAACTTATTGCATTTTAATAGTATTTTGTCATGGACATAAGTGCGCCTGTCAAAAGATACGTATACTTTTGCAAATGGCGGATTAAAGTGACAGTCAGTGTCAGTGTATTATTTTCAATCTGAGTGATATTATCTAAACAGTTGAAATCAAAGATAATATAAATAATATGGTTGAAATCAACTGAATATTGGGATAATCATAGTGAACAAAACATATGATTGAAGATTACAGAAAGGAAATGTTAGAAAATGACGATGATCTTCAATCTGAACATTCTGTTCCAAGTCTATATCAAGAGTTTGTTCGGTTTATAAACACAACAAATAAAATTGTTGACATTTATTGGATTACTTTTAAAGGAGAAGCAAAGTGGTACAAGAGTTTAAAAGGGAGTGAATCTTTTAATGTAAATACGTTTGTGGAACATCCCTGGATATTTAGGGACAATGTCACTGGAGAAAGATTATTAGCTAATGGTGAAAGAATTTGCAAATTGCGTCGAAATTCTGAGAGATTATTATTATGGAGAAGAAGAGAACTGAAGCGTCTTGATATTAAAATATCATTTCCTTTACGAAATTTAAAAGTGCTGGCTATGACAGAAATTTTAAATGTAATCAAAGATGAGGAAGCAGCTAAGAGTTTGGAGCTACCCCATACACTACGCCAGGAACTATTATATTTAATTAAAAAATACAAAATTCAACAGATGCGGAAGTCAAATAACTTACTTTCAGACTAGTAATATACTCTAAAGTATACATTTACACTATCACAATTCCTTTGTTTTCATTTGAATATTTACATTACATTATCAATACCAATATCTTATTATTTTTTTTACTTATTTTCATTTAAACTTTAGAGACTTGAATGCAGATTTTGTATGAACACATTTATTATGTCAAATATTAAAAAGTTAACATTTGTGATTATGATTATTTAAGAAATATTAATATAAAAATATATATTTAATTAAAAAAAATGTATTGCTTTTTAATTTTACGTGTGTATCCCAAAATTATGCAAACGACGAACTATCGTATGATACCTTTTAAAATTTAAGCTTTTAATTAATTTTTATTTCATTTTAATATTTGAATTTATAAAATAAAAGTTGTCTTAGTTCTATAAGATAATGATTATTGCTGAAAGTAAACCATGACTTAAAGCTGTACATTTAATTATGATTTCAAAAAATTTATAAAACAATTTATTGTCTTGAAAAAACTTAGATAAAATAGAACGAAAACATCGTTCAGAAAGTGTTCTTTCTATTTCTTAATCGTCAGATCCTAATTCGTCTTATTTTCTGTCTAATAGCTTTTCTGCGATGTGAAACCATTTTATAGGGTTAGTACCTTAAAAGAATTGTAATAAATGCAGTTTTAAATAGAAATGTTTGCATCCACTAATTTTTGTAGTTTCAAAATAAAGTCTACTACCATAGCTGAGATTAAGATTTAATAATTTTCAGACATTATATTAAGCTTTATTAATGAAACAAGACTCACAAGGCAACGGTCATTAGAATAAATATTTTTTTTAGCTTATTAAAGTAAAGAGAAAAGTGCAAAACGAGAGCAACATTTTTCTGTTGAATTGAGAAAACTCCATTAATAATGGGATAATAAAAAATAAACAACACAATATTGCATTAATTGAATAAACGCTTTATTCAAAAACAATTCATTAGCACATATTTTTTCATCTATATAAAAACATAAAATTATATTTATCTTAGATTAGTGTTCTGGTAACCAAATGATAGATAATACTATTCAAAATTGTATTTAGACTAATATTCATTAAACACCATTTAGAAACAATAAATGATTGAATACGAATTGCTTTTAAATCTTATTATTTTACATGATCTATTTATCAATATTATGTATAGAATAAGTTTCAGGCTCCATTTTTAAACACAAATATTTTTATATTAGTGTTTTGAAATAGAATTATCTTAATCGGCAAATGTACAGCATCTGATTATTTTACTCGTAGTAAAAAAGAAAAACATAATGTAAGAATATAATTTAATATCTATTTTAAATTTAGCTTTTCCCAAAGTATATATAGGTTATTTACAAGCTGAAATAACATAGTTTAAGCTGTAATAATATATGGAATTTTTGAGTGGAACACCAATTAACAACTATTATCTATGAAACGTTCGATTGTTGTTAAGTCAACTTTGAAATATTTACGGACTTTTTATCACTTGCAATAAATATACAGAAATATTGCGCAAAAATATTTAGGTCAGATACTTAAAATTAACAACTTATTTGCCATTTTTCTTTGAAAGTAGTACAATCCATAATAGGGTTCCCGCTAAACACAAATCGTAAACTCTCATTATTTAACGTAATATTTGTTACCTAACGTTTCAGTTTACTATTTACGAAAATTACATAGTCATTAAATAAATGTAAAAGGCATCTTTTAGTAATATATTAATTTAATATAAAACATTATCTATTTCAAAAAAAGCTTCATTTAACGTTTAAACTTAAATAAACCTTACATATACGTAACTCTGTTTAGAAGGTTAGTTCAATTGGTCAAAAACAAGTACAGTAAATTTTCAAATATTACAAATAAAAGTACACAAAAAATTATGTTAAACTGGCTGAAATTTTGAAAAACTATTTGAAAGTATTATTATAAAGTATTGATCCAGTTTAATATAATTAAAAAATCGATATTGTGTTCATTACAAATTGCTCTTTATGCTAAACCATTAATTAATTAATTTATGTAAATTTATATTTTAAAGAAATATTCATTATAAAAACTTTAATAAAATATTAACTCATTTAATTCAGAATTACTAAATTCATTTATCTAATCTACATTCTATTGCCAAAACTCAAAAAATAACCTTTTAATTAATTAATCATTTAACATTAATAATACTTGCACGTCGTTTATATATCTATGTTTTTTTGGTTCGCTTAATGAAGTTTATATTATTTTCTTTCCATATTTTAATTTTGTAAGAATTAACCTTCTCGTTTAATTGCTGGTGGAGCTTCAGCTAGTCCTTTTACCTTCAGTCGGTCTGCAGTTTTCAAAAAAGTTGGCAACTGTTCTTGAGATACATTAACTTCACCAGCATACATAAATTCCAGAATTGCTTGGAGGTGACTGTATGATACGTCTTTTAGAATTATAATTGGATGTTTGCTCGGATTTTCCTAGTTTGAATAATACGACAATGAAATTGATTTATTGCACCAAATTAAGGAGTAATATGTTGTTGAACCTTACCTCTAGAAGACTTTTAAAATATGGACTGCAAGCTGATAAAACCATTTTGTGAGCCTTGCATGTTTGACCCTCACAAGCTAACGTTACCTAAGAAATAGTAATATTAAAATTTAATTACTATAATTTAATACTTTACTAGTTCATGAATTTAATATTTCAATAGTTACAAACTGCATTGTTTTAATTAATACAACGTACATCTGTGAAACTTTTTTCATCTCGGAGATGTCTAAAAGACGTCACCATATTTGTCTGAAAATCGTTCCATTTTAAGAAAAACTGTTGATCACCCATTGTAAAATAGTTGGTTATCTCTGAAACAATATAACACACTTTTTATACAGTTTAAATGCAATAATGTTGAATATTATTTCGCGATAAGAAATGACATAACTGATATTCTACGTGCGTTTCTTGCGTTTGGTACATAAATTACATATTTATCCCTTAACATAATATCAATTTCATTTCACGCAGCATAATTATGTCCTAGAGAACTTAATATCCACAATTAAAATTAAGAAAAATGAGAACACAGGTGTTCAGATTCTTAAGGTCCTATTTTAAAACACTTAATTTTCAAAATACTGTTTATATAGGCATATACATATTGCGAATTATAACTTGTGGATGTGGATTTTGGATGTAATGTACTAATATAAAAAATGAATTTACAACTTCAAATATATCGGAAATGTATAGTTATAATTTCGAAAATATATGAAAACAAAACGCCATTTTTAACTTTCACCCCTTGTTCATAACCTACCCAAGCATGCAAACAAATATACATTAAAAAGTTAATTGTCAAAGTAAAAAGTAGTTGTAATCAATGTAGAATCTAGTGTCTTAAATAAACTAATATATAAATTTATCTATGGTAGAATGTGCCTATTAAACTTACCCTTAATAATAATGTATAATAGAAAAAGTCTTACTTGCTAACAAATATACAACTATCTTATGAATATGATGCTGCCATTCATGTTTTTGCTTAATATTTAAATTTAATTTTAAAATTCTTTTATTGATATATCTATCTCCTTTCAACGAATGCACTGATGTTCCAAATGAGAGTGAGACAATAATAATTATATCAAGTTTGATCAAATGTTTTAAAAAATATTAAGGTTTCCTTTAAGAACTCGATTGTTATAAAAACAAGAATAAGATACTATAAAGTAAGAAAATACTATAAATAGTTTATTTTTAAAACCTTTCGTTATTATCAATGTAAAGTCTAGTTACTTATTTGTACTTAAGTATTTTTATCTAAATGCCTATTCTAATATACCAGGAGCATATACCAAAATCATACCAATGTAAATATTTTCTTCTATAATTTATAATATCAATTGATTTATATTATTATGTAATTATATTTTAATCAATTTTAATTGTAAATATTAAAATATAAATATTTGTGATAAAAAATTGTACTCGTCCTTGACATCTTCCAAAACTTTACTGAAAAGTTCTCTGTTTAAACTGTAGATGGCTATGTGATTTCGCCCATTGTGTTTTGACAACAAAATAAAAATGGCCGCTAAATATAATAAATAAAATGTTTGTCGTATTTAATAATTGTGCTTGATTGTGTTTTTTGATTGTGCCAATTGAAATTGATTATATATATTATCTTTGAATTGAAATTTAGAATAAAATCGTTTGTAAGCATCTTCAGTATAGTTCTTACAGAAATTACTGTCACCGTACAATTACGTATAAAATTTATAGTACTCGTACGTGTTTATATTTTCCTTTGGATTTCTTAATTCAAATTGTTTGTTTGTAATTGTAATGTTGAATTTTATTTTCTTCTTCTTGCAGCTGCAAGAACTCCAGCAGCTACTGGAACACTGCAAGGTAGATGTTGGAAGTTTATGCATACTTACAACATTTCTCTGTTAACTTCGCTATTATGGATGGATTATTGCCTTTTAAGTAAGTTTATAGTTTGAATAATATTTTATCTATAATACATTTAGGGTTTTCAACAGTTTCCTTTCGTTTTCATTCGGGTCGTTTTTTTAATTTTCGATTGAAATAAATTTTAATGTAGTGGCGTTTTCATTTTTTTTTAAATGTCCAAATGATATGTTTTATTTGCATAAGACATTACAGTAGAAATAAGTTATCTCGAGATTATTTCTGCTGTTTCACAACCATCGTACTAAAGTAATACATCCGTAAATGTAATACATTCCAATTTAGAAGTTTATATAAAGGTTTAATAAGATGCTCTAATGGTAATTCTCTCCTAAATGTAAACACTTTTATTGCAAAATTGACTTTCTATATTTTTATATTCATATGTTCTATAATTACCTAAAAATATTTCTGTATAATATTTTTCTTTGTTCTAAGGTTTTGTCCATGGAATGTTTGGTTCAGTACAAAGCGGCGCTCTACAATTTATGACTAACGAAGAAATGAAAAATAGATATAATATATACCGAAAAATGCCTACTGACATAAAATCGGTAAGCTAATGAACTAATAATAAATTAAATGATTTTTACATAAAACATTATCTAATTAGTATTCTTATATTTGCAGGGTACATCAGAGTATTTACTATATTCGCGTCTATATCGCAGTTAATCGCTGCTTCATCAACATATTCTTATCAAGTAATTCCGGCACGATTACGAGATCATAATAACTTCTACAATGGCATGGAGTGTTTCACATTGCATTAAGCCGCCTTGGACATACGAAGGCGTCAGAGGGTTTTAGAAAGGTCTAGCCCCATATCACACCTAATATATATCGTCTTGGTATGTCAATATGGGAAAAATTTACAAGTGATTAAGTAGGGCTTAAACCTAATTTAAGTAATAATTATTTTATTAGGAAAGTAGCTCAATTAAAAATTTTATTAAATCTAATTGTGATGAAAAATGTAAATTATGTTTAACTGGAATGATTAGACAGAATTTTTATGACGAAAGAGTGCATAGTAAACGAAAAAGCTAGAAAAGTATTAGTAACTGGATTCTTTCAAGATAAAATATGACACAGTTTTTAATGTTTAAGTATTTTGATTATACAATAATTTAATTGTTTTAAATGTTTATTAAAATATTTGCTATTTATACAACATTTATAATTGGAAACATCTTTAGCAGAAGATGGTAAACATAATTAAATAAGTTTTGTCATAAACAGTAATTTAAATTATTTTTAACATCAATATTCAGTGCTGGTTATTAATTTATAATATTGTATAATTTAAATACTCAAGGATAATGGCTTAAATTGATGAGAAACTAAAATTGCTGCGATTGTTTAGAAGAAAAAAAAGAAAATAATAGTTCAACAATAAATACATTTCAAAAAAATATTAAATAAAAACAGCATGATAATGAAAATATCATTAAATATCATTAAATGTAATATTTGAATGAAAGAAAAGAATGATTGTCTAAAGTATTTACTATTGAAATATCAAAATCTAAAAGTGTAGTTTATTAGAAATCTTTCTCATATTGAGATTTCCTACTAATTAATTAATTAAACAAATGCCCATGAAACAAATTTTATACAACGAAATTTTAGTTTATATTTGAGAGAATTTCAAATCATTTATAAAGTAATTCTTGCAATACATTAATGCTTTATTAATTACAGTAATATTTGTTATAAATTAGAAGTTCATTAATCATTTGAGATGTTATTTAAACATGTGTTAGCGATGTAATAGTTTAAATAATTTCAAAATTAAATCACTGACTGATCATTTGTTCAAATAGAAAGATAAAATTTGTTTCAATTTATAATTGAATGTATGTATGTATTATTGTAATACATTATTATTTTAGTTATAAACGTTTTGGTATTTTTTGTATATAATTACTAAAGCGTTGTTACATTGCAAGAAATGGTTACAGGTGTCTGGAAAACCTGTAACCCGTTAAAAAGAGGCCTATGTATTAAGGGTAGTAGGCAGCAATTTTTTGTTTTATTATGAAAAGTAGTTAAACCTGGATTTATATTGGAATATTGGTTGGGGGAGGGAGGTAGTCCTCTATCAGGTACCATCCCAAAAATTAAAATAACCCAAGTTTGAAAAAATTTTCAAAAAGAAAGGGTTGTGGAAAGGCAGATGAATATATATAGATTCATCTATATATAGATGAATCATCTGAATATATATATATATTATATTCATCTATATATAGATGAATCTATATATATTTTATCTATATATATTATATTCATCTATATATAGATGAATCTATATATATTCATCTGCCTTTACTTACTTAACAAACTTACTCAAACTTAAGTTTATATTTTAATTTTTGGGATGGTACCTGATAGAGGACTACCTCCCTCCCTCAACCAATATTCCAATACAAAAGTGAGTAAAGGCATATGAATATATATAGATTATATATATAATTAATATATATAATTATGATATTTAATAAAAGAGACTATAATTTAATATCCAAATGTTTTCATTATATATATTGTGGCCTCTTGCCACATTCTCTTTCCACATTTGCTTCAGGTTTTTGAATATAGATGGCAGAGATGCTTAGCAAATACGCCAACCATTGTAGTTCCGGTTTTATAATATAGGTTTATCAATATAGTTGTTTATCAAATATAGCAACCATTTACTGTTTAGCTCCGGTTTTACAATGTAGATGGCGATATAACCTTATCCAAGATCACAACCGGTTTTTATTTAGTTCCGGTCTTGTAATGTAGATGGCGATATATGCTTATCCAAGATCACAACCGGTTACTATTTAGTTCCGGTATTGTAATGTAGATGGCGATATATGATTATCCTAGATCACAACCGATTACTATTTAGTTCCTGTCTTGTCATGTAGATGGCGATATATGCTTATCCTAGATCACAACCTTTTGATCACCGCTTTTTCAATACAGATGCTGCTGTTACTTATCCAAATTCAATATTGTAGTGGCGGACATAATTAAAGAAAATGGCAACTACTAAAAATTTTAATTATATAAAGAGATACTTGATAAATAAATATTCAGTGTAGTTTTAGAACTATTCCAGTGAGGATGGGGGTATACGTCAATTTTTCTTCGATTTTTTTTTAAATTTTTGAAGAATGGAGACTACTAAAAATTTTAATTTCAGTGCAGGGTAGAAATAATAATTTTTTTTTTAATATAAATTTTTTTAATAATAGTAATTTTTTTTTAATAATAATTTTTTTTTTTAAATTTTTTTCAAGGTCATTAAGAGAAAAAAAAATATGGAATGGCCAACAGGCCATTCCATCCACCCACTAACTACAATACTCGCATTCACCGGAGTTGGTAGTTGTGGGTGGTACCTTAGCGGTAAGCTGCAGTGTGACGCCATACAATATATATATAATATCATATATATATCAGTGGCGATTTCGTGTGTTTTTTGTTGTATAAACAACAGTTTTGTGTTTTGTAGATTCTGGAAGGTCTGGAAGGTCTAGAAGTTCTAGAGCAGAGTATATGCAAATGTATGAATGACACTCCGGTCCCCTCGTTGTCTGACCGTCCTCAGAGCTTCCACCAAAGTATCTGCTTCATACAAATTATATCCTCTATAGGCTCTCTCTTATAGCTATTAGAATAGCTACGTTGTATATGCAACTTTAACTTTGTACGAAGCAAGACTATTACTAGCCTCCCCCTCTCTGACGTCTTCAGAGCTGCTTGGTGCATACTGTCGTATGCATACACAACCGCTTACAAGTACTGGTCACAGTACAAGTGCATATACAAGCGGTCATGATCTAGTAGTTCCTACGGAACTATTGAATAGAATCTTGAAATAATATTTTAATTAATTAAAGTATTATTTTTGGATTCGAACGCTGGATCTTATTTAGAATCAAGGCAGAGTTAGAAAACCCGAACCGACACTTTGCCAATGAGCCACGGTGGCTCGAAGAATGAAGTCGTTTTTAACTTATATAAGCATAAGACAAACTCAATAATAATGAAAATAAAATAATTAATTTGGGTTCGAACTCTGGGTTGGTTTGGAGATTCGATTTCAAGTCTGACACTTTACCATGGTGTCTTAATCAAATAAAGTTTATATAATAAAAATATATACAAAACAAATAAAATATATAAATTAATTTGAATTCGAACTCTGGTTTAATTCATAGATTCGATTTCAAGTCTGGCACTTTGCCACTGAGCCACGGTGTCTTAATGAAAAAAAGTTAAAGTATGTAATGCGAAAGATAATACAATAGCAATAGAAATAAAAGAAGTAAATGTCGCTAGAGTATTTTTATTTTCATATATGTTTTTACATTTTTTTACATAGTAATTTTCTTTATACTATTTCTTTACATAATACTTCTTTCTGGAAGTCCACAAGTGTTGGAGAGCACGCATCTTATGACTCCTGGAATAATAAGTAAAGTTATATGAATTGTATTGCGACTAGTTTCTTAAAAAGTAAGAACTCTTGTTAAAAAAGATAGAAAAGTTTAATTTCTAATTTTAACAAAAACTAAATTCTCTGCATTTCCTCGAGATGATAGAAGGTTATATACTCTTGTTAAAAACCAAGGAATTGTTAAATTTTAAAGTTTTCGAAACTAAAATTTTATGTTATTTATGAGATGATAGAAATGTATAACCTTCTTAAAAATGTTAAAAAACTAAAAATTTTAAACTTTTTCAATATTAATTTTTTCTCGAAAGAAGACTATAATCTTGTTAAAAATGATGAAAAGGTTCACTTTTATGATTTTAAAAGCAATAAGATTTTCTTAAAAACCAAGAAAAAATTGTTGAATTTTTAAGTTTACAAAACTAATATTTTCTTTAATTTTTGAGATGATAGAAGTGTATAACCTTCTTAAAAATGTTAAAAACTTAAAACTTTTTCAATATTAATTTTTAGTCGAAAGAAGACTATAATCTTGTTAAAAATGATGAAAAGGTTCACTTTTATGGTTTTAAAAGCAATAAGACTTTCTTAAAAACCAAGAAAAAATTGTTGAATTTTTAAGTTTACAAAACTAAAATTTATTTAATTTTTGAGATGATAGTGTGTATAACCTTTTTAAAAATGTTAAAAAACTTAAAATTATAAACTTTAGAAAAACTTTTTGAATATTAATTTTAATTTCTAATTTAAGCAAAAACTAAATTCTCTGCATTTCTTCGAGATGATAGAAGGTTGAAAACGTCTTGTTAAAAACGATAGAAAAATTAAATTTTCAATTTTAACAAAAACTAAATTCTTTGGATTTCCTCAAGATAATATAGGTATAGTCTCTAATAAATATTTTTTAATTATTATTACATACCTTTCGCATTGTGTAATTTAATCCATGGTGTTTTATCCATTATATTTGCTCCTTATACAATCTACATTCTTCAACTGGAGAACATCCTGTTCCAAATAGCTACGAAGCTTCAAAGTTCAAAACTAAGAGGTCTTCATGTATTTGTTGTCCTCCAATACACAATGTTGCTGCTGCTCCATGGGTATAGAGGATTCCTCAGCTGATCCTCAAATTGCACTCAAATTACCACCAGATCATCCTTCTTCATCGCCTAAACAAAGAAATTATTATAATGAATGCAACCCCCTGCCCGCCCACGCCACATACCGACCCTTTATGCTACGATACCCACAACCGTGCCGAAACCCCCCTCCCCCCATGGTGACACATCCCTCTTCGGTGGAAATAAAAAAAAACCTTTGCTTGAAAAAATAAAAAAAGAAAATGCACTTTTGCAAACACCAAATGTGCTCTCTGAAAATTTATAAAATTCATTTAGCTGTATATAACGTGAGTTCTAAAAAAAAATTTACATTATCTTAAATTATCTTATAGTATACTTTATCAAAAAAACATTTTCATAATTTAACAAGTTAAGAAAAATAAAATAATATTTTTTCAAGTCGATAACAGATTCTGCCAGAAAAACATTGGATATATCATTTCTAAAATCAAATAATTGCATATATTGAAATATAAAGCTGTAATTTATTTTGAAACACTATCTTATACAACTGTTTTGTTTAAACTTATTCTATATAAATCTATTCTATTAAAGTCCCAAATATTTAAATATATTAGCAAATTGCATCAAATATTATTAAAACCATTTGGATTTGATTTTTGCCATCTCCAAGTATCAACGCACATATCTTGGAGAGTTTTTTCAGCTCTCCAATTTAATTCTTTGTTAGCAAGTGTCGGATCGGCAAAACTGGAATCAATATCGCCAGCTCGACGAGATCCAAAAACATACGGAATAGATTTACCACATGCTTCACCAAAAGCTTTTACAACCTCCAGCACGGAATATCCATGTCCGCTACCTGCAAAACAAATATACAATATAACGTTCCAGTTTAATGTGTGCAGTTCTCTTCCTTGTTATTTTGTAGAATGTATTTAAAGATTCTGCAATTCAGATATAATAAAATAAATAACTGATAGCTTAATGTACCCAAATTATATGCTTTAAATCCTTTAAAATCCTTTTCCATGAGTTTTTCAAGCGCTTTTATATGACCATTTGATAAATCAGTTATATGTATATAATCACGCACTCCAGTGCCATCAGGAGTATCATAATCGGTACCATAAATAGTAAGATTTTCCCGACGACCAACAGCTACCTATGAATAAAAGAAGAGTTTTATAATTTTTAGAAATGTTATATATAATAATGCAATAGTGTAATTCATAAACCAACCTGAGAAATAAATGGCATCAGGTTATTGGGTTCTCCATTTGGATCCTCACCAATCATTCCAGATTCATGTGCTCCAACGGGATTAAAGTACCGGAGGGATATTATAGACCAACTCTACAAAAAATATTAAAATTTAATTACATAATCGTTACAAAATTATTTACGTAAACTGTCACCAAACTACTCTAAATGTTAAATGATGTTTACTGAGATTTAATTAAAAAGAAGAATAAGTTTATGTTAACTACACCATGGTTCCACCATTTATATAAATAATCGAAGTCACTTTATATATTAAAATAATTTTAAACCATTTAACCAACGCCACCAATACCTATGGATAGAGAAGCAGGTAAATGTACAAACATGCCCTTAGAAAACTAAATAGTCTCTATGTAATAGTCGTTGAACTGCACCAATATATTTACCATCTTGTTTTACTAATACTTGCTCATAGTTTTCTATCCGAGTTGAAGTACGGTCCGCGGGAAATGAAAAAAAATGTTTACAAAATTAATGTAACTGTTCAAGTTATTCTTACATTTTCGGATAGACATAAATCTTTTAACATTTCTTCAACAAAATATTTGGTTTTTCCATAGGGATTAGTACAACCTATTCCTGTAGGATGAGATTCAGGTATTGGTAGCTGCTGAGGCAATCCATATACTGTGGCTGAACTGGAATACAAGATTCGATTGACATTGTGCTCCTTCATAATCTGTAGAATAAAAATGTTATTATATTCTTGATCTAAAATGTATAACATTTGAAACATCCATCTGCTTACCTCTAAGAGAATACTGGAACCCGTAATATTGTTCTGATAGTATGTTAAGGGTTGAACACATGACTCCCCAACAGCCTTTAGTGCAGCGAAATGAGCTACGCAATCAATCTTATGCTGAAAATAAGAAAGTTCTTTGTTTTTATTAAAAACATTAAAAAACCGGAAAAATAAACGCCTTATGATTTTAAAGAGGAAGCTGAAAGATTAGATACTTCCGCCTTTAGTAGAAAAAGATAAATGTGATGATATTAATATCAGAATAACTTCGAATTTTGATTGAACTTAAATTAAATGTCTAGATGTTATCTATTTCAAAATACATAGAGTATCAGTATCACTTAACTCTAACGCACACAACAGGTAATGTATAGATAAAAACTGATAAAAAGATAATAATTAATCACAATTAATTATGATTATAAAAACTAGATAAAAATTTCTATGTATACTACCGACAGCGATGTTGTTTGTTCATAAATGTTATTTTTCTCAAATAACGTTTTAATGCTTAAGAATGCTATTTCACATTAGCTATATATAATAAGTTGATTTCCATGACAAGAACATAAGTTTAAAGAGAAGTAGTAACTTATATTCCCTTCCAAATTATACATCATCATTGTTTTCTTTTAAATATTTATCATAATTAGACCGTAATTCTAATTAATAACTAACTGTGTTAATTTCAACAATTTAATTACTGGAGAAAGTAAATGATTAATTTTTTGGCGGGTCGTTCAAAGCAAACATTTACACTTCTGAATTATAAAATAACAATTAAGTTGTCCGATATTTTTCGTTATTTGCACAGTATAGTAATTATGCTAAATACAAGAAGAACAATGTATATCGTATATTATTTCGTATAAAATATGTTCAACATGATTTTACAGAAATTTTTGCCATGAGATTAACTTCTTAATTTCTGTTATAATTTTGTTAATGAACAAAACATGTAGTGAACCAGAGAGACAACTAAAATAATAAGCTAGATTATCGTGATGCTCATTTTATGTTAAAGTTCTTGCATAGTTTGATATAATACATATTAGATAATAAATTAACTTAACAATTAAAACTTAAAACACATATTTTCTGATGAAAGTATGCAAACGAACATAAATTGTAGTCCATTGCACTAATATTTAAAAATAAAATAAAAAACACCCTGAAGCACATTCATTACAACATACAAATATTTCAATATGAATATTTTCAAAAATATATTTGATGTACATACTGAAATAAAAAGTGAAAGTAAAAATAAATGATTAAATAATATATTGTGAAAGGGCGTAAGTAAATTACTTGATTTTTGGAATTGCCATAGGATTTGTCGTTAGTATAAAATGGCTAAATATTTTTGTAAAGAGCACACTCAACTTCTTAGCTTCTTTCAAGCAATTCAACGAACAAACCAAAAATCACCATGCAGATCGTGAGTAACTAATAATTTTAACTATATTAACTAACAATATTAAAATTCTGGAAAAATTGCATCTAAGTTCAACTGTAATTGTAATCTCTTGTATCAATTCATAATTATTTTATTTCACAGGCTATTGTCTTCGCTGCGCTCGTCGCCGTTGCTCTTGCTTCTCCAGTTGAAATCATTCCAGTTCTGGAACGTCACGAAGTAAGTGTAAAAATGTATTGTATAACAGATACGATAACAATAATATTAGATGTATATCAGTCAAATCAAAGTAAATGATTTGATCAACAAACTCTTATCAAACAAAAAAACTACTGCTAACAAATTTTATCTGGAGTTCAAATCAAATATTACCCACTCAATTATAAATTACATCGAAACACGATTAGAGCATGCTATTTAAAATGTTCACTAATCAGCTATAGTATCTAAATAAATATAAACGGTGTACAAAATATTGATAATTAATTAATACTATTAAACTTCAGGTCCGTGACGAAGTTGGTCAATTCGCACTCAGTTATTTGAGTGGAGATGGTACCTCCGTGTCAGAACAAGGAGCACTTAAGCCCACAGCTGATGGTCTGGACCATGTCCTAGTCAAACAAGGATCATACTCCTACACAGCTCCCGATGGTTTAGTCTACAAGATCACCTGGGTTGCTGATGAAAACGGTTTCCAAGCAGCTGGAGACCATATACCCGTCTCAGTAGTAGCTCAGTAGTCAAGACAATTAGAAAATGTAAAGAAAATCGTGACAGGATCTACAAGTGTTTATATTTATGTATATGATGTTGTGTCAATAAATTAATTATTTTAAAACATATACGTCTCTTATTTTCAAACGTAAAATGTTATTGTATGTCATTGATAAACTGAGCACTGGTCTTTTTAACAGTATTCGTTCCTTCATTACGAGTCTGATCATTCGATAGTTGTTTATTTCAAAATAATATTTATACAGAACATTTGTGTAAACATTTATTGATAACATTGAGACAAGGTCATCTGAAGGATTATTTACAAAGAAACTTTGCGTAAAATATTTCGACATTGTAATGATAATGATGTAAAAATTAAGAGAAACAAATACAAGCAAATGAAAATGACAATTAAAACAAAAAGAAGTGATTTTTTAAACTTACCTTATGAAATACTTTTCCCAGCTCTTCTCTATTTCTTATATCCACAGAGTAAAATGTTACAGATTTTCCAGTTAGATTTTCAACTCTTAAAAGCGATACTGGTTTTAAAGAATCAGAACTTTTATAGGAATTACAGAGATTGTCTACTACGATGACTTCATATCCAGAATTTAACAAATCCAAAACTGCGTGAGAACCAACGTAGCCTGCTCCTCCAGTTACAAGAATAGTAATATTAGACATTTTCTAATTAAAAATTATCAGCACAAACTTTTATAGTAATAGCGCTAAAAGCACTTGTTAGCACTAGAAATGAAATATAATTGAATCAAATTGAATAATGTACAAAATACAATTCTGTTTCAGATAACAAGAAATCTGATAAAACAAATACGCAACGTGTCAAAAATCTATTTACGATAAATATACGTAAAAGAAGTGAGGTTATAAACTATGTCATACCATTTACACGATAAACTTGTTAATGAGCTAAACTTTAGTCCGTAATACAAATGTACATTATTAAAGATATAAAACATGTACATATGATAAGAAATATAAAATATAGATTCTTTTATCAGCAAAGTAAGCGTTGTCGGCTGGATGCCGGTTGCCGGTTTAGCCATTAGCTGTCAACTGCTGTCAACTGACACATGAGCTACAGTGATCTGCTTTACCAACATATTTAGAATACAAAGTTGTTAATGTTGGTGTCCAGACTTTTTCAAATTTGTACCCTGTAAGCTTTGAAATAACTTTTTATTTAATATATTTTATTTATATACATAATAATCATAAATGTGCTACAAATGTAATTAGGATTCAATTCTAATTATTTAACCGGTAAACACTCCTTTATTTGCTGCGTTATCCATTCTACACCATCTTGAAGACCTTCACCAGTTAGAGCGTTCGAAGAACTAATATGCCATGGCTTATTTTTAATTTTTTCTAATCCTAGACCTACAAAAATTATATAAAGTAAAGCATTCCATTCATATTTTATAAAGAGTGAATTTTAATTACACAAACCTGCAGCAATTTTTACACTAGACAATGCATCTGCACAATCCATTTTATTGGCAAAAAATAAAATAGGTATTTTTCTCGTACTAATATCTGGATGTTGAAGTAATAAATCTAATTCATCTTTAACAACAACTAAAACATAAAAATTTTAATAGCAAATTAATATTAAGGAAGCTAATGAGTGAATGTATTAAATTTAGTTCTGGATTTTTTTAGTAGATGGCGCAAAGAGTAATTTTAGATACAGGGAATTTTAAACATTTTTTTAATTCTTTCATAAATATAAAACAACTAGGGATTATTCCCGTCCAACTAGTTGTTAACCCCGTTAACAAAAGTATCTAAGAAATGTATCTAGATACGTTACGCAATGTATCTAAGAAATGTATCTAGATACGTTACGTAACGTATCTAACAAATGTATCTAGATAAGTTACGTAACGTATCTAACCCACTTTATATTATACAATGTACAAAGCACATGCAAATATAAAACTCACCAAGTCGTAGTTTGTCGCTAGAATCAATAACGAAAATGACGCCCTGACAGTTCTTGTAGTAGTGCTCCCAAAGGGACCTGTACCGTCCCTGGCCGGACATGTCAAATGCTGTAAAACCAACATTTTGATCTGGAAATAACAACATCTTTGAACTGGAACAGTGTACAAGGCGTTACATACAAAGTATCGAGAAAATTGTTCATACGTCAGAAGGCTAGCCCAATCGGCCACGATCAACAAAGTTTTACCTTTTTTTTAAGTTGTAATTTTTGTATTACCATTCTTAAATTAAAATTCTCTGTATTCATGATCAAGTGACCGATCACAGGCAGTAACTGTCTACTGTCAGGTCAGCAGCTCGCACCTTGTAGCGACCTTTAATGGTTAAGGACATGGAGAACTAAGTCATAAAGCTATTGGCTTAGCCTTAAACTTGAAAAGAATGTGGAATACCGCACCTCGCGATACACAATGTTTTTAATTTCGCGCTTCACGAGATCTGCTTGAAGACATTTGTTTTGTCATTAAGCCGCGTGTCCTGTTTTGATAACTCGTAAATCTCATTTAAAGTCCTTTACAGAATGATAAATTTAAATTTTTATTATTTTTAATGACTTTTGAATTATTTTTGCTGTATATAAATAATTTTAATCTAGTAATGTCAAAGTTGTAATAAATGACAAATTAAAAAAGAAATTCTAAAAGTTTTATTTTTATTATTGAACATGAAAATAACCCTCATTGATAATTGGAATTCATTGATACACCTCCGCTTCTGCGTAATTGATTACACATTTGAATAAAATTTAAGAATCAATATCAAATAATGTATTATGCAAATATTCAATAAAATTATTTTAGTGTAAACCTCGATATATCGATCCTATCTTACTTGGATATATACGACTCCGTACAGAATGTACTAATACTGAACAACTCCAACGTCCATAGGATAATGACAACAGTAATTATAGTTGGCGCCGGGCGTAAACGCTTCCAGTGTGAGAGGTCTAAGTTACGTGAATTCTTTAAGACTTCTTTGTACATACCATATTGTAGAGCTAATGTTTGATTAGTTCACAAGCGTCAAACAAAATAAACTGACCCCCCCCCATCCAGTGTAACATCTTACTAAAGCAGTAATGGAAGCCGCGTAGTCGCAATCTTCGCAGTCTTGTATCACGTAGTCTTCTAGGCTTTGTCTAGCTAGCACCCACTTTCGACAATATAGTAATCCAATTTTCTTCTACAATAGTTTATTTCTCTTTCTCATACAATGAACCATTCCTTTTGATTTTAACAAGATTTTCGACTTTGTTTTTCACAGGTTTGTTTTTAGTTTTAAGGTTTTTTTAAGTGATAAATGATGGTGTTACCCGATGTGACATTCAATTTCTTACAAATTCAGATAATCCACGAACCGGATATAGACGTCAGCACCTTGTCATATTCTGGCTAGATCCGGCCGTCTACCGGCATCGTTTTACACATGATTTATCATGTGGTATTAGAATACTGAGATTTATCGAAGTTTTCTTTTTATAATGTCAACTGTTGAGACAGAGAAGTCGCGCCGCTGTAACTTAGCTGAGGAGGTTTACGAAGATTTTGTGTTCTATTTGATTTAGAACTATTCATTTTGAATAACAAAAATATAATTTAAAATTGATGTGTCTTCAGGCCTCAACATTGATTGATTTTTCAGCTCGCAAATGGAATGCTTTTAAGTTTAAAAATAGAATGATGTGAGTTACAGAAAGTACCTCCCTAGTAAACAATTTGGTGAAGTGCCCTATTTAGTGACATTTCTATCACTATTTCACTTCAATTATAGTTCGCATCAACTTTATCTTCATTTGTATTCCGACAGGTGGAGTAATTCCGCCATCTGTAGCCGATAAAGTAGACATTTTATATGAAAAAATGTGAGAAACTGAACTATAAATGAACTCTTTTATGACAAAAAAATCATGACGCATCTTCAATATGGTGGCAAGAAATGGACTCCAAAGGGCGGCATTACAGACTTCGCAGACGCTTCCTGTTAACACCGCTTTTTTGATTGAGAAACCGAGATTTATAACTGCAGTAGCCATGAATCGATCATTCTTGTTATCTGGGTATAATATATAAGAAAAGACAGAATAGTATTAGGGGCGATAAAAGGCTACGTGCCTACGAAGCCCAAAAATCTATAATTAAAAAAAAAAAAAAAATCTTCAATATGATGTCAAAGTGACTCCAAAATGTTTACTGGGTCCTTCTACAAGAGACAGGTACCGACGGACCAGGTACATGGAAAGGACTAGGAAAGTAAATAAAAGAAACACAGACGACGAAGAAATGAATGCGAAAACATGCACCTGAACGAATGTAAGGTTATGTCAAAATATCGAGTCAATCAACCGACTACTTTTCGAGTTTTGCGAGCGCAAACATACCAGGCTGAATTTTTATACATAAAGAAGAAGATGTATAGATGAAGTAGATGTAAGATATGTATTTCTTTTGCATTATGTTCGGTGGTAGTTTCTCACACTAGAAATTTCTTGAACCAACACCTCCAACTAATAACAAATCCAAGTAACATGCACTGTGTTATACGAGTATGTCTACAAATGTATGTATGTATGTTTGTATACACGTTGTACATGTGTTTGTTGTTCAGAGGGTTTATTTTGTTGAGATATGTGCGGTTGTTTCAAACAGCGCTACCAAAATATTATTCCCAGGAGTTAATTAAATTTAATTTAACAATTAATTGGCTCTTTATTAAGTTATAACCACAATAAATTCCCTTACTATGCCATTCGTATTCCTCAACAATTAAGCACGGAAAACGGATCTCTGCTGTACGATTTATGAAAGTATCTATACCTACTAAACTAAATGTGGACGATGGTATGCAAAAAAAAGAGGAAGTTCTACGAAAAAGTTTATATATTTAAGAAATGTTTAGACGATAAGAAAATGCAGTGATGATATTTGGAAATCGAGTTCATAAGGAGCCATCCATAAATTACGTCACACATTTGAAGAAAATAATTTGTTTTTAGTCTTGTTTTGTTTCATTTCTTGGTCCTGTTTTTGAAAGTCGAATTTTAGATTACATGACGTGACAAACCTTGTGATATCTCCCCAGTGAAATCCTACCAAAAGTTGCGACCCTAACGTTACACTAATGAGCAGTTTCTTTTAATTTTTAGTTGAAAGATAACGTCGTAATATATGTGTATTGGCGATTTTATTTTTTGAAAGGTTACTTTAATTAGAAATAATTGATAATAATTGAAGGTCCTGATAGCCAACATTTATCAATATCAAGTTTTCACATCGCAATGAATGTTCTCTGTTCGTACTTACTTTGAAATCTTTCAACATTAAATCCAACAGTTGGTAGAACAGCGGCGTTTCGTTCCTCAGGTATCTTAAAATGGTTCAGTACTGTACTTTTGCCACTATTGTTCAGACCTACAACAAGGACGGTGACTTCCTTCCGTTTTAGACCTAGTGCCACCGCCAGTTTATCAAACAGTCCCATTGTCGAACAATTCAACTTCTGGGTTTCTGAAACAAGTGTAAGTTTCGAAAACAAGTCATAAGAAAATGTGCAGACAAGTGGAACCTGAGATGGCTAAATTGAAATGCCAAACACCCAGCTCACGTACTGGAAGCCGTGATAAGACAACCGGGTGAGGAATGGAAAGGGAAGGGGGGAGGGGGACATGGGTAATATGTTCGTACTTAAGTTACAGTAGAGTATTGATTTAAAAGCAGGATACTTTCAGATTTGAAATTTGTTAAAAGTCAATGTACAAAAAGGGTTCGATTTCTTCCTTCTGCCTTTGAAAAAAGATCCGTATATTTTTCTGTATTTTGTCCATTTTCTAGTTCTTGTTGTAATTTTTAGTTGTAGTTTTAATGTGATTTAATCTTAAAGTCTATGTTTACTTTTTGAGTTATTGTAATCGTGCAAAACAGTCAAGACAAGAAACATCATAAAATAATGTATGCTGATGAGCAAATCTTTTAATGCATGTAATTAATATGTCAACTGTACATTGCTTATTAGTCTTAACAGTAGATGGTTTTAGTTATTTTATATATAAATAAAAAAAAAAATTCTTTTTAATTTAATTATTTAACGTCAGCCTATTTCCAATGCTGAGTCCTATCTCCGACGACCTTTTACTATTTTGTCAGTTTTAATGGTGCCGTGGCCTCGTGTATATGTAGGTTATTTAAATTTAAACTTAAATAGAAATGAAAAAACAAAATTAGAACTGTCCTACAATTTTGCTTTATAAAATAAAAGCAATGTTAAACCAAGGTGCGCCAATGCGTTTTTAAAAAATTGTAAAAACAAAATTGAAGCCTAAAAGTACATGAATTTTGTTGTTGTCTTATTTAAGAAAAACGTCTCGTCGTTATATTTTACTGCATAAAGAGCGCGAACAAGGAAACGTAGAGAGAATAACTAAAATGAAATATTAATCTTCATTTGTATGGAAAATTGAAACGATTGCTCTTAGAACGTAATTTAGTGACTAAATTGATCTAATTTTCTTGTTTTAAGTGTTCTTTGTTTACCATTCTGCTTACTCCATTAATATATTTAGGGGAAGTTTGCGCCCCGCTGACTTTCATTTTATACGTGACATTCTGTTTATTTCAGAAGGCCTCTCTTGTCTCCATTAAACCTAAAAGTGTCTAAACATATCTATTTTATTGGGATTCCGTGCTACCCCCATCCTCTAAACCCCGTTTTCAATACCTCGTTCCCCCCTTGCCCGCAAGTCACTTTCGTTTTAAAGTAGAAGCTATAAGATATATTTTTAAACTTGTCAATATTGGTGCATGGTTTTATTTTCATTTTATTAAAAGTTGAAACTGATATTTTTCGTAAATTTAAAAGATACTTTAGAACCCGTCTTGAGTAGTAACACGTTATATTTACCTCTTTACGTACTTGTTATATAAATATTACGTTTAAAGATTATATATAGCTTGAATTAGAAATATGCAATAGGTGATTCATATTTAATTATGAAATATTTTTGATTTGTTAATTAAATAAAAGTCTACCAATTGGATCGCCCGTTAAATGTCTATTTAATTACCATACGGCATAAAAAATGTACCTTCTTAAAGGTAAGCGTCAACAGGCCCGCACAAATGTGTGGCGTTAGTTACGCGTCTCCAATCTATTTGTCACGTCGCATTCGATTCTTCGCGTGCTAAAATACACAGATGCTAGAGTAATGAGTCTGAAAACTATTAATAACTATTACAAAGTACAAATTAATAGAATATTCACAATATTTTTCATAATGTTTACAAAAATAGGGTAATGTATTGTTATTTACAAAATTAATAAAAAATATCGTATAAAAAACGTAATACTTACTGTTAAATGTTTATTATGCCAGTCCAAGGAATTTGTTTATAAGCTGTAAATATTTAAGGAAACGTACGTAGTCTGGTTTGCTAACTTTACACGGTAACCACAAGCCGAACCACAGAGAAGTTAAAAAAAAGCGATTTCTTTTAATGTAAACCAAATCCTTTTGTTTAAATGATATTTTATTTTTAGAATTAAAAGTATAAATATTTATGTTTTACTTGTATCAAGTCAGGTTAGATTTCGATGTGATGCTTTACTTTATTTGACGTTTGGAGTTTCTATTTGTTGTGCTCTTTGCTAGAAATAATCAATATGGTTGCTAAGGCTATGCAAATGGCGGGCGATTCAAATACAAATGCACAACTTTTGCATGAAATTAGCATTAGACTAACACCAAGTTTTAACTAAATACTTTAATGTTACTTAACTTAAGAAACAATTATTTTCTATAGGAATGTGTTCTTTTGAAAATTAACAAGAGTAATTTTCCATATATTTTATTACAGTAAAATAAATACAAATTTATTTACATCCAAATAAATAATTTTCTTTTTAATGTTTTTTTTTTCTTAGAACACTTACTTATTAGTAGATTTATCGATATGGCTAATTGTTATAAACGTGTAAGAGTAGTCCTCCCAAATTTGACATAGAAACACTAATTATCCATGTGTTGACTTATAGTCGAGGAAATTCGTCATTTCCTTTCCTTACCGTTATCCTTTCTTTTAACGACGGATTTCCCGGCTATTGGTACCAATTGGTTATATATTATTCTTAAAATACATATTTTATACATAGTTTATGTTTTATCTTTATATTTCTAAATTTATGTTTATTCACTTATTTTTGCTAAACAATAAATTTCTGTACTAAAGGTTAACGAATGACGTCATGTTGAAAAGTGATGACAATTTTGACAATACATTATGATCTTACTTAATTTAAACAGCGTCTGTTTTAGACAAACTTATTATGCTTATTTATTTTATTTGACAAGCTTTCATAAACAAATATTTTTTGAAATATTCTTAAAGAAATAAATAGGTTGTGACTTTTAAATGACTTGCGTATTTGTCATCGACAACTTCTTCCAGAGGTTGACCCAGAGGGTGCTGAAGGCGATAAAATGTCCTTAGGGACGTAGAGGGTTCTTTTACGACCTCTTCAGCAAAAAACAGGACGTATGTGTAATACAGTTTGAGCCAACGGCATCAAGCGGTTAATCATTAAGTCATTTACGAAAACTTACTTTGAGAATACTACAATACATGCTACGACGTAATAATGCTAATAAGACGTCAAATACAAATTGTAAATGCCCCAGCTGATGGGTATTAACAAATCCAACGGACATAACAAATATAAATAATGTAAATGCTCCACCTACAAAAGAAACATGTTAAAGCCAGTACCATTTAAGGTAAGCGTCCACTGGTCTGCATCAATGCATAAGAAGAATACATTTTTATAAAAAAGTGTAGCGGTAACAGTACTGTCATAAAATATCAGTTGAAAGTTTATCTTAAACCAAGCACAGAATTTCAACCAATAGATTAAGAATTTGTAAGAATCCAGACCAGTATATAAGACTGTGATAATAATTACTTTATTACTATAATTAATTTACTTAATATATATGAATTAATAATTATATATATATATATATTTATATATTACTGATATAATATTATATT
This sequence comes from Panorpa germanica, assembly GCA_963678705.1. Taxonomy (NCBI): domain Eukaryota; kingdom Metazoa; phylum Arthropoda; class Insecta; order Mecoptera; family Panorpidae; genus Panorpa; species Panorpa germanica. Next base: position 5,668,830 of record OY783211.1, on the reverse strand, counting down.
TTTATTTGAATAATATAAATAAATCTATTATCTTCTAAAATTTATATTTAAAATTACTTTGTATGAAAAACCCTGTAAAAAGCGGGGTAGCGTTTTTTTCCCCAACTTATGAAATGTTTATGAAATTTGATATTGATTTTATTACAATCAATATGCTTATTATAATTAATACACGAAGCACTTTCTATACTAGAACGATATAGTAATATACCTCTTTATGTAAGATCAAAAACCACTGTCTTTTAAGACAGCTTGATCAACTTCGAAATTTCTTCATTTCCCACGTTGCATACCTTGCTAGTATTTGAGACACACCGCGCATGCTTTAGCCTTTTATTAATAAAAAGAACATCAATGTCTAACTTTGAACTTTGCACATTCTCTTGCTTAACGATGTATTATATTCGTCCAATGTACCGCACATCAACAAACATCAAAACAACAGGACAACAGGACAACGCCAACGACGTGGGGATTTACGCGATTTTAGATTATATTAGGTAACTTAAATATATATGTAGTACAATATTATTTGTTATATACATTTGTTATAATTTTAGTTTAACATAGAGTTTGGAATTTGGTATATAGTATGTTTATTTTAGCTAAATATTTTCTTATTTTATTTTTAACTAGCTAATAAATAAATCGAGTAGGTAAGTCACAGTTAGTAAAATTGATTTCCATCAACCTTTATGAAAAAGTTTTAGAAAAATTAAAGTTTGACATAACAAAAAACAATCATTTAAAATTTTTTAAATATTATAATTAATTTTATTTAATGAATTTACTAAAACTTTTAGAATAGCTATGCAAAAGTTTTACCACTAACAAACACTAAATTGGAATAATATTTTTTATGAAACATTTTCCAAACTAGTTAATAATTAATTTTCCGTAGACGAATTACGTGATGAATTGATTATAGAAAAATATTTAAAGTTTAAAAAATTTGTAAATACATTAATATTAAAATATATTACTAATGAATGAACTTATTCGATTCAATTTGATACTTACTTTTATAAACTTGACTAATTCAAAGTAATTACTTGATATTTTTTTAAATTAGTGAAAATTAAGTTTAAAAGGTATTCTCGTATTTTCTTCTAGGTACAAAATAGTTTTCTTTCGAAAATGACATTTTCCTGAGCTAAAATTGAAATAATCATTTTCTCGGGTTCTACTGGTCCTCGAAAAGCAGTCGATCAACCAAAGTGCATTCTAGTTAAAAGCAAATGAAAAATTTATATTTTTCAACATAATTGCTAATTATTATTTTTAAAATAAATTTAATTGACAAATCAAAAGTTATTTATTACGGAAATTAATTTACCTAATATTAAACACTTTGTGACCTATTTTAATACTTTTTGAAAAATAAATTTATCCCTTTGCTAATTAACATAATCATAAATATTCTTAAGAAGACCTTTTTGAGGATTACATGCTTTTAAATTAGCTGTACAATAATAATATAAAAAAGCTTTGTGGAACACAAATTAACAGGTTTTGTTTAAATAAAATATTACACGTTTACATTACGTGTTTAGCGGGTATTTAATTATATAATGTACGGATTTAATTAATACAAACAAAATCGAATAAATTCCATTCTTTTCAATATATACAATTTGGTCATTTATAGTTGATTATATACACTATATATAATGTAGATCTTGATATATACACAGAAACTATTTCCAAAACATCTACTTTAGGTAATACGTGTTATACTCGTACATAGCAAGTAGGGGTCGTACACATTTCGAATTTTGCCAGGAACGTCAATTTCTGTTGGCTATTTTTGTGTCTCCTGTTAGATTGCTGAGTGACCTAGAACGTAGCATCCACGTAGGAGGGTTCTGGTAAGGGACGATGAGAGAAGAGAGGAGGAAGGAATGACTCGATTTTAATCACGTCAGCGGAAACTAATATGTGAGACAGGGTAACTCTTTGGTGGATGAGCCACTGAGGGAAATATACTCGTACAGTTGTTTAGGCTAAAGATTTATGCTATGTAGTTTGTAGAGAAAGGGGCTGACAGAAAGCCAGACTGCACCACAGCTATTTTAATGAAACCCCTTATTGAGTGATAATTTCATTAGTAGACGCATTTATTCTTTTATATTGGTTGAGCAAAATTAAATACAACTACATTCAGAGGTAAAATTATGATTCTACCTGTCACAACAATTACTTTTATCATACATTTTTGAATGAGATTACAATATGAGATTGATTATCAGGGACGGACTCGGTAAAGAAAGAATTCTAGACTCTCTACTCTAAAAATGTAAAAATCTCTTTACAAAACCAGAATAATGTATAAAAATAAATAATTTTATCGAAGAGTATTACAAATAAAATGTGAATCAAATAAAACTTAAGCAAGTATAGGGTGTTTCAACAAGAGCTGCTATTTTAAATTTGACATCATTTTTTATCTATCCATCATTGCGGTGACAATTGCCAGATATTTTGGACCATTACTCATCTCAGAGTTTTTCAGTTGATTTCAAATAGCACCGCCGTTTGAAACACCTTTAAAATGACCGCTGTTGTTGAAAAACGATATAGTAATATATATCTATCTCTCTCTTTCAAAGCGGATTCTATAGACTAAAAAAGGATTTGATCGAAAGAACAAGGCGATGAAAAGTGTGTTTTTACATGGACATGTAATATCCCGAGGTGCCACGCAATACGAAGAAGTAAATAACGTTAAGGAAATTTATAAAATTAGTCAATGTTGGACAATTAGTCAATTTACACGGATTTTTTAAGAAAATATTGAATTTCTTACCTGACTGATGGACCATCTTGAATTTATGCATTCATCGTCTACTTCTTGTTTCTCTACTCTAATTTCGTTTTCTATGAATGTCGAATGATTACCATACCACATTTGCATACATTATAAAGGTAATTTATTTTGTTTTTCTGTGCAAGATCCATTTATCTGAATACATATTACGATATAGGGTAGTGTAGTATTGTTTTTGCGGTGGTTAAAACAGAGATATCACATTTAATTACAACAGGTTACATATTGTGGCAGAGGTGGCAACTTCTTCTTAATCTGTTTATCGTACAACCTCTAGCTTTAAAACTAATTGTGTTAGACTTATTGATAGAATCTAATCTTAGAAAGGAATACTAGTGACAGGTTCTTTAAATTTAACCGTAGATCGGTGCATTCCTTTGTTTCCCAACTGTCAATTCAAATTACCAGTCACCAACCTGGTTCCGTTTCCGTTTCCGCTGCCATTGTTGTCGTTGATAAAACTAGTAGTGGTGGTTAGTGGCACGTGGTATTGAGTGGTTGGCGAAACTGGAGACACGTGTCGAAGTCGATACATGCCCAGGCTGTTCCTGGAATGGCTCGTTTGGGTGTTGCTGATGTGTGTTTGGTTGTGGGTGTGGGTGGGTGCATTGTACATGGATTGCCGAGCACTTTGAATTATTATGTCGGGGTCCTCTTTGCAGCCACAGCATCTGCATTTGAAGAACGCCCGACGAAATTCCCGCCGAAATTTACCTGAAAAAATTAATTTACCTGTTAAATCAATTGTTGAAACATGAAAGTCCAAATACAGTTTGCTGAATATCTGTAATGAACTCATGAAGGCAGTTATTATACGTTGTTGTGAGTAAGGTTGGTAGTCAGATGTAAAAAATGTGTGAAGATGCTGATGGTCGTTCTAAAAGGAGATTACTCAGCTTGCTAATACATCACGCAGTGTTGCTAGTTTCTGGAAGTAGATTCTTCAGTTTGACGATCATCCACCTTCTTGAATTACTCACGTTGATAAGAATTAAGTCTCTTCAGATGATTAATAGGATTCTTGTTAAGACGGTGTATTGTTGCAATTAGAGAATACTTGAGCGGTCTAAAGTAACCTCGTTGCAACATACGACGGTTGAACAATTAGTATCTTTTTATTACTATTAATACAAACACTTTTATTAAAATATATCATTTATTCGTTGTAATATTATATCTGCGTACTTAATTACAATAGTATTTTATTGGATTAATAAAGATGCCAGATATAAAACAAAATGTAATTCTAGTGTTATAATTTGATTAATAGTTAAAATGTGCTCACTATTGAATACTTAGATGTTACAATTGGAGTATTGTACGAACGAAGTACAATTAGTAAACACTTGGTTGAGACTCAGGAGAAGACTGACTTTCTGACTAGCGTGCAGATTAATATATAATGATTTATTTCACATCACAATGTGCCAATACTGAGTTACCAGCATTAAAATAATATAAAATCTCCACAGACCAGAGTCAATGTTTACAAGCGCTAAATACAAATAATTATTTATTACAATATTAATACTAAAATTAAAGATAACGTAATATAATTCTTATAAAATAAATAACATTTATATTAAAAATAGGAAGGATAAGTACGACTTATGCGTACTTACAACACCCTTCAACCCTAGAAAAGGAACGCATATTAAACAAACATATGCGTTTCTTTCCAAGAAAAAGAAAAAGGAAGATAGGACGATGTCGTACTATCGCAACACCCCCTTCCAAAAAAAAGGGACACGTATAAAAACAAAATATACGAGTTACAATTCTGGAAAAAAAACAAAAAGAGAAGCAAAGTGTCGACAACGATTCTGATCCCATCGTATAGAGTTAACACTGCTTCACAAAACAATCATCCCTGACAAAATCCATCTTATTCGTCAAGGTTTTATTCATTGGTACAAAATCTCTTCAATCTATTCCTATTAACTACCGTATACTTTCTAGGTGAAAAAAAGAATTGACCCTTCTATCAAAATTTAATTTAAATTTTGGTTTATTACTAGTAAATTTATTTGTAACTAAATCAATCGTAGAAGAATATTCTGCACCACTAAATTGGTCTAGTATGTCATGTACGAGAGGCAAAGTATAAACATCACTTGTCGTCTGTTCATTAAGTTTACGATAGTCGATTACAACGCAAAATTGTTTGTTCCCCGACACATCTGCTTTTTTAGGTACCATTAACAGAGGTGCGTTAAACTGTGAGTCGCATTTTTCAATAATGTTGTTAGCCAACAGTTCTTGAATATGCTTCTCAACAATTTCTTTATGCGCATGAGATAATCTATGCGGCTTAATGTTTACAGGGTTAGGTGAGTTACTCAGTGCACTCGCACAAGATAACTTATCTACCGGGAAAAAAAATATGTTATTAAAATTATTACAGATTTCCATTAAATCTGTTAAGTATTTTGAATTAACATTTGAAAAATCTATATTATTAAATAAAAGATGTCGTAAGGATCTTTTAGGATCGTTAGGATTTCTTTTCAAAAAATGGTAAAAATTAAATTTATTTATTGGAATAATATCTGGTTTAAAATTGTCAAGTATTACATCTTTTGCTGAGGAATTAGTTATTGATATATAAAAAGTATTATTAACAGGATTAATTAATGCGTTGGCTAAAAAAACTTCAGGTAGCAATTCCTTGGCTACACAAACTCCTACCGTAGAACCCGACATAGGAATTAATTTCCTAGTACGTGCTGGAACTATGATAATACTGTTTATGTTCAATAATGGTAATTCAAATATTTTGCCATGTTGTGAGAATTGTACGCTGTTTGTTTCCAAATTAATTACTGCTTTAAATGTACGTAAAATATCTAAACCTATGATTCCATCATGCTTAATGGGGAAATCCTCTGACACAACCTGAAAAGTATGTTTCGACCTAGAACTATCTAAAATTATAGAAGTTTTTAGTGAACCTAAAGTATAAGGCGTGCCTTCAGAGATTCCCTTTAATAACACTTTAGATGTACTATCTATTTTGATATTATTTTTTAAAATATTTTGTTTAATTAAAGAAATTTGAGAACCAGTGTCCAATAAAAATGATACAGTCTTTGCTTTGGCTGCGACTATTCTGAATTGAACAGTGTCAGCTGTTTGCTTGTCAATAACATTTTCATTGTTACAGTTAAAATTTGTTATATCATTGGTATTTTGTATTTCTTTAATCTCAATATTTTTATTTAAACTATTAAATTTACGTAAATGGTGATTATAAAAAGAACGTGAATTTTGTTTTGTATTTTTAGTAAAAGATACTTGAGGACCATCAGATTCAAGATGTCTCGATCTTTTACAATAAACAGAAGGTTTTGAAAATACCGTATCTCTCCTACAAATATTAATTTGCGCGACAGGATATACCGTATCCGCATTTTCCTTCTTGATAAAACAATATTTCTCTAAATGACCATTTTTTTACAATAGTTACAAAAAAAAGTTTTAAATTTTGTTTCGACTTCGTTAGCAAATTGTTCACTTGAAACTGGTTCACTACTAGAAATAGAATGACTTGAATCTGTTTTAAATTCAACATGCCTTCTTCTTTCTAGAGTGCGCCACCGTGTTTCAAGAAAATTCGTAAAATCATTTAGGGTTGGTAATTCAGAAGTATTTCTGTTTTCCCATTCCTTTAATGTGTTAAAATCTAACTTGGTCTTTAAAAAATGTATAAAAATAAAATCTGAATGATTAGAATATATTCCCAACTCGGTTAATGCTCTAATCGATTCATTAATTTCGTCTAAAAAATTTTTGATATTAGTTTCTGATTCTAAACGTATAACATTGTAGTTTATCAAATTGTTTAAATAGGTTTCAATAAGTGCTACCTTGTTATCATAACGTTTACAAAGGATGTTCCAAACAATTTCATAATTATCGTTTGTTAAAGGATAATTCTTTATGAGTTTGAGTGGTTCTCCTGTCAAATTTAATTTTAAATAATGCATTTTTTCAATGTTTGATAGTTTGCTATTATTACGAATTAAATTTGTAAATAATTCCATGAAACTTTGCCAATTAGTATATTCTCCATCAAAAACGGTTAGTTGCATTGGACTTAAGTTCAGATTTTTTATTGAATCTATGCTTTTTGAGTCGTCTACAATATGTGTATCATTCTCAAATGTTTGCTTATAATTCAACAAGTAAATAAGAGTGTCGTCATAAATACTTTCAACTTCCATAGACTTACTAACGATAGCCGTAGCTTCTTCATTTTTTAGAATTGGAAGCAGTGCTTCTACGATACTACTATATTTAACCCAAGCTTTATCTAAGTTTTTGATTTTTAATTCAACTATTGTTAAGGATGTTGATTGGACTTCTAAATTTTTTGAAAACTCATTAATTAGATTGATTGTATTCTCAACTAATGTGAGGGAATGAACGTTCGGTGCCATTGTACTTAATTAAAGTTATATATAATATACAGACTAAAGATTATTTTGTACCAATAAACGACTCTCCGAAAAATAGGATTCTGACAAGGAAAAATTGTTAGCGAAAACAGTAACTCACAGGAAATTTCCGATGGGGTTCAGACACCGCAGTTGTAACAGGAAGGTAGTCTCTCTGATTGAACAGACTGCTATCTAACTGCTTCAGCTCTTTACTTCTCCTTTTCAAAATTCCCTCTCGTTCAAAAAAAGATGTTGTTCTAAAAAAATATTAACATAAATTAGTATAATTGCGGAAACAATTATAAAAAATATTATAGTAAATATGCAAAAGTATTGGATATAATACTATAAAAAAATTAATAGCTTCAATGATGGACAAGGATGCTACAAAAAAATACTTGGATTATAGCAAATATTCAAAAGTATTGAATATAATACTAAAAAAAAATATCAATAGCCTCATTAACAACGTTGCTACTAAAAAAATGCTTGGATTATAGTAAATATTCAAAAGTACTGAATATAATACTAAAAAAAATGATAGCCTCGTTAAAAATAATGCTATTAATAAAAAAAATACAATTATCAATTTATAATAATAATTATATACAAAAAGAAAGATACTGTCTTATTATACTTAAAGATTTTCTTATCAGTGATTATGATCTATACACAGCTGTGTGCAGGGCTCTGGACGCGACCAACATCGATTTAGATTATTCCATGTGTTCTAGAAGCATCCATCCATTCGCTGGGGGCAAAAGATTTCTTTTTTCTGATTCAGCGGGCTGTAGTTTTGCATCCACCGGACTTGTAGAAAATTATGAGAAATACAGATGAATTGACGTTCTATCTCGTACTCTTCGGTAATCTTGGAAATAATCGATCGACGTAGTGGTATCCAGAATAATTGATCTGCATCCAGGTGTAGAATATATAGAAAAAAATTTTGGGCGTACCTCTTGGATATTTATGTGTAGGAATATCTCTTCGAGACCCCACACCTGACACCATTTGTTGTGAGTAAGATTCGAAGGCGGATGTTACACCTGACATCAATGTTGTAAAAAGAGGTCGGATTGTCGTTCTAAAAGGAGATTACTCAGCTTGCTAATACATCACGCAGTGTTGCTAGTTTCTGGAAGTAGATTCTTCAGTTTGACGATCATCCACCTTCTTGAATTACTCACGTTGATAAGAATTAAGTCTCTTCAGATGATTAATAGGATTCTTGTTAAGACGGTGTATTGTTGCAATTAGAGAATACTTGAGCGGTCTAAAGTAACCTCGTTGCAACATACGACGGTTGAACAATTAGTATCTTTTTATTACTATTAATACAAACACTTTTATTAAAATATATCATTTATTCGTTGTAATATTATATCTGCGTACTTAATTACAATAGTATTTTATTGGATTAATAAAGATGCCAGATATAAAACAAAATGTAATTCTAGTGTTATAATTTGATTAATAGTTAAAATGTGCTCACTATTGAATACTTAGATGTTACAATTGGAGTATTGTACGAACGAAGTACAATTAGTAAACACTTGGTTGAGACTCAGGAGAAGACTGACTTTCTGACTAGCGTGCAGATTAATATATAATGATTTATTTCACATCACAATGTGCCAATACTGAGTTACCAGCATTAAAATAATATAAAATCTCCACAGACCAGAGTCAATGTTTACAAGCGCTAAATACAAATAATTATTTATTACAATATTAATACTAAAATTAAAGATAACGTAATATAATTCTTATAAAATAAATAACATTTATATTAAAAATAGGAAGGATAAGTACGACTTATGCGTACTTACAACAACGTTGTACATGTGTAGTAGAAAAGCAATATATTCCATTTTTATCGGTAGCGTTGCCGTCACTATATATTTCAGCTTTTTATTCTCTTATTGCTTTATCAATAAAACCTTTATGATAATATTAGACATTGCTTTCACAGGCGGCTTTTTATCTTTTTATATTTTACTAAATTATACATTTATCTCGGTGTGGGTTGAACAAACAGAAAGGCGGAACGGCAGAAGAGCTTAAGTGCATTTAACTGTTAAATGAAAATATTATTTCATATGGAAGGAGATGGATTATGGGTGCTTTCATTGGGCATATACAAATCAGAAGAATTTACGTTTTTGATACGTTGCCAAGTTAGATAGAATGTATGTTTTAAAATCTATTTCATTTTAAGCGAGAGTGAATAAATATCAATAATAATTTATTTGTAATTAAATATTGATGGATGAATTAAGTTTCTAATTATTCTCTTTTTTGTTTTACTTTGACATTGCTATCATTTTATCACATCACTAAATAAATTCGTTGGATTTCCTAATTTTCCACATTGGCATCTACCGTCAAATTTAACATTAACGCCATCCACGCAGTCCTCCACACTTATGGATAGTGGATACTTCACCGTGGTATTGATACAGCATTAGTTGCAAAGCTTACCGCATACAAATGAACTTCAAAATGAACGCAAACTTCCGTTTTCCTGACAAGATCACATATTCCACGAATAATATTATCACACGACCCTTGTTCCCCTTCCTCTGTCCCTGTCCCTGTCCCACGGGGTTACTTCCTCCCCTTTGTGATTGCGCTATAGCTTTATAAAACAAATGAGCATTATATGTATACACGGAGATAAATCTTCGCTAAACAGACCTCCTTTTTGGGTGATGAGTTTGTTTATTTTTATACTTCGTCATTACGATTTTTTGAATTAAATGAAATAGGGCAAAGGATGATGTAATGCGAGTATTCTCACACGGATAATTGAATAACTCTGAAAAAATCTTTTAGTATAAAATGGTGTATTTTATAAAATTCTTTTGATTTATAGCGAAGTTGGGTTTTTACTATGTACTTTGTACTATGTACGCATTCATATAAATTCTCTTATAAAATTAGCTATTCATTAGTTTACAGAGAGACACAAAACAACACATTGGAACTTAGTGAATACTTGAAGTGTTGTTAAATCTTGAAATCTCGCTGACAGTCAGGGAATGCATCAACATAAATCACCCCTAAATTACGAGTCCTAATAATAATGAATAATAAAATAATAAACATTTGCATTAATCTATGCAGCAAGGAAGAACTTATTTACATAAAATAAACTATAATAATCCATAAGGTTCTTCATCTAAACTTCAGAAATTAGATACTTTGTATTCTGACTAATATATTCTAATATTGTGAGTACGTCAAACGAGAATGCCGCATCACAATAATGAATAGGCGGAACACTGCAGTATATAATTTAGTAAATAGTTAATTCCTTGTGTATTTCAGATCCCTGACATAGAGTCATAAATTTTTTTAGCTTTCATAAAGTTTTTATGCGAACGATATGAAATATAAAACCTTATGAAGTGGCGTACTTGCTAGTGCAAGTGAACTTAAATAAGCTCTATCTGAGCTTAACTATGTAAAGCTTTAGGAAAGGGAAGTAGGAGAAAGAAAAGTAAATGTGACCATGTTCCAAGTCAGCTAAGTTTAAGATAAAAATATGACTTTAAGAAAAAGAATATTTAGAATCTTAATATCGGAAAAGCAAAGTTATTCAACAAGATGCACAAGATAAATATTTTATTATTGGGTGTGGTTGTTTTGTCGCATATTGTAAAGTACTTTACATATCAATATTGATTGTACAGTTTTGTTTGCATTAAAGTATGATGGAGTTTATTTTTAAAACAAGATGTTTTCATGAATACGAGTACATTTCTTTAAAATAGATTATTTACGAAAATATGTAAATTAGCTTCAGATCTTAAGGTAGCGTGGCCGAGCGGTCTAAGGCGCTGGTTTAAGGCACCAGTCTCTTCGGAGGCGTGGGTTCGAATCCCACCGCTGCCAATTAACACTTTTTATAGTAGCCTACAACAGTTCAGTATTGTCAGTAAACAACAGTCAAAGTTAATCAAAATACTTGTTTTTAAATTTTTCGAAAATTCGATTTTTTTGAAGTTAATTTTAAAAAGAAACAGATCCGAAATGCGGTTCTGCCGCACCTACGCAAATGATATCAAAAACAACATGAAATGAATCTGACGTTATTCACGAAAGTAATACAGCAAATTTCTTTACCCCATATTTTTTGTAAATCGTTAAATCATTTTGGTAATCCCTCAGTAATTGATAAAAAATAATCCCATTTAATAGATTTATTTGTTTGATATTTTCCAAGTTACAAGGAAAAACATTGGGTCGACTAAGTCTTATTTGTTTGAAAGGAAAGAGTAGGTGGTGGTAAAGTTGAACGGAACGCGTAATCAGATGATGGCATTAGATGATGAGAAATAAAAGAAAATTGAAGAGTACAACGGAAAAATCTCCGGCATTCATCTTATCCGGATTGACATGCTTATTTATAGTCAGAAAAAGAAAAACTTGAAAGAAATGGTACTCGGTACTAGGAAATCTTGAGAGTGATGCGATGATTTTATCGAACATTACGTAACACGACGTCAGAGCTCAGCAGTTGTCATTAGCGCGAACTAGGACAACGCCTCCATGTTAAGGACTTTATTTTCTTTCTGATACGTTAATATCACCGATGAACTTTTACTTCGTATATGTTCGCTGCCTAATAAGTTTCAGATTACATTAGCACATATTTAATTAAATTTGTTACAACTAGACTTAGAAAAGATTGTACTGGACTTTTGGGGGCCTGCAACAAGCGGTTAAAAAACAATTAGTTGTTAATTGTATCCAGTCGCAATTGCTTTCAACGGTAGATCTTGTAGTGATTCTTAAGGAACAAATCCTTAGTAAGGAAGACACCATTGTTTGCGCAGAAAGCAAATATTTCATTGAGACTGTAGCTATCTTGGAATACGCTCGCATAACATTTTAAAATCTAATTATTTACAAAATGAAGTATAGACGAAAGGGAGTACGTGCTTCCGATTCCAGATTTACATTTATAAAAATAGCACTCCACTTTTATATACTATTCCACTCATATACTAGACCAGAGCATGAAATGACTAATCTTTCTTTGGCAGAGAACAAGGAATTGTTAAATCTACATTCGTTCGCGTATCTTAAAATCAACAGGTCAAGTTTCACGTTCTGGATGCTTACTCACGTAACGAAAGATGTTCGAAAAACTCCAAGAATTTCTTACTTTTTCTTACAGAGGTATGTCAAATAATAACGGAGACGGAAGTAGAAAATTCTCTAGAACGGGGTCTGTGAGGGAGGCGAAAGGTTAAGGATCACGCTTAAAATACCAATGCAATAAAAAGGTAAAAACAACTACATACGTATGTATATTAGTATATAAAGAGTTCTTAAGTGAGAAGTGTTATTTGACCAACTCATGCATAGTTCCTACTTTGCGTATCGTAAGCGTTCACTAATACGCATCTGTAGCATGTGAATGAGCTAATCATTTATACAAATCCGTAGCGCGTGCTACTCCAAACAGTTTAATTGCACCGCTTGTTTACATATTGAATAACTTTCTATTACATCAACGTGGCGCGTGTAAACAACATTTACTTTTTCATGGGTTTAAAAATATACAACGAACAGCTGATAAAATAAATACTACCCACCCATTCCCCCCACCCACACCAGATGCATCAGTTATTAACTAACAGCTGTTTATTATTTAATCGTTTATGGTCCTAGAATTAGGTGATGTGAGACGTGACAAGCACGGAATGAGAATAATTAGCTATAAAACTTTTTGAGAATAAAAACAAACAAGTGTGGATGAAGGTATAGATTTAAAAACTAATGTATGTTCCAATTAAACATCAGCACAATGCGACACAGTGTGCAAATGGAAAACACCCATTCCTCAATTGCTGGTTGTAAAATTATTGGGAGGAGGTTTGTTCCAGTGTGAGATCAGTCTAATCTGGTCGACAGTCCGCAGTTTGGGACTTCTGACGCCACTGTCAGTTATTCGAACTAGATTTTGTCGCGTTATTTATATTCTGAAATTGATGCGAAAAGTTTATTAAATAAATTTTGTGGTTGAACGCCATAAATAATAATTTCTAAACAAAACGCAAAGTGTTTACAAAGTAACATTATTTTTAAGTGCGTCACACTCACTTTTTCCTCTCTTCTACGCAATATTTTACATTTACAGAGGTTTAAAGGATTTAAGGGATTTGAGGGGATTTTGGGGGGTGAATGTATATCATCAATCAACTTTATATTTCCTATATTTTATATAAAGTTCCACATTTTGTAGTTTTCCTAAAAGTATTAATACAAAGTGGATCATCTTGACAAGTATACCCAGGGTCTGACCATAGAATCCAGGGACGAGTAAAGCCTGCTGGTCTGCGTTGATGGCGTTGATGGCGATAGAGGGCCAAGGCTTTCCGGGACAGATAAACAGTTGTCAACAGTCAGTCGTTCTTCTTCTTCTTCTTCTATTCAATATCCGATAGCAGCTCTCCCGAATACTCGTGTAAATGACTTGACTCTATTTTCTAAGATGCCAAAGTCAAACATATTACACTTTATCTGTAGTTAACTTGTCATATAGTTTTTTTGCTATCAATTCATTAGGGTTCCGACAAACGGGGTGATATATTAATACATTCAGCGCGGCTATAAACTTTTAGTACTGTTTACGACTTGTCTACCGACGGGGTTAACTTGAAAAAAACTTTATTGATAAAAACATATGAAATGAAAAACACATACACATGTACTCGTATGTAGAACAAAACAAAGAAGTAAATAATATGAATTTGTTTCCACAAAATAAATAAAAACTAAAATTCAAACTAACTGAACTATGGTTCTAGTAAATATTTAAGATATCAGTTTTAAGAGCGGTAAAAGCTATATGAGCAAACCATAAAGTAAATGAAATTTTTAGCAAATCGTAAAAGATATTACGATTTGTCTGTGTTAAGTGTTCATAAAATTAGTAGTTAAAATGAAAACTATGGTGGTGTGGTCGTTAACCTAGTACTGGAATGGCATAGCGAACAATGGACGTAATTATGTAAAAGTCGGATTCGCGGAAAGATCTGGAAGTCTAAAACACATCTTTCAGGTATATTAACTATACGTTTAGATTTACTACATTATCAACGGGCTTTTTAACTAATGTCATATATGTTAATTGATTAATCGTTTCGCTGTTCCACGAAGTGAGCAGCCCAATACGAATACGCCGCGAGCTGTGTGAATTATTATCAGGTAATATATATTAAGTTTCAAAAGTTCTGTAATCTGTAATCTAGGAACTTTGTAAACTATTTAAAACGTTCAGAGCTGTTCAAAGCAGAGAAGGAGTTCGGGTTCGAGTTCGAGTTCTTATTTCAATTCCATGAAATGTCATTTGAGCTTTCTGTGATAGTTCCTCTAAACTATTTAGTGTGACTGAGATAAACATATCTAACAGAAAGAGACAAATGCTATTTTAATTGTTTCAAGTGTGATTAAAGTTTTGTTGAATTTGTCCTAAGAGTTATATTTCAAGTTGAATATAAATTAATATTTAAGTTTTCTGTTTTTCAGGGAAACTATTACAAAATGTTTATTATTATTAAGAAATCTTTCGTACTTCTTCTTAATGATTACTTCTTAATTAATGAAAGTCTTAGTACTGGGAAAGGTGAAGGGTGGTAGGGTCTTCATGGAAACAAAGCTTCTGTTATATTAATATGCAGGAAGTATTATTCTTGTCTTATATGCGCGTATATGCTACTATGCAGATATTACTCGTCATAAAATAGTAAAATATTTTATGTTACTATTTAAACTATATTAAAAATAATTACAACGACGTTGTTGCGGAAAACTGACAATAATTTATTTTAACGGAGACATTTATTACCGATATTTAACAATAATTAGCAAACATGGGTTTGTTAACTCAACAACCGTTTAAGAATATATACTTATTAATAATAATAATTATAAATGATTTCTTTTTAATAATTTATTTATTTATCATCAATTTGTCCAATGTAATAAATAGCAAGATGCAATAATTATAATTTTTTATACGAAAGGTCTATTTTCGTCTAGTCTAGTACAACATATTAAAAAATAGAGGACTACAAGGAAACCGGAACTACACACGCATCTTATATCTGACCAATTCTCAACCACATCCAATATATAATTATTAAATTGATTGACAGGGTGACACGCATAGCTCACTTTTAATTAACATGGATACTAGAAAAACAAAACAGCAATTCAGTACACAAGTATTGTGTTAAGCGCCAATAAAGTTGTAAACACTCTTTGTTAGTATGGATGCTGTTATCCCATGTTCACCCGACTGTTAAATACTTGAGAAATAGAGAAGTATCATTGGATTAACACTAAACATCCTTTGAATTGGCAAAACCTTCGAACAGAGAACCCTTTCCGGCTAACATCTTGATTAATTAAACGTGGTTAAGCCCTGGTTTGCGGACTGGCTGCAAGGACTATGGACTACATGCTACATGCAATAGATGAGTACTAAGACAAATAGACAACCGTATAGGGCCCGTAATTTGGAGGGGTTCGACTAACTATAACTAGATACAACTGATTTCAGGTGAATCGAAATAAAATCATTTGTGTGTTGCAGATTAATGTTTTGTTTCGGGCCCACTGCAGGCTTAATTCGGGTATGTTCACTACGAAGGAAAACGTATTGACTCTCCAGGTACTATTAGTAAATGGAATACTCTACATCTGGAACATTTTTAATATAAGATAGACCGAACATAAGACTGACACTTTGTAATAGTATAAGTAAAGCTAACGATAAATTAAATTAATGTCGACGTCTTGTACGTCACGTGCCTTGAAATAGAAAACCATTTACAGGTTTTAATTTAATTACAAGTCAAATATAAAATAACTTGAATGAAATTGTAATTCCGTGTTCTGAGAATGAGTTTCATTTCACCTTGTGACATTTGATTGGATATTGGAGAATGATATGAGTTATAAACCAACCATCTGTTATCAGCGATTCAGTGTAACGTACGTGGAACCCAAACATGCGGAAGGTAATTAGTCATAACGGAGAATAATGAAATGATTGACAACCAAATGAAAAACGACCGAGTTTGACATTTGCTCCATTTGAATTGATTACATGGTTTGCTGTTTGATTATAGAGCGAAATGATTCTGAATATTGCTTTCAAAGAACATATTTTGTTATTAGTGAAAATATTTCATGAAATGTCAGTACATGAAATTAAGTTATTAATAATTAAAAACCTTTTAGACTGATGCTTTAAATACGAAGCTTACAACGAATTCTTTGGTTAACTTGAATATTAGAAAACACTTCCCTCGAATATAGATATACGTAGATCTGCATATATTTAAAGAAGAGATAAAAACCGTAAGCTTTCGTTTGCCTGCCGACTTACAATTTGTAAGGATTGTATTGCTTAAATCCTTTATAAAATACTTTTCTCGGATAACAACGTATTCAGTGAAAAAAAGAAGGATTTACTCTTCATAAAAATGATGCCAGATGCATAATATTAAAACCCCACCAGTAGCGGAAGTAGACGATACGGATATGCTTTAAGAACGTGGAAGTTAGTTTCACGACAGCCTATACTGGTTCACGACAGTTAACCTATATTGAATGTAAATAATGACAAGAAAGTCAAAAGTTGGAAATGGTTTACATTTTGTAGCAAAGGAGGGCACCCAGTAAACATTTTGGAGTCACTTTGACATCATATTGGAGATGCGTATGATTTTTTTTGTCATGAAAGAGTTCAATTATAGTTCAGTTTCTTATAATCGTTCATATGAAATGTCTGTTTTATCGGCTACAGATGACGGAACCACTTCACCTGTCGGAATACAAATGAAGATAAAGTTGATGCGAACTATAATTGAAGTGAAATAGTGATAGAAACGTCACAAAAAGGAACACTTTACTAAATGTTTACTGGGAAATGTTATTTCACTGTTATAAACGCTGAGTGGCAAGAGCGTTATATTAATTTTAGATTTGTCATGCTAGATTTATGTTTTAACCATTGTGCGCAAGGGTAGATCGATAAATCGATTCATGACAAATTTTATACATTATAATGTCCTACTACAAACTGTTAACCTAAAACAAAGTTTTACGATTTTTCTACCATTAATAGTAAGAGTTTCCAAATTAAAAAATAAAAGTTAGTAGCCTCAGGGTGTCAGACTACGTTGCAAAAACTATAAAGCTAAAACTACGAGTAGAGCATTTTATCGCTTCGAACTTTTAATTTCCGGGTGCAACTCCACTCGTTCATGATCGAATACAAGTGAATATAGTTTCGTTCAATTTGTTCAAGTACTAGTACTACTATGTATGTATATATCAGAATGCTTTGTATTTCAAAATAAAAGCATCAACACCGACAATCTGGCAAATACAAGATTTACAAATATTCACTCACTATTTAAATTATTAACGGTGAAATGCATTGCTGTCGAAGTCCATGCTGTGTTCTGCTGCTGTCCGCATTCAAAGCACTGTGCAAATAATCTGCGTGCAATTGTCCGTAAATGGTAGTGACAGTTACAAACGTGGCAACATAAATTAAATTAGAAGTATGCATGGTGAAGAACGAGCTTTGTGTTTTGTATTAGTCTATTTTAATGCCAGTGACGGATTTACAAGCACTTCAGTTATAGTGTTATAGTGTGAAGACGTCAGGTTTGAATAGCTAAGGAAAATTATAATTTAATAAACAAATGTTTCATTTGTAAAATAATGTTTTTGTTAATTATATATATATAAACCTTTCGTCGTAAGGTCGTAGTCAAGTTTTAATTTCTCTCTATAACGTTAGAAGCAGCACAGAAAATCTGACACAAAAATCGGGGTCTGCAATAAATTTAACTAGACCGGCCCTGTCAGTAACTGATCTATATCTTGTTAGTCTAATAGTATTGCATTACTACTACATTCACTGGTCAGAGAAAAAAGTATTGTAAGAAATATACCAAGACTCCAGAAAGTATTTTCTTTTGAATTCATTTTTAACTTGACATACAGAAGTAGAAAAGCTGCAAAAGCTCTCTTCGAAGGATTAAGAATAGAAAGACGTTTACATAATGTAATGGTAATAGCGACGTATTGGGATAATAAATCGAAAGTAACTTTCAAATATCTCTATATGAATCTTTAGGCTGTAATGAGACCAGTAGAACAAGGAACTGGATTTAATACTATTTATGTTACTTGTACGAGGGCTGTTCGATAACTAACCTCCGTTTGTCTTTAAATAATAAACCCTCATAGATACAAATATTTTTCACCTCTTCGTTTAAGTATATTACTTTGATATTAGTGCAATATCTAAAGGTAATAGAAAAAATTATGTTGTCACTATGCACGCAGACGATTAAATATTTTAGTATGATCTTAAATAAAACCCAATTCGATCCTGGGTAGTAAAAATGTGTGTGAGAGACAGATTTAGTGTAAAAAAGTCTGGCATTTGAACTGTGTTCAATAGTCGAGGTGAAAGAAGGCAATAAGAAGGCTATTGGAGTGATAGGACATAAGCTACAAAACTTAGGGGGAGCGGAGCAGGAAGGGAAGGTAGGTTTGCGTACAGTGTCAGGCATATTGAATCCCACAAACCAAAATCTGTATTCCATTTTTATCACAATAAAGTAATCTTTATATTATATTACAAGTCAGAGATTCTGCCAGTCATATATGTAATTTTATGGAGAGTGGTGAAATTACCTTTGCAAATATAATAACGTTCTTAGCTATGTACTCGTACAAGTACGAGAAAGAGAACGATACGTTTCATGGAATATGTGCAGATGCTTTTAAATTTTGACTACGATACGAAAAAGTGTTTGTAAGTATAAATGAAGTTAACTTACCACTCATAAAATTATAGATGAGCGGATTGACAGCACTGTTGGCATAGCACAGCCAATGGGAGATCAATGACATGAAGGCAGTGACTTCGTTTGCTGGAAGAACTGTGCTGTATCTGCAAGAAAAATATAGTAAAACTTAGAATAGAGCTTAGGTAGAAAATGCAACACATGAGTCCTATGTCTTAATTTCTATAAAAGTGTACCATATATTCATAAAGTGGGTTACTAGAACCTCAAATGTTCAATTTTTTTTTAATAACTCCTTATATGTTAAGAGATATTAACAATTAAAAAAGTCATTTTGTCTCTTTAATTATTAAAGGGATTCAACGTTGTACACATTCCAAGTGCATGTGACATCACAATCCTTGTGTAAGGTTACCAACTTTACAGCTCATAAATCTCTGCTATATGTATTTATATATCAAAATATCAAATATTATTTACAGCTTTTTCAAGGAACAATCAAATTTCAATGTTGTGTCTGCCGTAACAGGGTTAAATAAAATAAAAACTTATTATTCTTTGATTTGACTTGATTATTTGGCTACCAACAGCTACAAAACATTAACACAGCACTGACCTACTCAACAAATAGCTGACGTTAAAATGCATTTCACGTCATACAAATATGGCCGACCATTTCTAGCGCTAAAACTACAATTCAAACTTTTAATTGCTATATCTCCGTCAATATTTAGATATTTAATAAAATAGACACGCCAATACACATTTATTAACATCAATTTCAATCAACAATTGAAAAATCGACCACTAAAAAATGAGGACACAAGCTCATTAGATTGCAATAGTCTACTCCCATAAAGGTTATTTGTTAGAACTATTTACAAATTTCAAAAATGTAGTAGTAGTATTTCTAACAAGTAAAGTACCAAGTTAATTAATTTATCTAACAAGTAATGTACTCGTATACAAGTTGTCTATAACTTCATTTTTCCTAAATTTAATTTCAACAATATACAATGACTAAATCTTTTCTGACATAAATTGGAAATCCCCTTTATATTTTTCTTGCTATTTAACAAATAAATTTAATACCGATTCTTTAAGAGAAAAGCGGTGGAAAAGCTCTGTGTAACTACGTCTACTTTATATATACACCAGGTGCTTTAAAGCCGCGAGGAAAACAAAAAGAAATTGCTGTATACAAATTACAAAATGTGAAAAACAAAAATAGAAGTGTGAAAAGTTGAATGGAGGTAATAAAAGCATAAAGAAGCAGGCGGGGTGGAGAAGTGAGGAGGGAGTAAACCGTGGAGGAAAGGATTAAGCGTTTTAAGCGTGGTTTCATAATGAGGTCAAAGTTGAAACAGTGAATATGAACAGGTTAGCATTAGAAAGAGAGTATAAAGAAAATTAGAGATGAAAAATGCATTGTAAAATGTCGGGGTAATTACAATTTTCAACAGAGAAACAAATATCAGAGCATTTAAGCTGTTGCTAAGAAGTCTGAAGCTGATGAGTGGAGGTTTTACAAAAAATTATAATTTATAGCATTTCGCTATTTGTTATACATTGATAAAATGATAAATAATGAAACTGTTATTAATGAATAAATAATTGAATTATTATAATATGAAATTACGTATAATTTGCTAAGTGATACCAAAGAGACTCATTTTCTAAAAGAACTGTTATTAAATAGTTCTTCTTCAGGATAATAAAATTGTGTAAATATAGTGTTTGATAAGAAATGTTTGGCGTTAAAACCTACGACATATTTTTACTATAACCTAGCATTTACTATAAGATATCTTCCTACCTCATATATTATCTTATAACTAGTTTACTTTTAAAAAGCGGAAGCTGCCTTAAGCGGAATAAAGTTCTGAACAAAGGAAAACATTTTTTTAAGGTAACAAGATTTTATATAATGTCATAATGATTAGAGATTCCTTTTAAAGTATTTGGGAAATAATTTGATATAATAACAGAAGAACTCAATTGTGTGTGTTTTGTTTTCGGAAAACCACAGTTTATAAATACGATGTCTTTATCTCCAATTTTTCATTTAATGTGGTTTTATAAAATTCTTTTAAAATTTATTTATTTTTTTTTAAATTATGTGGATTGTGCAAACTAGTGCGTCTTCAACATGCTACATTCATTTAACTCTACTAAACTAATAAAACTAAAATTTAATTTAATTAAAACTAAAAAAAATTGAGTTTATTATTTTATTTATTACTTTTCTATCTAAAGACATACAAACTGCATTTAAACAATTGATTTTCAATTTGAGAAACAAAGATTTAATTGAAATAGAAAGGATTATAATTTGATGCATCCAAATTAAGTAAGAAAATATGTTACAAACGAAAACCGCACAACTGCTTTAAAAAAATGTTGAAGTCGCACAAGTGTAGACAACCCATTAGATAGGTACTCGCTTATTGAAATAAAATCAGCTGCTGTACTGTTGAACAGTACGACAATGCATACGTTCAGGATTTGTTAATATTACTTGCAGGTATTAAATATCAGGTAATTAATCTCTATTTATAAACCTATATCATTACTTGATATAAAATAGTTATAGATCTATTCATTTGATGATATTTGACATTTGGCACGCTATTTTTTGGACCTGTCACTTACTTTTATTACATCGTAAACGTGCGCTGCTTCTTGCAGTCTTATCTGAAATGGGTAAAACTTCGTTGTGTGCAGATCCGTTTATTTGGATACATAATGCATTGTATTACATTGTTGCAATACTAATTTGCAGGATAACCTATAACCTGTATTAGTTCAATGTTCTTATCTAGTACAGACATTAAATCGAACTATACATTTACAACAAGTAAAGATATTATTCTCTCAGGAATTTATGAAGTACTGTCATGATAAATATTCAATGATTTACGCATGTATTAATTTTCGATTAAATTTTATTTACCAGTCACTTAATGAAGTTTTAAATATGACAGTAAGAAAGGTTAGATGACGATTTTAAATTACCTTAGCGGAAAATTACTTAAACCTAATATGTAATAAAAGTGTTGATCTGTTATTACCTGAATATGCTCAGAATGTGTACTGGCAGGTAACACACCGCGAACATCATCACCACGGCTACCAGCATCTTCGCCGCCTTCCTCCGTGCCCGCAATTGACCTTGAGTGCTGGTATTAGCTGGGAAGCATTGAAGTCTACGTACTGTAAATATATAGGAAGTATTAGTATATAAATTCTCATACTAAATGTATTGACATGGGCTTACGCTGGGCGTTTACTTTGATATTTATTGAGAAGAATCCACACATTTTTCATGTGTTATCAGAGGGGACAAATCGAACACACAACTTATGATAATGGTGTGCCACACTCGTGTGCACGGAAAAACATTTTGTAGAATTATCTGAGTTGGGTTTGCCAAGAGGAAAAGCAATAGACATTTTGTAGCAAGGGAGACTTTAGACAGGGCTGGTGTCAGGAGATGTGAGGGGAAGATTTATTTGCACTACTTTGTAACAGAATAAACTAACAAAAATAATATAAAGTTGAACTTGTTGCCATAAGTGTATTATAAAAAATAAATTCATTTGATACGATGAGTAGAGACATGCGGCGTGGACCAGTGAACGCTTACCTTAAATGTAGAATACACTTAAAACTTAAACTTACAGCTTAAAATTACAATTTAAAATATACAGAAAAATAAGCTCGTAGCTGGGTTGCATAAGGAACATGAAGAGAGAGGAAGTACTAAAAGAGGCAGTGAAGAGAAGCAGAAGAAAGAGAGAAGTAGCGAGGAAACAGTTAAACTTCAGTCCAGAAAAATAGAGGATTTGCGGAAAGGAGAAAAGGACAAGAGGTGGATGACGGAGATAGAGACAATAATAAAATAGTAAAGGAAGAGAGTCAAGAAGAAATAGTAAAGTAAGAGAGTCAAGAGGAAATAGTAAAGACAGAGTGTTTATGCCTGTAATAGACATAAGTGGAGAAGTGAAAACGAAGAGAGAAGGCAGGAAGGATAATGAAAAGATAAAAGAGGGTTTGTCGAGAGCAGACAAGGAAGGCAAGAGGTGATAGATGAAGATATAGGCAATAAGGAAGGAGAAGCAGGAAACGGTGTGAATAAAGGAGGAGTACGGGACAGACAGAGAGAGGATCAAGAAAAAGAAGAAACAGAAAGTACTATTCGAAGTAGTAATAATCTAGAATAGTTTAAGTGTGGTTTTAAGTTTGAATTTATATGAAATGCATTAAGAAATATAATAATGTAGATTGTAAAGCCGAAAGGCACACAATTAATATAATAAATAATGAAAAATATGAACTTCAGTGAAAAATTGGAACGTTTTTGCTGTAAGAGAATGCATCATCTTAAATGAGAGTGACTTAATACACTTGAAAATGCAATGTAACATAAAAATGTGTGCATTCTTTAAGTCCTTAACTTAGCAAACACATAGCCGTAAATTCCAGAGGAATTCTATTTTACTTTTATGAACGGAAACGGAAATGTATGATAATAACTTACAGCTGGTGGACATCTTGCGTGACTCCCGGTGGCCAGGGATCGTATCCGAGCGCCACAACACTTTCACGATCTGATAATAAGCAACCGTCATGAACATCAACGGGAGCCTGCAATAAAATTCTATTGTTAACGAACGAACGAATTTTTCTACGAACGAGGTTTAACGAAAACTTTATTTCCTTACGACATTCGCATGTCGTTAATATTTTACTATCTTTATGTGTTTTATTTTATTTCGATTAATTCTCGTTCATTTTTGTATACTGTTTATGCCATGCTGCGGATATTATTTAAACAGTTGATTGCTTAACTGTACATTATCCAGAGCCGGATGATGTCATTCTACTACCAATGGTCTATTCTGACCACAATTGAAATTTAATGTCAATATTTTAGTTTTTGCTAATTTCTTTTTTTTGACACAAATACATGAATCTTAAATTCATTTAAATCCAAATATCATTCCTGGAGCTCATCATAGCTTGTGATCTAGACTCTTGTATAGTTAGAATAAGGTGCTCTCAGACTGGAACAGATTGTTTGACTGGCATAAAAATTGGCGCGCATAAAGATGAAGTCAGTGCCTGAATCACATTTTACTCGTTACAAATGACTGTGATTTTGTGTTAATGGTTTCATATGGGATTCGTAAAAAGTTTACGATGTTTTTACTGTCCTGGTAAACTTTGTGCTTTTTTTCATTATCATTATAATATCATTAAGATATTGACTGCTTCTAAATATACATTTGTATATCTACTGGTAGCCCATCAAAAACAAAACTACACTTAATGAAAACTTTTGTAAATATGAACATTAATTTAGCACATATAGTTTATTCGTATATTTCTATTTGCACAAATTAAAATAATAAATAATAAATGTTTTTTTAATAATGCCTTGTCGTGAATATATTAAATCTACAAAAATAGTTGCTGTTTCTAACTGCGACTCTTCGGAGACATGGGTTCCAATCCCACCATTCTCAAATTTCCAGGATAACTAGATAACATTCTACCGATGAGTCTAGCGCGACAACTACCTTAAACAATTACTAGTCCTATAAAAACATTATCCATAATTAATTAATAACAGTACATTGTCAAGTGATAATCCAGAAAGTCCAGTCAGTCCACTGACAAATTAAACTGTCAACAATAAATACGGGCATCTTCCCGACATGGGAGCACCCATTCATAGGACAACAATGGGTCTTGGCTTGGGCTTGCGACCTTTGGAAAGCCATTATGCCATTATGCCATTGTGTGTACCATTATACCCTCGAGGACTGTGGTCGGTGATAATCCGAACTGCTCATTTTTCTTGATATAAAATATAAACCTAACATTGTGATTTCTTGACATAACAATGGGTTGCGGTTTCTTGGTTGCTCTATATTCTCAGTTTAAACTCTTCTCTTGTTATATTAAACAGTGTTTCTAAAACTGTTCCTAATCTCGGTCACGTTGATGATTTACTTGTTTTAAAACAAATTTTTATGTTATTACCATTTACGCCTTTGGTAAATAAATATACCTTTATTATATATGCAATTGCCAGATATTGTAAGTATAAGTATTCCGGTATCCTCAGTTGTTTTGACAGGCTATTTAAGGGGCTGAATATACCGATTATAAAGTTATAAAACAAACGTAGTAAGACATCAATATTCGTTTGATTCCTGCCAGTAAATTCGGTCGGTCGATATAAATACATCAAAGTTGTCTGTCATGAATTCCGAAATAAGCTTCTATGTTGATAGAATTATTAATGGGTATGCTGTATGTTGGTACTTACGTGTAGAGGAGGACCGCCTTCACGATGTGCCACGCTATGTCACTCTCCTTTGACCACGTGGGGGTACACTGGGTGAACAACGTGAAATCGAATCGAAGCTTCGACATACTGACGATAGTCAACACCATGAGTTCAGGAATATCTGGAACAAAAACGACATATTAAGATCTTGCTTTACCAAATATTCAAGATTCAATTCATTTTTTCTTCCCTGGTTCTAAAACACCATTAACTCCAATTTGACACCGCCCTTCACCCATTTAATTTCATTTAGTTTTGGCTTTTATTATGGAGCTATTCTCCTTTATACTAGAATTTGGTTCATACGAGTATTTCCACGCTTTTACCTGTTTTCTCTACTGATCACCTCCAGTCCTTTAAAGGAATTTATCTTTTGTTTCTTTTCAATATTTATATTAAGCTTTGAATTTACGTGTTACAATTAGCCCTATATCATTCGGAGTCCAATGTATCCAGTTACAATGGCTTCAATCCAAAAGAGTCTTCTAAACTTTATTCATAGTGATGTTTTATTCCTTTAGCTTTGTCTCCGTCCCACTCACGCGTTTGAATTCACTTTTATTATTCGGATTATACCGTCTCATATTTTATTATAATAAGTATATTAGTAGACTCGTATGTATTCGTATTAGTGTTTATATTTATATATCACATACATTTTATTTTAATCAAGTTCAAAAGAAATGTACACGTGAATAATATAAACCAAATAACTTTCCTGGCTTTAGCTTTGGGAAGGCAATGAAGATGACCAAAATACAACCCACCGCTTCCTGCTGTACGATTCATGTAATGTGTGGCGTTAATTAAACTGTAATACACCGTCCGCCGACCCCTCACCCCTGACCCTCCACAAAATAATTGTATCCTATATTAAGATCTGACACATGTTCAAACATGTCAAGGAATCTCCGGCACGTAGGATAAGCTGATAGAGATGTTACAAAAGCACAGAAAACATGTTTCTCTAGTAAATATTATTCTCACATTTCTAATTAATTAATGAATATTTTAACGTAAATCTTTTGACCTAAAATTAACTTCTAATATAAATTCTCATCTGAAATGATAAAATTGTAATTCTTTGATCAAAGTAATTCACTCCATGATATAATTAAATAATTCAGTCTATTACACGAGGTAACATTCTGTTATTTGATTTATAATGTGATACGTTTGAAATTATAGAAATTCCTTTGATGTTTGGAAATAATACTCGTATACGCATTGGTAATGTAAAATATTGGCCTCTTTTTCAGCTTCCCGTCTGAATAAAATGGCGTCCAATTTTACTTGACTTGACTTGTATGTACAAGGATATAGACGTATTTTAAAATCGACTTTACAGATGGATTTCCTTATGAAATTTAATTTACTTATTTATCGTTGCTTCAACGTCTGTTGCGTATTTACGTAAATCCAGACCCTTCACCCTTATTTACTCCCTTCTCTGTTGACTGCCTTTTGTACTTCAAAAAATCACTCTTTTGTAAAATTACAATTAGCATTGTTAATTGTCTTTAATGCTATTAAGAAATTTTTTTTAAATCAAGCTTCATTATTATTTGTTAATTTATTTTATAAAAATTATTGACTATGACGTCGTTAGTGGTGTTTACTCTACTTAAAAAATTTAAATGGTTTTGGAAATTTGTTTAGAAAGCTCCAAGTGTATTGTACAGGACCGTGGTATACGTAAACGCTTCCTCGATGGTCTCAGCATTTGTAATGACGTAACAATTTTTATAATTTGACATGAGAAATATAAAAAAAATATACTGGTTTCCGGATTGCGGATGCCAAGATTTAAATGTTCATTTATGTATCGATCCAATATCTAGTGTCATAGCTTGACTATAGTTGTATTTTTATAGCGAATACTAGGTAGCAGTATGATAAAAGTTATGATTTCATATCTCTGAGGAAATCTTTTACAGCGGTCACATTTAGTTCAAAATAACTTTAAGTACTTTTCTGTTTTTGTTTGTCGTTTATTTGTTTCCTACTGAAATTGTATTGTACTTTGATATAATAAAACTTTCAACTTTAATGATATTTTTTTATAATTTCGTAAGATTTGTTTTTTGCAAACTTTGTTAATCTGCTAGATTTATATGACATATAATATTGTAGATCTAAAGAAGATCCATACTCCATACAATCGTAATATGCCTACATTAATAAGGACCTTCAGGAATAATCAAAAACACAGTTGCATATATTTCAAGGTTGTTTAAAGTAATTATAACAAGGTTACCCCTAGAAACATTTAATTACTACATGATGAAGTTACTTCTTGCGTGAATTTTGATATGCACAATATTAGAAAAGAAAATAAAGCTTTTTAAGTGCAATTTTACGCTTATTACATATTTAAGGTCAGAACTCCGTCACAGCATGCGCTTTTATATAAAAGAATCCATTCTTTGAAAATTCTTTAAAAACTTTATTAATTATCTCGAAACAAAAGCTGAAGAGTTTTATTACTTATATGAGTTAAAAATCTGTCTAAATATTTTTATAGCCATTCTTGCCGTTAAATACTTTAACTCGAATTTCATTACTTGAGTTGAGCGAACAATAATGTATGTGTTTGTGATATTTACCAGTCGGGGTTTATGCCGTCAAGTAATGACATTAGTTACATTTAATTGTATTCAACCGCAGCATTCAACCTAACGTAATTTCATTAAATGCAGAAAATAACATTTAATCATTATCAAATACAATTTAAAAATAATCTTAACTCAACCTTGATCTACATAACCTATATTCCGTAATCAGTACATTATATGTATATATTTTTTCCAAAAAAATTAATTGAAATTTTGAGAAAAGAAGAAGAGGTTTCCGTTATATTGTTAAAGGGCGAATGTTAGGAATAGGGCCGGTGCGAATAAGTGGCTATCCCTAAAAACAATACTAAAATCCTTTTAACGCGATACATTGGATGCGTACCTTTACATGTTATTATCAATGATTAAATAATAATGCGACCTGCTATTAGAATATGTAAATGAACGATTGTATATATATTTTATAATAGTAATCAGGAAAATGAATCATGTCATAATACCCTGTGATTTTATTTGTGTTTGTTATTTGTAAAATTTATTTCACACCTGAGCATAGAATTGGTGTCGGTCTAGCAGCTCACCTCTTACCTGTTGAAACATACTCGTGCACAAATGGAAATTGTTTTCTACAAGTAATATTACACTTTTATTTTTCTTTTACAACTTTCCCTAACAGTTTCGCAATACTCTTTGAGAAACAAATTAAAACACCAGTTCGCCTTCCAATACATTTTATTACAGAGTTAAGGGCCCAATAATCCCACTCGACTCGACTCGACTCGACTAGAGAGTCGTAGTACTACTTGAAGTTATTTGATCTATAATTTGGTAAGTGGAAAAAAGTCAATACTTTGAAAGGAATAACATCTGTAGAACTAATCATATCAGTTCGGTCCACGGCAGACCGTAGCCATCAGTCGATTGATGGAATAGCTCGGTACGATACGAGTATGATGGCTACACTATAGTATACGTGCTCTGTTGCAGAGGTGGCCAACCTTACAAAGCTGTCTACATTGTAGCATGTTTTCGATTAGGGTGAAGTATAAAACATGTTGTCTAATATAGAGTTTCTGCTTGTAGGTTGTGTAATATTTTATAACGAGACAGCTCCGTAAAATATAAAGTTATATAAATTCTCACTACATATTTTCTTTGAATGATTAAACTTGAATTTTACATGAAAGTAGATTTTTTACTGCTAATATTTCCTACTAAATATTTGATTCTTTAATTTCACTATGAAATATTTTATTTATATAGATGTATACCGTTTAAAGCAATATCGTCTTCGACGTAAGCGCACCCAGGTGCCGGTACTACAAAAAACCTGACTTACAACACTTTATCAAATATATATTTCTATGTTATCATAGTGCTGCCATCGAGTGGGAGAATTGTTTACCGTTATATCATTAGTGCTCTGACAATACCCAGATGTAGGATTGTCATTAGTCATTGCTTATCATTTCATAATTATCCATCCAACCTTTTCATAGAAAGAACTTCAAAAAAGTCTTTTGAAAATAAAAGTGTATCTTTAAAAAAGGATATTTCTGCTCCACCTCCATGGTTACATTCAATTCATTATTGCCAGAACACAAAAACACGCAGGACTGCGTTTCTTCTTTGGTTGTCTATTTCTTTAGTTAGAATATTAATATATTTTGGAATACATATACGTACATAAATGATAATACATAACAGATGATGAGGTGATACGAACAGAGCAGGCTTTTAGTTACATTGTGACGAGGTACAGAATAAGGCCAATATGTCTTGGTCTTTATTTTATTTTGAGTGACTAAATATATAAAGAGATTATTCAGTAAATATATGGACAAAATTCATGTCAATATTTATCTTAACAATATCGTAATTTTAATCTATATAGGTTTATGATCGCCCGATTAATATGAGTCTTCTTCTAATCACACACCAATTATTGAGAAATAATTCAAAAGTAAATAATTTTAAATGAAAGTTATTAGCAAAAAAGTCTAAGGTAGCTTGCCCTTGAAGCTTATTATTAGCCTAAATTTTTCGAAAAGTGAAAAAAAGATTCTATGCTAACATATCTAATTCTTAGCAAAACTTGAAAGAGAAATTCTACTTTCAAAAGTTTCATCTGCGTCGCAAATTTGGGTTTTGGGTCTTTTGGAACAGAGTTTTTGATAACTGAGTATAATTTGTATATAATAATATACAAAAAAAGGAAAATTTGGCAGCGGTGGGATTCGAACCCACGCCTCCGAGGAGACTGGTGCCTTAAACCAGCGCCTTAGACCGCTCGGCCACGCTACCTTAATTTGTTTTGTAAATGCTGCTTTTTTAAATTTTAACCTATATTTTAATTGTTATCAGATTTAAAGATTACCAGATAAGATATTTATCCCGCCTTATCAATAAGTTTGTGTACTTTGTCTGGGTTACATACATCTTCATTATTGTCAATATTATAACATGTTATTAGGTCCAATGTTTGACACATATCTGTTTTAGATATATTGAATATTGTCAATCCCGTGGAACAGTCTGCTCGTCGTATTTCATTCAATGAATTATCCTTGTGCTATTCTATTGTTAGAACAACGCTATTTTATCTGCGATTCGAGGTTGGTTGCTCATATGCCAAATATATTCAAAGTTCTATCAGGCAGCATTGTAGTTATCTTTAAATGCTTTTAATCTTTAAACTACGGTTCCGAAATTTATAGCTATTAATTCTAACTTTAGTTAAACGTTTATTATCAGTAATATTGAAATAAAAAAAAGAAGTTTAATTTATAGATGCATGCAAGTTTTTAATCTTCATGGGCGCCTATAAGAATGGGCAGGCGGGGCTTTTTCCTGTCTCTGGATATCAGACAGGAGTTTATACAAGATAGATTCGACAGAATAGAATGTGATAATTAGTACTTCCCTTTGATATCGTTTTGTCTGCGGACGCCCATGATTCTCGTGGTATACATTTTAATTATAAATCTGGTGTTTCCCCGATGAAATAGTCACGGGTTTTATATTTGTAAAACATGAAAAAAACATCAACTTTGTTTCAATAAAATCAACTTCATCAATAGCGCTCGGTGCACGAGCACGTGCACTTTAATTAAAAAGTCTGCAAATCTGCAGACCAGGATTCATATTCATTTTACTAAATAGAATAAGTGAATAAATCTGAAATTAAATTCGTTCCCATATTGATCGCAATAAAATGTGTGCTTTCCAAATCATTTTATATATCTGTTATTTGTTTTATTGTTTCATTTAGTACGTTGCACAACTGAAAAACTGGCAGCTATTATCGCAGCAAATAAAAATTAGCATGGTCTAATATGCGAGAAGGTTTTACTTTTTTGAAACTTAGTTTAGGGGCGAAAACGCTGAATACAAGAAATGCTTTTTCGAGTTATGAACGTTGGCAAAGAAAGAATGAAAGTTCGTAGGTCAAGAAGTATCTTAATTCTTAAAGGAAAATAATAAAAGAAAAGGAAATTTGGCAGCGGTGGGATTCGAACCCACGCCTCCGAAGCGACTGGTGCCTTAAACCAGCGCCTTAGACCGCTCGGCCACGCTACCTTATATTAAGATAAATCCCATTAGCAAGTCTGACATTAACGTAATTTTAGAGTAATCTATTAATACTCTGATTTAGAAATTGGTAATACTGTTTCACTGTATGCGAGGTACCTAAAGTATAGACTAAACTGCATATAGTTTCTAGATTTTTGTTTCTAGTTTAATTGCCAATAAACTTAGTGAATCCTGCTACTTTATCAGGTGTAGTAATATAAACGTTCGTGATTCTTAGATTCGTACTCGTACATTGCTTTTTAGTTGTAAACAAATATTCTCCACTTATTGTTCAGCCCCCTCATTGAGCCCTCACTCGTTATCCCACATTTATTTACGAACGCCAGCATTTTTGAAAAGCAAAAGTATTTTTGTAAACATTTTTAATTATCTTTTATCTTTCGCCCTCGGGCAATAAATAAAACTCCATTTTTAATCTTTGTTTTATTTTTTTCTGTTATTTAATAACGTTCAACATTTTTTTAAGGGTTTAAAAGTTTAGGATTATGGATTTATCGTCTTCAATTTACAAAGTCTATACGTACTTTATACTTTCCTTTCGATATTTATCACTTATAAAAGGTCAGGGCTTGCGTAATAGGAGTCTGAAAAGGAACATGTCAGATAGATGGTACTTTTTATGAATTTCACTGATTCTTTGATCAGAGGCGGCCTTAGGGGGTGGCAAGCAGGGCAATCGGCCGGGGCCTCGCACTCTCGAGGAACAACCCAAATATAAGAATTCGTTATTATATATATATATGAATCTCTCGCCTCGCGCTTTAGAAAACCCACTTAAATCCTTGCATTTATCTTATATAGGATGTACCACCCCCGCTCAATTAGTTCGTAGGATATACCATCCCCGCTCAATAAGTTCGTAAATGTATCTAGATACATTACGTAACGTATCTAACAAATGTATCTCGCAAAGACCGCCACTGTCTTTGATTTATGACTTTATCTGAAATCTCAAAAGTTTTTTCTTTTCTAAAATTTAAAGGGTTGGTTGTTTGGTTTTTGTAATGCAGGTTGAATACAAAAACAAATAAAGCTCTGGGGACATAATTTCTTTGAAGTGGATTTTATATGGTATAAAGAATTCATCGTAAGTAAAAGCTCTCAGAAAGCTTTTGATAATAAAAACTTTTTGTATTTGAAAAACTATAAAGATTTTACCTTCATCTGAACTCTGTAATCATAACAAAATCTCTGGCCAATTGTAAAACCAGTGCCATTGTACTTTTGTAATTCTACTTGTTTTAATTAATTAAAGCGCTAATTATGCTCAGTCAGTGGAGAAACATATTTGGATGATATATTTATAAGTTGCTTATAATTTTTACAAATCCTCAATGGATGGAAAAGACAGAAAGTGTTGTTTCCTCAAAGCCTCAGTTTGATAAAATAATTATTTACATGAAATATTTGAAGCGATGATCATTAAATATTTTGACACATAAGTAATGAGTATACGCTGTTTATGTCTTGATTAATATTTAAAGTTTAACAAAGAAATATCTAATTTATATAGTGTCCACTTCTCTCACATGGCGCAGGCATAGTTTATGGGTATGTAGGAAGACCATTTACCAGAAACGTTTTATCTCTTCCCTTCTTTATGTTTCTTTTCCAGAGAACATTCATCTTATTTTGCTAAACCTTGTCTATATGTTTCATGAAACCGATCCTTTTTAAATTACATTCCGTATAAAAAATATCACCGATATAATTCAATTTGCTGCGTAACGCCCTGACTGGGTGGGTATAAGAGGAGGGGGGGGGGGGGGGTAATCTCATTGGAGAAGTGGCAAATTAAAACTTTACGTAAAATAATATGTTAGAAGAATTCATAATCTACACTGCTTATAAACAATATATAATAATATATTATTTTATTTTATATTTTTATAATATATATTTTTTTTTTTATATTTATTTACTTATTTGCCTTGACTTTCTTTCGTCATAGCCACCATCAAACATTTTTTATACATCTTTTATAATTTATAATTCAATTTTACAAATTTCTAAATATTTCAATAATTCACTAATTAATTTTGAATCACTTAAAAAAATTTAGTATTAACAGGAAAAGTTTTAATCACATCTAACTATTCAATTTTGATCTTTCTAAACTATAATTTATGCATTCAAATATAATATGATCCAAAATTCCTTCTTCACCACATTGACATCTATCGTCGGATTTAATATTAATTTTGTATAGGTGGGCTGGAGTTTTGCAATGATTACTTTTGATTCTGATTATAGTTGATATAATTTTGCGGGACTCATTTCTAAACCATCTCTTCTTACTTAAATTTGGATGTAACATATAATAATCTCTTCCTTTTAACTGACTTTTGTTAATGAATATAATATATATATATATATATATATATATATATATATATATATATATATATATATATATATATATATATATATATATATATATATATATATATATATATAAATAACACAGTTACGTATATTTAACGTTTATCTAACATAACAAAAGTTAACTGTTACATATGCTTTTTAGCATATTCATTAAATTCTTAAGAACATCTTTCTAAAAATTTGAAAATCTTTAGAAGTAATTTTTAAGGATTAATGGCTCTAAGATTGGCTATAAAATAACAAAATAAATCCCTGTTAAATTAAATATTACTAGATTTAGCGCAAGATCCATGATTTGTGTTTTGCCGGAAATCAGCCATAGTCTTAAACGTATAGAAACTAAAAATCAAATGACACCCTGAAAACGTTATTCAGAATCCTCCCTTCTGATGTTGCGTAATCTGCTAGATATTAACAAGGATAAGTCACGTTGTAGGGCTGGTGATTACGTCGTCAAGAACTCATCGGAAGCCTTTCATCCCTAAGGCCAAAAAAGGGCTAAAAACGATTCAGAAACTGCGAACAATATATCAGCTACTTAATTTAGATGGAACACTTTACGTGTGGCCTGGAAACATTGTTAAAGTGAATGACATATCGTTTAATCCTGGAAATATATTTCATCCCTTGTCAGGTTTTTAATATTGTCAAACTTATTAATTAAAAAAACATTAATTTTACGAGTACATATATGAAATTTTGTGGAAATACGAATCGTGCAATTCATGCTTAAACTATTTATGAATTTACTAAAGAATAAATGATTTCACTAGTCTTTTTTCTTGAAACATTTATTTGAATGAAATGTTTTCTTGAATTAGTTTAGGTCGTAAGTGCGAATCATAAGTCGAGGACTACCTGTATAATTATTTACATAACTGGTAACTTCTGTTTTGTTAGAAAAACCTTAGAGACGTATATCTGTGTTTGTCGGGTTGTGTCAAACCAAAAGCATTTATTTCTGTACATGTAAAAATAGAAAAATTACTGTGCATAACAGAATTACGACTTCCATAGTACTCGTATTCTTAACTTATCATTGCGCTGAAGTATTTGTTTTTAGTTTTAATTATACATGTTCAAACTTGTTCAGAACATAACAATGGATTGTTTAAAATGCAGTTTCTATTTATTTTAGCTGTTCTGTTATTTAAATAAATCATTGAACATGCTCGGTGGAGTCCGTCTGTGTGTGTCACTAAATTCCTACCTTGCTATTTTCATCCAAACATTAAAATTAAAGAGTCATTCGGAAGTAAAAACAAAGTGTTAAACTAGTTAAGCAAAATATGACATTTTTGGAGGAGTAAACTATGATTTAACAGCTCATGGTATCTTAAGTCATTGGCATATATGACTTTTTAAATTGTGTGCATATTGCATATTGTGAAATATTGCTCCATGGAACGTTGTAGCGTTTGGAATGTTAAACTGTACTTTAATAACAAATACCATAGTACCTTATCAATATAATAAATCAATAGATACGAGATAAATAACACATGTTATAGATATTTCATAAAAACGCCTTAGAGGTTAGAATGCTTTCTTTGGAGTTCCATTTTGTTTTGAGCGGAGTCTTTATTTTCAATTCAATGATAGATTCTTGCAGCTTTATTTTGAATCGTTACAATAAAACTACGAGTGTATTACGGAACAAGAAAAGTAGAACTTTAACAGAATATTGCTTCATATTTTATGTATTTCGTTATTCGTTATTCACTCACTATTTTTTTTAAATTTATTTTTATATTTTATTCTATAGAAACGATGCAAGGATTGTGCTATTACACAGTCAATTTTGTGCAATTGAAAATGTGGGTAAGGTCAGAAAAGCACTATACTGTAATCGTATAGAAGAAACTGATAACTTATTTTGATTGTAATAATTTGAGCTTTTGCCATTTTTCCTGTTTTCTTGCTGGAATATATATATATATATATATATATATATATATATATATATATATATATATATATATATATATATATATATTCATATCTAACATTAATGTCTCTAATATATATATACGTTTACCTAAAACTCATTGAATTCTGGAGTGTACTCTAAAAAGTTTTCATCCGATATATTGAAAATCAGTATGGATTGCAATAAAAACCAACGTAATGATTTTATTAGATTTCCATCTTACTGGAAAAACGATGGGTATTTTATTAGATTTGTTTCATAGAAGAACTTTGAAGTTCAGATTTTCGTAATTAAATAAATTTTGTTTTTATATTTTCAGATAAATCTTATTTATTTTACAGATGCGCTGAAAAAAGATTTAATACTGGTGTGTTCTTTGTTCCATGTCTACTGAGTTATCTACTATATAAAGAAATTTATTGTGGGGTCGGTTTGATGGTTTAATCCAGTGATCGGGAACTTTATTATTAGTCAAGAGAATCTGTGCTCTGTTGATAACGAAACTACACAGGCGGTCGAGTTTTATATGGAAAGAATTTACTAATTAGAGAAACGTTATGATAAGTGGCGCCGAGAATTTTAATGCAAAAATAGTGGAATTTATATTGAAAATATATAAATACAAACATAGCTTACTTTCAGAATAGTCCCCGAACAGTCCTCGACGTATAACGTAATTTAAAATTAATTTTTGTATGTAAGTTTATAAAAAGGAAAAACTCAAAAGACTAGTTTTAAAATAAAATAAACGTAATTTAAATTTAAGTCTCATGTTGCTATGTTCTGCTGTTGTCTGGATTTGAATTGCAAAGCCTTTAGTAGGAATATTTGCTAAGTAAATTCAAGAATTTTTCTGGAATGTGATGTAATACTGCTGTTATACAATATACATACTCATACTGTTACAAAGACTAAAAACATGCACTTACTGCTGCTGACAGTCTGTAACTGTGATACAGCGGACTTCACTATTTTTATCTCTTTTTTTATGTAAAATAAAATCTCTTAGATTCTCTTTTGACTTGGTTACATATTTTCAATTGAAAAATAGTTGTTATTCAAAGTTTTATTGAAGCAATTTGGTTTTAGTAACTTACAATTAGTTCTATAACTATTCAAGTTGGATATTATTCTCAAAGCAGTAAGCTTCGGTTATGTTCCAGCGGTTAAAAAATGATAAAATAGAAATAAGTGTGCCACAGTTGTTATTGCAAAACTTGTTATATTGTATTTCTTCCACTGTTTTGTAAGTTATTTTTTTATAATCTTAAAATGCAATAGAGCGTATGATTTCGATATACAAAAATCATTATTAAATTTATTTGCTGCTTGACCTAAGTTTTTAAAGCTTTAAGGCGTCTGACGGAAGTTAGGGTTCACGGGAGGGGTCACGCAATAGTGAATATTAGTTTTTAACAATATATATATATATATATATATATACTTTCACCCAGGTGAGTGAGGTATTTAGGTACCCTTCGCCCCTCTACCCCCTCCACAATAAACAATTTAGTTTTAATTACTACGGATAATTAGTTGCATATTTCCATAAGCACAATTTTTCGTCACATTTCATGAATCAACTAGGGTTGCATTAATCAAATTACCCTTTCCAACTCATTGAGGTAACTACTGAATTACACATCTGACACCACAATTAAAATATGAT
Organism: Panorpa germanica; assembly: GCA_963678705.1. Lineage (NCBI taxonomy): Eukaryota > Metazoa > Arthropoda > Insecta > Mecoptera > Panorpidae > Panorpa > Panorpa germanica. The sequence continues at coordinate 5,631,197 of OY783211.1, read as the reverse complement.
ACCACAGCGCAAATTAATATGTTGGCTGCATGCACACACGACTATACTATGTCTGGATGTAATGAAATGGTTTAGAAAGTATTAAATGTGGAGTAAGTCATAAGGAAGTGTTTAACAAGAACTTAACATCGAGTTGAAAACACGATGGAATGATTATATAAAATATAGACAATGTTTCAAGAAGATATACTTTTATTTATATTCATATTATAGCAATATTAATTTTTATGTCAAAGAAATGCAACACAACGAAAATGAAATATTAAAGAGATTTAATAAAAGGAAAACAATGTAAGCAATATCCTGGAAAAGCTGAAAACGAACAGCAACACATTGATTCTCGTATATCACCAACACAACTGCTGACAATATAAATAGCTAGTGGAATGATTAATGATGGTAATAAATTCGTTTTTGATCGAAATAAGAATATAGAATAAGAACACTGCTTAGTTTTAACAACGCCTGGTAATTGGTATTTGCTGTTCCAATATTAGTAATTATTATTATTTGTTTTTGATTTGCCAGTAATGTGGACAATGGACATAGTAAATTTATTTACAAGTAAAGTTGATATGTATAAGTAGTTTCATGCACTTAAATTTATATATACAAGGATTTTATATTTTGTCCAGTCAGTAGATTCTCGCCTCTTGGCAAAATCTACACATTGCAGACCACAAAACGAAAATAAAATTTCTGCTCTGATAAACAGCAAGTACTGTAAGAGTTTTATATACAAATGTATACATTTTACAATCTCTTATATTTTACTGCTCAACGTTTAAGTTGAGAAGTTGACTCCATTCGTTGGAATGGCATCCACTCTGCGCGATATACGAGTCAAGTAAAGCAGCCAGCAGCTCGAAACTAAACACTTGTAGAACACAACTAAACACACGGATGTTTGTTTCACAAATAATATTCAACAATGTTGCTACTGCCATTGCCACTGCCACTGCCACACTGTGTTCAATTAGTTCAAATATGAAAATTATGTTTGGAATGTTAAACACACAAGAGAATATGTGGTAAACTTAGCTCATTCATTCTCGACCGCAATTTATGGCGTTTAAACATCGGTACATACTATGTGCGAGTGTCTTCATTTCGAATTCCGACGAGTTAATAATGTCGCAATTTGTGATTCTCTAATTCAGATTCAAATTTGTTTGGGTAAGAGCTTTCTCAGAGCAAACTGGTTGCTTCCAAATTTTCAAAAGTACATATAAACGTTAAAGTACAAAAGTAAAAATACATTTAATAAAAGTACTCACCAAATATCAACGCAACGAACCAGATAACGCAGATGGCTGTCTTAGCTCTGTTGGTGGTGGACTTGAACCGTAGAGGAAAACATATAGCATACCATCTGTCAATGGATATGAAAGTCAAGGTCAGGACGGAGACGGTGACCGAAACGTTCTGAAAAAAACAGAGAAAGTTTTTGTGAATAAAATAATCATAACTTTTTCATTCTTACAAAAAAATATGAAGATTTACATTTATTATGTAAACTAGTTGTGAAAGGAAATTCTTGATATGTTTATAGGGTTATAAATTATTTCGAGATATTTAATTTATTGAAAAAACCTATAGTAAGATTTGTACATCCAAGTAAACATTTCACAACTGTTTTAATCTAAAAATCTTATTATCATATTTGACGGAATCGCACGCATTCGTGCAAATCATATTTTCACCAATCTTATAAAAAAAAATTCTATTAATATAAGAATAGTTTTACGTTCAGCATTCTTCGGAATCACCTTGAGACTAGATTTTTCGTCTCGTTAAGAAATAAAATCCGTTCCGAACGGCACGCACTAGACCTAAGGGCAGGAGGTTTGGAAACAGTCTCCGACAACAACCCTTTTAGAACAGCAGGGTGGGTTATTATTTTAGAGCGAAATAAGAACTATATTACAGTACGTATATATATATAAAATAACACCTTTTTTAACTATGAAAATAAATTGTATTGTAAATAAAAAGAAAAAGTGATTTCAGCTGGCCAGTCACTAAATAAATAACACCCTTATCGTCTTCTACTCCCTCTGCCACCCTTCTCAATCTTATTGCCCGACAGACGAAATCATTTTACCAGACCGTAATTCAGCAAGTTATCAAATTTATTTGATTGCATAGTGTGAGTACAGACTGACATAAGGTCCAACAAATTGAAGCCCACTATATAAAGTATTGTACTAAATACTCTATTAAGGCTTCAAGAACAATACAAATATAACAAAACACACAAAGTTATTACTACATATATTACAATACAAAATGTTGACACCTCTCTGCTTTCAAAGTAATCAACTCATTGTTATCCCCTGTTACTTATTTTTTTTTTTTTTTTTTTTTTAATTTAGGCTTTGGCTTATTCAGCCTTCTTGCCATTGCTTTTATTTGTAAAATTATATAAAAATTTACATATAAATTATAATTGTTCTAATAAATACAAAACAAATTGATTCTTTTAAAAAATTTAACTTAAAATTAAATACATACTAAATAAAATATTTTAACTTAAATTACACTTCTATATTATTTTCTATCACAAAGTTTGTTAATATTTCCGCCGTTGCTTCACTTGTCATTAAACAGGACATATTGACTGGGAACTGTGTTACATTACATAAATCATTTAAAAGTCTATCAATTTTTGATGTTAAAAGATGACACCCTAGAATTATATGGTCCAAAGACCCTTCTTCTCCACATCTACAATTTGGTGTGTCTTTTATATTTATTTTGTATAGATGAGCTGGACATCTAGAATGCCCAGATTTCATTCGACAATTTGTTGAAATATATCTCGGTGAATGATTTTTATTAAACCATGTGGTTGTTGGAATTTTTTGATTCGCTGCAAAAAAAAATTTTCCAGTACTTTGACTTTTCTCATTATATATATTCTGCCATTCTGCCATACAATTTTCTTTAATTATTTTTTTGGAATCATTTATTGACCAATTTATTTCGATTATTTCCCCATCTACACAAGCTTCTTTGGCCAGTTTGTCAGCCATTTCGTTTCCTTTTATGCCTACATGTCCAGGAATCCAAATAAGTTTAACATTGATATCATTTTTTTCCATTTTTAAAAGATATTCTTTAATTGAACATATTTTGTTATTATTATTGTTTTTGAATTTATTGTTATTTAAAGATACACAAACACTACGAGAATCTGTGAAGATTAATATATTTTTATTGTCAGTTTTTTGTATTATTTCTAGTAATTTCATAATTGCTGTTATTTCTGTATTATAAGAATTTGTGATGTTGTTAAGTTTGTATTTGTACTGTTGATCTGTATTATAATTGAAAATGCCAATTCCTCCAGTTTTAGAGTTTTTTTCGAATGAACCATCGGTAAACCATATACTCCAGTTTATATCATCTTTTGTTATATATTCCATATATTTTTGATAAGTTATTTCCTTACTGTCATTCTTCTTGAACAAATTTATTTCTGTATGTATTGTTGTCATGCTTATTTCTAATGGAAATTTGAAAAAAGGTATAATGTTGTGTACCTCTAAGTTCAAGTTATTATATCTATCAAAACTAGTTAAAAGTGCCGGTTTTTTATGAGTTGTCCAATATGGTTTATTATAAAGAACATATAGTTTAGATAATCTTGTATTTAAGGGGCCACATGAGTTATGTCTGTTTTTACAAAAGAAACTGTCTGATATTTGTTGTATTCTGATATTTACCGGAGGAATATTAGTTTGATAGTTGAGGATTTGGATTGGTGTTGAAACCATTGCACCTAATATTATTCTTAAACATTTGTTTTGTATAATTTCAATTTTTTTTAATCTTGAGTTATTTGCGGTGCAGATCATAGTACTAGAATAGTCAATATGCGGTCTAACAATAGCTTTATATATTTTTATTAAGGTTGTTGGGTGTGCGCCCCATTTGTATCCTGCTATACATCGCATCAAATTTAAGCCTTTTTGACATTTGTTAATAATATGTGCAATTTCTTTCGCCCAAGTGCTTTTCGTATCAAAGAATATACCCAGAAATTTGGTATTTGAACTAACAGTTATATTTTTATTTCTGATGGTTATTTTTGGACTGCAGTTTATTCTATGCCTTGTAAATATAACTATTTTACTTTTTTCTGACGATATATTTAATTTGATTTCCTTTAATAAAATATCTAGTTTTCTTAATTTCGATTGTAATCTGTTTTGAGCTATATCTTGTGTATGGCCCATACTATAAATAACCATGTCATCTGCATACATCAGTACTGTTGTGTTGTTATCTGATAATGTTGTTAACTTTTCTGTGTATATGTTGAATAATAAGGGAGATAATATTGAGCCTTGTGGAATTCCGTGATTACATAGTATAGGACCAGTTAACTTATTATTGTATCTAACTGTTATTTCTCTATTTTGGAAGTAGTTTATAATCCAGTTGGATATTTTGGAAGATATACCTATGTTTTCTACTTTTTCTTTTAATATTTTTAGATTAACATTGTCATAAGCAGCTTCAATGTCAATGAAAGCAGCTATCATATAATGATTTTTACTGTATGTTCTTTGAATATCGATATTCAATATGTTTAAGTTATGCTGTGTACTTCTTGTTTTTCTAAAAGCAAATTGTAACTCAGGTAATCTTTTATGATGTTCGAGATACCACTCCAGTCTGTTTTTGATGATGGATTCCATAGTTTTGCCCATACATGATAGTAAAGTAATTGGTCTGAATGATTCTTCTTTGTTTGGATCTTTTCCTGTTTTTAATATAGGAACAACGATATGTTTTTTCCAGTCTAATGGTATATCAGCAGTGTTTAATGACAGATTGTATATTTGTGTAAGATGATTTATTGCATTGTCAGGTAAGTTTTGTATCATTTTGTAATTTATTCTATCAAATCCTGTGCTACTGTTTTTATTATGATTTAACGCGAATTTTACTTCATTTTTATTTATGTTATTATCTAGAAAATTATCTTTTACGATGGTGGTGGTAGTAATATTTAAATTGTTGTTCTGTGGAAATTTTTTTTTAATGAATTCTTCTATTAAATTTTCATTATCACTTATCCTTTTAGTACTATAGCTTTTATTGTTAATTTTTCTTATATTATTCCAGACAATGTTGGTTGTTGTGTTTGGGTTTAAATTCTCGCAGAAATTTTGCCATTCTATTTTTTTCCTGGCTCTAAAATATCGTCTGGTTTTAGCTTGATGTTTTTTATAATTTAAATAATTCGCCATTGTCATGTTTTTATTAAAAATAGTTAGTGCTAATTTTCTTTGAGCTATCATTTTATTGCACTCAGTGTCCCACCAAGACGGTTTTATTTTATTAGGAGTTATATTATACAATCTGGTAGATGGGATATGTATGTCTGCCGAATTATTAATAACATTTCTAAATTGGTTGTATTTGTTTTCAACATCTTGGGGATTACTTGTGATTCCATTTGTGCTAAGGTTTGAAATTCTGCTTTCTATTTCAAGGCTATATTTCTCCCAATCTGCTTTTCGGAAATTTCTCCTCGTTAAATATTCAGATGTACGGTAACGGTCTTTATTATAGTCATTCAAACAGAAAAAAATTGGGTAGTGATCACTACCTAAGCTATCTGCAAGAACTTGCCACGAAGTAATTTGTTGTGTTAACGTCATTGATACCAATGTGAGATCCAATATACTGTCCCTTGTACTGAGATTGCTTACTCTAGTTGGTTTATCATCGTTGATAATATTTAGATTTTCGTTTTCTATGAAATCTAACAATTCGTTACCTTCATACTGACTACCTGGACAATTTATATCCCAAGCAAGATTAGTCGCGTTAAAATCTCCAGCAAGTATAACAGGAACATCTATTTGTTGTTTTATCTGTGACCAATTAGAATTAGATAGTTTATGATTCGGTTTAGCATAGATTGATAAAATACATATTACATCAGTTTCGTTATGTGTTAAAATTATTCCAACTATTTCGACCGAATTAAATGGATTATTTAGCATTACTCGTTTATATTTTATAGATTTATGAATCAAGATAGCAACACCCCCGTGGGGATTATAATTTGTATTCTGTATCCTATCTTCTCTTTCAATAAAATAACCTTTGATGTTGAAATTGATATTTTTTGTTAAAAACGTTTCTGATAGTATGCATATATGTATGTTATGCTTCTGTAACATATGTTGTAGTTCCTCTTTAATATATCTGACTCCTCTGCAATTCCATTGAATAAAATTTATCATTTTAACTGTTTTAATTAATTATTGATTTTTATATCTGTCCTTGGTCTTGTTGTTAGATTTATTTATATATTTTATTTTATTTTTTTTTTCTCTCCGTTTATATAATTATTGTTGATTTAATATTTTAGTAAATTTATTAAACGATTAGGTTTAGTGATGTGAATAGATTTTTAAAAAATAAACTTAATTTATATATCGATGTTTTCTTACGAGTTTGGCCATTGTACACTAGATATTTGTTTCTTGTAGCTTCTAAGGGATTGGGATGTAATATTTGGGTCTTTGTTTGTATTTTTAATTTTGTCATCATTATTTTTATTATATATTGATGTATAGCAGGTATCATTATCATTGTTTTCCATTGTAATATCAGGTGTCTCTTGGTTGATTTGCTTTCTGTTTTTTCCTTGATTAGTTATCTTAAGGTATGTGTCGCTTTCTTCATTGTTAGGTTTCTTTTCTTCTCTTCTTCTTTTTGGAATTGGTTCTTTAGTGGATGTCGTAGGTTGTGGTTGACTGTAAGATCTTTGTAACGAGTTACCTGTATTTGATTTATTCACTCTGGTATTAGTTCTTCTGGTTAAAGGGTTTGGTTTGTATGTTGGAATTATGTTGATACTATTGTATTTATTAGTTATATTGGGAAAAGTCTCATTGTAGTTTAGAGCTTCAAAAGAGTTTTGAGTTCTTACTGAGTATAAATAGTCTGTATTTTTTTCTGTTAATTCTAATTTTGCTTCATAAAAACTGAGATTGTGTTGGGCCATGAGATCTTTTATCTTGATTTGTCTTTTTTTTTCAGGACATTCATTGTCTGTAGCCTCGTGGTTAAGTTTACAATTTATGCATGTCGGATTAGGAGATGTGCATGCAGTACGTAAATGATCTTCACTTCCGCAGAATTTACATTTTGCTACTTTTGCTCTACATTTTGTGGCTGCATGTCCAAATTTAAAACAATTATAACATTGTATCGTCTGTTGTACAAATGGTTCACATGCTCGTCTCACTCTCCACATGTAAACATAAGCAGGAATAGCAAGTCCTTCAAAGAATAATTTCACTGTTGTACTGGGTTCATATTTAATAGCTCCGTCAACTCTTAGTTTTCGATTTAACCTTTGCACTCTCGTTACTTTAAAAGGTGGACACTCTATATTATTTAAAATTGTATCTTCCGAATATTCAATATCAACACCTTTTATAATAGCAACTTTTGTGCACCAGTAAAATGGGATAAACGCTTCATACCCATTGTTTTTCAGCAATGTTGATTTGGTAATTTCGTTAGCTAGTATTGCATTAGCACATTGAACGATTACTCTATTTCTTCCCACTTTTTTAATTTCTATTATATTAGATTTATTGCTAATTTTACATATTATTTCTGCTAATTTAAGAGAACTAAAAAATGTATTTCCATCACTATTATTTTTAACTATCATTACTTTATACGAGTCATATTTTGTTTCTGTGTTGTATAAATTATTAAATATTTTTTTAACATTGTCACTATTGTTATTTAAGTTTTCTGTTATATCACTGGATGTTTTATCTGTAGGAATTGATTTGTTAGTCACAGAGTTGTTTTTATTGATTGGATTTTTATCGGGAGGTTCAACCTCCATATCCATATTGTTAATTAACCAGTGATAATTAAATAGAAGTTACTTCACTTCTTATTAATAACACTTAATAATAATATAAATTATAATTTAAAAAAAAAATAAATCACGAAAAAAAAATATTATAATTTGCAAAAAAAAAGATCACTATTTATTTTATTGTTTTGTTTATTGTAAATACGTGCGCTCACCAAGAAGACTCGATGTAAACTCCCTGTTACTTAATACTCGTACATTTCTTAAGGGTTTGTTGATCTTGATAACTGAACAATAAACCGAATAAGTGATTTTATATCATAATAATAATTGGAATATGTTTACTCTCTATTCTGTCAAACTTCCGGCTTTCATACCCACACAAACACAATAAGAAAATATACTCATTTCCGTTTTGTTTGCTCGAAGAATATTCTGACTTTATTTGTTTTACTTCCTTTCATCGCCTCCCTCTCTTATCTTCGTTTCTCCATCACTTATTCCCCGCGGTGCTCGTAATAACTTTATTTACGTTTACCTTACAATAGCTCATTAGATTGCTTCATTTTGCTTACTTAATTTTCTAAAAACTAATATCGTTTTTAAAATTGATTAACTGAATCTAGATTAGTGCCAATCCGCAAAACACGACATATGAATTCTGTATTATTTATAAAATATTTAACATAATTCTGTTACATTGTCATTAATTGAAGGTAATAGACATTAAAAATCTTTTACCAGAATATTAGTTTAATATGTAACATTACATAATCTTTATTAACGTCAGAAAACATAAATTTATATGAAATAAAAATAAGACGACATGTTTTAGGGTTCTAATTTGTTTAATAATGGTACATGTTGTAGAAACCCAAATATGTATAAACATGTAGGCTTTTTGTTTTGAGATTGTTACTTATTAACGTAAGGTTTTTTTCTAACATACTTTAGATGTTATTCTAAGGTACACGTTTTACTAGAATTCATTGTTTATATTAACAAAAGAAAAAAGAAACGAAAGATTCAAATTCACACAAAGTTCTAATATTCACATAAAATATTAATTATTAATTCAATTCAATTAGTTCGACTATATGGTATATATACATATATATATTATTACTATGTTACACCAATATCTATTTATAATTTGATTTGATATTTTCTTTTGTATTTTGTATTAAAGTGAACGACGGAATGTCTATGACAAAATCAACAATCGAAGAATTGGATACAAGCCCAGCACCAGTACCATCGTGTCGGGATGGGCTCGCCGACACGATGGTACTTTACTCGTCACTCGTAAAATGTTTTCGATATCAATGTTATTGTTTCAATAGAATTGAAATTTCATTTTTATCTCTTTTGCCAACAAAGGAACGAAATATAAACACAGAATAACACTCCATGTTTCTAAAGTAACCCGTAAAATCAATTATATCTAGTCACAATTGCCATTCGGTGAAATCAATCGCAATAACCTTACGCACTATAATAGCTATACGCACACATTAGTCCGATAGGTATATGCATGAAAGTTATAATATATACGAGATATTATTTTCAGTTATTGAAGCGTTTATGAATATACAGGTAATATCTAACGTTACAACAAGTACGTATAGTTTCGAACGAAATGTATGGAGAAATGTCGTTTTTCACTGACACTGAACGGCACGGTACTGATGTGTGTCTAGAAACCTTAATACATATTTGAAAAGTGCTCTTTTGTATCTTCAAGAAAAAATGAATAAGCTTGATTTAGGTGCTATATAATTTAAGCTGCTTATTACTAAATCAATGTTTAATTTTTAAACTTTAGTCCTAAAACTAAATCGAAGAAGTTATGCTTGCGTTAATCGGTGAATAGGTACTACTCCTATTATTTGACAACGTATCGCCTCGAGTTACAAGACTTTGTATTTGAGTTTTATTGTTCGCTTGGCTAAACTCTCAAGTTACAAGAATATTGAATTCTAAAGTCAAATTTATGTGTAGATGGATATTACTTTAAAACACACACACACACACACACATACAGAGAGAGAGAGACAATACACACACATTTAAGAAAGTTCATCACATAATCAAGTAGAGTAGGAGCCAAAAAGTTGAAGCGGCATTTACTTTCTAAGAAAAATAATTCTCATATATTTAATAATCAATAGATATACAATAGGGTTAAAAACAAAACTTCAGAATATCTTTTTGCGAACTGCTGTTGTGGAGGACGTACTTTTAGTAGCACCGCGTTGTACCGTTGTAGCTGTAAAAGAGCCACGCTTTTAAGCTGGCAACTGAACATATGTTCTTATCTACATATTACACTATTTATTCTTGAATGACGTTGGTCAGGGGCTAGAACAAAACTGAGAGTATCAAACAAGGTTCAGTTAACCGAGGAACCGAGTTGTTTTGCTACCGTCTTGCTCTCTCTCTCTCTCTCTTTGTACATATTTCTTTTGATTCATGAATCGTATTAATTTGAAGCCGGAATAAAGAATCCGAGTTTTCTAAAAATGAAGAAAAACATTATTTATTATTTAAATGTTTTGAATGAATTTTTTTTATATAAAATGACAACATTTATTTTTTATTTATCAAGAAAATTAAAAATTAAGTACGGCTCTTAAGTAATTTCATTTATTTAGTCTTTCTTTGGTTTTTCTTTATTTATCTAGATCTTAAGCCACACCGATAAAAAGCTTTTCCATGGATACGAGTATATTTCAGCTTCCAGAATAATCTGCGTCTACTTCTCAACAAAAATGAAATAAAAGTATGTATAATATAATACATTTCCTAAAAGAAAATACCTCAGTGAAATTTTAAACCAAAAGCAAATAATTTTAAAATTAAATAAAGGCACATGATGTAGTCTACTGATGTACGAGAAAACTCTGGTACAGTGAAATTTGTTAAACTTTCAACTGAATTTAAGAGGTTTTCCTAAATACACTTTAATCACTTGATTTTTTAATTATCTACTAAAATATTCACTTTATAACCTTACGCAAGATTATGGACCACCAACAAAGTTCGACAAAAAGTTGCATAATTAGAAAGTTTTGTAACAGGAAAGTATTTCTTTTCTCCAATACTTTTACGTATATATTTTTAAAGAGTTTCGATGAATTTTGAATTAATAATACCTCTCAGCAGAATTTTTAACTTTTAATTTAAAATTACTTCCATTAAATTACTTAGTTCAATGTTATTTTTATGTACTTAAGATAATAATAAAAAGGCAACATCAGGCGATATTGGCGGTATGATGTAACTTAGTTGAATCAACATCAGTTGTGATTTTGAAGTTTGCTCTAATAAGATGTGGGCATAATTAAACTTCTATTTTATTATCTCTTAACAAAAACCATTAGTACGCCACTGACAATTAAATTAATTTCCGAAGAAAGGGCATACCAGAAAGCTATGAGTAAAGTGTGTTGGCTAACACATTATTTATCAAGTCTCGCCTTTTAATCAACAAGTTTAGGGTTAAGGTTCATTGCAATCATGCAACCCTTAAGGCAACTTAATTATCATCCCTATGGTAATTATGTAGAGCTTTGAAAATTCCCCCTTTAATGCTTCTTCATTGACGAAGAGTCTTCCTTAGAGTTTTGACTTATGTTAGCTATCACTAACACTGGTATGAACTTGTCCGTACCGTGTCCCGTGTTCCGTGTTTCGTGTATCGTGTCCTCTGGGGTAAAGGCTTGTTTGACGGCGTCTTTTAGGATTAATTTAACGGCCAGCAGTTTGTGACGGACACGCCAACTCAAACGCAAACTGTTGAGCATCATCAAACAGTAGGATTCGATTAAACCGCTGCTTTACTGGTGTGGTCTAAAGGCTCGTCTACACTAGTGCGATTCCAACATGTCCACATCGGTGTAACATGTAACTTAATACAGCGGTTGTTCGATTTAGGTTATAAGTTTTGGAAATTAAATTCTTATACCCTCATTATCTCACATTGTTATTATTAATACAAGCGCTGTCATATTTCATCAACCAATTTGACCAAGACTTGTCCTATAAATTTAACGTGATATTCGTCCAATATAATTTATTTATGAATCCTTGTCAAGCTGTCAATGTTAACCCAATTATTTCATTTATTTTAAGTAAATAGACTGAAAATGAGGGAGAAAGTGTCAAGAAGAGTTAATGGAATTCTAATTATTTAACTAATGAATATTAAAAACGATTTTAGAATCATTTATTCATTATTATTACATTTAATTTATTATTGCTATTTGACAGCTTCACATTTAATTAATCTTTTGACAGAAAATTGATGCCAGCTTCTGGAATCTTTGTCCTTTTGTTGATGTATTATTCAAGTTTTGATTAATAGCAGCTACGAATATAGTGAAGCTATCTACAGCACATAAAGTAATATTATCACAGATACTTTTATATATAAAATCAAGATCCTTATGTGTGTTACGAGGTTAGAGAGATTGTCGTAACATCATCATAAACATCAACTACCTGTCGACCCCCTCCCTCCCACTGCTGTTTTCATTGCGCTCTGTTTCGTTCGTTGCCGACAGATGCTATCAAAAAATGTCGCTTAAAATCAGTCATATCTCAAGATGAAAGTCAACAGCATGTAATAACACCAAAATAAAACATCTGGATGCCTGAACTATTAAGCCGCTCAAAGGAAAAATTCCGCCAGATTATTTGCACAAAGATCGCTTCAGGAAAATGTTTGAAGATACATTTGTAACACTAATGAACATACTCGAATAGAATCCATCAGTGAGTATTTAGTGCTGAAATGGAATATGGTTAGGCTGTTCTCACACTGGAACAACAGATTACGTACGCTTGCCGCATAGGATGACTATTGTCAGTAAGGTGCATTGGACGCCTTTCCGGTTAGCACACTTTGTTATAAGTGTAAAACTGTATAACCTGTCACAATATAATGAAAAAGTACTGTCTCACTAATTTTTTTATCATATATATGAAGGATAGACTTTTCAATACAGTGGTGTATTGATAAACATTAAAATAAAAATTTTCTCTCATAATAAAGTGTGTTTATTGGAAAAGTCGAATAAATATTCGTGGCGCCTGGTCTGCGAAACCCTAATAAAGTCTCTTCATAGTGACCCTACTGTAAGTCTGTGTAAATCACATAAAAAACGTACTTGAACAATGGGTTAGTCTCTACTGCGCTGCAAAGCAATATCTTTTCTTTGTAATTATCCAGTGTGTAGTTAAAGCAACGTAAATTAAGATTTACTCCACAAGCACACGAATTTTAACAACGTTGTAATTTTATCTTATACATTTTATGTACTGTAGGTTGTTCATCACAGAAACAAAAGGAAAAACATTTTCACCAAACAAAAGTTATTTTCATTATAATTTTACCTTCATTATTCACTACTATTGCGTGTTCTGTAGCAGTTTTTCACTACAGATTTCCCGTGCTAACAATTTCCATTATTTGGTAGAGGAACGAATTTTTTATTTTTTGTGATTGCATGAAAAAGAACATTTTCCGGCCAACATTTGTATATTAAAAGTTCTCTTACGTATATTAAAAAAAAATATTTTTATATTTTCATAAGTCTAATGATGAGGTTGAAAAATAAAGATCACTCTATTGAACACCTACCAAATAACACATGTTTTCTATAATATTAATTGTTTTTATTGAATTCTGTTACAGAGATTAATATAATTCTGATCATATTTTGATAATAAAAATGAAAAATGTTCTCGTACAGAAATAAAAGGAAGCGTAAAGCGGAAATATAAGCATGACTACCCTCTAGCGGTGAAAATCTCAACTTCATGAACCGTAGCACAGAAGAGACTGTACTGTCAATGTGGTTGGATATGATAATGTTCACAGGCTTTTATTTTATTTCCATGTGAATGAAATGAGAAACAAAGACGCGGCTCCGCGGCCCGGCTGTACAATTCATACACTGGCAGCAGTAGTACATGATTCATTATACGCTGTACGCTGTATGATGTATGCTACGTGGTAAAGAGTACAGTCTAAGAGATCTAATAATAACTTTTAAAGTGTTTTGAGATAGTGTCCAACGTTGAACGGTGGTGTAGAAATATCGGGATAGAAAGCCGGAAAAGATCTGAGTAATCGGACACATTGTAACAGTCCCATATATATATATAGATTATTATAGATTCATTAATTATTGATAATATATTTTAACTAACTATTTAAGAACCATTGGAAGATTCAAATACTTTGTATTTTTAATAGTTTTAGGCGTCTAATTGTCGCGAACATTATTTACATTAAGTATAGCTTTATTGATAGAACCGTTTCCGTATATTAATATTATATTGAAATTGCTGACGCAGTATTTACAATAACTTTTAAGAGAAATATTAACTAACTTCCTTTGTGTAAGGCACGTGTAGCTTGGCACGTGGAGACCAAAGCCATGATGACGGAATAAGTTTAAATGAGGTCATCTTTTGAAACAAAGACCTTTAAGCTATATAAACTGAGTTTAAGAAAGGAGAGGGGATCATTCCATCTTGATCACGAAGTTAGTACATTGAGGCCCAGTTGAAAGGTCTTTCTAAACAGACCCCGTCAAAGAGGAAGTAGCGCACCTTAGACGGTTGGTCCGGTTTAGTCAGTCGCTTTGATATAATAATGATAAACTTACTAAGATTTGTATTAATTAAGTTTTTGAATAATAAAGAATTAAGTGTTAATGATTCCCTTGTTTTAATTGAAAAAGTACTTAGAGTTAACGGTCGTGTCGCGTTAAATAAAGTGATTGTCCAAAGCAGAGGAAGCTGCCTGCAGAAAGTACAAAAAGTAAGTAAAACCTAATATATTTATGTAATATGATTAGATGAGGTAATAAGTCCTGATAGATATATAAGTCTCCACAATTAGCTTAGGTCATCCGACTCAAGGTGATCCAGATCACTAAAAGAACTTTCGCATGAGGGAATTGTAGAATTGCCCTCATAAAATAAGTAACTACCACCATATATAGATAGTAGAAGATATAAGGGGGGTAGGGTTACATTTTGGTGTCAGGTGTGGGGTCAATTAAAAGAAAAAGGGTATTTAAAAATTGTGGGGTCGTTTAAAAAGAGGTGCATTAAAAGAGAGATACGTTAAAATACGAAAATACGTGAGATACGAAAATTGTGGGATATATTAAAAGAGAGGTATTGAAATTGTGGGGTTCATTTAAAAGAAGAAGGGTATAGAAATTGTAAGGTATTTTAAAAGAGAGATATATTAAAAGAGAGATACGTTAAAAAAGGTATTAAAATTGTGGGATATTAAAAAAGGCAGAAATTTGAGTAATTGGGAAAAAAGGCATTAAGTGGAAAATTTAATTTGAGAAAATAAAGGGAAATCTTAGTAACTGGGAAAAAAGAAATATTGTGAAAAAAGGAATAAATTGTAGTAACTGGGAAAAAGAAATATTGTGGAAAAAGGAATAAATTATAGTAACTGGGAAAAAAGGATAAAATTGTATTAACTGGGAAAGAGAAATATAGCTTATTAATTGCAACTAGCAACTGCATATTAATAATTAAAAAAAAGAAATATAGGTTATTAATTGCAACTAGCAACTGCATTTAATAATTAGAAAAGATATAAGAATAATTGTGACGATACAGTACATAAAGCTGACGCTGGTTTCTGTGTCTTCAGGTTCGATTCCTGAATCAGTTTATATTCATGTGTAATATATAGGGGTTTGGGTAATTATTAGCTTATATTGTTTATGGACATATATGTAGTGAACGTATGCCTCATATATGTAATAGAAATGGTAGACATATAGAAAAAGAATAATTGGAAAAGAAAAAGTTTAAATAATTGAGAAATGGAATAATTTAACAAGGGTTTAATAGATTTGGACAAGGTTAATAAAGAAAGTTTATTAAAGAAAAAGGAAAGATTTTAAAATGTCAAATAGTACTGCAGTTATGTATTTAAATTTCGGAGAAAGATATCAGTGTTGTATAACATTTAAGAGAGTAATAAATGTGTGTGATTTATTAGGGTCACATAGTAAAGGTTCAGTTGGTTATAGCTACAGAAATATAACAAAGATTATGAATATTACGAGTATGTAAAAGAAACAGATTTGGACAACGTTGTTTATATAAAGACTTGGAACGTAAATAAAGTAATTAATGAGTAATGATTGAATTTAACATGATTATTATAAAAAAGGGTAATATTTTGAAATGATTTTTGTAGACTGGTAATTAAATATAACAAGAAATAAAAGATTGATTTACGAGTATTAAAAATGGATAATCTAATAGATAGATTTAAAAAGTTGGAAGAAGGTTTACAGTTTTTACGGGAATTTGAAGAAAAAGATAGTATTACGTTATTTTTGAATCAGTTAGAGGGAATATCAGATGCTTTTAGTTGGAATAATAAAGAAAGGGTTTTTGCATTATCAGTAAAGTTGAACGCAAGGGTTCTAGAATTTCTACATATTGTTTTAACTCGAACAGAATTAAAAGATTATGAAAAAATTAAGATAGAATTACTTAACAAATACAATTGTCGAAGACCTGCAGAGTTAGTGAAAGCAGAATTTGATTTTAATTCTTGTAAACAAAACCATGGAGAGTCTGTTTTTACATTTTCAGAAAGAGTAGCAGACTTAGCTAGAAAAACAATTAATATCAGTTTTGAACAAAGTAAACGGGATTTACAATTAATGGAATTACAGCATAAAATTTTAAATCGATTTATATTGGGCTTGCGTAACAGCTATTCTAGATTTGTTGATTACGAAAATCCAAAAACATTGGTCGAAGCCTTAGCTTTAGCAGAATATATAGAATTAAAAGAAAACCGAAGTACTTTAAGTAACAGATATGTACAAGACAGCGCAAATTTTGATAGATTTGATAATGTTGAAAACGGAGATATAAACTCTAAAAAGTTCAGTATAGCAGTAGACGAAGTAAACGAAAGTTCAAAAGTAATTAAAATTGATAAAGATGACGTAAATACATCGATAGAATTATACAGTGACAGGACAGATTTAGTCCATAGAAAGGGTACGAACGAATTAGTTACCGAAGAAAATAATTTACAGGCAAATAATGATATTAAAGTAGAATTTGAACAAGATAGCATTGTTAAGGGGTTAGTAGAAACATGTTGGGATATTAATGGCTTAAATAAGGATAGGATAAAAGTAGATAAACTGTGTGAGAATATACACGAAAGTATAATTGATAAAGAGTTAGAAAAAATAGATTCTAGCTGCGATGATAAAGTTTTATTAAGTGAGGGCACTATAAACGAAATAATTATTGATGAAAAGAGAATTGGAAAAAATGTAAAAGATGTAAGGGAATCTGTAACAGATAGATTAGTTGCGAACACTATGAGCTTAAGCCTAGAAGAAAATAAACATGTTGAGAGAAAAAATATTGCTATTGATTTAAGGAAAGGAGAGTATAATTTGCAGAGTAAATTGATTGATTTATTAATGATGAGTAATTTTAAAAGATTAATTTTAGGAATTTTCGCACTTATTAAGTTAAGCATTTATTTCATGATTCTAATTAAGACGATGTTCAAGGAAACATTAGTGGTAAACGTTAAACAGATTAATTTGCCGTTAGACATTAGAGAATAACAGAGAGTATTTTAACTAGAAAAATCGGATAAAGATGATTGTTAATTGAACTAAAGTTGCATAGAATAAGAACATTTAAATGTTAGAATAGATCATAAGTATCATTTTATAAAGTAACAATAAGAAGTTTTGGAAATAGGAAGGATAATTTTAACAGTAAACGTATTCTAGGGTGTCAAGATAGTTTTGTTTAAGAGTTACACAGTTGAGCTATTAAAAAGATTTTTTCTGAACATAAAGTATTGTAGCATTGTTGTTATAGACGTATGATTTTAAAAAGATTTGATATGAGTGCTAGCTAGAAATTAAAGAGAACACAATTGATTTGCTATGAGTTATTTATTGACTATGAGATATTTGAATACTGAAATAATGATGAAAATAAAGTATATGGAACTATTGAGTTATCGCCGAAAATGGAAATCGGTATGAACGGTTTAAAGGAAACCAAGAAGTATGGAACTATTGAGTTATCGCCGAAAATGGAAATCGGTATGAACGGGTAATAGGAAACCCAGATGAACGGTTTATAGGAAACCCAGATGAACGGTTTAAAGGAAACCAAGAAATTGAATAAGAAAAAATTAAGAAGTACTGAAACGTGAACAATGAGCTACGGATAAGTAGATATTTATTGAATATGTAATAATGATTAGTTGCAAATCGACGTTGATGAAATAAAGAACACTCAAATTTGAAAGAAGTAAAACAATTCGAAAAGTAATAAAACATACGGTCAGTAAAACAAACATTAACATAATGAGTACAGATATAAGTAAAAGTAGACATTTTTCACACTCTAGTAATATATTATGATACATTAAGATTTAGGTAGGTAATAGATTAGGATTTTGATTTTAAGAAATTTGAAACAGAAAAGTAAATAATGGGTTAAAGTTTAAAGAAATCTTGAGATTTAAATAGAATGGTAAAAAACGATATCAAAGGGTTAAGAAACATAATAAATGAACAGCGTAATTTGAATAATGTGTATGAGTATAGAATTGGAATAAAAATATAAACTTTTGTTACAGACATAAACTAGGTTAAGGTCAATTTGAAAAAGGGATTATTTTATCGTTAAAATAGTTAAATGAGACTAATATGGTACTTTAATATTTTACGAGTAAAAGAAACATAAAAACAGAAAGGTCATGAGTTGAGAAAATAAACATATAATTAGGAACTAAAGTTATTTGTAACAGATGTATTGAAATTCGAGTCAGAAAGGTCATAGAAGAAATTACCACTTGAGTACATAAGTGAGTTTAAATAAGATTTTTAACAGAGGGTTTGAGAACATAAATTAGATAAGGGTATTTAATAAATAAATTAGACCAGAAGTTACAGATGTACGAAACATGAGTAACAACAACCTTTAAAGAATAATTATTTTTATGTTTTTTTGAAATATACTAATGCTATATAATTTCAGATGGACAAGATATATAATGAATGCAGCATTGCAGAATAAGATGACTTAATTGAAGATTTTATATCAGAAATATTGAATAAATTAAAATGTTTTTCTGTTCACAGATCGTTTTGAAAACTTTAATAGAGAAAGAAGAAGATTTGAAAATTGATAAGAGGTATTCATTGAAAATTTGAACACTTGTAATGTTAAATTGCATTGAGATATAATATAGAGAAAAAGAAATTTTATTTTTTGAAACACATGTATAACTACATGCGAATATAAAAAGTTGTTTTAAATTCAAGTAACAAGTGTTGAAGTTTAATAATTATGTTTACCTTGACTATAATATTTGAGTAAAGTATCTATAAAGTAAAGATTTTGTTGTTTGAAAACTAATAAATAGATTTAAAAATAATTTTTGATATAACCATGTTTAGAATAATGTTTTGATTTGGAAAAAATAAATATAATAAATTTGTTAAATGGGAAAAATACAGTAAATGAGAATAAGTTCATTAAAATATTCGTTAATAAAAGTATAAACTAAAGTATGGAATATTGATTCTAAATTTAAGAGAAAAGTTAAATTTGTATTTTAATTAAAAGAAAAGAAAAATATGTTTACATTAAATTTCATTGTTATGTAGAACTAACAAGTAGTTTGTAAGAGGTATGAAAATAATTTATGGCATAAATATTGTAAAGTTGGAAAACATGTATACAACAATAAAAAGAAACGTAATAAGAGGAAATTCAAAAGATATTAATGATATTTAAAAAAAAAAAAAGAACACAGATGCCGTAAGATATTTACATGTTATGTTTAAAATATAATTAAAATAACTAGAAATTAAGATATGCTATGAAATAAATTCATATTTTGTAATGACTATAACTTCTAAGTAAAGTTAATCAAAATATTAGTAAAAGAGCTATACAAGAGCCAAATTTGTTATGTCAATTGTAAGAAATTATAGAAAAGAAGACAGAAAATGAATTTATAATTAAGATAATTACGTAAGAGTATAAATTGCAGCATTTACAACAACAAGGAACTGAAGGATGAGACTAGTAGTTGATTTTCATAATGCGTAAGACTAAGGTAATAAGTGTGAATACTTGAACGAGTCAATGATCGAATGTACGAGAGGAACTACCAGAATGCAAGACGTTATGAGATGAAGATTCCGATGAAATCGATGCAAATTGAAAAAGATGAAGAAAACAATACGAAAATGACGAAGTCCGTGAATAATCGAGAAGAAATTGAAAGTGAAGCAGTAATCACTTAAGAAGAAAACATATATGATGTGTGTATTAAGCTACAAGTATTGTAAACAGAACGAGAATTTACAAATGTAATGGACCATTAAAAACTATCAGTATTGTTTATATGAAATATGAAACCTATGCTAAGTCGTGAAGCAGTAGGACAAGGACGCATTCGAAAACAAAGCGAGGCAGAGCGTATTCGAAACGAAGAAAAGTATTCACTTATTTATCAAAGTTGAAGCATTTTGTTATGAAACTATGAGAATGAAATCTACCTATATAAAGCAGATAAAGAAGAATTATTTTGATTATCAACGACTATATATGATTGATTTATTGATTTAAATTTTAAATTACATTTATTTTATTAAGGTTTCAATTATGAATGAATCTAGAAATACGGGAAAGACTAATAAAATTATAATCATTGGATTATAGATTTTAATTTAAAAACGGGAAGCAATGTAACAGTCCCATATATATATATAGATTATTATAGATTCATTAATTATTGATAATATATTTTAACTAACTATTTAAGAACCATTGGAAGATTCAAATACTTTGTATTTTTAATAGTTTTAGGCGTCTAATTGTCGCGAACATTATTTACATTAAGTATAGCTTTATTGATAGAACCGTTTCCGTATATTAATATTATATTGAAATTGCTGACGCAGTATTTACAATAACTTTTAAGAGAAATATTAACTAACTTCCTTTGTGTAAGGCACGTGTAGCTTGGCACGTGGAGACCAAAGCCATGATGACGGAATAAGTTTAAATGAGGTCATCTTTTGAAACAAAGACCTTTAAGCTATATAAACTGAGTTTAAGAAAGGAGAGGGGATCATTCCATCTTGATCACGAAGTTAGTACATTGAGGCCCAGTTGAAAGGTCTTTCTAAACAGACCCCGTCAAAGAGGAAGTAGCGCACCTTAGACGGTTGGTCCGGTTTAGTCAGTCGCTTTGATATAATAATGATAAACTTACTAAGATTTGTATTAATTAAGTTTTTGAATAATAAAGAATTAAGTGTTAATGATTCCCTTGTTTTAATTGAAAAAGTACTTAGAGTTAACGGTCGTGTCGCGTTAAATAAAGTGATTGTCCAAAGCAGAGGAAGCTGCCTGCAGAAAGTACAAAAAGTAAGTAAAACCTAATATATTTATGTAATATGATTAGATGAGGTAATAAGTCCTGATAGATATATAAGTCTCCACAATTAGCTTAGGTCATCCGACTCAAGGTGATCCAGATCACTAAAAGAACTTTCGCATGAGGGAATTGTAGAATTGCCCTCATAAAATAAGTAACTACCACCATATATAGATAGTAGAAGATATAAGGGGGGTAGGGTTACAACATTGACCTTTCGGTTCTGAATGAGCCAGTTTCTTTTTTATTTGATTACTAAAGATTATTTCAATCTGTCCTGCTTAGAGGACATTCAGTGATAGGTATGTTAAAATAAAGTGTCTTGCGCGGGATGTGCCCATCGACTTATCATCATCGATTTCAATAGATCCTAGATTCTGTTTAGTTGACTAGTAGGTCCTGAAGTACCTTCTTTTTTAGTCTGCGTACTGTGGAAATATTGGACATTAGACAGCTGGCCAAATTGTTTGGATGTTCAGTTATTCTCTCTTGTATACTTTGGTTCTAAACACTACTTCACTAAGAATGAGCCTGTGATATTCATTATATAACAATCAATATAGTTACATATGTCTTGCATTGTATACATTTATATTATCTTAATTATTACTGGCACTACATTGCGTTACTTTATCTAACTCAGTATTACAGTTTGAAACAAAGCAATTTTATAAACTAAGATATCCTTCCACTTGAAATTCATTGCCAGTGAATCAGTTGGCGGTACCTGCACCGCTGTGTAGGACCGATTACATTTCTTCTCTTGGACCTCCCCCATCGTGTTAACAATTGATATTAATGTACTGACCCCCTTGCTTTGCCACCACATTGCTTTATATACGTATAGTGCCTACTCGAGAATGTCAAGAGACAAAATACTATACAAGTATCCTTGAATCCATTAAACTAACGTCGGAAGTAAATTCTAAACTAGTCGTGAGCATTATTTTCTAAGTGTTGTGTACTCATTTCATTAAAATCTCTGCTTGATTAAATCGATCGATCAATTGATTTATAATAGTGCGCGAATAACAAGTCACCCAATTATTAATAATTAATTGGTATCAGAAATAAACTCGTAAATAAGGGCCAAAGTCAATAAACTGTATGTAATGATGTAGTATATCAAATAAATCCCTGAGGGTCGTAAAGTTAAGCCCCTACATGAATTTAAACGTTGGTGTTGGTGTGGTGTTGATATACTGCTAATAACATTGTCACTTAACCAACTCATAACGAGGAGCCTTATGAAAACAAGTCACACCGAAAGACAAATACTCGTGTGATGCATGGAGCAGAGCTCCATGTCAAGCTGGAGCTACAGCTGGAGCCTGAGCTGGAGACACATCCCACGCAAAAAAAGAGAGATTTGAATTAAGGGATTTGTCCCATAATATATCATACGCAACGTTGGAGATATTTATTCTTCCAGAACTGTTGCGTATGTTCTTCGAAAGAGTTTTCAATCATTTTAGTATAGTTTTCTTATAGAGTAAGATCGAAAACTAGCTACGTCGTTTAGCAGTGCTTAAATTTCGAGAATAAATAGTGTAATATGTAGTGAAGGCCGTATGCGTAGTTGCTGACTTTAAAGCAGGCCTCTACTACCTAAACCTCACTTCCCTGCGTGAAAGTAGAATGGCTGTTTTTATATAAGTTTTACAGAATGTTGTTAAAAACCAACATTCACTATTGCCAGACCCATCCCGCGAGTCCTAACCTTAAAAAAACTTTATTTGTACACTTGAAAATAATCTTCAATAATATTAGTTTTTAAATTTATAATTCGACCAATATTAGTCGTCCTTATTTCTCATTAATGTTTTAATTCTTTGTCAGTAGCGGCATTGTTTTATTTTTGCCCCCAGGTTTATTAACGACACAGCAAACACAATCAACATCTTGCCGTTGGCATTTTAATAAATACGTACGTTATGTTATAACACACAGTTATGGAATCGTTCATAAAATATGATTGTATTTGAAATGTGTACAATTTGAATTATAGTCAGCATGTCAATCGCAGAATAAATCGATTAATTGTATGGGGGTTGCAGCTACCATCCCTGACTGGTATCGCGTAACCCAGTCGATGTGGTGTCCTTCATTACGTTAATATTTTTATGCATTTTTAACCTTTGTGTAAACAGATACAAGTGTAACAAAAAATATTAGATTTTAAGATAAGGACAAAAACAATATTGAATTTGTTTTGATTTTAGCGATATACGATATATTTGTTCGCATTATTATTTGTTTGTTGAATTCGATTAAAAATAAATAAATTTTACATATATCTACGTCTACTTAAATTGTCTCAGTAATGAACTGAACGATATTGTAATAACAACTTTTAAACATGAGTTCGCAGGACCATTTTCAGGTGTCTCATAACTTTAATAAAGCTATTAACTTTAAGCTCCCGATATATTAAAGCACAATTATCATTTTATCGTTCAAATATTTAACATTTTATTAGCAATTCAATTTTTGTTCCACCAATATTATAATACTCGTATTTAAATATTCTCTGGTGGGATTTGAATATAAAAATAATATTTTTAATTAAAATCGAAGAATAGAATATTAATAATAGAGGGGTTCGCAAACCGTAAACCGTAAACCGCAAATGATGACAGATGCACATTTACAACAATACATTATAATAACAATTAATCTTTTCTGTGTTTGCTTTTTTTCAATTTACGTTGTACATTCATTTGTTTTAATGGGTATTGGTTTTTAAACGACTTGTTAGGTTATTTATTGCCGTTGGACGAAATGTTTCCGGAGGAAATATATGTTATTCACTGACCAGCTAGCAACTAGTATAGTCCGTGACTGGGGTCGTAGGTCATGGGGGTTGGAAGGAAGTTACACCACATTCCAAATCCACACACTTAGAGAACGAGAACGCAGCTGCAAAATGTATTTGAAATGTTGTTATTTCGTAAAGACATTGACGTCAACTTGAGGATTAACAAGAGTATTTACTGGTAAGCTACATATATTTAAACCAATAAATGAACTACTTTTATATTATTACTAGTCTATTTAAGACGACCATTTTCTGTAAGTAAGTAAGTAAAAATGAAGCGACGTGCCTGCGACAAAGAACATAGTGTCGAAAACTATAAGTTTGTAATGATAAATGAGCATTGAAATAATAATAATATATAGGAAAAGTAAATGTAAATTATAATAAATTTTATAGAAAATGATTTTGAGAAAATTACTGTACTCTAAAATAATTAATTAACAAAAACTTTGAGAAACATTTGTTGAATCAACCACTTTTATTTATTTAGAGTATAAAAAATCAAAGCACTTCAAAGCAAATTGATTGATAGCTTATAAAAGCTCACAGCTAAAATAGCTATAAATAAATTTGACAGACTTTACTTAATACTTATAAGCTTTTTCTGAACTTTATTTTTATTGCAGTAATCCAATGCATCATTTTACACCAACACGAAGCCGAAGCCGAAGTCGAAGCCGATGCCGTAAATCGAATTACCTCTAATTTGTTTTATATAAATTTTCTTTGGAAAGTTTGACAAGTCTTATGAACTTAGGAAAGGTGAACTAACAACAGGTCTGTCAAGCTAGACTACTAAGTGTATACGACAGAACCACCGTGTAATAAAAATAGAAAGTTAGAAATAATTTAAAAACAACTGCTACATATAATGTTTATTAAGTTAGTTCACTGGTAAAAATACTTTTCTACGGAATTTGATAAATGAGGAACAATCTGACGTTCACCAGCTCCTAAACGAGGTACTAATAATTAAAATGCGTATAAGTTAATTAGCGGAAACACAGAAATTTAAATTTTAAATATTTTGCATGTATAAACATATAAAAATAAGAATTTACATACGAGCATATTAATCCATATTCAATTAAAATATTAAACTAATAATCCCTTAAAAAATGAGTTCAAAACCGTACGTTGGATGTGCCTGTTATGCAATGACGTCATTCTGAAGATTTACAAAGTTTGCTAAAACTACAATTTAGTACTAAATAAACTGAATTCAGTTTTAAACAAATTTAAAATTAGTGAAAGTACAAAATTAGATTATCTTAATGCAATTTGCATAAATTAATTTAATAAAATCTATTTCTTAATCAACTGCGCGAACGATAATGGGTTCGTGGAGAAAGCATCACCAAAGAGGGACACTGTGGGGAAGAGGAAAGGGTGAATGCCTATTGATTAATTTTGCTACAAAAACGGTATAGTAATTTTGAAGTGCCGTTACGGTTTATGCTGATTAACTTTTAAATTGAATTTTAGTACAGCCTTATTATAAAAGCGTATGATTTTCAATTTGTTTTTCCATAATGGTTTTAATATAGCTGGTGAAACCTATCTAATTACTTTTCATGATTTAAATTCATGATAAAGTATTTTATAGCGGCACGTACTCTGTAGGAGTATAAGCAGGATTTGCTTGTATAATATTATAAAATAATAGAGACTGTTACTGATTCTGTAAATATTGAGGCTTTTGCCAATGATAAAAAATTGAAGTAGATATTTGAATGCAAATGAGTTCGTGTTCTTCATTCATCTATTTTTATTTGAATACAAACATATGTATAATTGTCAGCTACGTCACTAATAAGTAAGCGTACTATCTCACCCACAATATTGCTATCTCGCAATAGCCGTTCCTTCTAGAGCGTATTTACTTAGAAATAAATGACGCTTTAATATCAGAGCGACAAGCATCTAAGATTTAACATTTAACCTTGGTCGTCTAGTCCACATTCTGATAAATGTTATCGTGTGCAATATTTTTGTTTAACAATGATCATCTCAAAAACTATGAATTTCTTTCGTTAATAAATATACAATATGTTAAAAAATAGCTTGTTTTATTCCCTTTTTAATTGTTGTGCTTTTCTGTCTCTTTCTATTATTGATATTAGAAATACTATAATAAGGAATTGTTTATTTAAATTTCCATAAATCAACAAACACAACAACATTAAATTAATAACAGTTATTTTATTATAATCATAACACCATTAAAAGCACGAGGCTGGTTTGCGATCATTTAAATTCCGCTTATTCTTTGATTAAATAATTCTTTACAAATTCTTTTCGTTTCACCTTTGATGTCCCTGTCCCTGTCCCTGTTAGCCATCCAAACGGTTTGAAATTACTCGCGCAGCGTGCAGAAGCAGAGCTCTTTATTGGCTTCTAAAATATGTTTGTATAAACACACCGGCTTTTTTATTCATATTTAAATTGGTTGTACACCCATAATGCCTTGTTTCTATAAACACCGATAAATACACCTACTTTATTTTTCATCTTACACATTTCGTTTCGAATTATAGCGGCAATAAAATGAAGTTCTAGGTCAAGATAAATCTTTTAACCTTATGGAGTTTTCCACACTTCTGTGTCGGTTTAGACAATTATATTACAGATTTTTATATTTCAGCGGTTTGGTGCAAAAAGGGCCAATGCCCAAATTTGAAATTTAGGGCCAAGATGAAAGTTTGAAATAATCGCATTGAAAGTTCTTATCTACAACTATTTGAATTTAAATTGACATAAAGTATAATGTGATTCAACTTTGGAGCCATTCATTAATTACGTCACATGGCAATTATGGTGGAGGAGGGGAGAAGAAAGGGTTTTCGAAGTGTTACAAGATGGAGGAGAGGTAATAAACATCATGATGTTACATCTAACCTTAACTTCGGATTACAAGAAAAGAAAGAAACAAGACCAAAATGTAACATAACACTAAAAAAATGTCACATCAATGCGCGGGGTGGGATCGTTTTTAAATTTTGGAGTGAGCAACCCTTTGCTTTCTGCTTAATTGGTAATTCGAATAAACCGTTTGAGTTAAATGAACCAATTAATAATAATACAATTAAATCTATACCATGTATCGTATGTTCTGCATTGTGTTTTCTTGCGATTCCGAGTGCCGAGTGATTTTGTCAACGTGCTTTCATTCTATGAAGGTGTGAAGGTGGGAAGGTGTGACAAGCGATACACGCTTTTTGCTATAAATAATCCATCTACAGCTGTCTGAGGTAAATTATTTGGGAAAATATTGAAACACTCCATTTAAGATATCATTAAGGGTAACAGCGTAACAGGCTTTATTGAAATCAATTAGGGGTTGTATTGAGTAAAGTTTACTGTGATGTTATTGTTATGTAAAGCGAATTTTGAAAATTGGCTGGAACAAGAAGAAACAGAGAGACACGCGTAAGTACCGCACAGCGCTGATGCCATATGACTGTTCATGTTCCTGTTCCTGTCCTTGTTCGTGTAAAAACAATTTTGAATAATCTAACATTTTGAATTATGGAGAACGCGGTAAAGCGTATAATTTGATAGAATGTTATTTATTTTATATACTCATAGGTAATACATTCTAAAATAAATATAAATGTTTATATGAAGAACATAGGCGCAGATGTTTATTTTTACAATGGGGGCAAGTATTATAGTTGAATACAAAATCATTATTTGACATTAATATGCAAATTAGTAAACTAATCAACATCGTATAATAAATTAAGCAAATATGTAAAATCAAATATGTGATTATAAAATCATTATAAATAGAAATAAAAAAGAAAGTTGTTAGACGGTACAACGGACGAGAGCATTGACATTTGACGCAAAACTGCTGTGTCTTCGGGTTGGATCCTCGGAACAGAGGATACATAATCATTAAATATGCGCATTTAAATTATTATTATATCGCTTCACAGCTGGTCAAAACATTTGTAATTTCGTAAATAAATTAAGCACAGTTATATTAACATCATATTTAAATTTGATCAAATTCTGTACAAAAGTGAACTACTTTAAGTTCGGTACATTAGTAAAAAATAAAAAAAACAAGCGCCTAAAACCCGCCATATAGGGATGTGTTGTATACCCTTAACAGCTTGGTATTTGTAAGTGCGACAACCCCATTAGTTCTTATTAGCCCCACGTTCATTTAAAGACTTGCAGTGCATACAAATTGTATCGAAGGAGAAGATAGTCTTATGTGGATCATAATATATTTATTTGCGCGAAACATTTTTATCTAGTTTTTATTCTTCTTTCGGGGTATAATTGTTTAATATGTTGTATACGTGCCATATGTACAACGAACGCATATAAATGTCGTTTTAGGACCATAAAATGTAGTATAAAGTGCCGCTGGTAGCTTCAACTGGAAGTAATAACATGAAATTTATCAGACGCTGTTGTTCATATCAAATATAAAAACATTGCAATAAATTGAAGACAATATAAATGTCATTTTTATAAAGTTTATTTTTATTTAGTTCGAGTGTAGAAAATAATAAGTTGATAAACTGTCTCAACAGGTTCCCACGACCTAATAGAAACCAGTCCTCCCTAAAATATGGATTCTGAATTTAGGGAAATACGTTGGGTGTCAGGTTGATGCTATTCATCTAATCCCAAAGTTCATTTTCTATCTCTCACATAAAAATTGTAAGGACGTGAGCAAAATTCAACTTTTATTTTTTTAATTTTCAATTGGCAAATTACAGCATTACGGCGTCAATCCCTCAACGCTCTCGGTTGCAGTGTCGTTCTTATATTTAGGTAAATTATTTTAACATAATTTTCCTATAATTTGTTGACAATATAACTTGTGAAATAGTAACTATAAATTAGTAATTTTAAAGTTTGTAGACAAGTACTTAATTTAATATAGTAATAACATAGTGCTCCAGTTTTGCCACATATGGTTTTCTATTACCATAAAATAAAGATATCGTTTGACAAAAGTTTGGGAATTCAGAACTCACAAGAACCAAGTAAATTTCTGTACATTGAATTCAGCAGAAGTTCAGAAAATCCATTAAATTGAGGAAAACGTGTTACGTGTAAAATTATGCATAAAATAGAAGCAGCCGACACAAGTACATATTAGGTGCTTTGCTATAAACTTATAATAATGTAAAATTAGATTAACGGCAATATTACACTTAGTTCTACACGAGAAGTAATATATTCTATTATCTGATTACGTACAAAAAGAAACAGAGGAGAGGAAGGTAGGTAGGGGGTGTTTGCTATGGAAACTCTATCGAGATTTATGACTCTGATAACCGTGAAATGGAACAGTGCCGCACTCAGATCAATATAACCGATTTGTTTAACAAGAAAATCCATATCTGAATAGGATATATATATGAGTATATTAAAATTTATTTTGAAGTAAATGTTGTGTGGATTTTTGCAACACTGATGGGCTTGACATATTGACATATATGTAAGAATGCTATATATAACCTATAAAAAATTAATTTAATTATATGCAATCATAATCATAAAATATGTGGAGCAGCAGTGCCAACTCAACATCGAAAATAGACCGACGTTAAATACTAAAATACAAAATATGAGTCATCAGATTATCATTTAAAGTTTTACCTGCTAGCACAACCACGACAAATCTTCTATTAAACTTAATGTACATAATTTAAATTCCTACTTTGTATAACCTTTTAATATTAGTCAATAAAAAATCTTGAACAACAAAAACCTTTCTTTCATCTTTCAATAAAAAAAAAGGTTTTTTTTTCAGTACTTATCTTTAAAGAGGGTACTTAAAACCTTAGACTGAACTTAAGAAAAACGGACGCAATTGCCGGCACGTGATAAGATGGCAGCGAGTAAATGTGTCACGTTCAACTCCGCGATTCTGAGTGCGAATCTTCCTTCAAATATTTTTATTACTTGTTGAAAGATTCAGTCGTATATATTTATTTCATTTTATAGACATATAGTGTGTCATACATTTATTTATGTAATAAAAATGATAATATGACAAATACAGGTCATTCAAATAGAGCTAACAGCAATATGAGTGCATGGGAGACTTCATGGTGTCCGTGAAGCCATGGTTTATAATGTTATAGGAGCGAAGAGTTATTAGACTATGGTGTAGCACCTTAACTTTCGTTCATAGGAATTCCATTCGATATTCAACATTAGTCCCGTACCAGCTACTAGTCGTATGTCATCGTCATCCGTTCACTAGGATATACTGAATCAACAGTGGCTTAATACAGTCAAACAGGTTGTTGACATTAAGTTTTGTTGATTAAAAGCTCTTTTCTTGAATCCCTTGTCTAGGGGACTCCATTTATTGTTCATACAAGCTGGAGGCAATCAATATTTGCTGAGCTATACCTCGAAATGGAAATCTGATCTTGAGTTACGGATTAGGCCATTAATAGTTTTACGCGTAAGATTCTGATCCTAGAAGATTATTGTATAAAAAATGTATTATAATAAATAAGAAGTATGCAAGGCCATTTATCTATGATGCATTAAAATTATGTTTACCTAAATATGATGGATCTGACCTTCGATTGTACATAAAAAATATAAGGAATTTTGAAGCACGTTAAAAAGCGACATCGGATATACTCGTATACGCGTATAATATATAGACAAAACGTTTTTAGCTACTTTAAAATACCTAAACTGTATAACACATCAATAATTACCTAATTTGCTGTATTATATTCGATACTGTAGTATATAAATGATTGATTGCGTTAATTTATTAGAA
This sequence comes from Panorpa germanica, assembly GCA_963678705.1. NCBI lineage: Eukaryota > Metazoa > Arthropoda > Insecta > Mecoptera > Panorpidae > Panorpa > Panorpa germanica. The sequence goes on along the minus strand of OY783211.1, from coordinate 5,600,233 downwards.
ATAAATTAACATTTTGACACTTGATATTATAGTATCGAATAACGTATTAATTAAATTATAATTAAAGTTAGTAGATATCATAAAATGGAAGTCCTATTAATGTTGAGATTATTCAATTACATATATCACAAATTAATTCACAGACTTTAAAACGCTTATTTAGTTAAAGAGAACCCGTGATGTATCCAAGGGCAGGCGAATCCCTAAGGTCCGAAGCAGCCGGTGATGCAAGATATTCTTAAAATAAATTGTTTATTAAAATAGGGCTAAATGTTTTATCAAGATGTTATCTATATCTATTTATCTTTAAACTTTGTTATAATTAATCTCTAGTTTCTAAATTTTTGAGTGGCTCCTCCTTGGAATTTGAGCTGCCTTAATGCGCCTCTGCTCAGAACACTAAACTTGTAACAATTCTTCAAAATGCCCTGTTTAAATATTAACGGACGGTCACAGATTATTCATAGAAGTTGACTGCTGCCAAATTTGGGAGGCACAAAAACAAACAGACTGCCCCAGAGGGTTGTTATTTTGGTAAACATACATTTAATTAACTGAAAGCCAGCGTGAATTTGTAAGCAAGCGGTGGTCATTACTGTTAGTGCCCAGTTTTAGAAGTCGCCAATAAAACTATGTCTGCGAAAGGATTCGTACATGACTTTTGAAAGGGGTTGATGATATTATGGGGATGAAATATTTACTATTAGTTTTATTTATAAGTAGTTACTTGCAAAAAACTTAAAGGGACCTTCGTTCTATAGTACACTTAAAGTCACTATGTTTTTATGAAAAGGGAATGCATTAATTTTCAATCTTATTTTTTGTGATGTTTTCATCTCGTCTGGCAAACATCCCTTCTTTCTTAGAACCTCACATAGTATAATTAATTAACACCGCTTTTCAAGAAAATGATATTAACCCCAGAAGGTTGTAGAGCAAAAGGGGTCGGAGGGAGAGAAGGATAATATTATAGGTTCCCTTCATATTTCTTCAGGCTTTCATTTTATGGTAATCACATTGTTAGACTACAAAATCATCACTCAAATATAAGATACAACCCTTTAATGTCTTACCAAAGGGTGATATAGGGGTCTGGTGAAAAACTCTGTTACATACTTGATTGCAAATATTATAGGCTTCACCATTATACGCCATTATAGCGCCGAGCACACACGAAGAGCAAACTCATAATGTAATATATTTTGCGAGCATAACACAAATGGCTCTTGTGCGTATAAATATTTGTTAAATAATTACTCTATAGAAGTACAGGGTGTTAGGTAAATCAACAACCATTTGAAGAAAAAAAAAAGTACAATTTGAAGTCAACCAAGGAATTATAAGAAGTCGGAGTAGCTCAAGAGGTAAAGAGAGCACTAAAGTAATTAGTGAATGACCTATGTTAGCAGCTCAGTTTCGACGGTGATTTTAATTCTAGTTACTTACGACATTACTTAAACTATAAACTACGAAAAAAATCAGTATTTTCACTACTGCAATAGGCCACAGAGCTATCTGTGGTTGCACCTGCATTACGTCTAAAAGTAAGTTACCTAACACTTCTTTAATCTCTAGCTTCGGTAATAGCAACATTTCAAAACCAATTTAAAACAGGAAATTGTGATTTTATCTTTTGACTTCATAAAAATGTTTTATTCTTTGGTTTTATTTTTAGAGTTTTTTACTTGACATCTGTAAGCTTCTCGTAAGTTGATTGACTTTAAATACCAGACGTATTTAGCGAATATAAAAATAAGTTGTTATGTAGCTAATTTCATTGAAAACTATTTCGCGAACAATCTATTCCTTTTTAAATTGCTAATTGAATACAGATGCATGTTAGATTCAAATGTCAACATAATAGCTATAAATGGAGCGCCTATAAGTCATTTACCCCGATTTCTCGACCACTGCGTTTACTAAAAGAGATAAATTCTACAAACACATACAAATGCTGTAAAAAGTTTAAGGCTATTTAAATACAATGGGCTTGTGTCCTATGTCTTAATTTCTACAAAAGTGTACTATATATTGATAAAGTCGGTTACTAGAACCTCAAATGTTCAATTATTTTTTAATAACTCCTTATATGTTAAGAGATATTAACAATTAAAAAAGTAATTTTGTCTCTTTAATTATTAAAGGGATTCAACGTTGTACAAACTTCAAGTGCATGTGACATCACAATCCTTGTGTAAGGTTACCAACCTTACAGATCATAAATCTCTGCTATATGTATTTATATATCAAAATATCAAATATTATTTAGTTATTTCAAGGAACAATAAAATTTCAATATTATGTCTGCCTTAACAGGGTTAAATAAAGTAAAAACTTATTATTCTTTGACTTGACTGGATTGTTTGACTACCAACAGCTACAAAACATTACCACAACACTGACCTACTCAACAAATAACTGACGTTAAAATGCATTTCATGTCATACAAATATGGGTGACCATTTCTAGCGCTAAAACTACAATTCAAATTTTTAATTGCTATATTTCCGTCAATATTTAGATATTTAATAAAATAGACACGCCAATACACATTTATTAACATCAATTTCAATCAACAATTGAAAAATCGACCACTAAGAAATGAGGACACAAGCCCATTCAAAAGTAATATAAAAGTAAATAATTCAAATGTTATCTGCAGTCTTCAGAAACTTATGAGTACGAATGCAACAAACAGCACGTGCTTTATCATAATTTTTTTTTTTATTTTCCCGTTATGTGAAATTATCCAGCTCCAGAGTTGTCGCTCTATCTGTGACAAATAAAACAAAACCCATCGTTCATATAAAAACATTACTGAAAGTTGTTCGTTTCACTATGTCAACAATTGACTGTATAAAACTTTTCAACAATGAAATTGTTCCGTTTGAATTCCATTGTTTTATTTGTTTACGTCTGCAAAATGATCGCAGACTTCAAATAAATGTATAAATAGTGAAATATAGAATTGCTGGTACTTTGCTAGTACGAGTACATTACAGTTCCAATTTTGTGAAAAGTTATGTTTTCTTTCTTTTGTCTTTTCTTGGTTATCAAGTAAAATTTTCCGTACGAGGAAAAAAATACATAATTTCAACAAGCCGGTCTAGAAATATAACACTGCATAAACGAACTGCGATTGGACGTTTACATAATGCCTGCTACCTGTTAAAGGGCACGCTTTTAAGATTGCAAGTTCTTCCAGACATTCTTAACTACACTATTTAAGCTTTGCTAAAACGACGTAAGTCTGGGGCCTCTGGGACCTTGCACTACCCCTGTACATATATTTAAACACACGTACATACACCTGGAACTTTACGAAACGATACAGTTACGAAAATGTGAATTTAATCCATCTCAATACAAAATGCTAAACACTTACCACAGTCCACAGTCATTCAACAAAGCACAAAGCCCACCCTTAACTTCAAATTCCCGTTGAATTTTAATATGCCCTTAACCACGAAACTCTCTCAGACTAAATTGTAGTAATTTCCGTTTCCTAAGGATCAAAAAGATTGAAGAATTATTTAAATAAAACTTTTGATCTTCAATACGTATTATTGAAAAAAATTTCTTTAGAATATAAATGTATTTTAATTGGAAATTAGTTGACAAAGGCCGAGAGTTAAATCACCTGACGTGGATGAATTGACGGCAACAAATGTTAAGTTGATCCTTAGAAGTTATCAGATCAAGACGGAGCGAAGTATCAAATAAATGCGTGAGTGGGTTTATGGTTTATGGTACGAGAACATGAGAGGGGAGAGGGTGGAACTGGAACCACAGAACAAAGGTCCTTAAACGCTGTGTGGGAGATGTTATCGAAGTTAGCTGTGAGAACATTTCACAAACAAGGGCTACACTTTACTAATGTTATGGAAGTGGTAAACATAAACCCTTTAAAGGAGGAGAGAATTCGAGTAATAGCTTCTGCCAAATTTGTCATTTATTGTATAAAATTATCTACGGTCTGATTAGTTTAACGGTCTGAATTTTGTATATAGGCAAACTTTGGTACCTAATTTTCAAATCGAAAAAAAATAACAAGTTTTGAAAAAAAAAGTTGTTGAAAAAAATATATTTCTTAGTCAGTTTATATGAAAAATTATTTGTTCTTTTATTTAAAATTAATATAGAATATTTCAATTAAGAAATAGAATTTAAATTTGAAAGAAATTCAATTCACATACAAAGGACAGTCGTCGCTTGCGACGGGGTAAACTCTAGTTTTATTCATATAGTTACTGTTACTAGATAATGATATTGTAGTACATATACATAACTCGTATGCATATTGATTCGTACAATGTTGTAAACGACCTGTGTATATTAGCGTTACTTCCGGTAGCTATTTGTGCACCGATTTCCATTAACTATAACGCTAATACGTTCAGTTCAAACAGGTCATAAAGCACATGTCACAAACAATTACTCCAGCAGGAATTAGAATTAGTGGAAGTACGACTAATATTGAGTAGCACTTTGGCGTTTGTTTTATGTGGAAACACGGAATAATCTGGCAGTGTATTAGTAGTTGTATGTGTGTGTGTATGTCATGTGCTGGATATTGCACCGAATTCTCTATAATGTGTAGAAACGTCAGGTGACAAAATCATTGCTCTTTGTAAAGCATGGAACAAGAAATATATTAGTGGAAAAGTTTCAGTTATGTACCTCGTAACAAGGCAAAGCACTCTATGGGACATGCAGTGGCAGATTTGGGTCAGTTGAGCCCACAGGCGAAGTAGAAACTTTAGCCCCACAATAGAAATACAACTTAAGCATATTTTTAAATAATAAAAACAAACAATCCCTAGCTGATGATATTGAACAGAAATTACCTTTCTTAGCTCAATTGCCTTCCAATTTATGCAATTTCACATTTTGTAAATTCGGAAACCTGTGCGTATTATGTAATTAAATACTTTTATCCAGAGGTGAACTGACTTTAATGCTGCTCATCAGGAAATAATCGTCAGCAAAAAAGCATGGAGCCTGCTGTATTAGAGACCCACTTGCTATATAGGAAGATTATTAATAAGATGAATATAAGACAACTCTCATTCATTAATTACGTTGACAAGATCGACCGTGTTATCCGAGTTGAACTCTGACCCCATAGTTATTTCACCGACGGTAGAGCATGATATTAAAGTGCTGTGCTCTCTATTGTGTCTGCATGCTTGATCTTTAGTGCTACAACATGTCATTAGCATTATAGCCCTGTGTGCTGCGTCATCTTATCTGCGTTCTATGATAAACTGTGTCTTAACATCTTAGTCCGTCCGCACACGGGTTTCCAAACCGGTTGAGAATGATATTGTGTTGTCATGTTGACTGTGGCCTTGTTGTGTTATATATAGTCAAAGTGACCCGTGTGCGGACGGACTTACAGTTACTCGAACACATGTTTGTTTTAATGTATTACCGACCAGTTCTCGTGAGACAAACTACCAACTTATTTTTATTACGAAAGTGAGTGACGTAACGCCAATGACTAATTGAAACACAGGCTTAGATTTTTCACTTTGCTTAACTTTCCATATTTTATAATAATTAAAATTTATATTGAATATTCAAAGAGTTATACCTTCTATACTTGTAAACAACAATTATAGGGCGATAAACTAAATTGTGTTCCTTTCCAAAGGGGTGATTTCAACCCTCGTAGTGACGTTGACATTAGCGTTTGTATATTTATATTTCAAATTAAAATATAATTATAGACTGTGATTTTAAAAATGAATTCTTTTATGTATTTTTTAAAAAGATTATCAGAATCTGCTTATGTACTGACTACACGAATTAATTACTGATAGCATTGTGACCCAGTGTGTTGAGGAGACGATAGTAGGAGAGGAGAAGGGTTCTAGCTACGCCACTGGCTAAAAATTAATTTTCTAAAAGCAGTGCTTCTTCATATTGTTTTACTTAACAAAAGATCTTGTAAAGAATATTTAAAATATACAGTTTTTATACTTTTATTGTCTGGTAGAATAAAAAATTTCTAAGAAAAATAAATATCCACATAATATTCAATAATTTTTCTTTTATAACTAAGCAAAAGCAAAAGCAAAAAATAGGCAAACTCTTTCTTAACCACAGTAATAAGTTTTTAAAAATCTTTGCTGAAAGTTTTAATAAGTAAAATATATTCCATTTTCTGTGAATTCACCGTTTGCAAAATAATTGGAACAATTAAATGGAAAGATAACGGAATCATTAATAAAGAGTTGTATTTTTTAAAATTATTTTATTTAATGTTGACATAATTTCAATTCAAGTCTTATCAGCGATGAGCTCTTGTTATGTAAATAGCTTTTTTCAGTTTTGAAAATTTACCGAAATAAAATGGTAATTTGGTACACTCATTACAATAAAAGTCTACTTTATATTTATTAATGATGCAGTAAAATCTGACGCGTTTCACCAGCAGGAACTGTGATAAATACAACAGCAAGTCATAATATTATCGCTTAGTTCCTGTCATCAGCATCCCCTATCGGTTGTTTCAATGAACTACAACTTAAACCAAATTTCTAATTTTTTATAACATCTGGTAAAACTTACAGCTGAGATTTATCAAAGTTTCTTAACAAAGGGAAAGTTTCTTGTTCTTTAAGAGTTACCCGACACATTAAAGTTTTATTGTTTTTATACTCGTACTTACGGGTAGCAAACTTTAATGAAAATAAATACTATATCATTTATAATAACAGTAACAGTAGCCGCTTTCTCTCACGTTTTAATTACAACGCGACGCCGACGCCGACGCTGACGCTCCAATGGAGTGGTGCGCGGTGTGGACATAGTACGAGCAACTAGCTCCTCTCCTTATTTCGTAAATTAGTTTTGTTGAAGAGTTTTAAAGTATTACGCACCAACAAAAGATTGCTATAAAAGTAAATTTTACAATATACGATTATAATATCCTATATGTTTTAATAAGATTCATTCGGATAATCAGCTATCCGACTCAAAAAATTCTAAGACATTTTATGATGTACGAGTATGTATAAATAGAAAGAAATATATATATAAAGAAGTGATTCCAAATTTGAGCCAAAGTTAAATTTTTAATTAATCCAAATAAGGTTCACCTTCACCTTCACACCTTACTTAGGTATTTTATTTATAATATTTTAGTAAAGTGTCTGACTATTTAATTTCTCTACTACTTCTCAGATCTGGCTTACTAAATTGATAATTTCACAGCGTATACTTAGCATATTACAATAGGTTATCCAGAGCCACGACTCTCAAGGTTCAAAAAGAAACGAATCGAGAAAAGTACCTTAGAAGAACAAGTCAATTAACAAATGAGATGTAGTTCTAATACAAATGACAGTGATATTAGTTCAAGATAAAGAAGCTATTAAGGTAATGTATGTTTCCATTCCAGAACCACATCCAGACGAGACAAAGAAAGATCCTACGCTCATCTTAGTCTTGGCAATAATTAAAACATTCTTCTTGTCATTTATATAATTAGTATTAAAGTACCGAATTTCTTTAATGTAATTAGTTTTAATTTGTTTTACAGACGAGACGGTAAAATTGCCAACGTATATTTGTGACTCGAACGTACTTCTTTGATTACTTCTATAAATAAAGTTGTACAAACAAATTTCTCTTTGTAAATGATATTTATACGCAGTAATTCAATGATATTTGATTTTAATATTAAAGTTATAAAATTTAATTTAAAACTCATAAATTACCAAAAGATAGAAAGTTTGTATCCTTATTTCCTCCAGTGCTGTAAATGTAATAACTTTATGATACATTAGTTTTATTATCAGAATTATAATCTCAATCTGCGTGTAATTTGCGTATACTCCTATCCTATCTTCTATATTTTAAACTCAAATCCTAGTAACTTAAATCATATCATAATATACTGAATGAGTTTAGCGATGCTAGCGATCCTATATTATAATTCTGAAACTACAACAACTAACTTTAAAATTCTGCTAAAATTTAAAGTCATTTTAATAGTAATAATCAAAAATAACTAATTAGAAGTATAAAATAATTGAATGTCTAAGACTTCTATCTTAAGTCTAAGACAAAAAAAAAGAACATTTCAATTTAAAACTAAGAAAATTTCTATGAAAAACTGATTTAATAAGCTTCATTTTCAAAGTCCAGAAACTTTTCTTTCAACTATTTAATATACTCGTGCACATTTAATGAAAAATGTTTATTTCAAGTTTTAATATTGTAAGGTTACCATAAACTAGAGCAAATGTCCACAAAAAAAGGCCCGCGGGCCTTATTAGGCTATTAATTCATCCCGGCCTGCTGATTATAATTGTTTTACATGAAGGAGTTTTTAATAAATATTATTATAAACATTATTGCGAAATTCTCTCTTTGGCGGGTGGTCCCAAAGAGAATTCATAGGGTGAGTTTTACGCTGTTTTAAGCTGTTTTTATTAAACATTTCAATCTCGCATTCATCTCTCCAGAATTTCTTTAAATGTGTAAATGCAATCTTTTTCTTTTTCGAACTTAACTAACCATTTTACTCTTAGTACATCTTAATAACTTTGCGCACGCTTTGAAGAATACGAAATTATATGACATTTACGTTTTCTCGTTTCTTTCGTAAATTGATACGGCAATAAAGGTAATTGGATGTTTCATTAAAATATAAAATATAATTGTAAATTACTGGTGTCCATCAACAGGGTGTTTCTAAATAAAGCGAGTATGGGCGGGTTTAGTTGGAACGGATACATACGTATAGCTCGTTAAATATAAGTCACTAGTATATAACGCAAGTTAGTGTAGAAAAAAAATTAGTAGAACACCAAGAGCTTTACTTTTGCTGTCACTGTGAAAAATAATAAAGTAAATAAATAAGTAAAAAGCTCAAACCCATATAAATACTTGTAGATTAATGTTCCTTGTGTAATTTTAAATTAAGATTAAATGCATTATCCAACTTAAAAATTAAAGAAAAACTCAGAAGAAGCTGAAATTATTATTTGATGTGAATGAAAAGAAATGTAAATACTTTTAATAACACGAATATAATACAAAGGAGGAAATGTAAATATGCAAAGTACTTTTAATTTAACGAGAAACACACAAATAGATATTAATTACTCCATAGGAAGCTCTGAAGCAAATTTAACCGTTGTTACGGTTACGGACAAAGGAATAATTAACGAGTTATAGCAATTAGCTAATATCAAACTAGCAACTTTTTACGAACGAGGATATAACCCTCAAATTTAATCAACAACATCAAATATTTTGTTTTATTTGATACTTTGAAGCTCTATTAAAAGTTATTTTACATTGCCTTTTTAATTAAGAAAAATTTGTTTTAAAAAATTTAAGACTATAACGAAATTATAAATCATAATTATAAAAAGTTTTGGTATCACGCAAACCAAAAGAGAGACAGAGTGGCCGAGAGCGGAAAATGCTAAAAATAAATGACGAGGCACTTTTACAACAAATAATTATTTAACAACACTAATTTACATAAAAGCTTCTAATTATAAACATAAAACATAACTTCCGGTTTCTGTTGATAGGAAGCATCACTAATTTACAGATCATTAACAAACTATAATTAACATTTTAAATTGTGCATTTATACCTGAGTAAGCTTTCAGCATAATTAGACTTGTTAATAGATACTCGTCATTGCTTGTCTCTTAAATAGAACATTATTTTAAGTCATAGTCAAGTCACTATTGCAATTATAGCAATCAAAATGGCGGCGTCAATCAAAATGGTAATTAAATACTAAAATTAAATAATTTAAATAGTTGAAATTTCTGAAAACTATTTTTTTTCTAAATTCATGTTTTAGAATTGAAATAGCACAATAATACGCGTGGTAAGCACAACACTGCCCTTTCATAAATGAAGTTCCCGCATTTGCATTTGTGTGTTCCCAGAATAATCAAACAACTGCAACTATTGGAATTAAAGTAAATTCAAAAGGGTTGTAATTATTTCAAAATAGTTACCACTGGATAGATATAAATCACATTAATAAAATATTAATTTCGTATGCGTCATTTTAGAAATTCAACGACCATTTTATTAAAAACTCAGAAACGGGTGAAATGTTATATTGAGATTATTGAAATTCCAGTAGTCGTAAAAGCGTCCTCTTGCTTTAGAATACACATATTGGCATTCTTTAGCGCTCCTCCATCAACGTACGGATCCAAGTGGTTGATTACACGTAAAAAGTAAGAAGAGATGAACCGGTTTTCAGAAATCTAATTTTCTAGTGTAAAAAGAAAATTTGAAGTAGTTTCTTTTCTCGAAGTGTATTATATTTTAAGAGTGGGAAGTCCGTCTATAGGATTTATTATTAGACTTCGAAACGCACTTGGATTTATCACTCAATTAGTAACAGAAATTGAAATTCTTTTACTAATTTTCTTTCATACATACGGTTTTGCACAAAATGACGAGTTCTCATTTTTTATTTAATTTTTAATTTATAATTCAATTAGTGTCCTGTCTTTATTCGTATCAGTGTTGCACGAGGAGCTGGTGTACCTCTTAGTGTGGTGGTACTCGGAGCACACCCTAGTGGTTTGCTGCCAGTCGCAGCAAAGTACATCAATTTACCTTTCTAAGATTGCCGTTACATTAAAAATTAAATTTAAACATAATTAAATTATACGACATTCAATTACCCGTCACAGTCAAAATTCAAGAAGACTAAAACAACCGGTGAGACAAGACAAAGCAACACGTGTTACAAAATGGGCATAATTGTACGTCGACTAATACGACATAACGTTAGACGTAGACACTTTGTGCGTAACGACATGAATACTATACTTGCGATGTCCACGCTTTAAATGCATTATACACCTAGATAATAAATCAAAATATTATTGTAAAAACACTATCAGATAAAAGAAAAACTGCTGCTTAAATAAAACGTCTAAATTCATATAAAATATAGCGCTGGTTCGAAAGAACAGCTTTTCCCAGATTAAATACATATGCGTATGTAATATATTGAAGACGGATAGGAAAAAGAAAAACATTTCTTAATAAGAACTGTAAGAAGAGATCTTGCTAAGATTGAACTCTCTGACATGTCAAATTAATTTCAACTGTTGTCACTTTAAAGGAAAATAACCTTCTTGTGCTCCTAAAAGCAGCCTTGATGTGATATATAATTTAAAACGATATTAGAATGTCTGGAGGCATTTATACTTAATGTAAACGTTTATCAGTGATGAATATCTAAAACCAGTATAGAAAACTGTGTGAGGAATATACGAGTATAAACCATTACCGCTGGATTTGCAAACATTAAAGTATGTTTATACGAAAATGATAACATTATAGCTACAGGGGTTGGCATATTTTAGAATTAACAGGATATACTCATATTACAGATGATGTAAATATTTCATAATCGGCTACGAAGTCATATGTTTGACTGTTAACGTGCGACATAGGACACGCTGATCAAACGAATCAGTGGCAGTGGATATTATTTGTGGGGTGCTTTTAGGGGTATATTACCAAATTTGAATAAATATTGATCATCACGTGACATCTGTTAATACGTAGCATATGTATTTAATACTCGTGATATTAGTATTCCATATTTTTTAATTTCAATTCGTAACCGCTATACACTTTATAGCAACTCGCACATTTTATGAGTTAGAGTATGACACTAGGAGGTGGGAAGTTCAGTTTTACGTTGTAGTTCTGACGTGAGCAGCTTAACGCGCCAAGGAAAGAATTAGATCCGCCATTTAATTAACCTGACTCAATACAAAGGGAAAAAAAGATGCTTAATTTGATAGAACAAGAATAGCAAATAATGTGTAGTGACGTATTTTTTGTGACCCGTTCAAATCGATTAATTCTACTTAAAAATACAAGAATTGTGAACCATAAACGCGAGATGTAGTATGAGTAAATGTTTACGCAGTTCCCAACCACACTTCTAAGGGGCTAACCCTTATGTCGACTTGGAACTCACAGTGTCTTATATTTGTAGACATTAAATCATAATGCTAATGAATGTTATAACAGATATACTGAAGGCAATATTTGACACACCCTTACAGACAGTGGCGTAATTAGACATTTAAAGGCCTTAGAGCCTCCCTTCTCACGCTTCATCAATTTGATTCAATTTCACATTGAATTTATGCATTCTATTCACTGTAAACTAAATTTACCCTTTATGCAAAAGAAGACATCTTACATTTTTGGTATACGTTTAACTCTTAACACAGTTAATACTTCAGCCTAGTTACGCCCCTGCTGCCAGTACCGTTTCAAAGTAATAGGATAAATTACTTTACTTTTACATTAGACATGTACACAGAGTTCAATATCTAAAAATATACCTATTTTTATAATATATGAAAAATATTTAAACTTGTAAAATATTTAAATTTTGTACACGATTAACTAATATTTCAATTCCTGGTTTATTTAAATTTTAAAGATATTTCAAGAACAAAAATAATCACTTCTGTAAAATTTTTAAAACAAATCTATTTTAGAAAAGCAGCACCCTGAGAAATTGTATAACGGAGTGTTTAGCATGTATATTTTGTTTACAAACGATGTAAGCAAAGATTACTAAAATATAAAAAACTAGTAAAAAGACAAATAGAGCTTCCGTTAAACCTCATTCGTTCGTCTTACAACATCTTAATAAATCTCATTAGATGACGAAGGTTTCAGAAGCAAGATCATATGACAAGAACAGACGAGATGAGAAACATTAAAAGCATGCGGAAGGCATGTCTCTTGAAGGTTCAAGCGAATGAATGTTGCGGGAAAAGAGCCGCAAAATGCCAGGGATGAGTACTCGTACAATGAAGAACATAAGTGCGGTTCTGTGTGACAGTGTGACACTGTGTGGCGACTGGCGACTGGCGACTGGCGCTGGGATAAACCAAGAGCCGAAGGATGAGTAAAATAATTAGATTATGGTGAACAACTCTATTCTATTTGTGAAAGCTCGTTGAAAATATGTATTTACGAAAATGAATATTTTGACAAAATAATTTGGTTTTCTACATCACGCCTTCGCTTTTTGTGATATATATATATATATATATATATATATATATATATATATATATATATATATATATATATATATATATATATATATATATATATACAGTAAATTACAAATTATGTAAATTTCTATTTGCCCGCTTAAAAATAAATATGACTGCCTTAACCAGATTCTTCATCACCAGATTACATTATCAGATTGCCATTTATTTCAAAGTTTGCAAAACTCTTTAAATAGTGCAAGCACGGATAATGACCTGAGATCTAATTTTTACTGATAAAGAGAATCATGAAGTTGTCAGAAAAGATGGTGAAAGGTCATCAAAAAAAATTGGAAAATATATAATGGATCAAAGTATATTCTTTATATAAAAAGTAAGTTTTTAGTTTTTCCAAATACACAGTAATTATAATTTGTCCAGATTCAGTCTGTACGCTGTACCTAAGTTCTGCAACCTTCATGTCTAAGACAAAGCCATTGCGCCATTCTTGTCAAATCACATTCATGAATTATTAAATGTCGTTTCTTTTACTTCAAAGAGTTTGCACATAATTGTGTTTTATTATTTTTTTTAAGCTTCGTTTTATTACGCAAAAGTATTAATAAAAAAAATTATTTCATTTATATTATTTTCTTAAGTTGTAAAGAAAGGAAAATACGACGTTAAAATAAACGGAGTTTTGCTTAAACTCAGACGTCTTCAGCAGAAAAATAAAGTTCAAAGTGCATGAAAAGCTTTGGACGAAATGTCTGTGGTCTGTTCCATCGTACGGTAAAACTAATTAATAGCAAATATTATTAAAAGTATAAACTAATTAAAAATAATATTTTTACGCTTAATCATTTATTTAGGCAATGTTATGCATTAGTAGTAATTATTATCGTATAAGTGTTTCATTGTTACAATATGTTTCTGGCAGAAATTCTATCCTAAACTAGTTACACTGGATCTTGTGCAAAACTTTGGCAATTAAATTCGTTTTCCGCTAAACAGTGTCATGCATTAAACCTATCCTAATAATTTCTCATATTACGGTTATTACATTAGCAAGTTTGGTGTTTGAATAAATGGGAATTATGTTTCGGAAACTTATTATTCATGCTAATTCTCTAACAATGCTAAATACGAGTAGATACCAGTAAAGGAGATGCATTAACGCTAATAGGGTTGTGAACCATGTATTTATTTATATAAAACTGTATTATAATGCACCTGATAACTCTACATTTTTAATTCCCGAAATCGTTTCCAAAAAGCGAGGTGCTTCTAAAGTTCTATCACGCCGACAAAAGATAACCAATACGGTAATGCCTGGTAACAGGTAACTGCACCAAAATGATTAGATTAGATACGAGTACAGTTGATTTTGCGCGGTAACCTTTTTATTTCATTTATGTCAGGTTTGTTCTCATTTCTGGCATGCGAGTATGTGACGTCACATTCCATTCCCATACACCATGTAAGACAGATACAAATAATGTTAGTGATTCGTTAGATAGTGCTTACAGTTGGCTAGTGCGATACATCAAATTTCAATATTAGCCAAGTTGTAAACAAAGAAGAATTAACGCGATTATTTTCATGACCATTTTATTAAAAAATTAAGCGGCGACAGAAAAATTTAAATTTTAAATAGTTATATCTTCCTCTTGTATATTTAAATATATTTAAGTATATTATAAGTAATTAGAGGATGTTTAAAATAATGGAACTGCTGCTATTTCTACTCAGCGCCAGGTGTAATAAATCAAAGACAAAATAATCTAAAAATATTTACTTATTCATTTTTCTTTTTTGTAATCTAACTATACGTGAAGGTAAACGTGATTTCATTGTAATTCCACCTCCAGCAAATACTCGCAGACTTTTTCTCATTAATTTGAAAATTCGTATTTGTGATGTAGTATTCCAATAACGAACTATATTAAATGTATTCCAGCGGAATCAGTTATGTAAATTTAAAAAAAGAAAAAAAATGAAACGAAAAAATAGAGAATTGAACGAACGTAAAAAGTGAGAGGTTAATTTAAAAAATATATAATCTGTTGCTGAAAAGCAGTTGAGTAAATAAAAAGAAGAAAAAGATGTATAATTCTAAACCCATGTATAGCTCGTGGTAAAATATATTTCCCCTCAATTAAGCTAGACACGCAATATATAATATATATATATATATATATATATTTTTTTTTTTTTTTTAGGCAATAGCTCTAGCACCCAGTTTGTATATATATATATATATATATATATATATATATATATATATATATATCCCTATCATCCCTGAATAGGCACCCTATTGGGCAAAATTTCTGCTAGGGTATATTTATACAATCTTTTTAAGACAAACACAAGTCTTGTCGGTAATGTAGGCATAGTTTTAATGATTTTGATACATTTCTATCTTGTTTAACAAGTGCTTAAATTTTATTATCAAAGTTATTGCAAATTTCGTTTATGGTCCAAGGATTAACGGACTCTTTTAAAATGTAAACTCTATACAAGAGTCTAGTTTACCCAGACATAATAGAAGAAAAAATATGATACACAGGAAAATTGCTTGACTGTATTGTATTCTATTTTATATTAAAAACCTAAATGTGCTATATTTTTGTAGCACAGTTTTAACTTTTAACATTCTATTGTGTTAAACCAAACAATGTACCCTTCCGTTACTGCTTTTGTGCTTAAAGATCTTGGTATGGTATAACAACATCTTTAACATTAAGTCGCGTACAGTCATGCCAAGACATAATAGTAGCGTTGCACAGTGATCCACTAGTCCAAAATTTGACGTCAGTTATTACTTTTTGTTCAGAAAATCATTGTAAATTTCAGTCTAACATAAACGATAATCTGTTGCACGTCTACACGCCGCGTTATTTCTAGAGTAAAACATATTAAACTAGAAGTAAGATAATATAAAAGCCTTTACCCACCAAAGAATATTTGCCGTTTAAATTTGAACAAATACACACAAAAGAATATACTGAAGTGGATTTTCATTGTATTGATGTAATTTACATGTTTAACGACTTTATTTTTTTGTATGTGTACTACTTCAATTTCACATTAAGATACTACAATCTTATTTAAAACGGTTCTAACATGATTTTGATTGTGAAAATGTTATATTCATGACTGGTGGATTTTGTACAAATGTTCGAGTCGACAATTATGGAACTTGAAGAAAGAGTGTGAAAGCGGCGAAGTCAAGTGTCGCTTCAAAGAAATCGAATAAAGTGAACAACGTCGCTGGAAATACGAGTATTTTCAATGATCAACTTAACTTTGAAATACTTGTATAATAACAACAAAGCTATACGGGAATATTTGTTCCAGAAGATTGAGCTATTTCTCATAATACGAATATTTACCCGTACATATTTAATATAATTCAACATTGCAACTAATTTCTTAGAGAAAAACAAAGGGTCTTTTTTTGAGAAACTTTTGACAACTTGGTTTTAAAATCGATTAAAAAAAATGATTTGGGAACGCTGTGCACGTTACACTCGTTTCGTGCGTTAAATTTATTGCCAAAAAATATTTTTTCTTGATCTAGGAAAGATAGAAATTCAAAACTAATATAATTTTGAATTTCTTTTTATTTAGAATGAAGATAATTAAAATCTCAACACACACTCCAAATTTCAATTTCTTATTTTTCCTAGAAGAGATAATATATATTGGCAATAACTCTAGTACAGTTAGCGCACAACAGAGTGTCCCCTATTCTAGTAGTACAAAGCAATTACTTTACAAAATTTAACGTACCTCAAATACCTATTCAAAATTTCTTGTGTCATTACGTATTAGTTAGAAATAATTTGCAGATAATGAAATAATATGTATTAGATACGATCATATTGGAATTAGCGGTATATGATTTTCTAAGAAAACCTATTCAACATACGTACAGAGGGTTACCCTAGTGGGTTCTACACGACGAGTATATCTCCTTATTTGATTACTATTTAATTAATAATTATGAGATATATAATAGTTATACATGTTTATGAGTACGTCAAAGTTCACAATGGTTCGATAGTATTACCGGAACTGTTACAATCCAGGAAATCACTCACATTGTGAAATTGTACCATACATACCAACTAAAAACAATTCCACAAATCAAATTGAATAAAACATAAATATAATACGTGCAGCTTAACACCTTTTTGTAACAGATACAAACGCTCATTTATCATCTCTGATTATTTTTTGTTCTAATTATCCCAATGTATGGATCATGGGCAGGAGGGAAGGGGAGCATTGGGAGGACGGACATATATCATTGTTTACGTCTGAGGAGTTCATTTTTATTTCATATTTCAAAAAGTTTTTCTATTTTTATTTGGAACAAACTGATTTATCACATGGACGCAAAGCTGAAGTCATGACGCTTTTGTTCGTATATTTAAAAAAATAAATGATACGAGGTATACCCTATAGATATTTAAATTTTCACGTGAAAATGTACGAGTATATTCTACTTAACCATCATCTCTTTAGTAACCTGCTTACAGAATCAAGCTCAATGAACCGAACATAGCATCAGTAGTGAACTAAATGACATGCTTGCAGACAATCAAGAAAAAATTCAAAAACTGCTCGAGTTCATAACTGAAATAGACTTATATATGAATCAAATTTAACCAAAATAAAATTACTTCAGGCGAATATGACCTTGATACTGAAATCGCCTCAAACTCGAAATATAAAAAATAAAAAACAACAAATTTGTTTTTTCAATACAAACGTAAAATCGTTGCTGCTGCATCTGCAATATCCTTTTCTTATATTAGTCTAACAGGTTAATCCTGGTTAAAATTGATAAAATAAATCTATTTATAGATTCTATTTTGTAGGAACCTTACTTTACTCTCGTAGAAACAATTTCCAAATAGATTATTTATTGATTTAATTTTAATTAAAAAGCTTTAAGGTTTTTATCGCAGACATCATTTCAAATAAAAATTAATTACTTACTGCAATTAACAATATAAAAACTTAAATACATATTGATTGAAAAGAATTGAACGGAGATTATGTGTCTAGTTTTTTGCAATACTTTATACCCATCCACACCTTGGAACGAATTCTTCTATCTAATGATACTCGTACATTTATGAAGATTTTATGTGCCTTCCTAATAAAGCATTTACGCTCGTGGCGCGAAACCGACGCGAAAGAACATGGCGGTGCACGTAGGATTTAAATGAAAACACTGAGTCTACATCCGCTGTTTGTGAGATGAATACATAACGCCACGTGGCCTGGGATGGCAATGATCCCCGATTACTGCTGAACCTAATGAACACGTATCTAAATCCGTGCTCCTACCAAAAAATTATTTTTATCAAACATTTATAAGTTAAATAGAAATAGAAAGAAAAAAATGTTTCTAGGAGAAAGAGAGAAAGGGAAGAAGATAGACGACTGTAATAAGGAGGAAGTCTAGAGAAAGAGCGAAAATCAAGACATTAATAGTATATAAATATACAAAATATTTTTTGGTAATCTTTGTAGATTTCATCTGTCCAATATAATTTTTTTACGATTTGCACTCTATCTAGTGGTAATTTACTGAATTGTGTACATAAATAAATAAATGTATGTAATGCAGTACCGAAGAGTTTATAGCTGGAAGGTAAACAATGCACACTAAATTACTAATTAACTAGTTGCATACAAAACTTAAACATTATGTAGAGTGATAATTGAATGCATTACTTCTCGTTGTTGTAACTTGATCATCAATGATTGGCATATTTACTGGGGGCACCAAATTAACTAGGAGTGGGTCTAGTGGAAATGCTATAGTGCCTCACCATGCAACCAGCTACAACTACAACTACAACCCAACAATTTGTGAGACAACAGCGGACAAAGTAAATGAATGAACGAAATACAATATGGTGAACATTTGTATTCGATTTCCTAGCATTTCCATTTCGTGTAGCTCTCCGGGAAAGCCATGTATTTAAACGTGTCGGACGGAATAAATCGGAGCTGAACGAATGCTACACCAGTTAATCCTTAGTGTTAAATCAGAATACAACAATAAATATAAAATTCAATTTAATGCTGTTATTTACAGGATATCCGGATTTACGTATATTCTATACATGTCCCTTGTAAATTACTATCCCTTCAAGGATTTATGGCTGCTTTACTGTAATATTTCAGCCTTACTTGTTCAACTTAATGTTTATGAAATTCTCACAACAGTCGTTCTGCTCTAATTCTCTGTATGTTGTTTCACTCTCCTCTCTCTCTTATCACCTTCGCATGTAATACATACAAACTGTACGTTATGTTTTTTATGAGCAATAATTTTCTATTCAACAAATGATAGTATAGATAAACTTCCCCCAAACACCTATTCAGTTTCAAATATGTTTGCGGTCCCACAGGAACAGGAACGGCAATGGAGCCAAAAGGTACAGCGAGTGTTTTAAACTATATCTGCGCCGTAAAAGTAGACAGGAATATTAACTTGTAATTGGATTTCCGTTTGTTAATATAAAAATACGAGTATCTACACGCAACCATCAGTATTGTCGTATATCTAGTTACATTAAGTGTCAAGATACTTTTGATGTATTTAAACATGACTAGTGCAATAACACATTTGGTAATTGCCGGATAAGAAAGATAGAATCCGTAAAATAACTGCGACACACTAAAATCCGTTTTTTACCGGTTGTACGCATAGTTACATTTTCACACGGTAGATGGTGCATTAGCAACTTAATTAGCAACAATATTGTTTCCTGGTTTCTGGTTTCGTGCCAACCGAGAGTCGCTATACATTGTAATTAATGACATATAATTATTAAACACAACATTACCACCATGAAAATCATTTATAATATATGCACTACATATTCCTCTGCTTGCAATTAAACTGTTATTTAAATGCTATAATTGCCTGTTTATACCAGGTAAAGTTTCAGTACGTATATATATATATGTATGAAATCTTCATCGAATGATTGATGGTCCCTGTAGATAAATCAAATCTCCATAAATATAGATGGTTTACAGCAATATCGTACGCGTAACTGAATATCAACAAACAGAATACCATAACAGTTCTAACTGTAGTAGAAATGATCACACGTACGCCTACGCCTGATTTATTAGCAACAATAAATACACGTTTAATACATCTGAATTAATAGAAAATCAACTGCAATAGAAAAGATGGACAAAGCTGTAATCTGAACAGAAAAATGTTGGTAACTACTGGTTTACCACAAATATGAAAAAATAAACTTGAACATATCTTACATAATCTATTATTAAACCATATATCAGTCTATAACAAAAAGTATTGCCTGTTATCACTTTGTCTGTAATACATATTAAAATAGCCCCCTCTTGGTAAAACTTTTTGTACATTATCACGCAAATCACGCATCTGGGTGCCGGTGTTACTGTCGGAGGGTTTAGCGAAATATTTCGTTTAGGAGTTTTTTTATAAAAAAGTAAAAACTGTCTAGTAAGAAATAATAGATCGTACATGGAAACACGAATGTTACTTCAAAAGAAATAGACAAAAAGTAAAAGGATATGAATATTTTAGTAAGGAAAAGTTTAGTTGAACAACACAGGGCTTGAAGAAACAGTAACAAGTCTGTAGACAGTCCTCTAAATGTCACGTCTTGGTTATATGACGTTGTCTAACTACGAGTTAGTCGCAAACAGTTGCTATCTTATCTATATTCTAGGAGATATAAAAATATTCAATGCTCCGTAAACTAAAATATCTAACAGCATTTAAAATAGTTTAGAAAATACTTAGGATATAATACTCCTGCCTTTTAGTAGCCAAATTTATTCAAAGTTATTGAAATAAAAAGAAACAAAATTTATATTTTTATATTCATAGTTTTTAATGCTGGGCACACACTGAAGACAAGATTGTCCTCAGCCAGTCTGTCTTCAGTATGTACAAAAATTATCATTTACGATATGGAAGAAATGATGGAGAAAGGCCAGGACTGAAAAGTAGTGATTGGAAAGGCAAATATAGAAGAATATAATGCGTGATCGGAAAAACATTAAATAAATAAACATTATCATATATGAACACGCCACTTACGCGAGAAATTTTTTTAGTGGTGTCTCTGTTTATTCAACCTTCAAAAAGAAAGTTTCGTTATCTCTAAAGACAGGTGCGTCTGAATTGTTTTTATGTCTGTAGCGTTGCCAATGCCAACACCAGTCGATGTCTTAAAAAAACGAAAGATTTTCAAAACATACATTCAAAACAAAATTAATAATTACTCAAAATAAAAATAATATAGAAAGTTGCGAAAATATATTTCATAGCTTTGAATTTATGAAAACTTTTAGTTTTATCATTTTCAGAAATATTACTCATGTCACAGCATCATTTGTGGAAAGTTGCATTTTGAGATCTCAATTAAATCGTTTAAGACAAATTGGCTTGTCCGTCTTCGTGTGACGTATATTGATATCAATTCCCATGTTACACAATATTTTAGAACACACCACTACAAATCCGCCTGCTTAAAAGAAACGATGCGAAGTATTACCTGAGATGGTAAGCGTCTCACGTCGCGCACAACAAAGAACGAAGTAAGACATTGCGTGAATAGCTTTTTCTTATAAGCCCCTTTATATATAATCTGCACTGAATTTATTATTGATGGTTATCACTTCGATGTCCATAATATCTCGATAAAAAAGATTTTGAATTTTTCCAATAAAATTCTTTTGAAAGGTTAGGAAGCAAACTTTTCTCATATCCATAAAGACGTACCTCGGTCTATTGTGCTAGCACAGACATATTATGCTAATTTATTATTTATACAAGTAAAATATAAGTAGCACCCACAATGGAATAGCAAGCCCCAAACTTTAGGGAACACACTTTTCGCATATTTTTCTAAATATTTTTTCAAAGGTTTTTAATAAAATAATAGTAAATTTTATTTAAAACCATGTGAACATATTTCATACGTTGGTTGATGTATATAAAATAAAATTTTGGGAAGCAGAATATTGTTCACAGTTCTGTACAAACAATCACTACTGGCTCAATGGTATCGAAGCATCCGAGCATCGAATCAAATAGTGTAATAGTGCTCTAGAGCTAACACTCAATGGGCTTGTGTCCTATGTCTTAATTTCTATAAAAGTGTACTATATATTGATAAAGTGGGTTACTAGAACCTCAAATGTTCAATTATTTTTTAATAACTCCTTATATGTTCAGAGATATTAACAATTAAAAAAGTCATTTTATCTCTTTAATTATTAAAGGGATTCAACGTAGTACACATTCCAAATGCATGTGACATCACAATCGCTGCCAACCTTACAGCTCATAAATCTCTGCTATATGTATTTATATATCAAAATATCAAATATTATTTACAGCTATTTCAAGGAATAATCAAATTTAAATATTATGTCTGCCTTAGCAGGGTTAAATAAAATAAAAACTTATTATTCTTTGATTTGACTTGATTATTTCGACTACCAACAGCTACAGAACATTACCACAGCACTGACCAACTCAACAAATAACTGACGTTATTCACGTCATCAAATATGGTCGACCATTTCTAGCGCTAAAACTACAATTCAAACTTTTAATTGCTATATCTCCGTCAAAATTTAGATATTTCATAAAATAGACACGCCAATACACATTTATTAACATCAATTTCAATCAACAACTGAAAAATCGACCACTTAAAAATGAGGACACAAGCCCATTACTCTCATTTCGACTTAGAACTTATTTGTTAGAACGTCGACTATTTTACAAGGTATTGGGGTAAATAAATTTAAAAATAGAAAAGTATTTGAATTTAAATTTGAATTCAAAATAAATCCCACATGGTGCAAGATATTCTCTCCTCGTCATCCTCACCCCTTTCTGTGATCCTACCACACGTCATTCAAAAATACATAAAGACGTTATACTTATATGTATCTCTCCGTATTAGAACGTTATAAAAGAAATACGCGCTGCGATATGTCGATGAAATTCTTTATTGAACTTGAATATATTTACAAAAAAATATTAGATTCGTATACATGAATTTGGTTCGTATTTGAATATACTGTCAATAAAAAATAAATTATCTCATATCATTTTTTTTATATTACATAAAAATAAAATATTGGGAATAACAAAAAATGGCTTCCGTAATTCAATTTATTTGTTGTATAAGAATTAAGCACAGAGAGCTAGTTCGAGCAAGCAAGGGCAAGGTGTTCGACACTCGTTAATGAAATGTTATCTGGTAAAACTGAACACAAATTACAGATTATAATTTAGTAATTTCAGTATCAACTGAATTTTGAAGATATACGTAAGCCATGTCAGTAAATAAAACGAAAAAGATAATGGGCTTGTGTCCTCATTTTTTAGTGGTCGATTTTTCAATTGTTGATTGAAATTGATGTTAATAAATGTGTATTGGCGTGTCTATTTTATTAAATATCTAAATGTTGACGGAGATATAGCAATTAAAAGTTTGAATTGTAGTTTTAGCGCTAGAAATGGTCGGCCATATTTGTATGACGTGAAATGCATTTTAACGTCAGTTATTTGTTAAGTAGGTCAGTGCTGTGGTAATGTTCTGTAGCTGTTGGTAGTCAAATAATCAAGTCAAATCAAAGAATAATAAGTTTTTATTTTATTTAACCCTGCTAAGGCATAATATTGAAATTTTATTATTTCTTGAAATAGCTGTAAATAATATTTGATATTTTGATATATAAATACATATAGCAGAGATTTATGAGCTGTAAGGTTGGTAACCTTACACAACGATTGTGATGTCACATGCACTTGGAATGTGTTCATCGTTGAATTCCTTTAATAATTAAAGAGACAAAATGACTTTTTTAATTGTTAATATCTCTTAACATATAAGGAGTTATTAAAAAATAATTGAACATTTGAGGTTCTAGTAACCCACTTTATCAATATATAGTACACTTTTATAGAAATTAACACATAGGACACAAGCCCATTCAATTTGTCTGCTGGTGACATGCTAAGGGCATGCTAATATGACATACTAAATATTATATCTGTCCTATCAACAGTACATATTTAATTCAACTCAAACAAAATAAATCACAAGTGTAGGGAATAGAGTATATCTACAAGTAGTTCATAACAGTAATGTTAATAACATTATAATATTAATTATTAATTATTTAATTGACTCAACACAGTACTTCTACGTGGCCGCGAACTAAAAAAGTTTGCGTTCTACTATTGTTAAAACGTATTACCTTTTGAACTGAAGGAGATAATTCTCCAAGCAGTGGAAGAAATAAGGATTAGCTAATCTCTATTAGTTACCATGGTAACGAAATTAGTTGACAAAGAAACTTTCTGTGTTCTTATTTTAAACTGAAATTTAATTAAGCTTATATTCGAGTATTATAAATGTTAAACACAGACAATGGGTTACACAATATATAACTCAAACTTGAAGTTATTTTATCCCCAATCAATGACGATGGGGTATTAAGTTATTAGAGGCCGATTCCGTTATTAATTAGGCTACGAATCTCTCTAAGGCTTATTTAAGAGAACCATCCAGACACAGTCATAAATATTTTTTTTTTGTTAAACATTTTCGTAAAACTTTCGAAGTTATTATCGAATATAGTCAGATATTTAGCGAGTCAGATGTTCGGTTGATAGGACGCCATAAGAAAATAGACCAACATAAATAAATTAAACAACAAAGAAGTATTAAAAATAATATTAACACGCCCCGTACTCCAATAATAGACTATTGATTGTATTTGTATTTCTTTGGAGCCAATATTTGCACCCAGTCCGCCTCCGTGAAGCCTCATGTGTTTACATGAGTGGAATTGATATATTTAGTTCAGTGTTCTGATTTTTTACAGATTTCTGTAGCAGCCATTAACTAGTGTAATGGACTGGTTTTATTGCGGCAATTACAGCATATTTATTAGGAAACTGTCTGCTGTTAATCTGGTGTTCTCTGTTGCCTCAGAAAACACAGCAATTAGCTGGACTATTGCCTGGTGAACGATCCGGCAGCATCCCACATTACTCGAGTAAATACTCGAACAAATTCATTTCAATACAAAATATGAACACCCATAGAATATACCCCAAAAGTAAATTTTAGATGGACTAATACTGCGCCTGATTTCATAGCAACAAATATAACTCTCAACAGAGCAGAATACATAAACCTTTAAATTAATATATTATAATTAAACTTACCTGAAAGTAGAGAACGATCTTGCACATGGCTTCCCCCATAAACCAGGTCTCCGTGACGTCCCACAACACAGTAGGTGGTAGACAGAAGAGAATCACCATGAAATCCGCTACTGCGAGATTCACAATAAAATAATTAGTCACTGTCCTCATAGAATGATTTGTATAGACCGCATAGCAGACCAGTGCATTTCCAACGAGACCAACTAGAAACACCACTGAATGGGAGGCAATCAATACCCATTCGAAGGGTTGCGGAAATATATATTCCAGCAGCATGGCGGTGTACTCAGCCTCTGTGTAATTGCAGTACTGTATATCTCCTACACATGTGTTGTTATCATCTTCCTCCATTTCGTAGTCACTTGGAAGATAAATTGTCCCGTTTAATTCTTCATCAACTTCGATTATTGACAAGGTATCCATATTCGCATTAGCCTCGATTACTTCGATTGTTTCTAACTTTTCTTCTTTAACGTCTGGTTTACGATTAGTTGGATCCGTTATGGTTTGTTTATGATAATCAGCACCTGATTTATTTATTGAAATCGCATCGATTCTCTCAACATTCCCACTCGTGTTATAGGGAGGAACGCTGCGCAAATTAGATTCGGATTTATCAAATTTAGCAGTCACCAAGTTATCACTAACATTGAATGCAGCATCGTCAAACAATTTGCTATTAAATTCAATCGAATTCAAATTAATTTCATCAAAATTTGTGTAATTAGCAAACGTTGTCCCTGTTAGATCATTTGCATTCGGTTTTGACAGTTTCGTTAATGATGTATTGTATTTATTAGCATCAGCTGCAACTTCACGTTTGATTTTTGATTTAATATTAGCTGTTAATATATCCTGATTAAAATTATAAAAGTTGACATTGATTTCATTCGATTTTATATCAACTATACACAGATAAATTGTGGAAGTTAAGAGAATTAGAACCACAGATGCTAGGTACTTATTTCGGTAGATCTTCGTGCATACACTTCGGTACGACATGTTGAATATTCTTTTTGATTTAATGTCCAGTGTCCTAAATATTTGAACTAAGTTGTATGCCTTTGTTGTTTCTCTTGAATGCAAAGTTGTCTTTCAAATTGCCTGTAAAAGAACAAGTTTAAAAATTAATGATTGAACTTTTGTCTAGAATAAATTTACATGTATTAAATAACTTTCGTGGTGAAGATCTTTTACTAATTAAACTTATTTTGCGTACTAAGCATGTGTTTTAAGCAAACTTTGCATTATAGTAATTATAGAATTAATACAAAATATTGCGTGAATAGAAATCTTATGTTTTAAGTTAAAATTTCATTATAACTTGTCTTAATTTATTTGTTATTTATGCATACGCAGACCAACCTTCCTGAACCATCTCTGTTAAAGCGTCATAACGCATGATAAATTTATTTAATATATAATTATAACTATAACCATTTTTTCTGCAGTTTAGCAGCTTCTAACTCAGGCTTACAAAGAGATGGTAAAGAGTTTAGACCAGATGAGACACACACAGGCTTAAGTTGTAAAACAAAACATAGAAATGCTCTTGAGGGGATCACGTGACTTGGAGACAGTTGTCTAGTAACCAAATGGTCACATTCTACTTCTAATTATTTTACCATAATTATATCTTAATGTATAAACATTGTCTAAAATGTTGTAGGCTTAAAAGTTGTCTTATATTTACAGGGCACACTGTCAAATAATATTATAAAACTTCATTTAAAGTTGTTCTTCGTAATTTTAACTATAACTAGACTCAACTAACTGTAATTAAATAAAACTTCCGTGAAAATAATTATTAAAATGAATAACATATTAAAAAATATAACTGCATACGTTATAAATAATTTGATTAATTTTTATTATCAATTTAAGATTAAGATAATTCATTTATGATTATATTCGTATGTTGTTTTTTAGCTGGTAATATTTATAATAAATGTTTTGTCACAGTTTTGGTTTTAATTTATAATTAGTCAATAAACTAATTAATACCCAACAAATAACACACATCTGCTAGTTAGGTGTCTGCGCCCAACTTTCGATAATGTTCTAACACAATCGCTGTGATGTTGTTTTTATTATACGATTTATTATCCATGAATGAACAAAAATAGGTTACTGTAACAATTAGTAAACACAATGTACGAGCATGCTGGCCGAATTCCAATAATGTAACATGTAGAGTGAGCAGGGATTCCCAGTGGGGAGTTACCAGCGGGCACACTCTGGGCCCCAACTTCTAAAGGGTCACATTTATACTTTGTTCTAATGAACATTAGTACTTTAATATTTATCAATACACCACTGTGCTATAGGTAACAAAAGTTCACATTATGTATCTGTATTACTTTCTGTTGTAAAAGTAGGAGGTCGCAATAAGTAGTTGGTTTTACTATGAGAACACCCTTAATTTACGTATTCATTGCTTGTTTATTGACTCAGTACTCTAGAGGCTTTTATTTCTGAATAAATTCTATCAAAAACCGTGCATTGTTTAAACTGTTTTTCTAAATAAATGTTCACAAATAAAGTTGTAGCTTTTAATTAAATATACGCCTGCAGTCAGTATCACCGCAACTACAATAACACGTAGTGTAATAATTGATACTAAAATACTCGCATCGTAGAGAAGTAAAGAAAGAACTGAAAAATGTCACAGTCTAGCTACGAGTATGAGAAGTTGCTGTACTTTATTTCAGCTATTGAATAGGTTAACATGAGCATACTGTCAAATAAAACGAACCCTGGTATATACGGTGTAGTATGCAACTTTACTATTCTACTGCTACAGCTGTAAAGCTTTCAGAACAGAGAATCTTATTTTATATTAAATGTATAACGTGTGGCGCATATACATTCGTACTTTGTACCTACACTGACATCGACACCATCTTCTTATCTTTCTTCTTAATGGCTACTAGTCTTGCTTTGTGATGTACATGACTAATAGCAGTAAAACTTTGTCATGAAATTCACAAACCACAAAGATGCTTAAATCATCGCGTCGTTAAAGTTTCACATTAGTAAAAGTTCCCATTTACAAAAACGTTCCTCGCATGAATCACAAATATTTTTAGTATTTGTAAAATGCATTTTATAACAATAGCTGTGTTATAAAAAATATCTTCTCTCGCCACAGCTTCAGTGCAGCTTTAGTAAAATCTGTGAAATAAGAGGCCCAGGTTGATTACTTTATTTTTCTCCAAATATCCATAACTACCTTAAACTAATGCCCTTCAAAAAAAAATGTTTATTAGAAAATCGTTAGTACAAGAATCCCATCAACTTTTTGTACACAAGCTCTAATGCACGCTAATGCATAATAGACACAAATGTATAAACTAATAATTAAATGTATTTTGCAACCAGATATAGTAAACAATACTAATTAGTAATGGTGAATAATAATATACAAATGTAATATGCTTAGAAAAGTAATATTGTATTTATTAACAATGTAATTTAATTGTAAATTAAGTGAAGTGATTTAATATTCAATATTAAAAACATAAGCATAGAGGGGTTGGTATCCCGGCTAGGTAACAAAATAAAAATGAATGAAGTTTCATTTGTACGTTATTCTGTGATCTTTTATATCTCAACAGCGACGCCCCGATCCCTCCGCGATCTCCCCATTCCCATGTCATGTAAAATACTGGACGTATTATCAAAGACCGAAGGGACGTGCTAATTACTAATTACTCGTACAGCGAGAGGACTCTTATGAAGCGGTTATTAATTAGATAAGCTGATAAGGACCTCTACTAAGTTTATTACAGTATTTGTCAAAAGCAGTTGATTATTAACCGAGAGAAGTCTAATTTGATTTTGTTTACTGAATACCAAGTGGTTTGGACTGGTTGATTGGCTGGGGTACCACTTGATAATAATAAAGATGATATGTTTGTGAAATGTTGAAATTATAAATGTGTCTGTTACGTCAACAAGTGTTATGAAAGAAGACCACCACCATACTTTATTTAATAAAAATAAAAATAATAATACCAAATCGAAATTGAACTAGCTGATCTCATTTTCAATAAATTTGAAATTAAATATTCTATAAGAAAATGTTTTCTAAGAAAAACATAGGAATTAAATTTAATTCCAATAAGACTATGTTTAATTTATATTTCTTACATTTCAAAAAATCTCTGCTTTAGAACCAGGTGGAATTTTCTAGATATATTTATTTATACTTCCTCAATAAAAAAAATACAGAATTAAATGTTTTTCTTTCACCTCAATTATTCTGTCTTACATGCCATGAATTATATATGAAATATAAATTGTATAAAATTAGAGTGTGAGAAATAAAACAGATGACTTTGTGGGGTGACAAATAAATCGAATTTATAATAGTCGTGAAATTCCGTCATCGAACCTGCAATTTGTATAGGCAGTTTTTTTTCTTTTATCATACATTAGATGGAGTTACTTTTCCTATACTTTGAAAATTATAAACCTAATGCGTTTGATACGAGCCATGTGTAAATGTGGAAGCCAAACTTTAGAAAAGCACAAAGCTGGATTTCCAAGAGAATGAATTTGAAGTTAGTTATAATTTTTGAAACTTAAGGTTTCCTCGGACACTCCTGAACGTTCCTGAAAGGTAACTGATAAGATAAGAAGAAGAACCGTCTGTTCTTTAAAACATTATTATTAAAATGTGAAAGTTAAAACAGAATTCTGACAAAGCCATAAAATGGTTTATGTATCAGAGTTTACTATCAGTTAAAACAGACGATAAGAAAAGTGTGGAAGGGTCGGTCAGTGGTACTGCAGTAGGGTTGTATCACGAGCAGGGCTTACAGAAGATATAAAACCAAGAGAACCACATAAACAACATTTGAACTTAAAAAACTTTTAACTTTTCTTTAATAAAATAAGAAGAGGTATACAGTAAACTAGCTAATGACCGTCTCTAGCCATTCATTGTGTGCCGGGCATGGGGCGTCGACGTCGACGTCAGCGTCGTCCTTGTGAGTTAATCAGTTGTAAAAAGTCTGCGTGCTTGATGTATGGGATTGTTGTGATAGTATGCTAGAGTCTTTTTAGCCTATATAACGTACGAGAATGCTCTGTCCCAAAGCCGTAAAGTCCAATCCGTTGGGATTTCTGAGAGAAGACACGCTTTTATTTAACTTTTAACTGGCTATTCCTAGGCTGACGAAACGATTATTAGCAGCGAAGACCAGAGAAGATTTGGAACAAACAACTGCTGCTAAAAATTAAACCTTACGACTTACGTTAATAGAGTTTTCAGATATCCATTATTTTCTTAATTATTAACAATATTACGGAATGTATTGAATTGAATATATTTGTTGTCTCTACAACTTTACTATCTTCTTACCAATATTTCACATTTTATTTCTACCTGATTAAAACATAAAAAAATATTTCACTACTTATAAAGTGTACAATTCAGTACGAAAGTAGATCTACACTTTTGGTGTCCTAACAAATAACAAGTACGGATATTTATTCTTTCCGTGTGCCATTAAGGGATGATTACCACATAAAACACGGGGATGGACAAGAACATGACTTGTACTTGGTGATAGATGCCCTTCAACATTCCGTCTAACCCTTTGATGTTATCGCGTGACCCTTGTCAAGCTACGTTCAACACATATGCCATCATGCGGCAAAAAGTATATTAAAAGTGAGTTTTTGGAAATGTTATAATTATAAGTTGCGAACATATCGTTATAGCCTTTGATTAAATGAGTTTAATAAATAAATAAATAAATAAATATATATATATACACTAGTAAACCCTTTCATCATTAATGTAATCACCAGCGGTTATAGTAAATATTTTTTTAGTCTCATTTTATTTTTTATATAATTTTGTTCAATGTACATAATTTTCTCGTTTACATTTCTACTAAAATTATTGAAGCAAATTAATTTAACAAACTGCAAAAAAATCTTATTTATTTATAGATACAGTTAACTGGACTTTAAACTGAAAAAGTTTACTTTATTCGACTCAATTATTGTCTGCATTTCTTTCAGTGATGACGCACAGCTAGACACCGCTGGCAACAACATTGGTGTAGTGTTGCTCCACAATTATATAAAATATGATACAGTTAGACGAGTATCATCTTAAATAATGAACTCCGATATAAAACATGCATTCTACATTAAAACTAAAAAACATACTAACCTCCAATGGCACAGTTCCACGACAAAACTATTTTGTTAGGTTAAATTGTTATTTTGAATTTGACGTTTAGTTTTAAATGTACACAAATAATGTCACCTTTCCAAGAAAAGGTTTGTTACTTTACTAGAACGTTGTTTAATCTTTGAAAAGGTTTTAAATAATTGAACAAAGCACTTTTATTTATACAGTTTAGTTATGTGTAAATATTGTAAATAAGAGTAAATAAGATGTAGATCAGCCACATATCGGGCTAACCAACTTACTGTCTTATACTGTCAAAACATAACCTGTCTTGCAATTGCACAACACGTTATTTATTATTAAATATAAATTGTATAAAGTTCTAACGATAATTAATTTAATTTAACACTATTCCGGTAAATATATATAATAGAAATTATAACACACTCTAAAAATTAAACTGACAGATATGAAACCGCGCTGGACAACAGATACTTATTTCAACTCATAACTTATTTTATTTTATGTATTTCTAACAACACATTGATTATTTCAACACAAGTATAGTATTAATTAACTTTTAATATAAAACACTTTTTATAGTAATTAATTTAATATTTTAAACGTAATTTTAATTGAAGAGTTGACAATTTCATGTTCACTAACACAATTTTAAGCCACGTACTTGTATGTCTAATGCATTTTGGGTAAGTAGTTATATAATAAAACTAACCATCAGAGCCATCTATCCATTAAAAAATGTAGCTTTAATTTTAAAATGAAATTAATAATTATATTTTATACATAAAATAAATATTTAAAGTATTATTTTTACACTAATTTCATACAGAAAATAGGCTTTGAAAGATGAGTTATAATCGTCATTTAGGTTCAGTGGTTTGGGTAGCGATAAGTCTCACTCAGGGCCGGATCGAGAGAGACGTACAGGGCCCCGCAATCTAACTTACGTTGCAAAATCAAAACGATTTCATTTTCTTTATTTTAAGCGGTTTGAAACTCGTAAATCAACTTTGTACAGGGCCCCATTTTTATTCGAACCGGCACTGGCCTTGCTGAAGAAATACTCGTACTTTACACGCAAGGCGTTTACTTATAATTGCCAATAATTCACGGTGCTAGTATAAAATTGCTACATAGATTGTACAAAACCACCAAAGAATGGGCTTGAGGGTTTAGGGTGTGAGCTGGGTGGTCTGGGTGGGCCGCAGACCGATATTTGAAACCACCACTTAATCCTAGCAAATTAATTTTCTGGGGATTGTAAGACTTAGAGTTAGACCAATAGATTTTATTTCACATTATATCATTTAATAATTCATTATTTTGTTTTATGAGTGTCAAGTATCTAATTATGTCTGTATACAATTGTAATTACTTAAAGCCTTGCTTAACATTACACCAATTATACACAGCCATTAATTACTTTTTAAGGTGGAAATAATTAATTTAGGTATTGCTGGTAAAGAAAAATAAGAAATATGTTTTTTTGTTATAGTAGAAGTAAAATTCGATAATACAGGCGCTTTTATTTTGCAACAGAGCATTTCGGACGGCGGATTGATCTGATACATTTAGTCCAGCGTTATTCCAATTTTTTTATTCCTTCCAAATAATAGGTATTCTCAAGCCCCTCAAAATAGGTTTTTGTTTCAGTCCTCTTTGAAATGAACTCTTTGTTAAATCCAAATCTCATGCCGCCCAGCCATTGGAAATAGAAAATAGTTGCAGGGGGCTAAATCTGGAGAATATGCTGGATGAGGTAACAATGGGCTTGTGTCGCTTTTTAGCGGTCGATTTTTGAATTGCTGATCGAAGTTGATGTTAATAAATGTGTATTGGCGTGTCTATTTTATTAAATATCTAAATATTGACGGAGATATAGCAATTAAAAGTTTGAATTGTAGTTTTAGCGCTAGAAATGGTCGGCCATATTTTTATGACAGTTATTTGTTGAGTAGGTCAGTGCTGTGGTAATGTTCTGTAGCTGTTGGTAGTCGAATAATCAAGTCAAGTCAAAGAATAATAAGTTTTTATTTTATTTAACCCTGCTAAGGCAGACATAATATTGAAATTTGATTGTTCCTTGAAATAGCTGTAAATAATATTTGATATATAAATACATATAGCAGAGATTGGTAACCTTACACAAGAATTGAGATGTCACATGCACTTGGAATGTGTACAACGTTGAATTCCTTTAATAATTAAAGAGACAAAATGACTTTTTTAATTGTTAATATCTCTTAACATATAAGGAGTTATTAAAAAATAATTGAACATTTGAGGTTCTAGTAACCCACTTTATCAATATATAGTACACTTTTATAGAAATTAAGACATAGGACACAAGCCCACTCGTAGCCCAATTTATGAATTATTGCTATGCTGACTACACACTGAACTACGCATTCGCGGCACCCTTCGCATGGATAGCTTTTTTATATCCAAATATTCATGTAAAATGTTATTTGCTTTGATTTCATGTGTATATATATTTACGTGTTAAAACATTTGTTTTAACACGTAATGGGGCATATACAGTGAGTTCTCTTTTCTTCGAATGCAATTGCTTTACAATACGTGTTATTTTAATAAACTATCATATAAATAAATATCTGTAATATATGTATATATATACAAGGTCCGATACATCATGCAATGATAATTTAACAAAGCAATTGTTACCCTATCTGTCAACATATATCAAGAACCATCTCCATTAAAGCCATTAAAGTAACATGCAATAGAACAACCTGATGCTGATTGCATGCAATATTTTTACGACTCACTCACACTCAATATTACGCTATGAGTGCAAAACCAGTGTTTACCTAAAGTCTCTATCCGACTAGTCTTACTAGATAAGTATCTACGCCACAACACGGAATATTATTATTATTTATTTTGATATTCGATATTGGAAGTTATAATCATAAGAAAAAGAATATTCCATTATTAAGTACAAAATGTTATGTAAATACTAAATACGGTTATAAATGAGTTTTTCTTTAGACTACAGTACGTATATCTGGGCGAATTGAACACAGAATCACGCGTGAGCACGACCGGCGCTATATCTCGGGACCGGTTGATCATACGGAAAAATGCAATAGATCAAACTTATAGGGAATTTTATAATCTATGACATACGGCGCATGAAAACGAGATATTTGCAAAAACTTTTTCTTGTGATCCTTTACAGTCTTCAGAACTTTAAATAATTTCAGCTTTATAACTTTAATTCCGAGATTTACCTTTAAAGCATCTTATTATCTGGCCTATAGAGATAGTATAACGAAGAAGAATACGAATGTAAGGGATCAATGGGCTTGTGTCCTATGTCTTAATTTCTATAAAAGTGTACTATATATCGATAAAGTGGGTTACTAGAACCTCAATGTTTAATTATTTTTTAATAACTTCTTATATGTTAGGAGATATTAACAATTAAAAAAGTCATTTTGTCTCTTTAATTATTAAGGGGCTTCAACGTTGTACACATTCCAAGTGCATGTGACATCACATTCCTTGTGTAAGGTTACCAACCTTACAGCTCATAAATCTCTGCTATATGTATTTATATATCAAAATATCAAATATTATTTACAGCTATTTCAAGGAATAATAAAATTTCAATATTATGCCTTAGCAGGGTTAAATAAAATAAAAACTTATTATTCTTTGATTTGACTTGATTATTTGACTACCAACAGCTACAGAACTTTAACACAGCATTGACCTACTCAACAAATAACTGACGTTAAAATGCATTTCACGTCATACAAATATGGTCGACCATTTCTAGCGCTAAAACTACAATTCAAACTTTTAATTGCTATATCTCCGTCAACATTTAGATATTTAATAAAATAGACACGCCAATACACATTTATTAAAATCAATTTCAATCAACAATTGAAAAATCGACCACTAGTAAATGAGGACACAAACCAATTGAAAACTGTCATCAAATGTCAAACACTTTGTGAGAAACATAAAAATAAAATCATAATAAATAAAAAAGATGGTTGGCATGGTCCACGGAGGAGAGTGTGTAAGTAACAATAACAATTTGGGTTTTTTTATTATCAATAAAAGTTCAATTTTCTATTTCGTATAAATATGATCATGTACTGGTAATAATATCGAGTGCGTCGATGCGTAACACGGAAAACAAGCTGTTGTTATTATGTAACACGGCTCTAATAAAAATAAAGGTGACTAGGTCATATCAAGGTTATCAAAGAACCCGAAATTACCATAACAAATTAGGTGGGCCGATGATAAGCAAAAAATATTAGCTGTATAGGTACTGTTTACTAATTATTAATAAAATATTAGCATATGGTAGTAATAAAATTGATATTTTTATTACTAGTTATCCATTTATAATTGACAAGTGACATCTGTTGAGAAATTATATAAACATTAAGTAATGATGCTTAATATACTTGGTTTTAATTGATTGATAGGTACAAGAAATAGGTGCTGGAGGTATAAACTGACATTAATACTGTCATGCATATATTAAAATTATTCTATTCGCTTGGGAATATCATTTCATAACTCAACTCTTGGACATTACAGCCCCTACTTGGGGCCTTATTCTGTAACTTTTCAAAAAATCGACCTTATTTTTTCAGCGGTGGAAATATTTAATTTTTTCATCGATAGAATAAGGTCGCTGTCGATAGAATAAGTGGTATTCTGTATGCAAAATTTTCCACCGACCTTATAATGTACAGTGGTGAAAAAGTATAAACTGGTATTCATGATATTTGACCACTCACGACAAAATATTAAATAGAAAAAATATAAAATATTTTAAATGACAGTTGTTTATATAATTCCTACATGTCACAATCTATTAAAACAAAGTCAATATGGCATCTACGAAAAGGAAAACGGGAAAATCAGTGGGGAAATAATTATTATAAATAGAATTTCAAATGGCCATGCACAATTTATGTAAAAAAGCATTCACCTGAAGCAATAATTGACAAACAACATAACCTCACGTTCTGATATATTTAAATATTCATACGTATACATATTATTATATCTATGGATAGATTGTAATATTCTGGGATGTCAATAAAAAAGAAAAATATATGTATACATATAAATACTAACTTATTTTCTATTTTTTCGTAGAATCCTCCAACTACAGCAAATTATTGTTCAAATTGTTTGACAGTTCTCAAAAATACAGCGATGAAAAATTTTAAAGTCACAGCTGAAGGCGACCTTATAATTTGGTCGATTTTTTTCCAGCGACAAAAATAAAATCGATGGAAATTTCTTACAGAATACCAAATAAAAAATCATCGCTTTTGTGGCGTCATTTTACAGCGATGAAATTTTTTCACCGGTAGAAATACTTTACAGAATAAGGCCCTTAGTGTGACAACGAAAAATTATTTTGAAAAAAATATTTCCAGTGTAAGATCAACCTTAGCTCGATAATTTAATACGATGCCTTTCTAACAATATTTTCAACAAAGTTTTGCCATCATCTAACGAACTCAAGAAGATTTATCTAAAAATAGATTTTCAACAAGGTGAAACGCCCAAGGAGTTTGTCTTTCAATTGTAACTTGATAATTAATGTTATCATTAAATCCCATCGCCAGATTTCTTCCCATTTTTCCTCTTACGAAACTTTCTTTTAACAAAACTTTCTCTATTAACTTTCCACCTAGTTTAAATGTTCAATAAATTGAAGTACCTATTGTTTATTTTCTAAATAATATAAATTGCTTTGTAAATTTCATGAAACTTAAGAAAACATGTTGTTATTGTAATTGGTTTATTCTTGCTATTTACTTAAGTACAGCCATTCATATCGAATTAAATTTCTTTATGTGCCGACTGTCGAGGAAATTCCTGAGGACATATTTATGAAGGAAAACATTTGTTAATAGTATTACGTTGAAGTAATGGGTTTGAGCATTCATTATTTAGGGGTCGTTTATTTAATTTTTGATACATGTATATTGACATTTTTTGCCGAATGTTTTAGCTATACATAAGACGCCACAGAATAAATACGTAAACGAGATTATAATACTTGATGGGATGCACAATCTTGATGGCGCCTCAGCACCATCACTCTTGATAGGCTCTTGATAGGTATGTTTATTTGTTTATATGTTTACGCGATTCGTATGGTAGTTCGAAAACGGCTCCAGGGAATTTTTCCTATTTCGTAGACAAAAAATTTCTAAGACTTTTGGCGTCCTCGGATTTTCCCCTGAATTTCCTGGAAACCCGTAATTTTGGAAAAACAAAAATATTTTTTATTACTTTTTGCTCTATAATTTTTAATTTGTAAAAGATTGAAAGTTGAAATTTGGCATGTGTATATTACGGTGTTCATAACTGACATTTTTCAAAATTTAGAAATGCAAAAATTGGAAAAAGTGGCGTTTAGAAAATTAGGAGGCCCGGTATGAAACTTTGTAGAAAACTCAAATTTTGGATTATTTAGTAATGAAATGTGTTATTAAAAAAAAAAATTCAAAATTCAAAAATTTTATTTGGGAGCACGGGGATGGTTTTTGTCGAGGGTAAAAATTGGGTTAGAAAGTTGAAATTTTATATATGGGCTAACTTTGATACCTAATTTACAAATCGAAAAAAAAATCCCAAATTTTGAAAAAAAGTTGGTTGGGTATACTCTAGTACAGCGGTTCTCAAACTTATTACTTCGAGCCCCCTTGCATAATCCAGCTGTAAGCCGGGCCCCCCTACATGTAAGCGTACTATTTATTATAAGGGAGTCGCATTTTAACATTTTACAGTCAATTTTTATTTAGTTAAGTTTTGCACATTCACTCTTATGGAGCAATATGTTTAATCGTACTCAAACAACAAATTCTATACAAAGAATTACAATTTATTTAGGTATTTTAGCTACTATAATACATAATTGTTATGTGTAACTCAAAGCAATAATAATAAAAAGAGCTTCAGTGTGACGGATGTGCTTGTTTTTTTCTGCGCATAGTTTCTTGAAACGCGGTGTCAGTTCTGATAACGCTATACTCTGAGTTCCTTGGTCACATCCAGTCTTGAGCGATATTTACTCTTCATGGCAGCTAGAGGAGAAAACCCAGTTTCACAAGAGTGAGTGAGTATTGCGAATGGAGTGAGTATTTTCAATGCCCTTTCACTCAAAATTGGATGTTCCTTTTGTACACCAATCCAGAACGATGTGAGAGAAGATTCTTAAAACTTCATTTTAAGCCCAGTGTCACCTTGGAGGTTAATGAGATTTTCTTTTTCTTTCATGTTGAGGAAGACACATCAACTGATGGTTTTGAATCCATGCCAAACCGTCCAAGTTCTCATTAAAATATTTTTCCAAACAAGATTTGAAGATTTCTAAGTGTTTAAGAAAGCATAGTTAGAATAGTTTTGAGATCGATTTCTTCAATCATAATTTTAAGATTAGTCACTTTTCAGACCGCCCTCGTACAAACTTAGCTTCATTACAAAGCTTTTCACCTTTTCAATCCATTGCAGAAGGTTTGCATCTTTTTCTGTATTTTCTGATAAACAAAAAAAAATGTTCGGCACTCTTACGACGTTGACTAAAAATTATACACTTGTTGTAATTTTAAAAAAAAAAGTTTGCTTTATTATTTTGTAAGTAAATTTAATTAATTTTTCAACCAAGCTTTGGGCCCCCCCTGAGCCTTCATTGCGCCCCCCTTAGGGGTCGCGCCCCACACTTTGAGAACCGCTGCTCTAGTATATTATAAAGTTGTGTACAAAATTACGAATATTGCACCGAAGCTCATTAATTGTTTGTAAGAACATTAACATATTACTGATTAGTTACTTTGTAG
Organism: Panorpa germanica; assembly: GCA_963678705.1. NCBI lineage: Eukaryota > Metazoa > Arthropoda > Insecta > Mecoptera > Panorpidae > Panorpa > Panorpa germanica. The sequence continues at coordinate 5,560,879 of OY783211.1, read as the reverse complement.
CGTAGTTCACACCGTACCCCAGTGCAATCTGAGCACTACTTGAACTTTGCTTTATAAGACGGTGTCATTATCTTATACAGGTCACATCCACCTCCACGACATCTCACTGCTAGCATCTCACATCTCACATCTGACACCCGGCACCTGACACAACCGCGACTGACGACAACTAATAACAACCTTAATGGAATCATTGAATTATATACGTATATTTCCTGCACTTAACCAATTTCCTGTGTTTAAAATCAATAAGTTAAATAAGCTATGTCGTTAGTCGTTAATCGTTATTCGTTATTCGACGGTCGTTGGTAGACGACATAGAACGGTGACTAGATTTCATCGCTCAAGATAGACTTGTTTGAACATGTCATACACTCTTTTCCGTAATCTATCTTAAATGTATTTGAAATCTAATAACTCACAACACAACAGACAATGATGAAGCTTTTAAAATATTAATTGAACTCTCTTAATAATTTAGAAATCAATTCTGTTTCATAGAAACATCAATCTCTATTGGTCCTTCTCTATTTGACAATTCATTTTAACAACATAAATAAGAGATTATTATCTGTTATGCTACCTGTTATGTCAGGTAACAACGCTCCAAATAAACGTGTAGTTTACCGATACTTGTGTTTATAAATTGTTAATTATATATTACAAATGTTTATAAATGTATATATTGTTTCAAGTGCTAATAACTATCAAAAGTTGATGCACTCAAATAAATATAAAAACAAAAATTTAACACGTAACCTTCCGAAATAGATGAGTAAAGAATACTGTGTATTTTCTGGGTTTATATAAGTTTGCAATCTAGGTTTATTTTTAATTTGTGAACCATAGTATCTACTATGATAATGATGATAATGGTGTTTCATAATTTTGAAGCAATATAGCACATGGGCTGAAAAGTCCCGGGCCAAACACATAGATATCGCTACTTTTATTGCAGTCACCTTTTTCTCAGTTAATACTAACCTTCAAAAGACAACTGTTAAAATTTCATGATATTCTATTCATTAGTTTGTGAGTTATGGTGCTAAGAGTGACGCTACTTTTGTTATTTTCAAAACAATGGATCAAAAACAATTTCGTGTTTTAATTTTACACTGCTTCTTGATGGGAAAAAATACCGTTCAAGCGAAGCAATGGCTTGAAAAGTGTTATGGGGACTCCGCTCCATCAGAAACAACAATAAAACATTGGTTTGCTGACTTCAAACGTGGTCGTAGAGACACCGATGATACAGAACGCAGTGGACGTCCAAATGAGGCGGTAACACCAGAAAACATAAAAAAAAATCCACAAAATCGTTTGGAATGATCGAAAAGTGAAGTTGCGTGAGTTAGCTGACATCGTAAAGATATCAAAAGTTATATTGATAATAACGATAATAATTGAATTCAATTCATCTGATTATGTTGGCATAGAACAGTAGGTCAAATCAAAATTCTGAATCAACGGCACTTCGAAACAAATGATCTAATTTCTTTCATGATTAATAATTTCTAAAATATTTAGTCCTCCGTTTACTGAATGTGGTCCCGCAGATATTTCTAAGAGCCTAAACATGACGGCCTGTCTATTCACGCACAAAAATGATCACATGCGTGCGTTTGCGTATCCTTAAAGTCTAATAGACAATATCATAAACATTTATCGTTATCATTCTGTTTATAGTCTAATAAAACATTTGACTATAAAAATGATATTCATCCTTAATAAAATTAGGTTGTTCGCCGGGTTAGTACGGATCAGTTATAAGCCCATTTCGTTTAATTGGGCCGTAACATGTTACGAATAATAAGCAGTTCACGTTAATTTCCTATTAGAGGTAGAAAAGAGTGATACGCGTTTGAGTACTGGCGTTTCCGGTTAAGTGCTACGAATGATTCTTCTACGAGTTTGACTGAACCATTAACGGAATACCAGTATATTGGGAAATAAAGTGAGCGATATTAAAAGGTGAAAGTGAAGGTGAAAATACGCTTCAGAAACATCCGACCGCCAACTATTGTCAATAATATTGAAGTTAATTTGCATTATACTTTATCATGAGAGTATAACAAAAACTTTTTTTAATTTTTTAAAATTTATATCACCGACAACCTCCTACTATGTTGACGGTACATAATCAATGGGTTTGTGTCCTATGTCTTAATTTCTATAAAAGTGTACTATATATTGATAAAGTGGGTTATTAGAACCTCAAATGTTCAATTATTTTTTAATAACTCCTTATATGTTAAGAGATATTAACAATTAAAAAAGTCATTTTGTCTCTTTAATTATTAAAGAGCATGTGACATCACAATCCTTGTGTAAGGTTACCAACCTTACAGATCATAAATCTCTGCTATATGTGTTTATATATCAAAATATGAAATATTATTTACAGCTATTTCAAGGAACAATAAAATTTCAATATTATGTCTGCCGTAACAGGGTTAAATAAAATAAAAACTTATTATTCTTTGACTAGACTTGATTATTTGACTACCAACAGCTACAGAACATTACCACAGCACTGACCTACTCAACAAATAACTGACGTTAAAATGCATTTCACGTCATACAAATATGGCCAACCATTTCTAGTGCTAAAACTACAATTCAAATTTTTAATTGCTATATCTCCGTCAATATTTAGATATTTAATAAAATAGACACGCCAATACACATTTATTAACATCAATTTCAATCAACAATTGAAAAATCGACCACTAAAAAATGAGGACACAAGCCCATTTAACTTGATAACAACCAAACCCAGAAAATACAACTCTGATCCGAGGAATTTACCAAGGCGAGATAAAGAAATATTACAGATTAAAATGTAATCGAAGAGTACTGGCTAATAAAACCAATATTATTCAGACAATCGTTAGTAACAGGGGCCAATACATTTGCTCATAGAATTAATTTTTTAAGGTAGTCAGTAAGGTACTTATCTAGAAAAAGTTCCCCGAGAGTCCGGCGCTCCGATCCCCGTAAAAGCAAAATCCTTTAATCTTTCAAATTTGTTTTGTAAATGTACATCAATTATGGGATCATTACTGTTGTTAAATAATTTTAATTAATCTGTGCTCTTAAGGACCAGCAGCAGCTCTGCTGTTTTGTTCTTATCATCAGCGAGTAGACTAATTAATAGCCTGTTGTTGTCTAAATGTATTTAGTAAACTACAGAAATAAGTTATCTTAATGGGATTGTGTCCTCATTTTTTAGCGGTCGATTTTTCAATTGTTGATTGAAATTGATGTTAATAAATGTGTATTGGCGTGTCTTATTTTATTAAATAGCTAAATATTGACGGGGATATAGCAATTAAAATTTTGAATTGTAGTTTTAGCGCTAGAAATGGTCGGCCATATTTGTATGACGTGAAATGCATTTTAACGTTAGTTATTTATTGAGTAGGTCAGTGTTGTGGTAATGTTCTGTAGCTGTTGGTAGTCAAAGAATAATAAGTTTTTATTTTATTTAACCTTGCTAAAGCAGACATAATATTGAAATTTAATTGTTCCTTGAAATAGCTGTAAATAATATTTGATTTTTTGATATATAAATACATATAGCAGAGATTTATGATCTGTAAGGTGGTAACCTTACACAAGGATTGTGATGTCACATGCATTTGGAATGTGTACAACGTTGAATCCCTTTAATAATTAAAGAGACAAAATGACTTTTTTAATTGTTAATATCTCCTAACATATAAGGAGTTATTAAAAATAATTGAACATTTGAGGTTCTAGTAACCCACTTTATCAATATATAGTACACTTTTATAGAAATTAAGACATAGGACACTGTGCTAGAATACCTTGCCGATATCTGTGTTTCTCTTAATTTTGGACATAAGCTATAAAACTAGATCTGTTGTAATTACTACTCGTAATTATTTTAATCCGTGAAGTTCGTCATCGAACCACGCATTTTAGTTAGGCAGACATTTTCTTCTTTCAAAAGGAGTCAAACTTGGATTTAAATTTGAATTTTCGTGGTTAAGAGCACCCACATTCGGCCGCCGTTAATTAGGTTCATTTTTGATTATAACTTTTTTATATAAGACTTACATCAAGCTGATCTTAATAAATGTTATTATCTAGAAAAAAACTCTTTACTAAATTTTTGTGGGAGTTTCAGTTTTTAGGGTAAATTTAAAAACTAATTACACCCTTAATTTCAAGATGGTAACCGAATAATTAACCCCAACCCCTCTTTTATATATATGATATGATGACACCAAAAAATCTCTGCCTACCTAAAACGCACTAATAATGAACGAGCATTTTTACAATTTAGTTTATATTTATTTCATTTTTTTAGATATACTTAATTATTTTTATTACAAATGTGTTTGCCATATCCGACTCAACTGTATGCACAGTTGCAAAAAGGCTGTGTAAGCTAAAACCTAAATAAATTTTAAATTCGTCAGTCATTCTTGAAATACATATACTACACGTATTTGAATATCATTGAGACTTTGTGTCACTTCTTTTCAAAAACAAAAATTATTTCATGAATTGCTTATTTCTCTTTGTATTATTTTTTTTATATTACAATTTTTTTCTCAAGTCCTCAGTGCTCCATGCTCCGTGCTTGGTGCTCATTATGCAAGTTGCACAATAGCCATAAAAACGCTGTAGGCATTTATAATATCACGTTTAGGCGTTAAATCACTGCACGTGACGTAATGTATTATAAACAATAAACTATGAGAATTATGAAACATTATGGAACACAGTATTTGTGTTATTTTATTACTTTGAATGCATAAAGCCAGAGATAATATCACTGTGGCAGAGAATGCTGGAGTATTGCGGCGCTTTGTCATGCTTGCAGATTCAATATTAAACAGCAAAGGAATGACCACCCAAGTAGACATCTCCGACAAAAACTATATTCCAGTTTTAAATTTGTAAGTGCTCTACTTAAAAAAAAATTGTGTACATCAATTGTATTAAATTTAATATTAACGAAAATATGCCGACGTTAAATAAAATAAATTATTAACCAATCAGGAGTTTTAAACAAGCCGCGTAGCAATAACACATTTAAAGTATTTATTAACAATTAATTGGTGATTAATTTATAGATTGTCAGAGTAAATTAATAAAATAATTTCTAACGAAATCAAATTACAACAAGGATAAACATAAACGAATAAAAGCATAGTATTTTAATTCATAATTGTTAATTGGTGTAATGACAATAATTAATATAGTAAATAAATATAATTGCAGCAACCGCTATTGTAGACTAATAGAACAGCCGGTAAATTAAGTATTCCCGCTAACACAGTTACGTATATGAAAGGATCATTTAACATTAAACAAATTTCATTTTACATAAATCTTTTTAGGTTTTAGTTATATTTGGCTATAAATTTATATTTTTTGATGCTAATATAGCTTTTAAGCAAGGTTATAGAATGCTACATATTGAAGTAATATATTGGTAGAAGATTTTTGTCTTTTGCATTTATTTAATGACAATGTACAAGAATTATGTTAAACTTCGATAAATAATAAAACGTAACGTTATATAAAAAATATTTTGTTAAATAATATATGAGTTTACATTTTGCGGTTAGCGGAGTATATATTTTAAATTATTTGGTTCAAATTTATTTAATGCTTTAAATTAAGAAAAATATAACCACTCTTCAAAAGCTTTTTAAATAATGCGCAGCCAACAGGTAAACATAAGAACAATTAAATAAACAATATAATTAAATTAAATTAAAACATTACCTCATTTTTAATCAGCTTAAAACAGTAACTTTTAATTGTTTTAAAGTCTGAATGAAGTACAAAAAACTAAAAGCACTTTTTCACTTTCAATTAAAATTGCAAACTTTTATAATTACTGTAAACTTGATTTTAATAATTAATTTACAAGTACACGAGGTATGTCATATAAATGTTTAAATATTTGTGGGCATTCTACATACGCTAAAACAAAGCAACGGTCTGCTGACACATGCAACTGTTTGTGCTCTTGTACCTTGAAAATATGCGAACGATGCGAATTTTAAACGCTAACTGAACTCGAGAAACGGAATATGAAGGAAGTTCTCTCTGTTGATTCTGTGTGCCGTCGCGTCACCGCCGTCGCCGTCACCCTCACCACCACCATCGCGTCAGCGTCGAACTGTTGACGAGTTTGCGTGCCACTGAAGACTGTTAACATTGGACACCACAAAGTCTTCAACAGTTGTGCATGTTGTGCAGTACAATTGGCAACTTAGACCCTATTTGTAATTTCTTAAGGCGCCCATTACCTTTGTGTGATTTTTCAAACGACTATGTATACATTTTTTATTGAATCCAATTTTACTTACATTCTGTCAAAATCAACAATAAATAAATTTATTAGCCTAATGGAGAATGGTATAAAAGAGGCAATTCATTAATAGGCTCCAATTTAAAGTTAATCATAACGTTTCTTCGTGACACCTGGGATTGTTCAACTCTGACTCACTTAAATAAATTACAAAATAAGTATACCTAGGAGAGGGTATAACTACACCCTAATTTAGAAAAGATAGTCTTTTAAAATGCCTTAAAGTTAAGGAGCGCTCCTAAAAAATTTACATCATACATACGTCACCCTACGTGTTTCATAATTTATTTTTATGTTTACACATTTCTAGTTAAATTGTAAATGTACGAAAAAATATATCCCGATATTAAGTACAAATAACAATTACCATGTGTTCAAGTTCTATTGATAAGCACTACGCCTGATTTAATAGCAACCAACAGAAGCGACAATAACCATTTCCAGGAATAAATGTTTCTTGTGACAATCAACGCCTGATTAAACGGCAACCAAGATAACTCCTGTAAAGTTTCAACCCTTGTTAGCAACTGGGAGATAGATTGAAACATGAGATTTTGCCAAAAAGTCATCAAATTAGTAGAAAATAATAGGCCCAAAAATATTCTGGTTTGTAGACCCGCTTTAAGATGTGACGTGAAATCCGTCAAAGAGAAATGATTATCGTCAAGGAAAATAATTATTAAATCTTATCCTGGAAAGAAGTAAAGTAGGGATAGATTTTAATCGATCCATAATGCTTAAGGTGTTACTCCACCTTTATGTTATTCCCTCTCCATCGTTACATTCCACCACTATCCAACATTTTGGATACAGACATAAACCCTCCATCCAAAAAATATTAGTTTATCATTTACAGTTTACGTGTTCAGACCACGTAATGTGTAAGCAAGTATTTTAATTTAGTTATTCAAGTGTTTAATAAATAACTTTAATTAACACTTTCCTGTTTTTAAATTTGATTGTTCACCTTAAACAATGACATCTTTTGTTTAATAATAAATACTCAACATTCCCAAACGTGCTTATCTACCATAGCTTCGACACCATGCGCGCCATCTGTTCAATTCAAATAATTATATTATTTCCCTTATCTTAAGTCGCTGAAGCCAATGTTTTGAAACTCGATTAATTCTATATAAAGTTTTATCTGTGGAAAACACACTTGCCATTCAATTAGAATAAATTTGATTTGGAATTTTACTTACAGTTGAGGCAAAAATCAGTGCCGGTTGTAGTGCTCACTCGCAAACACAATAAATAGAACGAGAAGAAAATTTAAGATGATTCATTCACATTCCGAAAATATGAAAGACTCACTGGAAAGAATTGACTTTGAGATAATAATTTTAACACATTACAAAATTCTGTACCGTTCTCTCGTAGAATATATATATTACAAGCAATGTAGACGTGTACCTAAGAAATATTTGAAACTTATATTACTGAAATGCTGTTAACAAAACTGTGAAATCAAATCAAGAGAGGTCAAGAAAACAAAACAAAAGAACAGAACGCATTTTCGCAAGTACACCACAAATGATCTAGTTAATAATACCGCAAAGTAACAAAAAATAATTAAATCTAATACGTTCGAATTTTTTTCATGAGAATAACTAATTTTCTTTTTAAATAAATACATGTTGCGCCATCTATTACCGAATTATTGTACTTCGTGTAAAGATGTTTGTCCTTTTTTATTATTAATTTGGTTTTATTACTTTTGTGTCTTTATAAGTAATAGATTTAATTTTTGGAAATCTATAATATAAATAAATTAAAATAATTTCAATTATTCGATAGTCAATTTTCTTTTTGCACCAATATATCTAAGCTCCAATCCACCACTTAGAATTACAGATATCTATAAATATCTATAATAAAGTTTCTAACTTGTGCATCCTATCTGTCAAAAATGTGTTAAATAATTATTAAATAATAATTATGTTTAATTTAAGTAATGTAAGGTCATTAAAATATAATTTAATATTAGTAAATCGTTGTTATTCCTCGTATATACAAGGGCAAAGACCATCCAAAAATATTAGAGAGTATTTTTATTACATTGATCACCAGGGTATGGTAAGTTTCTGATTTATAGCATGAATGCAAACAATAGTCTTTCAATCGTACTAATATTATTATGATAAATATATTTCAGCTCTTTTTGGATGACGCTCGTATAAAAAATTTTACATCATGTTTCAAGGATAAAGTATTTTTGGAATTTTTTTTTAAACGTCTTGGACGAAATGATTCTGATCGGTATCCAGAATTTCCATATGTATCAAATTGTGGACGTGAAAGAAATTATGTAAGATGTGACGATGTCCCAATAGTTTTCACAGAAGTTTTAAGTACAGAAAATTCAAACAATAGTTTATTTGGATATGCACATGCAGGTCATCTATTAACTGTGAAATTTCAACCAGAAATGATCTATATGTCTATGGAAACAGGACGTGTGTATCATCCTGCAAATCAAAAACATGGCAATGTTGGACTCGTTAGGTCTAATTTAGCTATCGAATTTTCCAAATTATTTAAATTTAACAACGGGGAGACTCACAGTCCCACACATTTCATTTGGGATGGAATAACGTATGAATTAAATCAAAAATGGTTTACTGCTAGTACCGGAAAAAGTTAATGAACTGGAGAAAGACTAATATTAGTGAAAGGTAATTATTGTAATAAGTACTCTATAAGAGAAAAGAATTGATTTCTAATGTGATACATTCGTACAATATAACAGAGTATTTATTCTAATGTAAACAACCTTAATTTCGTTAAAGATAATCAGTAAATTAAATTAGAAAAAATTAAAATGTAAGCAAAATATTTATATATTTTTTGAAACTTATTTCGAAAAGGCAATTCTCTGCTTACTTTATGTTAATATATTATATTTGATAAAATGAAAAGTCTTTGTTTTTGTAAATATTTCTAATAATAACCATTATTTAATATAGAGAAATTAATAAAATAAAATAAACTTCTTTTTTATTTAAACAAAATCACGCACATTAATCACTAGTGTTACTTTTTTTCTAGGATGAACTAACATAATTATACCGAAAGTACAAATGTAATATTACTGTATTCAATTTTTGTTTGAAAGACAGGTTGTTATTTAAATTTCTGATACTAATTTATAATATTAGGATTCGAACACTGATTCGAATAGCTCATGATATAATATATTTATCTTTACAATAAACGATTTTTTCCTGTAATGTAAAATAAAAGGCAAGTCAATTATCCTCTCCCATTTCCTAAAAATAAAAGGCCTGTATAAGAATATGTAAATAAGTCAAGGTTTTAATAAATTATATCAAAGAAGAAGCTTTACTTTTAGATTTTGCAACTCGCTACTTTCACACGGTTCTTTAAGCATGCAAGACTCTTCCTTAAAATATCGTCGAACATATGGTGTCAGCACATTTTGAGGTATATCTCCAGGTCTATTAAGTCCTGTACACAGACTGACTAGTAGTGCTATAATAATAGTGATAACTGCTCCCAGCAAGGTGTAATAGAAATAGGAAATCTTGTATATTGCAAATCTGCAAGGTTTTTACAAATCATTGCGTTATGATTAACTGATTCATTCGTTGAAATAAATGCTCATCACATAATTACTAATAATAATATTTTTGTTTTAATACACCCTATTGTTCAGCTATTATACTCATTCATTTAGCAATATACAAAGTGGTCTTTGTCTTGTTATTGAAATACATTAACTCTAAATATATTGTGCAACCACTTTCTGAAAGTTTATTTGTTTAGCAAAGACTCAATAAGATTATCATAGTATTACCAACGTATTCGTGTGATGGTTAGTGATCAACGAACGCGGAGAAATTTAAAAAAGCCAGAAATTATTTTACTAATTTATCATTCCCACTTTGTTCTGGTTGCTGAGTAGAAACTTATACTTAAAGTAAAAATAATATTCGAATTGTGACTCACCCGTCATTATTGTTATGATATTCCTCTTGAATAGTTTCAATAGGTCCGAAAGAATATGTGCAGTTGTCCACAGAAGTAATTTTCTTAGGATATGTTAACTTACTCGATGCGTTGGCATCCTGAACTTTTAATAGAAGCCACGACATAAGAAGTAGGCCTGAAACACCACCAGTTAGAGCGCCCTATAAAAAGTAAATAATTAAAAATGGAAACATAACTTGGATCTCATTAAAAACAACTGTCTTTTATAATTTACTTTAGCATTTACCCATGGGAGTAAAATACCCATGGTAAATAATCCTAGCAATGGCCCATTAGTAATTGGAACCAAGCTCATAGACAACTGAAGTATCCCAGAACTTTTATCAACTAAAAATACTAAAGCTAAACAGATGATGCCCAAAATTGCAACTACTGAATGAATAAACCAAGCTGTTTCACGTTCACTGAGGGTGTGTTTGAAGAAGGGTTTGTAGAAATCTTCAAGGAGGACAGCTGACATAGCATTTAGTCCAGTAGAGAGTGAACTAGAGAAATGTATGGTTTATTAACATTTTATTTATTAAAAAGGTAATATAATAGTAAAGAATATGAACATACCTCAAAGCAGCACTAAAAACCCCAGCAAAAAACAATCCAGGCAACCCTGGTAAATTAGCAAATATATCCATTGCAAAAAGAGGAACCAGTTGATCCCGTGTTTTAGCCCTCTAAAATAGAGTTTCATTTAAGTACTCTAAGATATAATTCTTTCTAAATGTAAGCTTTGAAAGGAGCTTATAAACTATGATACCGGTAATATATAATTAATATTTTTATATTCACCTTTGTTAAAAGGGGATCACAGTCATGATATGTAGCGTAAATTAAAATTCCCATATATTGGCAGACGCTGTTAAAAATGAATAGGGCTACTACAAATATCAAGACGGTCCTAGAATAAAGTATAAAGGCAAATCAAGTTCATTTACCATTCATTGATAAATAAACATTTATTATGTACGAGCTCGCTAATAAAAAAAATATTTTAAACTAGTATAATTTATTAAGGATGTAATTTATTAGCGACACCTATTGAATTATAGTTTACTGATTTGATTAACAGATGACACATCAATTTAAGATTAAGGATAAGGACACTATCACAAAAGGAAGTTTTTATTTTAATGTTTATCAATAAACCATTCTACCATATCCAGTAAACAATTTGTTGATTTGTATTCTATCACTATTGCATTTCAATTATAGTTCGCATTAACTTTATCTTCATTTGTATTCCGACAGGTGGAGTGGTTTCTCCATTTGTAGCCGATAAAATAGATATTTCATATGGAAAACTGAACTGTAAATGAACTTCCTCGAGACAAAAAAAATCATACGCATCTTCAATGTGATGACAAAGTGAGAAAGGAATAGAAAATTATTATTGAATTTAGATTTGTAAATAAAGAGAGGGGCAGTAGGTATTGCGGAACAGTAGAAGAGAAACATTTAGGGTGTGTGACAGGGAAGAGAAAACGCTTTAGCATATGAACATGAAGAAGAGAAAGTAGGCAGGATGTGTGAGAAAAAAAAAAACAAGTTCGAACACATTAGGAGAAGGTGTCAGAAGAAAGAAAGAGTGAAGAGATATTGCAAAGAAAAAGGGAAGTAAGAGCATGGAAGGTGAATGTAAGAAGAAAGAGTAAAGGAAAAGAAGATAAACGAGATGTAGTTTTTAAGAGAATGAAATTAATTGGATTATATTTTAAAACTAGTTAACTTAGAGAATGTAAAGAGATTGTAATGCTAAAAAGGTATATACAATAAAATAACATGCTAAAAAATTGTAAGTTTTTACCGCTTCACCACTGCCATAGTTGGGAGCGATAAATATCTTTGTGCCATGCTTTGGTGGACACATGTACCCTGCAACCACCAAGCTATCCCCCCGAAAAACACAGTCCATAATGTATGACGCTTTGTCGGGTCCAAATTTAAACTGTAAACATTAGTATTAAATAAATCTTTTCTGAAAACTCTAAGCATTCATTAGAATGTGCTCACTCTGGGGGTTCGATCCTTTCGCTAGCAACTCCTCGTTTCCATATAACACCAAGTCCTCCAATGTCAATTGTTCCTTTTATAACAATCAGAAGGATAGCTGCAAACATGAACACAGACTGAATGACATCAGTCCACACCACAGCTCGGAGGCCGCCCTGCATGAATATATATCATGATACTAAGGCTATAAGATATGCTCATTGAATAAAATATCATCGTCATATTCAGTTAGTTGTATTTAGAAAAACAGAGAGGTAGATATTTATCTGCTGATTTTTGAATTCTCATTTCCTTACTTACAATAACTGCAACGTTCAAAATTTTGCAATTTGCTTGTACATTAGCTAATTCAGAAAGTACAGCTCTCATTTACTTTAAAGAAGGTTCCCCTGTATTGACAAGCTATGAGACTACACAAGATAAGAAGATTTGAAAAATTGAACTTACCAGACACGTGTATACAACGCAAATTATGCAGATAATTGGAGACAGAGTGAAGATACTAACTTCAGTAACTGTAAATGACAAACAGAACATTATTCTAAAGAGTTTGCTTTTAGGTTTACTCTGTGGTTCCATCCACGTTTCACGTTGCAAACTTACCTTGATTAAATGTTAGAGCCGGTATATACAACACAATAGGTAACCAAGTTATCTGGAAATTTACAGAACATATATTTAATATAATAATGACATAAGTACTTTGCAAACTACGTTCAAGTTATATAAGTATTAAATAAAAATTCTCATTAAAATAACTAGCATTTCGATGACACTTCAAACACTCAACAATAAACAATCTCGGATATACTGATGCTGCAGAAACTTACTAAACTGAAAAACACTAACAATAACATGGAAGAAACTTACTGTTGTAAGCAGCGATAAAACCGAAGCAAACAATCTTGTTCTCTTGTCAAATCTGTGTTGGAAATACTGAAATATAAAGTAATGTTTAATTTATACACCATTCTTAAAAGATTACATCAAAATTCAGTATTTTCAATGTGCGTAGTAAAGATTCACATAAAAATAACTTAACCTCAATCAATAATTTTTGAAGAAAACGTGCATGTAATATTATTTGCATATATATTAGGTGCAAAATGAATTTCTTAATTTCTTATTTTTATTGTAGTTAATAAATAAAAGCAATTTATTATTTTGTATTATAATGTCTGAGAGAAACAAATCAGTGGCCACGTTTTTAGACATGGCCATAGCCATGTTTGAGGCCATGTTTTTAGATCTAAATTATTTAATCAATTTTTGCAATAAATCGTAAATGTATCTGTTACAAGAACTGCTGAAATTTCGATTTGCTAGGAAAAGTTTTGTATAATATTTTTCTTACCTCATATACAGATGTTAGTTTCAGTCCGTGGAATACCGGCAAATACACGTAACAAGCAATCACTGATTGTATAGGCAAAGCCAACGCGTTATACCATATTGACATGCCGTATACATAAGTTTCCGCAGGCATACCAATCACTGTGATTCCGGAAATTAAACTAGAAAGAATTTATTAAATTAAGATATTGCTTTCCGACTTAAATTACCGCCATATTCAAGAACCTGTAGCCACTGGTCTGAGCCGCAACTTGCATCGCCTGGAAACACTACGTGCGTAATTGTTTTTTTTTTAATTATGGGTAATGAATGTACGAGTATATTGGCGTTTTTAATTCATTAAATGGTAAAGGTTGGTTGGCAAATGGTAATAAGGAAGTAATGACGTCATGAAATCAGAAATTCAGAAAGAATGACTATTTCAATCGTTAATTACTTCTATAATATTGCGAATTGAATAAAAATAATTGGATATTTGAGGTTCTGATAGCTAACTTTATCAATATGCACAGCAGTTTTATATAAATTCAGTTATGGTTCACAACCTATATGGGTTAATAAAAAACAATTATAACGTATGGATGTGCGAGGTTTCGACAACTTTGAAGGTCAACTTGATATATTTACCTTGCTAGTAAAGACATTGAGGTTGGAAAAATAGTCATCTTGCGACTTCCTAACAAATATTCTTGCACATTCCATGCATTTTTTCGTTGTGAGATGCCATAGTAAATTCCAACGGCCAAAGACATGGCCAGCATGACGCTGCACACTATGTAATCAGCAACACCGAGCATGTTGACTATTTGTAACTCAAAGACTTACCGCTATTGTTTCTTGAAATTATTTTAGAAAAATATTACTTGTTTAAATATTTGAATCAGTTTCAACACAAGTGTATTACAGCTGTATTGTTTGAGTCTAAAAATAACAATGATTCTGTTCGTTCTAATAAGAATAAAGAAGTTTACTTTGTTATTATGTAATATTTAATATTTCACGTTTGTAGAATTAAAAAAATAATTAAGGGGTTATACGTAGTCAGGATTTAAAAGAAATTCAATTTTTATGAACGTTCTGTTCCCGGTTCAAGCCATCACTATTAATACAGCTCGAAAACCATCAACCATGTCTTTGGTCACATAAAAAATAACAAAAATATGTTTACAAATAAATCTTATAAAAAGAAGAAATTATTTTTTAATTCTAAGCAACGTTAAGTATTATACAGTACAGCTACATAAAATCTTATCTTATTTTCAGTCCATTTAACAATATTGATTTAATTATTTTAAAAAGAAAAGCTTTCAAAATTAAATGTATTTCAGTTGTTATCATTAATAACAGAACTGTCATAAGTCTTAAGACAACTCAACTGCGTCGAAATCAAATAACCAACCGGATAAGGAACTGCGGAAGATTTATCACAGAAACCAGATCGTTGTGTTAACAAATCGAATAAGAATATAAGGAGTTCATTCTCTGGTAACTACATAATGCTTTTGGGATTAAAAAATGTATTTATTTTAAAAAGTAAATTAAACCGTGAGACTTAAAGAGACTGATTCTATTCAGTATTGAATTCGGGGTTGAATAGCGTTCCAGAATCAGGATCGACTAGGTTCACTGACACTGGAAACAATTATCTCTAAATTCAACATTATCCAATATATCTTTCTTATATTTTAAAAGAAACATTCGATGTGCAGATACTAGACTAAAACAACCCGTCGAATATACAAAGCAAGTCTGAACATGTAATAATCATTCGTGCTTTACTTTGACACAATACATTCTCGTTATTATGGTAGTGTATACAGGGCCGCATTTAGAAGTGTGGAGGCCCCTAATTATTTTTCGAATAAAAGGAACATTTCTATTCCGTCAAGTCTTTCAAAAATTTAGTGCTTTGATCTCTATTGTGGAGACCCTGGGGCAGTAGCCCCTCCTGCCCTCTCTCAAATCTGGGCCTGGTTGTATGTACGGAAATTTCATAACACGGGGTACACTGATACACTCTTGTATAAATAATTTTAAGTTTGAAGGCTATACACTTGGTGATTTTATAATAATTGAAATTTCTGTTTTGTAAAATTGATAACGATTTCTATGGTAAAAATTTATGCTGATTTCAAACCTGCAATTTATTTTTTAATGGCACTTCCGGTTTTCGAGATATTAGCGTTTCAAGGGTTAAAAAATGGAAATATTTTAAAATGGTTTTTACATTTGAAATCAGCAGGAGAAAGTACGTTTAAAAACATATTTATAAGATGGAAAAAGAATGTTTTTAAATTTTTACTGCGCGCCTGCCCTCCGGCCTGCCATTCGGGCCTGCCATCCGGGCCTGAGTGTGTACGTAAAAGTGCAGTAGATACCAGTATTGTACACACTCGTGTAGTTCAGTGTTCTACTTGAATAGTTTTTATCGGGGCGGAATACGTGCGCTGCATTAAGATGCCTCAACATTCAGTTTCCTATTGTGTCACGCGTACTTTTGTTTTATTTTATCTGTATCAATGTTTCTCTTAACAAAGAGATTGGAATCCCGACGGCGCCCGACGCTGCTATAATGTTTTTATCATGTAATTCAAAATCAAATATAAATTCAATTAAGAAATTATTTACGAATGGCCAATGCATCGAACTGAAATTAGAGAATTTATAAAGTATATGCTTCGGGACTGGCCATATGAGTGTTGGTGCATCGATTTGGATGAATTTTGAACAAAAGCATATTGAGTGAAAGCAGATGAAGAAATTTATGCTTTATTATAAATTCAATCACAGGTTGCAGACTCATTGTAATGAAAATGAATCAATTATTTTATTTGTGTGTGAGCGCGACCCCCAAATGGGGCGCAATGAAGGCTCAGGCTGAAAAATTAATTAAATTTACTTACAAAATAATAAAGAAAACTTTTTATTTTTAAAATTACAGCAAGTGTATAATTTTTAGTCAACGTCATAAGAGTGCCGAACATTTTATTTTTTTAAGTTTATCGGCAGTAAAATAATGTGCCTGTACACCGACGTGTTTTCAGTACAGCGCGGAAGATGAATCTCGTACTATAATACTTTAGTAGCTAAAATGACTAAATAAAATGTAATTGTTTGTATAGAATTTGTTCTTTGATTACGATTAAACCTATTGCCCCATTAGAGTATGCATAGAATATGCAAAACTTAACTAAATAAAAATTGACTGTAAAATGTCAAATGCGACTGCCATATAATATATAGTACGCTTACATGTAGGGGGGCCCGGCTTACAGCTGGATTATGCATGGGGGCTCGAAATAAAAAGTTTGAGACTCTAAATATAAAAAAAACAAAATTGTATTATATAATACGTACAAACCTACAACGAATCTCATGGCTATGTAATGCACAATACCACATAGGGCATAAACAAGCCCATATACGGTCTTCGGACATATTATAGATTTACCTGTACTGTGAGTACTTGGAGCATGAAGAATAATATGCACTGTAGTGAACTATTACATTATTCACAGATTAGTTGTGGTTGTCTTTTGATCAATTCGGTATGAGTAAGATTTGTATGACCTATTATGAGCCTACATTTTACTACTCTTGTTTACAAATTAATGGTTTTACTTCCTTAATTTGCTATCAGTTTCTTTGCTCCATTAATAATTTATTACATTTTTAATTTTTAAGTCTGAAGGTGTTCGAGTGAATCCAAAAAAAGTTATGTTCCTTTTATGTTAGTGTTAGATATTTAAAGGCTTGCGTTGCAACAAATCAATTTCAGAATTTAATATGAACTAAAAACAACGCATGTATTTTTAAGAGTTGAGTGGGGATTTCCATAAATTGTCTAATTCTAATACTATCGTATCTATACGACATAGAAATACTTTCCAAACAAATGCGCATGAACAAAACTTTTGTATAGACGCTTTGTATTCTCCAGAAGCAGTAGCAAGTAATTCAAATCTTCAGTAATATCAGTAGCAGTATCCCTTTGATATTGACGGGAGTGAAACAAAATCGGTATAAAAGATTGGACGAATCGTGTACTATTTAAAGTTAATAAAATTAAATATCCTTGTGTTTTGCCTGAACCTTAAATATAGTGTATAATGTCGGTTCATTATGTTGAAGATTAAGACAATATCAGCAATACTACTTTTGCAAAGTTTATTTAATAATATAGGTAATTAATAATATACTTGCCTTTGGGTTCGATCCCCGAACTTGATCTCCTATATTTTAAAGTTCTCGAGCTGTTTTAAAAAATTATTGAAACATAAAATGATTTCAGCTTTTTGTAAACTGCCGATATTCGTTGGTCCAATTGTAAATGAAACTGTCGTCGCAGGCCTCGACGTAACGCTTAGATGCCTTGTGCGTGACCTTGGGGATTATCGTGTGAGTACATTTTGCTATTATCTACGGGTAGATTTTTAAAAACGAATATGGTACGCTGCGCTTTATAGTTTTATGGTGTGTAAAGTCCTTATTCGCTAATGATTCTAGCTAAATATTTTGATGAGTTTAAGAAAGCTGTTATTCATAAACCTTCGAAGCGCGAGATCGTTTGCTTTTGTACATCCCTTACGCATCCTACAACCCTGTTAGTAGTAAATATGAATCACACAGTGATACACAGTGGAGGAGGGATTTTAAAAAATGTCTCCGCACTTGTTATGTTACGCTGATGAATTGTTAATATTACCATTGATTTCTTAATTACAAAAACTTATTGTATAATAAGAGATTAGATTATTTAATAATATTGAAATTCTATTTGCCGTCAGGTGGCGTGGGTGAAAGCTGACACGAAAGCCATTCAAGCAATTCACAATCATGTAATAATTCACAATCCACGCATCTCTGTTTCACACGACCAACGATTCATGTGGAATCTGCACATAGCTAGAGTTGTTGAAGAAGATGAAGGAGTATACATGTGTCAATTAAACACAGATCCAATGAGGAGTCAAGTAAGCATTTCAGACATTGATTTAAGGTAGCAGTAAGATAGGTACTAGTTACAATTGTACGCAAAAGTATAGTCTGGTATTATAGGATGGTATTTCATTACTACTAAATACAATCACACTGTTGACAAGTAGAACAAAGTTGTCCATAACAACGCGCCATAATCCTCATTTTAAACTTTCTTAACCTTTTTTCTAACTGGTACGCAGATTGGTTGTTTGGAAGTCAGGGTGCCTCCTGAGTTTGTTTTTGAAGATACTTCCGGAGATGTTATCATACCGGAAGGTGGTGATATGACACTGACTTGCAGAGCGCGCGGTCATCCCCTTCCTGATGTGTACTGGAAACGAGAGGATGGTGGAAACATAACTATCCGACATCCCTCTGGAAAGAATTATGAAGGTACAGGAAGTAATTGCAATAATACAGCAGAATGTGATATGAATATAAGCGTTATATATTTCTTATTCTTTTAAATAGTATCAACATTTTCTGGAGAAGTTTTAACCCTTTATCAAATAAATCGTTTTGAGATGGGCGCCTTCTTATGCACAGCAAGTAATTCTGTTCCTCCATCAATTAGCAAGCGAATATTGGTTCATATTCATTGTAAGTCGTAAATACAAGATTAAGGCTAAGCGTGGTGATAAATCTCAAGTTTACACAAACGTCAACAAAAATTATTATCTTGAAATATAAACTAACTTAAAGTTAGTAAGGATAATAAACAGAATTTAATATCAACTATTTTAAAGTTGTTGACACATTCACTTAGTCCACGACATTTGTCAGAAATTTGTAGTATTTATGGTTTTAAATGATTCTCAGTTCATCCAGTTATCAGAGTGCGCTTGCAATTGGTGGGCGCCCATTTAGGACAAGAAGTTATCCTGCAGTGTGTTGTAGAAGCATTTCCAAAAACAGAAAACTACTGGATTAGAAATACAGGTAAATTAATTGTGATTATCATTCATTACAAACTAGAATCTATTCCCTATTTGTAATATCAGGTGAGAAGATTACTTCTTCCACGAAGCACGAAGTGATTTTTACACCTAGCTCTCTATTTGAAGTACGAATGTCACTCAAAATTTTGAATTTCCATCATGATGACATCGGTTCTTACAAATGCAGAGCTGAAAACTCAATGGGGCGTGTCGAGAGCAGTATTCGCGTTTACGGTATGTCAGTACTAGTAAAAGTACATCTTTAAAATCCTTATTGTTTCATAGTTTTTCTGTTTCTTCTCAGAGATGGCGTTTTATGATGATGAAGACGCCTTTGATTACGGTTCCGCCCAAAGAGAGATATCAGAACATTCGCCTTCAATTGCTACAAAACCAGCATTTGCTTATCCTACCGAGACTAGTAAAATAAAGTCGATCGGTTATAATTTTAACGAAGTGCCTAAGTCTAGTATACGTAATCGTTCGACATTCTGGAAAATAGATGATTCTACCAATGATGGTGATAACAGAATTAAACCTACAAATATTATGATTATTATGTTCTTAGCTGCAAGCATATTGCATATATATGTAAATCATTAATTATAAAAATTATTTACTTTGACAACAATTGTTTTTCAATCTAAAACAACTTTTATTTAATAAATTTACTAAAGATAATGTGGTACCTTCTTGGTTCAAAACAATAAACCCTGGAAACATACGCGGCCGAGGTGCCGGAGAATTAAGCGATTGTAAGCAAATTGTCTGAGGTTATGTGGTAGACGTATTTACTTAATTCCGCGCGATTTATTAACTTGTTGCAAGGGCTAAAGCTTAGCGCGCACTGCGAGGGAAAAACGCAAATTCTGTAACACAGTTGCGATTTTGCTAAAACGTGAAGTGGATATGAATGTTTCGGTGCAACTAGTTACATAATCTATATTTAACTTCTTGAAATTTTGCGTTGCCCATTGACTATATGTTTATGTTATTGCATATCAGAGATACGGAACTGTTTATTTATTTAACCAAACAATTTGTTACTGTTGAAGCCGTATCAAATACTGCCAATTCTTCTACTTTAATAGATATGGCAGAAGAGAGAGGCGACATTATACGGTTTATATCCATGCGAAAGGGAGAGAGACAATTTAAATATAATACATATTACGCAGTTTAGATCGAAAGAAAAACTAACTTTAAGATTGTTCATTAAATTTAACCGTTAGTTATAGTTTTGAAGCCTATGCAATCGCATCTTACAAAAATTCAATGTCAAAATGAAGTTTTTGCCACAAACTTTCTTTCTTTGCCATAATTTGAAGACTGGTGGAATAGCTGTCGGCTGGATTGGCGTGGTAAGAATGAACTATTTAATATATAAATACTACAAGACCAATTTAATTTCTTTTGCAGATTTTCTTGTTAAATTAATGATTATTTCATTTCCAAATACCTTTTTAATGCATGTTTTCAATTTGTTAGATCAATTCTTTAATTCCTTTCCACGCGTGTGTTCTTATTTTTTATAACAATTTATATATTTCAGTTTGTCAGTTTGCCTTCCTGGTGGATCCTAACACAAATAGCGGCGAATTCAAAGCTAGGTAAATAGTAAATAATTATGTTACTTATAAATGAAAGCAGAAACAAAATGTGCGACTTAACTATTATGAAACTAGAGAAATGGAAATGATTTCTTTTAAGAACATCAATGTACGTAAGTCTAGGTGCACTCTGGAGACAAGACTGTCTTTAAATAAGCAGCAGAAAGAATGAAATAACGAATAAAGATAACGCTAACAATTTTGTATGAAGACAGTATTGTCTCTAGTGTGCTCTTGCCGGAAGATCTTATATGTGAATCGTGTTACAGATCCGCGTATTGATATATTAGTTGGCGGAACGATTGGAGGAATTCTAAGTCTACTCGTTAACGCTCTTCTAGTATATGGATCTAAGAAAGTAAGAACCAGAAAAGGAATCGATGTTTGAAAATCACCTGACGTCATTTTTTGAGTTGATTAAATAATATATTTATATTTTTAGGATAGCTGGAGGTTTTTGGTTCCCTGGCTGGCGTTCGCCATCATCGAAATGAGTGTGTCTTTAGCTGACTACGTCAGGATAATTAATGTTATGACAGATCCACATAAATTATTCGACCCTGTTTTCATATGGTTCATTATTGTGATTTTTACAGTTGGTCAAGGTATGTCTATTTTTCACATTTCTTGGTTTGACTCTGGTAAAAAATTAATGCACTTTTGTACGTTTTGTGGGGATTGTTCTATACTCAAAACATGTACAACTCATTACGGAATAGGCTAAAATTTTCATTGTATTTAGAGCAGAGTAAGTTTGTCGTGTGGATTGAATTACTTTTGAAATATACCCATTTGTGTCTGTTTCAGTTATCTACATATACTGCTGGTTATGCGTCCTCAGTTTATCGAAAAATCTGAACGAGTTCTCAATTCCAGGAAGGACCCACTTGCAAGTTCGCCCTGAACAAGATGCGGGTGTACCGATTTATGGAAACGTTGCATAATTCAATTCTATTCTTTTTCGTGCCTCGAAGTGTTCAATAAAATGAGTGCCACTGAAACAAAAGTAGTAAGAAGAACAACCTGCAACCTTACTGCAGAAGCTTCAGCTACTTATAAATACTTAAAATATATTCATTATCTTATTTCCTTTATTATTATCATTATTATATTTGTATTTAATAAATATCCAATAAAACATAGATTATGTAATGCATATGTAGAAGATACGTTTCAAGTTAAATGATACTTAAATGTTTTTAGTTATAGTTTTTTTGTTACTTGTACTATTTTTCATAATATTATATTTTAATATTGTTTTTAAAAATGTATCTAGTTTTAATAAACATGTAAGCCTTAATTTTGTCTTAATAAAATCAAATAAAGTTTTTTAAAAAATCTTTACTTTTTAGTATAAACATTATATCTTTTATAATTTTTCATTATAAGTCTTTGGTTTTACTTTAATAAATGTATATCATATGCCGAACAAACTTCACTTTGCGAATTATAAATGTTATCTTTTGTAACTTTGCGAATTATATATGTTATCTATTCTGCTGTACTTTTTGAAATGAAGGAGTATGAGGCAAGCATTGAAGGCATAGATTTAGTTAAGAGTTTAAATTTTCAAAAAACTAGAAAGCTATCTTTGACGGTCAAGTAGCCTTAACTCTTAAACGGCAAAAGTGTCTAAATCACGAATGTAGGTAATAATCAACATCAGAACACTGCATGAAATTGTTTCGACCAGTCACTGCTTTGACCATATGGTAACTCCCAAACTACAAGAGCGCCAAACCGCGAATGCTGCAACTAAATGGCGATCAAAAAGCGGGAAATTCACAATATGATTTTATTGGACACGCTCTTAATTACAACGCTATCTTGACGGACGTTGAACCGAAGTTCCGGTGGAAGTGGTAATATAACATGTATTTACACTTCGTGGTATGTCGTATTGTCTATTGCCAAATAATTTGTAATCGATAGAGCCGTTTAAATACAGCCAATTAATGAAGGGAGAGGGAGAGACAACATTATTTGGTATATATCCGCACGAAAGAGATAAAGACAATTATAATATAGGTGTAATACATATTACGCACATTAAGATCGAAAGAAAAATTAATTTCAGGATTATCAATTTAGATTAACTATTAGTTATAATTCTGACGCCGATGCAATCGTATCTTACAATAAATTCAAAGTCAAAATGAAGTTTTTGCCACAAAGTTTCTTTCTTTGCCATAATTTGAAAACTGCTGGAATAGCTGTTGGCTGGCTTGGCGTGGTAAGCTTGGTTTTATTAATTACATATTCCAACCCTAATATTAATGTATCTGTATTACTCGATTACAAGGCTACATCACCCTGCGAGACTAAAATAAACAGTATCTTGTGTACTCAGTTTTTATAACAATTTATATATTTCAGTTCGTTTGTTTGCCTTCCTGGTGGTTCGTAACAAAAATAGTGGCGAGTTCAAAGCCAGGTAAATAGAATTAATTATATTACTTATAAATTATAACTCATATATGGAAACAAAAGTGGTGAATATAGATACCGCTTGATTGTACTATCATGTCCTTTAAGATTGGCACTGTGGAGACAAAACTGTCTTTAAATAGACTGTAGAAAGAATGAAATAACAAATAGAGATAACGCTAACAATTTGAATCATATGTGAATCGTATTACAGATCCGCGTGTTGATATATTAGTTGGCGGAACGATTGGAGGAATTCTAAGTCTAGTCGTTAATGCTCTTCTGGTTTATGGATCTAAGAAAGTAAGAACCAGAAAAAGAATCGAGGTTTGAAAATCACCTGACGTCATTTTTTGAGTTGATCAAATAATATATTTATATTTTTAGGATAGCTGGAGGTTCTTGGTTCCCTGGCTGGCATACGCCATCATCGAAACACTTGTTGTTTTGTCTTCCTACATCATGAATATTATTAACCATCCCGACCCTATTGTACTTTTGGTTATAACAGTTTTTCAAGGTATGTTTATTTTTCAATAAAGTAATACATACTTCATTTTCTCGAGTATTAGCTTACTTTTTTTTTCAAGTTACATATACGAATCCATAAGTTTGACATATGTTAGTTTTCTACAAGCTAATTCCAAGGTTAATTTTCAACTTTTCATATAGAAATTGTCTAGCAGTGCAAGTTTAACACATGCTAACTTACCAAATGCTAATTTTCTATCAGGGCAGTTACATATATTTAAGATTTATTTAAAATAACAAATAACATAATAACAAAAGATGTTTAATATTCGTTACATTTCATTAACTTCGGTAAATAATGATGTTTCATTACGATAAGTAAAAAATGTTATTGTTAAATAATACATGAATTGACGTTTACTGTTTAACGGGGGCATTTAACACTTTAGAGAATCTTTATTACAAACTGTAGAATTTATGTATTTTGATTCAAGTTAAATAACTTACGTCATATTCAAAGTTCTCTCTATACTTTAAATAAACATATATAATCTGTATTTAGATTATATTTACTTTACTATTTTATAGCTGTAACGCTATGTGTGTAAAGAGTCCAATTAGTTTTTGTCCAAGCCTGAAAGAGAGGTCAAGAAGAAACAAAAGGATTATTCATAGGCATGATTCATATTGGGTGTTATACGTATTTGAATTAGACGAAATATAGAACTCAACCAGTAAAGATATTCCTTTAAATGCGGATAAAGAAATAAAGACATCAAATATTATTAATTCAGTGTTTAATTATTTAACATAATCCAACCCATATTTCCAATAGGTTATGGGCCCAGTACACGCGGAGTGGAAAAACTGAAATTTCAATTTGATGTTTTTATAATTAAATATTTGCATGTTATACTAGTGAAGTGCAAAATTAAATTTTATATATGTAAGTGTTTAATTTTGATAAGTGGTGAATAATGCTAAGTGCTAAAACGAAAATGTGCTATACCGCAAGTTTTAATTCGTTAAAAGTAACTGACATTAAAATTACAAAGTGATGACACCACTAACAAAAGGGGGTGGAAAAAGGAGACTTAAAAGGTGGAAATACAAGACAGAGGACATTGAGGAAGTTGAAGAATTTAAATATCTGGGCTACACTTTTAAAAAGAATAATGGAGAAGAGGCGCATATAAGGGAGGTGGCAAAGAAGGCAGAGCAAGCAATGCGACGGGTATGGGGACTAGGGGAAAAGGTATTTGGGGGGGACATACAAAAGAGAATATGGATATACGAGAGACTGATAGCCAGTATGATGTCGTATGGAGCAGAGGTTTGGGGGTGGAAGGAACAAGAAAAGTTGGAAAGAATACAGGTAAGATATATGAAATGGGTTCTAGGGCTGGACAGGTGCACGCCAGGATACATGGTGATGGAGGAGCTAAAGAGGGACAAGATACGAATTAAAACAGGGGAAAGAGCGGTAAAATACGAGGAGAAATTGAACAGAGCGGAAAGCAAAATCTTAAAGAAAATAAGAGAGGATTACATAAAGAATGGGGGGAAAGGAGGTCCAAAAAAGAGAAAAGAATACTTTGAAAGGAATGGAATGGCGATCGAGGAGGCAGAGAGGAGAAGAGAAGGTGGCGCAAGTGTGGCAGAGGAGCTAAGGAGAAGGGATAAGGAGACACAACAGCAGGAGAGAATGGGAAAAATAGAAAAAAGTAACTACAATAAAAGATATAAGAGGTTATGGGAAAATAATGTGCCTCAGTACCTTATAGAAAAGGACATAAAACACATAAGAAGAACAGCAAGGTTTAGATTGGGAAATGAGGAAAAAGGAAACAGATACTGGGAAAAGAGTGAGGAAAGAAAGTGTAGAATGTGTGGAGCGGAGGACGAAACACTGGAGCACATTAAGTTTGAGTGTAAGGAAAAAGTAGCAAGCGAAAGGAATATTGGACAGCTATTAAAGGGAGGCAGTGAAGGAAAGAGGTGGATGGCGGAAATAGTAAGAAGAAAAGGAAAAACAGGAGAATAAATAATCTGGTGGAGGATAATAGAGAGGGTCAAAAGAAGAAGAAGCAGAAAGCACTTTTGGAAGTAGTAAAAGTCGAGAAGATTTTAAGTTTATTTTAAGTTTAGTTTTTAAGTTTGGAATGTATATAGGAATGAAATGTATTAGAAATATAATACTGTAGATTGTAAAGCCGAAAGGCATACACAATTAATATATAAATAAATAAATAAAAAAACACTTTATAGTTTTTACTTATCACGCAATAACACTAACATTTGTCAAAATAGACTAGTAAATCATATAGTGAAACTAATGCAAGAAATTAAAGACACTATTGTAAAAGTGCTTCAAGTAGAAACGAAATAGTTTTCGAAGAGACAATAATTTAAAAAAATAATTAATTATTAACGAAAAATCGTTTTAAATGAACCACGCATAATTTAAACAAAAATATGAAGTTTAAACAAGGGAAGAAATCATTAGTAGGATATTACTGCTGCGGTAGAAGAAGTCACATAAAGAAGCCTGCATGCATCAATTACAAGAGAGAGCAGGGACGAAAAGATGAGAGGCAGGACTTCAGATGACGTTTCAGGTTTTGCATTTATGCAAGAAGACTTATCCAAGAATTCTAAGATTCTGAGAAAACCTCCGTTAAGACTCCAGAAGATATCCGTTGCAAAGAATAGTACATTCACATATGCGACACAGCAAGAAACACTGGATGGCGTCAGTGATACAGGGCTGGAGGATGTTCTGCATTCGCCTGGTGTCCCCTACAACTTGCTGTCGATAACACAACTACAATACGATCAGCTTCTATGATAAGGAAGTAAGGTCTTCAAAAGTGGTAAGACTGTAATGGCTGGTAAGTCAATAAACAATTTAACTGCAATTAAATTTACATTAGGTAACAAAACCTTTTTTTTTAAATAAGTAAATAGTATTGTAGAGAATATTTATGAAATATGGTATAAGCGATTGAGTCAAATTAGTAGAAATAAATTTTTAGAGTTTAAAAATAAACAAATGATTCAGACCTAACTGATCAAGTTTCAGCAAATGACGATTTGGGTGAGCTTCTATCAAAGGTAAACAAATGCGGTTACGATTCAATAAATATAAAGATAACAATTTTATATCTAGACGATTATTTATAATACATTGCGACGTATGTGGTCCGTTCACTCCTTCGGCAATTCAGAAGAAAGATTATTTTGCTTAATTTATAAATGAATAAACTCAATATTGTGATACACATTTAATTGTTTTGAAATAAGATTTATTTCCTGTATTTAAAGATTTCGTTGAAAAAAAATCTTGTTTGAATTTAAACATATATATTAAATATAAGATAAACATATATGAAATATATGTGATATATATTTGTTAATTTAGGAAAAGAAATGTGAGATTAATATAAACAGATAGTAACTCAAAAAGGCATATACAATTAATCAATATGAATCTTCGGGTTCGACCCCCGGACCAGATATACATTTTCTGAGTTTGAAAATTATCAACTTATATTGATTATGTACATGCGTAATCGTACACTTAATAGGTAAAGTGGTGTAGACCACATATATGAGACTACGACACCACAACTACTACCAAGATTGAATGAAGTCGATGGTAATAGGTACTGCATCGGAAATAGGGCGACGTTAAATAAATTAATACAAATATATAGTAAAACACAATTAAGTAAAATGAAAAGTTACTGTGCTAAGACAGAAATAAGTTATTACCAAACTATAGCACGTATTTCACAATTAAACGATAATACAGTATTAACTGCTACGTATTTAATTTATATTAGTTAATAAATAAAATACCGAATAGAGCGGTAAACAAAATAATCGTAAAAAGTCACAAGTAAAATATTTAAATGTTCTTGGTTCAACATTTTATTTTCATAACAAAACTAGTAAATATAAATTTAAAGAATAAGGTTTAGTAGGGTTATGACTCAAATGATTATCGTGAGTGGGATGTAGAAAAAGAAAAATACGTTGAAGTAACAGACGTAATATTAGACGAATCTAATTTCTTGAAATTCAGACCCAACAGAGTTGAAGAGGTTGATAGAGAAAAACCTCAGAGTAAAATTGATGTAACTGACCTTAGGTCAAAATCAATAGTGTTCTAAAAATCTGATAATGATAAATCAGATACACTGAATTGTGAAAATTCAGATAAATGAAAAATTGATGTTATTGACTTTTAGGTCAAAAATCAATATTGTTGTTAAATCTGATAATGATAAATCAGATACACTGAATTGTGAAAATTCAGATAAATGGAAAAATTGATGTTATTGACTTTTAGGTCAAAAATCAACAATGGTATTAAATCTGATATGATAAATCAGATACACTGAATTTTGATAATTCAGGTAAATGAAAAATTGATGTTATTGACCATAAAGGTCGAAAATCAATAGAGTTGAAAATAATCTGATAATAATCAGAGACACTGATTTTCGAAAATTCAGATAAATTTAAAGGAACTGATGTTACTGACATAAAGTCAAAATCGGTAGACGGGTTGGCAAAGTCTGATGAAAAGAAATTAGATAAATTAAGTATTGATACTTGATAGTTAAAAAGGTAATATAGTAAACATAAGGGAATTTTAATATCAAAATAAAAAGAGAACTTTTCTAAGCAGCGAAGGAGTGAGCGAATTAAAAGGAATCCACATATTTATAATACCGACGATAAAATAACAAACGATTATTTACTGTGTGCAAAATAGGTTATCTGTAAAATTCCCATGTCATATTAAGAGATTAAAAATAGAGATGATATGGATAAATGGGAAAATGCAATAGGAGATGAAATAAATTAACTTCTAGTCAATTTGGTACCGAAGCCACAGAATAAAATATCGTAGATTGTAAATGCGAATTTATAATTAAAAATGATGGGTATGGTATACCAGTAATATATAAAGAACGATTCGTAGCAAAAGGGTTAAGTCGAATATATAAAATCGATTAAAATGAGACTTTTGTAACAGTCGTGAGAATTTCTAGTTTTAGATTTATTTTAGCTTTTGCAAATTAATCTAATATGATGATACATCATATGTCTATTAAAATAGCATTTTAATCGGGAAATGAAATGAGCAATTTTTATAATAGTTCCCGAGGAAATAAGCTATAAAGAAAATTAAGTTTAAATACTTAATAGAGCTTTGTTTGGTTTAAAATAGGCAGCACGTTGCTGGTTTGAATAAATTGAGAATGCACTTAAATAAAAGGGTTTTCAAGATTATCCTATAGATAGATGCATTAATATCTTTAAAAATAAAAAAGAAATATTTGGAAAAATATTTATTACTTAATAATTGCTACAGCTAATTTTAAAGCGAGTTTGAAAAATTATTTAATACATAGATTTAACATCGTTGATTTAAAAGAAATTAAATTTTTCTTGGGAATTAGAGTTAGACCGGAAAATAATAAAATAATACAATTTTAACAAAATTATATACGCATGATTGTAAGCCGGTGACTACACCGCTTTAGAGTAAATTAGATTACGAGATTCTAAATTCAGATAAAGAGTATAGTGCGTCTTGGCGAAGTGTCATTGGTTGTTTAATGTATGTTATGGTATGTACAAGATCAGACTTAGTACAATTGAAAATATCTTGAGTAGATATACAAATAAAAATAACATTGAGTTGTGGAAATGTCTAAAATGAGTGCTGAGATAATTAAAAGACTAATAGGACATTAAATTAACATACAATAAAAACAAAATACTATGACATTTTGACGGGAGACATTGATTGCGATTGAGAAGGAAATGATATTTTAGATCATAAAAGTACAACAGGTTATTTGTTTAATATATTTCAGCTTTGTACAAACCATAAGCTGGAATACAAAGAAACAAGCTTCAGTTGCAGCTTCTTCAACAGAGGCTGAGTTTAAAGTTAGGCGCTCAGGAAGCGTTGTTTTTAAAATCATTAGCTAATTATAAAATGAAAAATATATGAAGACAAATAATAATATTAATTCAAGATAAAAAGAAATAGTAACGAATGTATAAACATTCTAAGTATATTGATACGAGTATAAAATTTCATTTCTCTTGAACAGATTAAGAAAACGTAATAAAATTATGTAATATTCCAACAGGTAAACAGCAAGCAGACATATTAACAAAACCTTTACCAGGGCCAAGGTTTCTAAAACTGCGAGCTGGACAGGGACTGGAATAAATAATTAAAATTAAATATTCCAGTTAGAATTAAAACAACAACGATTGTTTTGTATAATAATAACAATAATAATAATTTATCTAAGATTGTATTAAATTTAAATTAATGATAAATTTGGCGAAGTGGGTGGCTTTATTAAGGTTTTCCTGGGTTTCCCTTAATACTTAGAACGAATGTTAAGCCACGTGTAATTCCCCAGAAGGCATGAAAAAGGAATATCTGAGAAATAATAATAATAATATCTGAAATAGTATTTATAATAGGAATTTTTTTTTTTATAAAGTTTTTTTAATATATTAGTAATAAGTATGATAGTAATTAAAGTACCCGATAAAACTTTGAGGAGGCGTGTAGAATTTATGTATTTTGATTCAAGTTAAATAACTTACGTCATATTCAAAGTTCTCTCTATACTTTAAATAAACATATATAATCTGTATTTAGATTATATTTACTTTACTATTTTATAGCTGTAACGCTATGTGTGTAAAGAGTCCAATTAGTTTTTGTCCAAGCCTGAAAGAGAGGTCAAGAAGAAACAAAAGGATTATTCATAGGCATGATTCATATTGGGTGTTATACGTATTTGAATTAGACGAAATATAGAACTCAACCAGTAAAGATATTCCTTTAAATGCGGATAAAGAAATAAAGACATCAAATATTATTAATTCAGTGTTTAATTATTTAACATAATCCAACCCATATTTCCAATACAAACTTTTATTTATTTAATTCTATTATCAGCAAACTACAAATGTGTGCCTATATATTTTGCGTGTGGATTGAATAACTTTTGAAATATACTTGTTGTGTGTGTTTCAGTCGTCTACATATACTGTTGGATATGCGTTTTTAGTTTGGGGAAAAATCTGTACGAGTCCTCAACTTCAGGAAAAACCCAATTACAAGGTCATCAAGAGAATGAACTGGTTTATGACGATAATTCATTCGAAGCTCGATGTGCTTTGCGGTCATGATAAGAGTCCACACCGCAAGATGCGATAAATCTTATCTGCTATATATTTATTGAAACTTAAAACTTGTAAGAAATACAACCTTACTTCAGCAGTTTTAGCTACGTTTACACTGGTCTGCAAAAATAAAAGTCTCTCGCTATTTTAATGAATGAATATTATAGATTTAAAGTTCTTGAATTGAAATGTAGTAATCAAAAATGTATTAAAAGAATCGTATCATAAAATATATACGTGAGCAAAAAATGGAAAGCAGGTATGTTAATATCTCCATAATCGTAATATTTTTTGATAAACAGGATTTCCTTGCAGACCAGTGTTATTGTTTGTTAATGTTTTTAGCTATAGTTTTATCGTATATTGTATTACTTTTCGGAATAGTATAATCCAATGTTGCTTTTAAAAATGTATCTATTTTTAATTAACCTATAAAACTGTTAATTTTATAACAACTACATAATATATTCAAATAAAGTTTTTAATTTAAAAAAAATCTTTACTCATTAAGAGCATATATTATACAATAAACCTCTTATCTAGCACTATTGCCATCTGCTTCTATCAAGACTATATAAGATAAATTAAAGTTTTTACACGTCCTGGTACAAAAATCTGATAAACGTTAATAACAGTTCTACGATGGCTCCGCCCATAAACAAGAATTTAAGTAAACTTATTTAATTTAGTATATTTACATATTTTTATAAAATACATTTCTTCATAAATACATTACAAATTTATATTATCAATATTTTAATTATTTAATATTTATTCATATTCACTTTATATAATATGCTTTAATGTCATTTATATTCTTCTTTTTTAAAATTAAAGTAAATGGTGGTGGAGCTTAAATGAGTATGTTATCATATTGACGTTACATTGAATCATTATCAGATGTGTTTAGTCAAATTTAATGTCAATGTATTAATGTTCTGTTCTAACTTGCAATTCCCAACATTTAATATAGTACATCATTATTATAAGTATTAGTCATTGATAAACGAAATTCAGATTATTATTTTTATTGACAATTTATGCGACAAGAAAGTGATAAGAAAAATCAATAGCATTTAAGTGACTTAGTCTATCAGTAATGTTTTTGTAATATTTTATTGACTATGATCTTTATGCAGCTCCTTCAAGATGTTCGTAGATTGGACCAGCTTCTTCATCTTGATTTTTGAATCTGCTCAATGCTTTACTACGTAAAACAAATTCTTCATCTCTTAAATTCCTAAGTAGACTTACCATACAGAACCACCAATAAGTGATGACAACTGAAACATGAAATATAGTTGCAATTTAAATATTTCCGTTGGATTTATGGCAGTTCAAAATGTAAAACCTACCTAAAAATGCTATATACATTAACATCAAAACTCCCAGACTTGGATGTATAAAGGAATAATGGTTAAAATGATGAGCTGTGTCGACTATAGTCTCAATCATGCCGCAGATTCCTACGATAGCTTCAATGGGCGCATAAATCAACCACGGGATAATGAAGAACCAGTTGCCCTGCAATTAAATGATTTTGTTCATACTGATGCATAAGCTGCAGGAAGTTGTTCCATGAGTAAATACCTGTGCCGATCCATAAATAAGACAACCACTTACAACCATTCCAATCAGACCCCCTATGGTGCCCCCAATAACAATACCTACAACAATAATGTGCATTTAATAGTGACCAAAAGAATCTACAAACGAACGTATAAAGAATCATCGAACACCCACCATGCATAGAGGCTGTTGATATTGTGCTCGTGAGGCACCACCAAAGCGCCAAGCTGCAAAGCTGAAATCATTTAAATATTTCTCATTTTTATGCTCAAACTTAAACCAAGATAAAATTATCTAACTGAGTTATGCCTGTTCTTAAGCATGGGATTTATTTTGCTTTTCATTTAAGGTCAGCTGATAAGTTTAGGTAAACTTGCGTAGCCTAATTAAAAAAACATAGGCGTTTGAAAAATTATCAGAAGTTAAGGCAAACCATTTTAAACAGATACTAAATGGGGGCGTTAGTCACAAGTTGAATGATTAACTTATTGATATCAACATGATAAATTATATCACAGTAAACATTTGGTGAAGCGTCCCTTTTTGTGACGTTTCTATCACTATTTCACTTCAATTATAGTTCGCATCAACTTTATCTTCATTTGTATTCTGACAGGTGGAGTGGTTCCGTCATCTGTAGCCGATAAAACAGACATTTCATATGAACGATTGTGAGAAACTGAACTATAAATGAACTCTTTCATGACAAAAAAATAATACGCATCTCGAGTTACAGTTTGATCGTGCTGCAGTGAGGACGGGTTCCGAGAATCGCTTGCAGATTTAAAATTGTTGCTATTGTTCAGTAAAAAAACAAAAGGTTCAGTTTTTTTTGTTGTGGAATTTGTTATTTTTAGTGAAAAGAAATAGTTTAATAAGAAGTTATTTACATAAAATAACAAAATGCCTGGGGGAATGAAGACGAGGAGGGAGCAGGATGAGAAGAAGGAGGACGGAACAGAGGAAAAAATTAAAAGGATGATTCAAACAGAAAAAGAAATGCAAGAAGAAATGAAGGAAATGAGGGAAAGATTAAAAAAGATGGAAGAAGAATTCAAGACATTCATCGAAGAATCGCGCAAGGAAAGGGAAGATCTTAGGAGGAGGTTGGAAAAAGAGAAGGAAGAGGAAAAAGAAGAAAAGAAAGAAGAAGAAAAGAAAAAGAAAGAAACAGAGAAAGAAGTTAGAGAAAAGGTGGAGGAGCTGGAAAAAGAACTGGAAATGGCCAGGAAGCGCGAGAAGAGGGAGAACATAGTTATAAGGGGTGTAAGAACAAGCAAAATGGGCGCGGAACTGAGGAAAGAAGTGGAAGAGTGGATACAAAAAGAATTGAAGGAAGAAGTAAGAATAACAAAAGCGTTCACGGTGGGAAAAGAAAAGGGAATAGTGATAGCGAGATGTGAGGGGGAAGAGAAGAAGAGAAAGATAATGGAAAAAAAAAGTACACTGAGGGGCACGGATGTGTACATAGAGGACGACTTGACGTACAAGGAGAGAGAGGTGCAGTGGCAATTGAGACAATGGGCAAAAAAGAAAAGAGAGGAGGGGAAAAAGGATGTGAAGGTCGGGTACAAAAAAGTATGGTGTGAAGGAACGCAGTATATATGGAATGAAAAAAACAAAGAACTGGAAAAGGGGGAATTTCGAAAAAATGGTGAAGGAGTTGGGGGAAAGTAAAGAGAGGGGTAAAAGTGGGAGAGAGGAAAGAAGAGAAATAAAAAAGAGGATAAAGATAAGTTTCTGGAACGTGGCGGGTATAAAAAGAAAAGATAAGGATTTCTGGAGATACATCAAAGGTTGGGATGTGATTGGGATGGTGGAAACATGGCTGGAAAGCAAAGAATGGGAAGAATGGGAAGACAAACTACCGAAAAACTACAGATGGGTGTGCCAAGGTGCTGTTAGGGAGCATAAGAAAGGGAGAGCAAGAGGTGGAATTATAATGGGGGTACGTAGGGAGCTAAAAGAGGAGAAGGTACCAGACAGAAGAGAAACAGCAGTAAGGAGGACGATAAAACTAGAAGAAGAGACATGGGAAATTGTAACAATATACAGTAAAGGTAATATAAAAGAAACAATGAAAGAAATAAAAGAAATAATTAAGGATGAGAAACAGGAAAACCTATTAATTGGAGGGGATTTCAACGCGAGAATTGGGGAGTTGGGAGAGGTGGACGAAATATGGGGGAATAGAAAAAAGAAAAGAACAACGAAAGACAAAACAATAAACGCCGAGGGAAAAGAACTAATGGAAATGCTAGAAGAACAAGGATGGATAGTACTAAATGGGAACAAAGAAGGAGATGAAGAAGGAGAATATACCTATGTGGGAAGCAGAGGGGATACAGTAATCGACTACGTGGTGACAACGCTGGGAGGAGGACAGAAGGTAGAAAGAATGAAAGTGGAAGAGAGGGTGGACTCAGATCACCTACCGCTGGTGGTGGAGTTGGAGGCGAGGAGAGGTGAAAGAAAAGGAAACGAATGGAAAGAGG
The DNA here is from genome assembly GCA_963678705.1 of Panorpa germanica. Taxonomy (NCBI): domain Eukaryota; kingdom Metazoa; phylum Arthropoda; class Insecta; order Mecoptera; family Panorpidae; genus Panorpa; species Panorpa germanica. The sequence continues at coordinate 5,525,427 of OY783211.1, read as the reverse complement.
GCAGCGATTGGACGGAGGAAGGAAGGAAGAAGTTTATGGAGGAATTGGAACGGAGATACGAGGAAGAAGGAGAAACGGAGGAGATGGAGGAAATTGAAGAGAGGATGAAGGAAGCCACCCAAAGTAAAAGGTGGAGAATATCTGATAGAACGGGAGAAAACAAATGGTGGGATAAAGAATGTAAAGAATGGAAAAAAGAGGTAAAAAGGGAACTAAAGAGATGGAAGAAAGGAGAATCAAGTAAAGAAGACTTCAAGAGGAAGCAAAGGGAGTATAACGAAAGGATAAAAGATAAAAAGAATGAGTTCAAAATAGGAATAGAAAAAGAAATTAGAGATATAACAACGGAGAGGCAAGCATGGGATTACATAAATAGGGAGAAAAAGCGAAGGAAAGAGCCAAGCAAGGAAATAAAAATGGAAGAGTGGACGAAACACTTTATGGGAGTACTAGGAGGAAAGAAAAGAAACGAGAAAACAAAGAAGGGGATAAAAGAGAAGGAGAAAGTAAACGATATAAAATTAGGTGAAATAAAAACACAGATTCAAAAACTCAAGGAAAAGAAAGCACCAGGTAGAGATGGACTAAAGAACGAGGCGTGGAAAGCTGGGCAAGAAAGGATAGAGAAAGGATTACTGACAGCGATGAACAAGATATGGAAAGGAGGAAACCTGCCAGACAGCTGGAGAGAAGGGGTAATAACGCCGATATATAAAAAGGGAAATAGACATGAAGCCAAAAATTACAGGGGTATCACACTACTGAACACAGGGTACAGGATTTATGCAGGGATTGTGAGAGACAGACTGGAAGAAGAGGTAAAAGTAAAAGAAATACTTCCCGAGACACAAGCAGGCTTTAGAAAGGGACGAGGGACTTTAGACAATATATACGCACTGAACCATTTAGTTGAAAAAGAGCTAAGTGAAAAAGGAGGACAGATATATGCAATGTTCATCGACCTTAAAGCGGCGTTTGACATGGTCGACAGACAGAAATTGTGGAAGTACATGAGAAAGAAAAAAATAGATGAGGACATAATGGAATGTATTGAAGAAATTTACGAAGAAACAAGAATGAGAATAAGAGTTGGGGGTGAAGAATCAGAAGAATTCTGGACAGACAAGGGGTTGAGGCAAGGTTGTCCTCTGAGCCCCATTTTATTTGCGATATATACAGCAGACTTGGAGGGGGTAATGGAAAGAGGACAAGATGGGGGGGTGCTAATAGGAAGGCACTACAAGATATGGACTTTAGCATACGCTGACGATATAGTCCTGTTGGCAAAAAGGGAAGGAGAGCTGCAGGAGATGGCACACCGGCTAGGGAGGTATATAGACAGGAAAGGACTAGAGTTTAACGTGGAAAAGACAAAAATTATGGTATTTAAAAAAGGGGGTGGAAAAAGGAGACATAAAAAGTGGAAATACAAGACAGAGGACATTGAGGAAGTTGAAGAATTTAAATATCTGGGCTACACTTTTAAAAAGAATAATGGAGAAGAGGCGCATATAAGGGAGGTGGCAAAGAAGGCAGAGCAAACAATGCGACGGGTATGGGGACTAGGGGAAAAGGTATTTGGGGGGGACATACAAAAGAGAATGATGTCGTATGGAGCAGAGGTTTGGGGGTGGAAGGAACAAGAAAAGTTGGAAAGAATACAGGTGAGATACATGAAATGGGTACTAGGGCTGGACAGGTGCACGCCAGGATACATGGTGATGGAGGAGCTAAAGAGGGATAAGATACGAATTAAAACAGGGGAAAGAGCGGTAAAATACGAGGAGAAATTGAACAGAGCGGAAAGCAAAATCTTAAAGAAAATAAGAGAGGATTACATAAAGAATGGGGGGGGAGGAGGTCCAAAAAAGAGAAAAGAATACTTTGAAAGGAATGGAATGGCGATCGAGGAGGCAGAGAGGAGAAGAGAAGGTGGCGCAAGTGTGGCAGAGGAGCTAAGGAGAAGGGATAAGGAGACACAGCAGCAGGAGAGAATGGGAAAAATAGAAAAAAGTAACTACAATAAAAGATATAAGAGGTTATGGGAAAATAATGTGCCTCAGTACCTTATAGAAAAAGACATAAAACACATAAGAAGAACAGCAAGGTTTAGATTGGGAAATGAGGAAAAAGGAAACAGATACTGGGAAAAGAGTGAGGAAAGAAAGTGTAGAATGTGTGGAGCGGAGGACGAAACACTGGAGCACATTAAGTTTGAGTATAAGGAAAAAGTAGCAAGCGAAAGGAATATTGGCCAGCTATTAAAGGGAGGCAGTGAAGGAAAGAGGTGGATGGCGGAAATAGTAAGAAGGAAAGGAAAAACAGGAGAATAAATAAGATGGTGGAGAATAATAGAGAGGGTCAAAAGAAGAAGAAGCAGAAAGCACTTTTGGAAGTAGTAAAAGTCGAGAAGATTTTAAGTTTATTTTAAGTTTAGTTTTAAGTTTAGAATGTATATAGGAATGAAATGTATTAGAAATATAATACTGTAGATTGTAAAGCCGAAAGGCATACACAATTAATATATAAAATAATACGCATCTCCAATATGATGTCAAAGTGACTCCAAAATGTTTACTGGGATAGACCGGCAGAAAAATTACCGGAAAATAACTTTAGTTAAGTGGTATCTCGTGGTTAAAAATTAAATTAATCTAAAAAATATTTTGCTGAAGGTAAACTATTTTATGTTAAATAATCCTTACATTTACGTAACTATGTTTAGCGAGATATATACTATACACGAGATGTGTGAGTTGAAAATAATTTGCTGTGGTTGAAGTTACGAGAGTTCGGCGGTGACTCATATTTAAAACAAGTTGTGGGGTATAAACTGCTGATATAACTAAAACGCCCTGACTCATTTATTTTTCTATAATGTATATAGAAACGAATAAGACGAAATTCATTATCGTATTATAAATTTATACCGCTCTTATAACCTCTTTTAAGTATAAGTCACCGCCGATCTATCGTGATTTTGACTATATATACGAGTATGTGTGAGTTAGAGTCTGAAATATAATTTGCTACTTGCAAATGTTGAGCTAATTATCGCATGAGATCAGTTTATGATGTTGTAAGTTTAATAATACGATTTCTGATTGATAAAGAAAAGAGTAACTGTCACAACACAACAGCGGTTCATATTTACCAGGCCAGCCCATCCGATGGCAATCCCACCGGTCTTCAGGTTGTGGCAGCAACAGAATGACGACGGTAAACACGTTAATTTAATATTCCACATTTTTTATTGTGCTGTACAATACGCCCTCTGTAATTGACACGCTGCGTGCGATAACTGTCAACTAGTATCTCTAAGTGCAGTTCAATGCCAAACGTGAATGTAGCACAGCGTCTGCGTCTGTTTTGTTATGTTATGTTCTGCTCTGCTCTGCTCTTCTCTGCTTGAATTATACACACAGTTCTATAGTTCTATGAATACAACCAGTAGAGTCTGATGCTGTAACCCAACTGCGATGTTTGTATCGTTTGTCGGGTTTATCTGAGTTAATCTTTAACCCAATTAACCAGTAAATTATCCTGTAAATTTATCATTTTTTAAAACATACTGTTTCCTAAACTATGGTGAAACTCATTAGGTTTAGTTTATTGCTTTATTAACCGACGGTTTATGGAAAATTTTAGAAGATTGCCGATGAGTTTCTGAAACTGATATTAAAGGTTTTCAATTTTTAAATTTCCAAAAGTTACCGCACAGTAAACATTTGGTGAAGTGTCCCTATTTGTGACGTTTCTATCACTATTTCACTTCAATTATAGTTCGCATCAACTTTATCTTCATTTGTATTCCGACAGGTGGAGTGGTACCGTCATCTGTAGCCGATAAAACAGACATTTCATATGAACGATTGTGAGAAACTGAACTGTAAATGACAGAAAAATCATACGCATCTCCAATATGATGTCAAAGTGATTCCAAAATGCTCCAAAATGTTTACTGGGCATCGCAAAGTCGTCGTAAAATTTTGTAGAAATTAGGAGCTGTGTCCTAACTCCTGTCTGTAACAACATTTTTTATTGTTAAAATTCTACCTAAGTTATCAATACCCACTAAGCACAAAATGTAAATTCATGTTTTATTTAACGTAATATGTTTTACCTAACATTACGTTTTGTTATTAATCGAAGTTTAACATTATTTTTTTATCTATATATATATTTTATTATACATGTAAAATCCAGGCCAAGCGTCAATACGCATATTTTGGGGCAAGGCGTAAATTTAGTAATGGAACATTTTGAGAAGCAGAGCACATAAATATTATTACTTGTCTAATTACACAACAACAACATTTTTACTAGGAATATTCATTTTGCGTGTAATGCGATACAACTTCGTTATACGTTTGAACTTGTCACTACTTGATATTAGATTATTTATTAGTTTTATTTCTTAATACTAAAAGTTGTTCAAAGAAATATGATGGCTCATCATTTAAGAGACTTGATTAGTAAAATTGCTTTACATTCAACCGTTTATATTACTCAGAGGTTGCTGTTATTTAGATTAAGTTTATGAAATATCGTTTGACTTGCCACATTCATTCATTCATTGTTTGAATCTAATTTTTAACAGATTTATAATATTTATTTATCTTAGTATATATATTATTCAGTTTTAACTATATAATTAATATCAGCATAAACTAATTTCTAAGTCAATATAAACAATAATGTAAGTTAATTAATACATTTTAAATAGCTATAACAAAAATAAAACTACAAGATAATTTCATGTTTTATTAAATGCAGCTAACAGTGGCGTACTGAGTTGCAGGCCAATGTTTGCCAGGAGACAAAACTCAGAAAATAAATTCAATAATATCGAGCCAACCAATTCATTGAGGATCTACTTTTCTTTTACGAGAGGCCGGCTGCCCCTCTTATAACTTCGTAAGCAGTGCGCCCCTGTCTTTTAATCTACGCATATCTTGTTTTGAATGCGAACGAGTTCGCGGTACTGGTTGGAGTAGTTGTTGCCTTATCTCGGCATTCTTCCGATGAATAATATTTCTACTCCGGAGATCAAGAATAGCCTAGTCAAACCGTCGTTAGCAGCAATTTTTTTTGATCATGTGATAGAGTCAACCCCAGGATTTAAATTTTAGTTTTTAGTGTGGAGTAAAAACTGCAAAACCGCCAAGAAGTGTTTATTCAACGATGTTTAGAACTTGAACAACCGATCAGGACCCAACATGGAGCTGTTAGTGGCTGCATCTGCTGATATCTGCATTGAGTCAAATTGTATTATGATGACAAGATATGTTGTTGTAGCGCTGATTAACTGAAATTAACAAAACCGTTATAAATTAAATGAAATCAAACTTTAAACTTAAAATGAAATTAAGAGATTAAACATTTACCGAAAATAAGAGCGTCCAATCAATTGTAAACAAGCCGCAACTAAAAATTGGCTGTTGGTGGATCAGCTGCATAGATAACAGATGTAACTAAAAACAAAACACGGTGGGATTACGGGAAAATACTCGTAAAATGCGTGTTCAATAGAAATCAATATTACCTTTTGCAAGAGTGCACCACTGTTTGTCTCATTGATTATTTTATGAACGAGATAGCAAGTTTTCTTTCCCTATGAAATAAAAACATGTTAAAGTATCAATATTTTTAGTAAATTAAGAGTCACAAACCCATTATAATTACAATTTTACGAGAACACAAACCTGTTTACAAGTCTCACTGCAAACGAACAGAACGCTGATTGATATCAAAATACAAACTCAAAGCTCCGCTACTGATAACAATTAAATTCCACTGAGAAATCGCTGTTGAAAGCAGACGATAAGTACTCAGAATCGTAAAGAGTGAAAATATAAAGTTCGACAAAATAACAAACATGAATTGCAAGGAAAAACATTCATTAACCAGTTCCACGATTTCACATAAAATGGTTTGAATTTGACTCAGTTGTTGAATCATGAAAATGTGACCATGCTTTAACATTTTAGGAGAAGAAGTTGATATTTGGTTGGTATAAATGTTCACGTTGTTATCAAAGTGTAAGGTTGCAAGAAGTCGATTGAATTCAATAAATCTTGCTCTAACGATAAAAACGACGTGAAAAAATTGTACGACGATGGTACATATTGTAATATTATGAAACAAGGAATTTAAAAAGTTATTTATGGAGATACCTATCGTCAAATATTTTACGTAAATTGCATAACAAACAATAATAAACAAAGTAAGGCAACCATATACAAAACACAACTCGAGAAGTAGATATTTCTGTATCCTTTTGTGACAAATTTCACCTCCAATTTTATTCAAACGATCATCAACAACTTCTAATAAATTTACTAGCCGATCAATTTTACTGCGATTCACAAATTGAGGGAGCACTATTATTAGATTCAAGACAGACCCGCATATTAATTGAATTTGTACAAAATATGAAAAGAAATTACTGAATCCAGAAAATTCTAATATCATTTGGTAGCATAAGTATACCGAGAATATGAAACGTAGAAAAACTAATGCAACGCCAGCTAATAAACAAAGCTCCGATTGTTTAGACCGGAATGATGCCAATCCGAGTAGCTTGACCATAAAAAACATTGGCGCCAATACATCACGCACATTTTGCGGTTTGAAAAACATTTTACTTTTAACAGCTTATTACCCAACTTAAGCTCTCTCACTTATGTCTATTTGACTAAGCTAGGACACATACAGGCTAATATTAATCTATTAAGTATGAGTACTTTAAGTAATAATGTAAGAAGAATGTTAATTTACCTAAAATACTTTTTGTTTTTAATTTTCTTAATAGAGTTATATAATGTTGTGCACTTTAACTAATTTGATATTTCTATTGCTCTGCGACGAATTAATCTAATTCTAATCGATACCTCTTATTGCTCCATATAAATTATAATTAATTTACGGGACCTAAATAGTTATTGGCTTGGTATAAGTGTTTCCATATTAAACACAAACATGGATGTTATAGTCAAATTCCGAGAGTTCGGTAGTGACTCATGCTTAAAAGGATCCAAAATAGGATACTTTGAAAAGGGTAGCTTTATTATTCAAAATGCAGTAAAGTAGATCGCAAAATGTTGTATATTATGTAACATTCTTTAAATAAATAAATGTAAATTAAATTTTAAATTTTGTAAATTGTAAATTTTGTTATATTAGATAAACCTTTAATATACGTAACTTTGTTTACCGAGTTGTGTTATTTGTAGAATATAAATTATGTTATCTAATCCACAATAATCACAAAGCTGTTTTATAATGAAAATTTATTTTATTTTTAATCACAATTGCATTTTAAAACTTGCAGATCTGGTAATAATTTAAATAAATAATGTAATTGACAAATTTTCTGAATTTTCTACATTTACACTAACAGTTTATTGTTCCAAACAAAAACTTCCTAATCTAAACATCTAAAATATTCCTTAAAAATAAATTATAATTATATATACAATATTAGGACTACACTATACGAGAATGTATGTATGTACAACAAATGAACGTTTTCATAAAGGCTTCCACGAAACAACAGCTCTTTGTGAGTCAGGTGCTCTTCCGAATGGTTTGCTGCCATCAGGAGCAGTGTACAGATTCACTTGGTAGTCTGTCATCACTGTGTAACCATAGACGTCCGTGCCAAGTTGCTAGGATTAGAAAATAAATTTAAATATTTCTGTTAAGGAAATCTTATCTCTCGGATGATAAATTGCTTACTTGTGTTAACGGGCTTGTGTTTGTTGTGAAGATTCCTGCAAATTGTCTATTTCGAGCTAACCTGAGAACCTCAGATTCCATGTACTGCATGACCGCGATATTCTCTTGAGCTGAGAGATGTGAGGCTGTAGCCATCATGAAGGAATGGAGAACTGTTCCGACTCCAGCAGGTAGCTGATTATCTCTGAAATCGATTTTTAATTATGAAGAAGCCCATAAATATATATGCACTTGCAAAAAATTATAATCACCTAACGGGCCCTTCAATATGTTCCAAAAATTCAAATACAATTAAGAGTTTACTGTCAATTTCAACTTCTGGTTCATCTCTGGCGTCAAAGTTTAGTGCTACCCCTATTGTGACGTCATTTTGATCCTTAACTACGAAGCTGAATCTTTTCTCAATTAATGATTGCCATATTTTATCCAATAGATTTGTGTAGTCTGTTGTTTTGATATCTGGCATTAGCCATTGTTCCAAATCAGCTTTCTCAAAGAAACTACTGGTTACCATCCTGAAAACAGAAAATTCATTCTAAGTTTTTGAACAAACTGTAACAAACAAAAAAAATTACAAAATATGTCAAGCGTATATTTCGTAATTTAGAAATGATAATCTGATGCTCTTAATTTTGTTGAATAAATGGTTGTTGTCAGTATATAGTAATGCCTTCTAGATACGAACACAATTTTCGAATAAATTTTAATTCAAGTTTCGAAGCAGTTGTATTGTTACATTAGTTGTCCTTAGATATGCGTTTTATAAACATTGTTTATTTGCGTGCGTTGTTCTTGATACAACTTTCTTTTGCTGTTCATGTATAAAACATGTATTTATGTATAATAACAGTGCATAAATATGTTCAACATCCATGCAGTACGTAGTTACTTACTCATACGAATCTTCCTTGTGTTTATCATGTAGAAATTCACTAGCATAAGCAGATGTTAGTTTTGTATCCAACAATTCTGACTTTTCGTCTGTAGTCAGCCTTTCGAGAATTTCTCCCAAATCATTGGAAGTGATAAAATCAGTAATTCCTGTAAAATTATAACTAGTTTAGTTAAGATTCAATAAAAACGTGTACAGTGTTTGTATTAACGTACCAATGAAGTAGCCTTGTTCCCTAAGTTGCGTTACAGTGACAATGGAATTCAAAGAATTTCCTCCCAGTTCATAGAAATTAGAAGTCTTGGATAACGCTCCCCTTGTTGAACGCCCGATTACATTGCCTACAGTTTCAAATAAGACCTGTGCTTTTGTCATTTGATTTTCTGGGATTCCGGAGTAATCAAAGTCCAAAGTGATACTGGTATCATCTAAAAGGTTTAAACAATTGTAAATATTATTTTGAGAATAATATAATACAATAATAACTATTAATATGTATAGTAATATTTTTAATAATTTCGTACCATTGTTGTTAGTGTTTTCATACATTTTGAGTAAAGTTTGACGATCGATTTTACCATTTACCAGCAATGGAATATTTTCCAAAACAATTACCTGAAACACAAAATTGTTTAATACTTATTTGATTGGCATTGTGACTAAATTGAAAAATATTCAATGTGAAAAGTATTGCCAATAATCCAGGCGTTAGTTTTCTGTACATATCACTTAATTTATAAACAGTTTACGTAGATATGATAGCTGATGACGTATTCTTACTTGTGGAATCATGTATGAAGCCAAGGCGTTTTGTAAATTGGATTCAATTTGTAGTCCAGTTATTGTGCTATCGCTAATGCAAGTTACAAACGCAAGTAAAGCCTGGTCTACATCTCCTGGTTTGTAGCAGAGTACGACTCCTATAAAGTATAACTTCTAGTTAATTAAATGTACAAACAATTATTAAAAAAGTAACAATATAATTATACCTTTTTCAACGCCTGGAGATGCTACAACACATTTCTCAACTTCCGATAAATCAACTCGGTGCCCACGAATTTTAACTTGTGAATCAGTTCTACCTTCATAAACAAGAGCGCCTTTTTCTATTCTTGCAAAATCTCCAGTTCGGTAAATGCGAGAAAAGTCTGTGAAAATTGTTACGAACATTTTTGAGTTATACCGCATTCTTAATTTTGTATTGTTGAAATTAAATTACTTACTTGGATCAACAGCAAGTGAGTTCTCAATAAATCGGTCAGGATCACGGCCATTGACATACCCTGCAGCTAGGTTTAAACCAGCTACAAACAATTCACCAACTTCTCCAGTTTTAACAGGTTTCTGTTGTGAATCCAGTAAGTAAACTATCGTATTGTCTAGAGGGTAACCTGCATGAAACACAAAATGTAATATTCTACCTTTCACTCTTCTTACAAAGTGTCGACTGTTTCTTACCGATGGGAACTTTCTCCATTCCTTTAAGTTGGTCTTTACTTTCGCATGTGAAGAATGTGACGTCACCCATGACCTCTGTGCTGCCATAAAAGTTACAAAGGATATGATTCTCTGAAGAAAAATAATTAAAGAATTCTTGTGCTAATGAAACAGCTAGTGGTTCCCCAGAGCAGACCCAAATTCTGAGAGATTTTAAGGCAGATTGGTTCTTCTGTAGAGGAAGGTACAAAAGTAGTGAACGCAAGAGTGAAGGGACCAACACTAATCTCTCAATCTAAAATGAAAATAAACAAGTTATTCCAATAGAAATAAATTTGAAAGTATTTTTTTAACAGACTGTAATATACTCTTATATCCCAAAAACAAACCTTGTAATCTGAAAGGACTTTTACCAAACGCTCAGGATCTCGAGTGACTTCCTTGGAAACAACAAGAATTGCCAGTCCTAAAATATTTAAAATATTGTATAACTTTCTTATTTGAAAGTACTTTAGTTGCAGTTGTATTTGCTGCGGACTTTCATTTAGCAGTTAAAAGTGTTAGCTGTTTCTTAGAACTTACCATTTAGAAGAGGAGACCAAATTTCACTGACGGAATCTACAAAAGTTAAAGCTGTTTTGAAGACTGCAGTGTGTTCGGTTTTGGAAAAAGGAAAGGCCTTCCATTGCCACTGCAGCCTGTTCAGCAATACGCTGTGAGGAAGGCGCACACCTGGAAAATAATGTTCTGTCAGTACATGTTGCAAACAGCTAAATTAGAAGCTAGAAGAGGAAGGCACTTCGAATGACATGGTGATTCAGAAGCTGATATTATATAACATCAAATTAGGTTTAACATTTTTTAGGTCAGTAATTGCATAAATTTAACAAAGTCATCATGTAATGAATTTAAAAAGGTCAACAAAAAAATTAATTGTTATAATAATAATTAATAACTGATTAAGATATATTCAACCTCCAAAAACAAATATTCAAGTAACGGTAGCCAAGGTTCCAAAGTCTTATTGAACACAATTTATTCTAACTGAGATCTTATTCATGCCGGAAGTGGATAATATACTTTATTTTGGTTGTAACCTTAAAAGTTTACAAAACTATTTCACCGTATTTCCTTCTCTGGTTTACGAATGTTTGCAATGTTAAATATCATTCCCAGCTACTGTTTTAATTTTATTTTAAATTTAAATTTTATATTAACTGCGCTTGTATACATATATTATAAAAGAGATATCTCCATAAAATGGGTTGTGAAGTGCAACACTTGCAACAATTAATTTATTTGTGTCACAAGCATTAATGTTAAACATTTCTATTATTATTATTATTGCGAGGCAGTTTAAAAATAAACGTTTCCGGGTATAAAAGTTAATTTTTTATGTTTTAGTTTATGAAGGCAACTATGTTATAATTAATTACCTTTTGGAACTCCCGTGCTTCCGGAAGTATATAAAACAATGGCTAAATCATCTCTAGCATGGCATAGACATTCTCCTTGTGGTAGATTTTCATTTGATAAGTTCTTTGAATCTCTTAAAAGTTGTTCATACGATATACAATGTGTTCCCTCAAAAGCGCTGGTGTCATCTACAACAAGTATACAATAAATCTTCATTCTGGTGAATTCTTGTTTCTATGAATAGATTTCTATAGGGGTACATACCGTTTTCATCATATATAATGAGAGCTGGTTGTGATTCTGTTAAAATGTGCTTAACTCTCCCTGAAGGGAAGCTTGGATCAAGGGGAAGATAAGCAGCCCCTGATTTCCAAATCGCTAGAAGCGCAGTCACCAACCTATAAGCGTACATTTAATATCATTTTATTAATATGTATTATTTTTATGATGAAGCAAATTTGAAATATTTTGGTTGTGCTCTTTGCTATTACCTATCGCTTGGCATCATTGACACAGCCACCAAATAGTCACCATCTCGGTTAGAAGGAATCTCTTGGCTACTTATTATGCTTAGTATCCCTCTGGCTAATTTATTTGTTTCGGAATTTAGTTGGCCGTATGTAGTTTTCTTTAGTTTGTTTGCATCTGCAAAGTGAATAATGTTATGTAATGATATTTTGTCTATTTAGATAAGTGTGTATAGGTTACTGGGGAGTGGGAGATTATTTAATATCATTTATGGTCAGTGATGGATTAATCAAGACAAATGATGCACCTTCCTTGGAATAGGTGTAATTAAATTGAATAGTTAATCGTACACTCAGAAGTTCATGCAGAAGTTAAATACTTAAAAATATTCAATGGCCTTACCGTTAAATATCAATGAAACTTTGTCAGAGTTATTCACAGCAACATCTTCCAGCATCCTGTGCAATAATGCTGACTGTAGTTTTTTTTGTTCTCCCTTTAAAATGGACAAGTTGAGCAATGACCCCATATTTCAATCTGCAAGACGAATGTTTTATTAGTGTTGTGGATCTCGAAACAACAAAGCCAACTGGAGTGGCCCTGGGTTCTATTTCTTAATCAAATAAATAAAGTTTTCCTATATTTTTTCTTTTGACGACATTGACAGACACGTGCCTGGTTAAAGTTGCGAATGTAAAATGCATACAAAATGGATTGATTTTTGGTGCAATATTAAAATATATTTGATCATATTAAAATATTGAGTAAATAAAGGGTTAATAATAAAAAATCTTACGTACTATCGATTTTTCAATTCTCAGTTAACTGAGGTTTATTATAAACCGGTTGTTTCCCAGTTTTCATTCTTCTTCGAGTTGAACATAACTGTAGTTTTCATTAGTTAACTGTGGTAGGTCTTTGACAAAACAATAACCTCATTTCACTTTTAAAATGTAACTTCACTTATGCTATTACGTTGCGAATATATGTTACAAATTCTAAACTCATTTGAAACCGTCTTAAACGTCATTATGTTATTGCGTTTGCTTTACGTTTCATGCCAACACCCAATTAGTATTTACAAAGTGCTGTTGCAGTTTGTTTATGTACCGTGCTCTAAAACACTGTAGATATTTCATTTCTCCACTTGTAATAGCAATTATATAACATAACAAAAGTTTTGTTTTCCTTTATTTCTATAGATGTTTGCTATGTGTATGGTCACTGATGCATGTATAAGCAGCATGAAAGCACGCCAAACATCGTTTCTATTTCAACACTAACCAGTGTTAGCAATCGTAAAGAAACGAAATTGCAACAATGACAGGCAGTGTTGCAGCAACGCGACTGCAATGCGCAGAAACCCACCGCACGTTGCACGGTTACGCTGATTTAGAGAAAAGCAGTGCACTGGGGTTCATTAAAACTAATCAGGATATAATAAACATAAACAAACCATTCATTAACAACGATTTCTGCTAATAACTGATATTAGTAAGTCTAAGATTAATTTCAATCTAATAGCTATTTGTTTCACACTTATATTAGTTTTTATATTTAGTAATTTAATACATCTGAAATAATGAATTTAGTAGCATTCCTAACCCTATTCACTGGTAAAACAACAGTACAACCTCGATACTGCAATCCGCACATGCAACAATATGTTAAAATACCACACAGATTATAAATCAGCTCTCAGCGTATGCAACGAATGACTGATTGCGTAAATAACAAAACAAAACAACAATGGGTTCATTGATATCTGACGTCTGTAGCTCCTCAATGTCGTACTCGTACGTAGTATTTCTATGCACCAGTATTATTGTGGACTGGTTTACGTTCATTGTTATATCCAACCTGTCGGAAAAGAATGATTGTGTACAGGTTTGTTTGCCTCGCGTTTGTTATCGTTTTTACTCTGAAACAAACTGGTTTTTGGCTGAACAATTCTTTGCAAGGTCGTTTTTTATGTCTGGTGTAATAACTTAAATGTTACTATCGCATTTAAACATAGTTTTTTAATATACCGTTGTTAAAGCTAGGGTTCCATTCCGTAATCATTGTTGAATAAAGTTATAGATAAAGTGATGAGATGTTATATATTGAAATACGGAATCATTTTCACACTTATTTCTATGGATACGTGCACACTTACGACAAAACTGTCTTAAGACAAAATTTACCGTTGTATCTGCATGCATTCATGATTTATTCAGAATGAGTTATTTAGAAGTTTATATTGAATATGTAATTATATGTAAAATTGTATCCTCTATCTGATTTAATATCGGGAAACTCATAACAACCATCAAAATTATACTGTAGATAAACTTTTCGAACATTTTCCTTATATTTTATAAGGATTCATTTCGAATTTAATTCTAGTACACAATCCAAATATAATTTATACAATCTCTAATTCATTTATATCTAGTCAATTTTTTAACCTTGCCGAGCCTCCATTCCTTACGTTAAATTTATTGTAAACATGCTTTACTATAAACCGGTAAATTGCTTTTGATATATTACACAGTCTGACTCTTTCATACTTTAGTTTTTATATATGAAATTAAACAAACTATCCCTTTCTAATCAAAATTGAATGTATAATAAATGTGTATTTGTATATTAGTTGGTCTATTAATAGATTAACCAATTAAATAGATGTATGAGTATTAGTCATTTACACAATTAACACCATTATGTAATTACAATGTTGTGTAAATAACAATCTACTTTTAAAAAGAAATTAAAACCCAGTCTTAACCTTGAAATGGTAATTATAATGATGTGTTATGACAAAATATGATTGCTTGCTCCAAATAATTTAATTTTTTGGTTTTACATACGATTATTTTTGTCTTGTATTAAAATCAATAAACTGGGTAGTTTCCCATTCTTAATAGTTTTTATAAATTCATTAAAAATTATGTATTTTGTTTTTTATTAATTTTTGTTTATTTATTTAGAGGTAAATGCTACATAAAAGTGTTCTGCGGACTGTCAATAATAAAGAATAGCATTTTATGCATTACAGCTAATTAACATTTTGCGTAATGCATTTTTACGAGCACAATCTAATTGCATCCGAGCTGTCAACAGTCCTTGGTGGATTGTGTTGTATTGTACTTTACGACCGAGTTAATGACTCTTTAACTTCACTTTCTATAATATCACTCGTACGATATTAGGTTAATGTTAGTCATTGCGATATTTTACTATTCAAATGATTGTCATGTCCTCTAATTTATTTCTTGAGCTATGACTTGTCACTTGGTCACTTGATTTTTATATACGTACCGGTATCATTACTCCGAAGAGAATGGATTACGAAATTGTCACGGAACGGAAGCATAGAAAACAAAATTAATTGTAATTGTCGAACAATAATTAGGTGCGAAAGGTCGTATCCACAAAAAAGTTATTATTATTCCATGATTTATTTGTTTCTGAAGGTCGTTGAAGGCTGAGATTGTTGACACTGATTCTACGAAAAATGATTCTATTTGATCAAAAGAATTGGATTTGAAAGTATATTCACGGAATAGTGGACCAAAAGTTGGGGGTTTCGTGAAATATATTGGTTTGGGTATTTTGAACTGTTTTGTTCAGGGCTGTGGAAACGGAAGGATTCTGCATCCGGCTTGAACACCTTACAGCAGGGCAATTAAATTTCTATTAACTTTAACAACATTTTTAAGGCCTATAATTAAAACAATAATTAACTAAGTTGTAGAGTGTAAATCTATTATATTCCCACTATTAAAAAAAAAATCAAATTTTTCACAATTAACTTGACAAGTACATCTAATCTACACTTCTAGAATTTAAGTTATTGTTCACAACTCAACTGCGCTTGCTTTTACCGACTCCGCAGTCCTGGTTTTGTCTTCTATTTCCACCTGGAACTCATTGAGTGTTGAATTATTACGATTTGTTTTTTGTTGTACTTGCTTGGCATGTGCGTGTTGGATGCAAAAGTTATTTAATTAATTACAAATATGATTAATTCTATAATTACAGTTGTCAAGCATAATTAGTAATTACATGAGAGGCATATGTATTATTTATTACTCTTAAAATGAATTGCACTGTCTATTTAATTAATACTTTGACTGCTTTGTGATTTGAATTGATTAAATTTGTATGTTTAGAAGGTATGCTTTATATTTAAAACATAAAAAATGTTGACCGCTAAACCGAACGTGAATGCTAGTGTTGATCGATCGCTAAGTGCTTTATATAATTAGCTATTAATCGAAGTAGAAGTTTTGTATGATGCTGAATCTTGGATCAGATATATCACAGTGCATCAACAGAATATTAAAATGATATTTCAGGAACAACAAACTAAGTTCGTGCGCTTTTGTGTGAAAAAGAAAAATGGTAATTTCCCCCCATGTCATCTTTTCACACATTGAGGACCCACTATTAAAATATAAATTGATAAATTGAACAGATAAATGAAGCACTTTACTTCAAAGCGACAAGTCAATTTACATGAGTCGGTCCTGCATAATTTACAGTATTTATTTATTAATTAGCTACTCTACTATTTATCTAATTCCATTTAAATAACCTGAATCAATTCACTGGATTGTATACCGGATTCGCTATACGAATCTGCTGATGCCAATGGTTGGAATAGAATGATTCGGCCTTAGACCATTGAGATTGGTTATCATTATGTGTACTTTGTGCAATCAGAAACAAGATCACCAAGAATGTGACACATTTATAGAAATAGAAAGTACTAATCATTTTCCCAATGGTACTCTAGTGTTTCAGTTACCAATGAAAACCGGATGACATGTTTATCTTTACGTTTAAGAGCTTAAGATAAGGCAAACAGGTAGTGGCATTAATTCTAGTTTCCATATTCCTACTACAGCAGTTATAATGGGTTTATAAACGATTGGGATTGTGCAGTGGTTCTAAATGCACTTAACAATATTCCAACCCGTTGGAAATGTATGCAAAATCGAAAACGTGATTTGTGAAAACGTAATTTAAATTACATAGCAAAAGCACAAGTGAACAAAAGATTTGTCCCGCTTATATCTCGTAGCTTATAAATGATACTGTAATAATTTAATTTTATATCTTTGAGATATAAATTTATGTGAGAGAACGGTTTTCATTTACCGCCTGATGTCAATAACATAAAGACTGATTACATCTTAAACGGAACGTATGAATAAAATCTTTTCAGGTTTTGATATTTGACTGCGACAGTTATATCTGATATAACACTAGACCAGTTCTACTGGCCAATCAATGACTTAGCAATGTCAATAGATCAGTTATCCAGATCTACCTAGTCAATAAAAAACATCTCAGGGATCTCAACACATACTCGTTCTATATCTGAAACAAGGAACATAGCAACAGGCATTTGACCTAGAGTTCGGAAGCTTTGTGCAAATACCAGAATGCCCTAAACGGTAATAATCAAAGCACCGACATCGTCTATGAAACACCGTTCAAGAACTAGCCAATCAATTGATATTCTATTACAGTTCCAAGTGGTATGTCTATATAGCTAGCCTGCTACTACCGGTGCCGCTGCGGGTGATAAAAGAAACGATATAAAACTATGCTGCCGAGAATTACCGGTTGCGGAAAAAGATCACTGAAATGTTGTGAAATGTCATCATTGAGTTAATCATTACATTTCATTCCTTCGTTTTTATAGCCCAGCTGAGGTCAAAACAGTAAATATACTCAGAGCGTAATTTTATTAAATGGTTTATTTACAGATCTGGCTTTCGAGGGAGCAAATTGTGACTACAAACAATATATTTCACCGGAAGGTTTTTTTTTACATTTATTTTTTATTGTGGATATTAAACAAAAAGTATGTTTTGTCACTTAATTTTTTAATGGGAGCGGGGTGGTCTAAAATTGATTCAACCCCTGGAGAACGCACGACCTAAATTCTTTCTTTTATACAATTACTTATAGTTATAAAGATTCCTACCTTAGATTTAGATACTTTCTTAGTAACCCTATTTTTCGTCTGGAACTTTAACTACGACCACAGCTCACTCTAAAGTCTCACACGTATTTCTTACAGTCTTCAAAGGATCGCATTGCTGTTACTTATTATTATAGTATTGGTTCCATTCCATTTTGCTTACACGTAATTGAATGATCATTAATTTCTGCTTACTTTGCTAAACACAACATGTCCATGTTGTAATGCTACACTGCATGAGGTGCTGACGGCCTCACTAAGTACTAAGACCCTGTTAAGACAGCACTTTTGGACACACGCTGGACAACGTTGCAATATTCACTGTGTATTGGTGCCATTAACCTGTTAGCTGCAACTCAATTGCCTCACGGCTTATTCGAATTTAACCTTTTCTTCGAAAAATTACCTATCTATCAAAATGCATATCAAAAAAATCTGATCGCATAGTGACTTCTAGCCTGTAACAAACCAAATCCTTTAGAAGTTGGAATAAGAAAGGACACACACAGCACCACTGCGATGCAGCTTAGGTCCTGAAGATATTACTTACTGCTGACCACTCTTGTTAAACAAATTAATGAAAAGCTCGGGCTAGTACGGACTACAAAAACTTTTGCGATCAAAGTATTCCAAGATTTGATTATAATGACTAAAATTTTGTTGGATATGCTTTTTAGAACTTTTTGAAATAATGTATTTTAATTGGTTGAAGTTTTACTAACTTATAGTGATGAAATTAGGGTAAGAAATTGCATCATCTTCGAAGACTCCGCCTGCAGGCAATGATAGATTCCTCCCGCTGCAATCAACTACCTGTGTAAATGCTATTTGTTCTTTATCTTCTGGTTTAGTCGCGCCTTACGCCTCACGCCTCGCGGCTAGCGTCTTGCGATGTGGTGCGTACGCTTTGTTTAAAACACTTTCAATTAGTCCCGCGACCTTCATTATCCAATTATTGTATTTACAAGGACTAAGCGCTATTAACTCGAGTGGTAGTGGTAGTGGTAGTGGGAGAGAGACAATTCGAAAGGCTTTAAAGCCTTGCACTTTTTCTATTTATTTAATTTTTTTTTTGCTGAACAAGTAGCTGAATTATCATTAATATTATTTATTATGGATTCCGGAATTAATTTTTATAGAAATATGTATAAAAATTATAATGTTCCGTTTTTTTAAACAAAGTTATACACGAACAAGTGTCTTTAATATCTAAGACTTTAATTTCGACGAACATTGTCGACACGACGTTGTAAACACGTTCATTTTTCGAATTTAGGGATGATAGCTAAAAATAGGTGATCAAAATATAAGGCTTACGCTAATAAAGATATAGTCATCTGCGTATTCAAGATAGTTTGAGACGTATCATTAAGTAAACTTACCATTTCCAAGTGAGAGATATTTATTTTTTTAAATTATTATAATTAATTATTATATTTATACAGTAATTAAATAATCATCAAATGCATTGGATTTACGGTATCAAACATGGAGGAGAAGGGAAGCAGAAGGGAAGGTTTATTCAACGTTGTCACAGTAATCCTTTTCATATCTTCCACGTTTTATTCAATAAAGCCAATGCGTTGAATGCAAGCAATGCTAACCTGTGGATGCTTATTTGAAGACTACGTTTAACTTATAGATAGATATTCGATTTTACCACTTTACAATCATGCACATCTGTACATAGCTTTAGATTCTGTGATGCACATTTTTTATAAAAAGTTAATCAATAAGTTGCAACAGACACATTGCGTAAATTGTAATAAAAACAGGTTTTATAAATTCCACTGTGCATTGAACATAGTGTTTCACCGTTTCCTACTCCCCGATTTCGTTGAATACAGCAATCCAATCACGCTGCACGTTGCAAGCTGCACTTTGTCTAGCTGACGGCTTAAAACGTTAGCTCCCTCTTTTTTCAACACACATGCAACACTCAGCCACACAATTCTCTTGTCACAACAGAATTGAATGGAAAACATCCCGATATGTTGTTCGCGTTTATTTATGCCAGTGTGTGAATAATTAGCAATTCTCTGCGTATTAATAAGTACAGGGAATTTCCCAAACAGTAGATCACGAAATAAATATTCCATCGACGTTGCCGTGCGGTCTGCCTGATTGGAATGCAATTGCAATTTCCAGGAGATTCATGAGTTATTGTTTATAATTTTACAGTAATATTATTTCTTTATTATATATTCATCTATAATCATTAATAAACTTCTGTTTGTACAGTTAACCGAGTAGATACTGAAACTCGTCAGAGAATTGTGCGGCAACAATATCAAAGAAAATATAGGCAGTATCCCAATGTATTGTGAAATATATTTATATATATATATATAGTAGCTCTGTGCTACTATACAGAGTTTCTCACTGACAGATTTCGATGCGTGTATTATCACAAACAGTGTAAATTGTATTTAGCAAATTATTTAACAATGTTTCTGAGAATAAACAGAAACAGTTTTCGGCATAAACAAAAAACATCTGTGTACGTATTTGCATTTCTGGAAATTCTTCAAGATACGTCGTATTTAGACATTAAGTACTATCGAGGAAACATAACATGTTTGTACAGATTCTATCATCTACTTGATATATTTGCAAAAACAAAATAACACATCTACGTCAAGAATAATAAAGTTAACGGGCTCCACAATTAAAACAGTTGATTTAAATAAACGACTGGTTGATATTTCTTTTAGTGACTGATGATATTTTGTGTCATTGAGCTATTGATTTAAGTAGTACTAACTGGAACCTGGCTGAACGCAGTTATACGAATAAGCAAACTGATGCCGCTTGCATACAACTTTCCCTCTCATTTCTTCACACCGTATAGTACAATAAATGTGATGGTACGCGCCGTTTCAATCTACGATCGCGAAATGTATACTTAAATAAAACCTTGTGCTTTTCTTGGATGGCTTATTTTTTATCTTTGTCAAAAATTAAATTTTAAAATAAATATCTAGAAACAAAAGGCAAAACAATGCCACTGCAGCAATTCCAGTGCAACGAAATGCGTTTCTCTTTTAATTTCAACAGTTGTATTTTGTAAAATTGCAGGATATACATTCTTTATACTATTGCCAATCATTGTTTTGGAAAAACTAAAAATAAAACTATGAAATATTTTAAAGTAAGTTGGTATCATTTATTGTCATTATGTTATTTTAGATCTCGTTGAAGTGAAATTGTTTTAGGCACGGTACGAAGAGCTTGCTACCCAACCTTATTATTTATTACATTTTATTATTTATCGATGTTTAACATAATTTTGTTACATTGTTATACTACTAATATATTTATCTAATATATAAAGATATAAAGATAACTTTCGTTACGTACCCTTACATTATATTAACATAAAGAAATTGTGTAAAAGGTAAACTTTCTTATGTACAATAAATATTAAATATACGCAACTGTCGTTACCGGATTATAAGTTACATAAGTGAAGTGTTTGTTTTATTTATGTACGTTACTAACCTGTTATGTTGTTAATAAAGCAAACTATTTTATCAAATAAGAATTACATGAAACAGTTGTTTTAAATAAGGATTTTTTAGTTGATAAAACAAAATCCTAATAATTTTTATATAAAATATTGCAGAAGTATACGTTAAATTGTTAATAGGGATAAATGCAAATAAGGCTTACCTTTCTTAGAGCAGCAAAGAAATTTCACAAATACAAAACAGCACAGTTCAAAATTAAAAAGTGTTTTTTTTAATTGTTAACAAAATCAAAACAAACACAATTGAAATTTAATTTATCAGTAAATTCAAAATAATTTTATTTAGTGCTAAGTTGAAACGAAACAAAATCGGTCACCACTGGAGAACGCACCAACAAGAACAAATCAAACCGCCTCTGATGCTGATAACCCGTGACGGCTACAGTTTCCAAACTAGTCCCTAACAAATGGTTCAGGTGGATCTTATATGCATTGCCCCGTCCGTCCTTGTCCTGAGTTTGACTCCCTACTGCACAGCTACACACAGTTAAAGGATAAATTATTCAGCATTACCATATTGCCCTCTTTGTCTGATTAATACAATTGTCCGTATATAGAAAGAGAAAGGCCACGCGGCACTGTATGTACGAAAGTAAATAATGTGGTAATTCCGAATTAAAAAAATGTTTTGCGATTCGGAGTTCGTCAATCAGAGCAATTAAGTGATTCGGTGGTGGGAGAGAAGGGTCAGGTACTGACTTGTCGTTCATGTAGATTATGGAGTTGTGGAATACGCTGTGTGATGTTTACGTTTGGGAAAATCTAGAATACCACACAACACAGTATGACAGAGAAATGTTTGCAAGTGTGTGCGTGTGTGTCGGATATTAGTCAGTTGACACTGAAATTGCAATATATCGTCGTAAATCTGATATCCCCGATTTATGTAAATATCTGAGAATCTTGTGACGGACACGATTTCCGGACCAGCGCAATATTTTTTAGGTTTACCTGCTATTTGTTTATACACTTATTAGGTAGCGGTGTGATCACATATGAGGTCTATTGTTTGCCCATTTTGATAAGGTCAGACATCTGGAAGAATTTAGATGTTCAAGTTATCAAGCTTAGAATCTTTATGACTTAGTTAATTTTTGAAATTGTATGTGAATCTTTCTATCCTTTACGAATTAAAAGTTATGCAGCAGAGATTATATTAATTATTACTAAGTATATAACCTTATGAATGTTGTCTAGGAATAAATCGACCTTAGAGGTAAAGCACTATACAGTTCGATCTTATTATACCATACGAGAATGACCTTGCTGTAATTTACGACTTACTGATTAAGGATAACTAATAACAGTATAACTTACCTGTTTACTTTTTTTTTTAATTCAGAAAAATACGAAAAATTAGAAGTATATAGGTGATAGGGAGGGAGCCGCGTCACAACTTTTGCGGGAGGGACACACATCCTCAACGTGGCTCTAGATTAAGTTGTATATTCTCATTTAAGATATGCATAACTGACATTATGGACTCCTACAGAGGAAATACGTATCACGTGATACAAAAGTTCTTGAAAGAAATTGACTGGAAGGACAGGAAATAGAGAAAAGTAGAAATCAGGAACTTATATTGTGTCCACTTATAATAAATCACACAATACTTACTCACTCGAATTTATTTAATGCGCGTTATCAGATCAGGTTTTCAATTTGCTTCAGATTCAGACGAACAGTACGATTATCGTATGTGTAAACTTTAAATTCTGAACGACGGATCTGAATCTGAAAGTGAAGACAGATTATTGTATGAAATTTGAAATTGAATCAGAGTTTGATTGAAGAACTGACACATAATTCTTAATCGCTCAAAGTATTTATCTTAACGACAAATATGCAACATTCCACTCTTGATTATAAGCAACGTTGATTGTTTAAGTGATACTAACGCAAATAAAAAAAGAAACGGTAAATTTAAATTATTCAAGAGCAACTTATCTAAGACATCAAAAACTGAATTCGTCCTTCAGATAATTTGTACTTACGCAATATTTGTTTTTGTTACAATTTTATGTTAATACCTCCAGGAAGTTTATTCATTTCGCAGGACGTTTCATAAAAATAATTACAGGTATAATGTAGGTATCAAGATTTGATCTTGTTACATATTTATCCGCGTCTCCACTATTTTAAGTATATACCCTAAGTTAAAAAATTGGTTTTGTTATTCTGATGTCAATTTTCTGAAAATTATTTAGTTTGCTGAAGAATCCCGAGTGGAATCATACCTGTGATGTGCGAGGATACTGATTAGGCCGTTCACAAGCATTCTTCACTTCCTTATAAGGCGCTGGTAGGAAAAGTAACGCGGCTGCGCTCAAAGACCTTTCAGGCTTCTCGAGTTCTAGTCAGGCTATAGTCGGGCTAACTTTATATATTTAAACTAATTATTTTATTAAAAATTTGAACGTTAAATATCTTTTTACATGATGAATACATAATATGTTTATACTCGTTTCTTTTCAGATCATATTTTACAATATAAAAACAGTTTCTAGCTGCCATCTACAAGACGGAACTTCAAACTATTATAATTGTGTCTGCTATTTGCCGCGTTGAGTTTTAATTCTGGATTTTAAGACTACTTTGATGCGGTCTATATTCTTCTTGGCTGATAACTCTGGCTCACCTTTTCGTGCGTTAATCATGGTCTACATATTAATTAACTTTTTACATGACATAGATATTATTTTGGTAATTAGAATCACAAACTTTTTTATTACCTTAGCAGAACTTTCGTGTACAAAACAAACACCTTGCACCTGTTCTATAAAAACTATTGTTCACTCATACTGCTACATGAACTGCTGTATCAAAATGATATTACGATAATTATAACAATGTAAAGTATGCCAAATTGACCAAGCTGTCTGTAGTGTAGTTGTAGTGTATAGTTATAGACCTAG
The DNA here is from genome assembly GCA_963678705.1 of Panorpa germanica. Classification (NCBI taxonomy): domain Eukaryota; kingdom Metazoa; phylum Arthropoda; class Insecta; order Mecoptera; family Panorpidae; genus Panorpa; species Panorpa germanica. Next base: position 5,501,050 of record OY783211.1, on the reverse strand, counting down.
AACACCGCGGCGCGCTCCGTGTTCCGGCCAAATCTTACACCGATAACGGATAGCCGTTGGGAGTTCTGTTGTAATCTTTCTTTGCGTAATAGTTGTTAAATAATTTCAAGGTTATCTTACATCACTTTCCAATAGAGAGTAAACACTGAATAGTAACCGGTGAGGTATATTAATGTGCATAAAACATAAAAAAAGGTAAAAAAAAATCAGGTTACAAGATTCTTACGAGAATACACCTAGTAGGTATAACGGATCGTATTCACTAGGAGTTAACATTAGAGTATCTTGTTACTCTTGTTTCAATGAGTGTACTAAATTTAGTCGTAGTTTTAACAACATACAAAGTTGGTAAATATGAGAAACAGTATGAAAAACAATATTAACGTGTGGACAATTTCTTCCCATGTTTGATACGATAATTCTATTGTGTTCGATGCGTGCATTACGGACCTGTTACTTGCTTGCTAGCCTTTGTAAGAAATACCATAACTGCCAAAAGCAGATCGGCTAAATTGGGCTACACTTACACCTATGAGTCCATTACTATAACAATAATCTGTTTGACAAATAATAGCCTCTATTATAATTAGTTTTACAATACTACATATTTAATAATGATTAGTTATAACTGTGTAATTTTTCGCGGTTTGCGGTGTAAAGAAAAATTTCATTGACGCAAATAGTTGACACATACTTGGAAATTGTACCTTTTGCAAAAATAGTAATTTACTATGGACTTCCGAGGCACTCTGGTAATGGATTTGTTAAAAATAAACATAGTTTGTGAATCATTTAATAAAGTATCAAATAAGCAGTGCCCTATATCTTTAACATATGATTAAAATCGTACTCTCTTTCTCGCTCATGAAAGCTACCTGTTTCGCTCGAATATATTAACTCGACGCATCCTATAATTTTTGTGGTTTCATACCACTCTTTTAACTGCTAACATCTTTTATCATATTGTAATTAATTTGCATAGATTGGATATTTATAATCCTGAGCCTTACATTAATAGTAAATAGCATCATTTTATAGAATTTATGACTAAGAATATTGACAATCTGTATGCCCATGTTCCAATATTCTTGAACAACTTTAGAGGTATAGATAATTAAGCACATATTCCTGCTCATGCGCAGATCATATATTTATATTTATTTATCTGAAACTGGTTGTGTGCATACAAAAACTTAACCTATAAAATATTCAATAATTTCGACTTTTATAGTATTACAACATAATCATATTTTTATCTAAGATTATTTAGAATGCATACTTAGATGTAAATATAATTAAATATTATTTATATCTACATGCAAAATACAGTAAGACAAGAAGGAGAGGAAACTCGGCACATAGACATACTTGAAAATATGAATGAAAAACCTTATTGTCTTTATTAATAAAACTACTTTAATCTCTTTAGTTTAAGTACCCAAGTACCCAAAATTCTTAAAGATTCAAATTATTGCAGCTTACATAATTATTTTAATAAAATTTATAATTGAGTTGACGTTGTTGTTACCTAAGAAATATGTTTATGACACATATAATATACAATAAATAATTTTTTTTATCGATTCACTAAATTGAAATTACCTCTACCAACATGAATGACCTGCAAAAAACCGCGATTAATTCTGTTCCATTATTTAGACGGTCTACGGTTTACGGTTATAGTTTAGTCGTTCACTGAACAATGGGAGTGATAACCGCACTGTACTATAGAGTGTGGCCTTGATTATGATAGATTACATAAGATATTATGTAAGGCTTGCTACGTAAGAACCAATTTGTTTTGCTTTTAATTGCGAATGTAATAATGTGTTAACGCGCGAACGAATCAAACAGCAACCGTTCAGGGCAACAGCCAGATATTGGGAAACCCCTTTATGCGCTGCGTTAGTCACTGTAAAATGAATCAAACGGATTCTTCTAAACATACAGATAGCAAGTGGTTAAACATTACAATTTACAAAAGCTTATTCTGGTAAATCTTATAGTTTTGAATGTGGTATTAATTTATGTTGAATATTTTTATGGTTCAATTGTTATTTAATTGAAAAGTACTATTTCTTTTAATGTTAAATCAATCATCGGAAGGTGATAAAAAGTTAGACATACTTGTCCAAGAAAGATACACGCACATACTGTTCCAAAGTGAGACCAGCCTAAAGAACGGGTTACGTTTTTCTAACCAAGGAAATTTACCCGTGAGCTACTCTGGCTAAAGGAATCTTTGGTCTACTCAAGTGCAATCTTGTTCTGCATAGTCAATACTAATGCTTGCAAGAAACACGTTACAAAAAGTAGAATTTTGTGAAAAAATGATTACATATGCCTTGCGTTTCAATAGATTATTGAACACACCCTGTGTTTTGAATGGTAATTAATTCCATTTCATGTATTTACAAAGTTCTAATTCATTTACATAATTCTCATTAATTTTATAATTGATTTATTCCAAGCAAACGCAACATTTGATTGTGGTTCCACCAAAATTATATTTCATTATTATTAGTAGAAGTACGTAAGTGAAATGTATACCCAAAATAATTTATTGGGATTTTTATTGGGTTTTTTTATATTTTTAATTCATTCCACGGCTTGGTATACTTTTTATTTTGTTTACTGATCAGTATTATTAAGAATTTTTTATACATACGATATTCAAGGTCATGATTTCTTAGTTTTATTGTCTAGTAGTAGGTACACGGCAGTATTGACACGTTCGACACCTGCGACAAATGTAAGAAATAGTGACAGTTATTCTTTTCATGTTTTGAATATTATATAATGGGCTTGTCACCTCATTTTTTAGGGGTCGATTTTTTAATTATTGATGAAATAGCTGTTAATAAATGTATGTATATAACTGGGTTTGTATTGCTGCGTTATTTCAAAGCTGACAATTAGTAAACGTCGAAAGGGAGACTCCACGTTTAGATGCGTTTGAGTATAAAATATAACTGCCCATAGACTTTGTTAAAGAAACCCGAACCCGAACCCGACGATGTAATATTTAGTCCCTCCGGTATTTATAACGAAGATAATCACACAGACAATGTAGGAGGAGGTGCCTTGTGAAAAAATATCTTAATGTAGTAAATGTAAAAAGTACAAAATATGAAAACTATCGTAATATTATAACATAAACGGCTTCATGTAAAATAATCTTCCGGTTTTAAATAATCTAGAAAACGTCAACTTGAAGAGTAATAAAATGGAACCAAAATCGAATCTGAATCTGAAGATTTGATTTGATCGTCTAAAAAAGCATTTAAATTGATGCTGCTTGTCCACTTACCACTGCATGACATACGATTGACTCAAATAAACGTTACGAGTATGAATTAATCTCTGTTAATTGCTTTACTCCATACAATGTTATAGTCAAAGTTACGAGAGTTCGGCGGCGACTTATACTTAAAACAAGTTGTGGGGTATAAACTGTCGATATAACTAAAAAGCACTGACTCACTTATTTTTCTATGATGTATATAGAAACGAATAAGATAAAATTCATTATCGTACTATAGATTTATACCGCTCTTATAACCTTTTTTAAGTATAAGTCACCGCCGATCTATCGTAACTTTGACTATATCTACGTACTACAATGTTATATGGTAAATAACATACGTATGTGACAAATTCGAATAGAATTAAAAAAGAACAGAATGTAATTGTTTTGCTGCAGACGTTGGTGAAACAATCCAACTAATATCTTTCTATTATACAACTGTGTTTTATGCCAATAATTTCAGCATACCGTTTTACAAATACTTTAATATTAATTGCAAATGGTCACCCCATACTATCAGATCTTCGTCTCCGTTCAGATCTGCCATTCAAATTGTAGTATTTACATGTACGATAAACGAACAGTTTGTCTGAATCTACATCTGATCTGATCTTGTATAAAGCCCTTAATTGTAGCAATTTATCATAAATGCTTTGACATATTGCCTTGTACGTTTCTTTAAGATCAAATAAATAACATTAATTACGCGTTGTACACATAAACATCTCATCTACATTCCGTTAGCAGCAATATTAATTCACCGCCGCACTTCCAGTTGAGCTTGGCGCTCCTCTAGCTCGTACCTGTCCTTGAGATTTGCAATAAATCCATAAATGAGTAACCAGATCAGTCCAAGATTATACCATACATACTCATAAATCCTGTAGGTAATTGTCAAGATGGACATCAATCCTTCGCTTGAAACAAAAGAACTATTACCAAGAGAAAACATAAGTATTGTTATTATTAAATATTTAAATATGTATCTACTCGTACTGCAGCATAATGCATCGTAAAGTATAATAATTAATGTAGCCATGTTAATTATAAAAACAGCCTTCCAGTTTCATTAGGCTTCACTCACACTGTACTAAACTGTGTAGGACTGTACTAAGAAATGCAATGTCTCTGTTCTGAGTTCTGAAAAACATAGTCTGCACCGTGGTATGTCCGCAACAAGGATATATCGCTCTCAAAATCGCTTCAGTTACTGAAGAAACTATGAAATATGCAAAGAAGCACGAGCAACGTCTCCAACAACACGTCAATATGGAAGCGCTTCACCTGCTTCACACGGATGGGCTGACAAAAAGACTGAAGAGAACTAAGCGATTGGAGCTAGTCTGAATAAGAATTCTGACAAAAGAAGTAGTACTAACAATGGTTAATGCTACTATAGTCCAAATCACGATAGTTCGGCGGCGACTTATACTTAAAAGAGGTTATAAGAGCGGTATAAATCTATAATACGATAATGAATTTTATCATATTCGTTTCTATATACATTATAGAAAAATAAGTGAGTCAGTGCTTTTTACTTATATCGGTAGTTTATACCCCAGAACTTGTTATAAGTATGAGTCGCCGCCGAACTCTCGTAATTTGAACTATACTACAATTGTACCATCATTAGACAAATCAGAGATTTGATAATTGTAAAAATTAGTCGTACATTAGCATAAACAAAACAACTTAGATAATTGATAGCATTGTGGCGTTGTATGCATTGTAATCAGCGACATGAATGAAACATAGGAAGAGGAGGGTAAAGCGCATCGAAAGGTGTGAGCATTTACACTTGCACCAGCATCAATATCAGCTTCGACACATGAATATCTTGTTAAAGTAACTCAAACTAAAACGAAGCAGACGAAGAGAGAATAAGAGTAAACAAACGATGCCGCTTGCATTTGCTTCCCCTCAGGGGTTTTATTCATTGAACAGAAGACGTTGACTGTTTTTCGTACGCACATATCACGTGACAATCAGTGCCGTACCATTCACTGTCACTAAGAAATGATATTGTTCCTTATATTTAGAACGAAGCTATTCGTACTTGCCGGTGTCAGTATCAGTGTCGGCACTGATATGTGTGTATAGAACTTAAGCCCTTGTTTATTGAGGATAATTCTCTACTTACAACTGAGTAGTAACTAAACATATAGATTAAGTATATTGAATAACCTTTAAATGAAGCTAAAGCTGACGTCAGTTTTGCAACTTTGCTACACTAAACATGCATAATGAATATTTTGAATAAATTAATACGTAGCATGGTCATATTATGGTACGAATCTTATCACAAGTAAAATAGCGTGATGAACACCGTTTAATAATGAGTAATTGATTTAATAATAATTAAAACATTTGTAATAGAAAGGAGCGGAACAGAGCGTAGCGGCATTGAAAACAACTTGTTTGTGTATTGTTTGAGAAGTTGTTGAGATATAAATATCAAGTAGTTGGACGTTGATATCACCTTTAAAAGATCTCGTAAAATCTCGATGATAGATCTAACAAATGAAATGCAGCTGGGTAGCAAGGTAAGGAATCGATTCAGTGGTCTCCAATTTGTAGTTACCTCGAATTTCAGTTACCTTAGTTGTTAACAAAAGATTATTTTGAAAGAACACCAGCTCACGGCTGGACTAATGATTCATTACAATTAAAGATGGAATAGATAACTAGACAAATATAGGCTAATGCAAACGAGTAAGTAACAATTGTTTTTTTGTATACGTATCTATATTCATGACCACTGCTGTTATAAATGTAAGAATTATTTATTCAAACCAAGTGGCAAGTAAGTGTTACTATAAATATGTCTATTGTTGTAACCCCAAACTTTAATTCATAAAATATCGGTTGACCGCGAAATTCAAAATGAGTTCTAAACAGTGTTAGTCTATCGGTTCTCGAAAGAAGTAACGGGTTGGGTGACCGTGAGTCTTTATGATTGACTTATGGGTTCGATCCAAGGATCAGTTCTAGATGTTCTGGATTTGATTGTTTTCAGAATTAATTTGGGACAGTGTGGCATACATAAATACGACTTGACACTATAAATAATGCCAACATTGCAGTAAGTCGTCGGTGATAGGACTCTATATCCAGACAAAGAAATAGGACGGCGTTATATAAATTAAATATATAAAAAATTAATTGTTACCTTGTGGGAATATGTACAATTCTCTGGATTTTTTCTAATCTTTTCTATATTTATAGGCTTTTTTCAAAAATAAAAGTATATTTATTTTTCATGATTTGATGCAACTGCTTTATTACACTTTAAACATCAATGCTTTTTAGGTTTCTATACGACCTTTTTTAAATTCATGGACATTTTTTTCTAGACAAAATTTAAGATCTTTGAAATATTTTGATACAGTTATATCCACTAAACTTTAAGAAGACGAACTGTGTTAAGAAATTAGAAATATCTTAACTATTTTGGATTTTATAAGGGGTTCTAAAAATTCATGGACTTTTTTTTAAAAAGAAAAATTATTGATTTCTTAATATTTTTTGATGCAGTTATATTCATTTATATTTAAGAAGACGAACTGTGTTAAAAAATTTAAACTATCTTAACTATTTTGGATTTTATAAGGGGTTCTAAAAATTCATGGACTTTTTTTTTAAAAAGAAAAATTATTGATTTCTTAACATTTTTTGATGCAGTTATATTCATTTATATTTAAGAAGATGAACTGTGTTAAAAAATTTAAAATATCTTAACTATTTTGGATTTTATAAGGGGTTCTAAGAATTTATGGACTTTTTTTTAAAAAAGAAAAATTATTGATTTCTTAATATTTTTTAATGCAGTTATATTCAATTAAATTTAAGAAGACGAACTGCGTTAAAAATTTTTAAATATCTTAACTATTTTGGATTTTATAAGGGGTTCTAAAAATTTATGGACTTTTTTTTTAAAAAGAAAAATTATTGATTTCTTAATATTTTTTGATGCAGTTATATTCAGTTAAATTTAAGAAGACGAACTGCGTTAAAAATTTTTAAATATCTTAACTATTTTGGATTTTATAAGGGGTTCTAAAAATTCATGGACTTTTTTTTTAAAAAGAAAAATTATTGATTTCCTAATATTTTTTGATGCAGTTATATTCATTTATATTTAAGAAGACGAACTGTGTTAAAAAAATTAAAATATCGTAACTATTTTGGATTTTATAAGGGGTTCTAAAAATTCATGGACTTTTTTTTTAAAAAGAAAAATTATTGATTTCGTAATATTTTTTGATGCAGTTATGTTCATTTATATTTAAGAAGACGAACTGTGTTAAAAATTTTTAAATATCTTTACTATTTTGGATTTTATAAGGGGTTCTAAAAATTCATGGACTTTTTTTTTAAAAAGAAAAATTATTGATTTCTTAATATTTTTTGATGCTGTTATATTCATTTATATTTAAGAAGACGAACTGTGTTAAGAAAATTAAAATATCTTAACTATTTTGGATTTTATAAGGGGTTCTAAAAATTCATGGACTTTTTTTTTAAAAAGAAAAATTACTGATTTCCTAATATTTTTTGATGCAGTTATGTTCATTTATATTTAAGAAGACGAACTGTGTTAAAAAATTTAAAATATCTTAACTATTTTGGATTTTATAAGGGGTTCTAAAAATTCATGGACTTTTTTTTCAAATAAAAAAATTATTGTTTTCTTAATATTTTTTAATGCAGTTATATTCAGTTAAATTTAAGGAGACGAACTGCGTTAAAATTTTTTAAATATCTTAACTATTTTGGATTTTATAAGGGGTTCTAAAAATTCATGGACTTTTTTTTTAAAAAGAAAAATTACTGATTTCCTAATATTTTTTGATGCAGTTATGTTCATTTATATTTAAGAAGACGAACTGTGTTAAAAAATTTAAAATATCTTAACTATTTTGGATTTTATAAGGGGTTCTAAAAATTCATGGACTTTTTTTTCAAATAAAAAAATTATTGTTTTCTTAATATTTTTTAATGCAGTTATATTCAGTTAAATTTAAGAAGACGAACTGCGTTAAAAATTTTTAAATATCTTAACTATTTTGGATTTTATAAGGGGTTCTAAAAATTCATGGACTTTTTTTTTAAAAAGAAAAATTATTGATTTCTTAATATTTTTTGATGCTGTTATATTCATTTATATTTAAGAAGACGAACTGTGTTAAGAAAATTAAAATATCTTAACTATTTTGGATTTTATAAGGGGTTCTAAAAATTCATGGACTTTTTTTTTAAAAAGAAAAATTACTGATTTCCTAATATTTTTTGATGCAGTTATGTTCTTTTATATTTAAGAAGACGAACTGTGTTAAAAAATTTAAAATATCTTAACTATTTTGGATTTTATAAGGGGTTCTAAAAATTCATGGACTTTTTTTTCAAATAAAAAAATTATTGTTTTCTTAATATTTTTTAATGCAGTTATATTCAGTTAAATTTAAGAAGACGAACTGTGTTAAAAAATTTAAAATATCTTAACTATTTTGGATTTTATAAGGGGTTCTAAAAATTCATGGACTTTTTTTTAAAAGAGAAAAATTATTGATTTCTTAATATTTTTTGATGCAGTTATATTCAGTTAAATTTAAGAAGACGAACTGCGTTAAAAAATTTTAAATATCTTAACTATTTTGGATTTTATAAGGGGTTCTAAAAATTCATGGACTTTTTTTTTAAAAAGAAAAATTATTGATTTCTTAATATTTTTTGATGCAGTTATATTCATTTATATTTAAGAAGACGAACTGTGTTAAAAAATTTAAAATATCTTAACTATTTTGGATTTTATAAGGGGTTCTAAAAATTCATGGACTTTTTTTTAAAAGAGAAAAATTATTGATTTCGTAATATTTTTTGATGCAGTTATATTCAGTTAAATTTAAGAAGACGAACTGCGTTAAAATTTTTTAAATATCTTAACTATTTTGGATTTTATAAGGGGTTCTAAAAATTCATGGACTTTTTTTTTAAAATGAAAAATTATTGATTTCTTAATATTTTTTCATGCAGTTATATTCATTTATATTTAAGAAGACGAACTGTGTTAAAAAATTTAAAATATCTTAACTATTTTGGATTTTATAAAGGTTCTAAAAATTTATGGACTTTTTTTTCAAATAGAAAAATTATTGTTTTCTTAATATTTTTTAATGCAGTTATATTCATTTATATTTAAGAAGACGAACTGTGTTAAAAAAATTTAAATATCTTAACTATTTTGGATTTTATAAGGGGTTCTAAAAATTCATGGACTTTTTTTTCAAAAAGAAAAATTATTTATTTCTTAATATTTTTTGATGCAGTTATATTCAGTTAAATTTAAGAAGACGAACTGCGTTAAAATTTTTTAAATATCCTAAATATTTTGGATTTTATAAGGGGTTCTAAAAATTCACGAACACGATAAGGAACACCTTATAAAATCCCAAATGTTAAGATATATCCAATTTCTTAACGCAGTTCGTCTTCTTAAATATAAATGAATATAACTTTATCAAAAAATATTAAGAAATCAATAATTTTTCTTTTTAAAAAAAAAGTCCATGAATTTTTAGAACCCCTTATAAAATCCAAAATAGTTAAGATATTTAAAATTTTTTAACACAGTTCGTCTTCTTAAATATAAATGAATATAACTGCATCAAAAAATATTAGGAAATCATTAATTTTTCTTTTTAAAAAAAAAGTCCATGAATTTTTAGAACCCCATATAAAATCCAAAATAGTTAAGATATTAAATTTTTTTTAACGCAGTTCGTCTTCTTAAATATAAATGAATATAACTGCATCAAAAAATATTAAGAAATAAATAATTTTTCTTTTTAAAAAAAAAGTCCATGAATTTTTAGAACCCCTTATAAAATCCAAAATAGTTAAGATATTTAAAAATTTTTAACGCAGTTCGTCTTCTTAAATTTAACTGAATATAACTGCATCAAAAAATATTAGGAAATCAATATTTTTTTATTTGAAAAAAAGGTCCATAAATTTTTAGAACCCCTTATAAAATCCAAAATAGTTAAGATATTTTAAATTTTTTAACACAGTTCGTCTTCTTAAATTTAACTGAATATAACTGCATCAAAAAATATTAAGAAATCAATAATTTTTTATTTGAAAAAAAGGTCCATAAATTTTTAGAACCCCTTATAAAATCCAAAATAGTAAAGATATTTTAAATTTTTTAACACAGTTCGTCTTCTTAAATATAAATGAATATAACTGCATCAAAAAATATTAAGAAATCAATAATTTTTCTTTTTAAAAAAAAAGTCCATGAATTTTTAGAACCCCTTATTAAATCCAAAATAGTTAAGATATTTAAAAAATTTTAACGCAGTTAGTCTTCTTAAATTTAACTGAATATATCTGCATCAAAAAATATTAAGAAATCAATAATTTTTTATTTGAAAAAAAGGTCCATAAATTTTTAGAACCCCTTATAAAATCCAAAATAGTTAAGATATTTTAAATTTTTTAACACAGTTCGTCTTCTTAAATATAAATGAATATAACTGCATCAAAAAATATTAAGAAATCAATAATTTTTTATTTGAAAAAAAGGTCCATAAATTTTTAGAACCCCTTATAAAATCCAAAATAGTTAAGATATTTTAAATTTTTTAACACAGTTCGTCTTCTTAAATATAAATGAATATAACTGCATCAAAAAATATTAAGAAATCAATAATTTTTTATTTGAAAAAAAGGTCCATAAATTTTTAGAACCCCTTATAAAATCCAAAATAGTTAAGATATTTTAAATTTTTTAACACAGTTCGTCTTCTTAAATATAAATGAATATAACTGCATCAAAAAATATTAAGAAATCAATAATTTTTTATTTGAAAAAAAGGTCCATAAATTTTTAGAACCCCTTATAAAATCCAAAATAGTTAAGATATTTTAAATTTTTTAACACAGTTCGTCTTCTTAAATATAAATGAATATAACTGCATCAAAAAATATTAAGAAATCAATAATTTTTCTTTTTAAAAAAAAAGTCCATGAATTTTTAGAACCCCTTATTAAATCCAAAATAGTTAAGATATTTAAAAAATTTTAACGCAGTTAGTCTTCTTAAATTTAACTGAATATATCTGCATCAAAAAATATTAAGAAATCAATAATTTTTTATTTGAAAAAAAAGGTCCATAAATTTTTAGAACCCCTTATAAAATCCAAAATAGTTAAGATATTTTAAATTTTTTAACACAGTTCGTCTTCTTAAATATAAATGAATATAACTGCATCAAAAAATATTAAGAAATCAATAATTTTTTATTTGAAAAAAAGGTCCATAAATTTTTAGAACCCCTTATAAAATCCAAAATAGTTAAGATATTTTAAATTTTTTAACACAGTTCGTCTTCTTAAATATAAATGAATATAACTGCATCAAAAAATATTAAGAAATCAATAATTTTTTATTTGAAAAAAAGGTCCATAAATTTTTAGAACCCCTTATAAAATCCAAAATAGTTAAGATATTTTAAATTTTTTAACACAGTTCGTCTTCTTAAATATAAATGAATATAACTGCATCAAAAAATATTAAGAAATCAATAATTTTTCTTTTTAAAAAAAAAGTCCATGAATTTTTAGAACCCCTTATTAAATCCAAAATAGTTAAGATATTTAAAAAATTTTAACGCAGTTAGTCTTCTTAAATTTAACTGAATATATCTGCATCAAAAAATATTAAGAAATCAATAATTTTTTATTTGAAAAAAAGGTCCATAAATTTTTAGAACCCCTTATAAAATCCAAAATAGTTAAGATATTTTAAATTTTTTAACACAGTTCGTCTTCTTAAATATAAATGAATATAACTGCATCAAAAAATATTAAGAAATCAATAATTTTTTATTTGAAAAAAAGGTCCATAAATTTTTAGAACCCCTTATAAAATCCAAAATAGTTAAGATATTTTAAATTTTTTAACACAGTTCGTCTTCTTAAATATAAATGAATATAACTGCATCAAAAAATATTAAGAAATCAATAATTTTTTATTTGAAAAAAAGGTCCATAAATTTTTAGAACCCCTTATAAAATCCAAAATAGTAAAGATATTTTAAATTTTTTAACACAGTTCGTCTTCTTAAATATTAATGAATATAACTGCATCAAAAAATATTAAGAAATCAATAATTTTTCTTTTTAAAAAAAAAGTCCATGAATTTTTAGAACCCCTTATAAAATCCAAAATAGTTAAGATATTTAAAAAATTTTAACGCAGTTAGTCTTCTTAAATTTAACTGAATATATCTGCATCAAAAAATATTAAGAAATCAATAATTTTTTATTTGAAAAAAAGGTCCATAAATTTTTAGAACCCCTTATAAAATCCAAAATAGTTAAGATATTTTAAATTTTTTAACACAGTTCGTCTTCTTAAATATAAATGAATATAACTGCATCAAAAAATATTAAGAAATCAATAATTTTTTATTTGAAAAAAAGGTCCATAAATTTTTAGAACCCCTTATAAAATCCAAAATAGTTAAGATATTTTAAATTTTTTAACACAGTTCGTCTTCTTAAATATAAATGAATATAACTGCATCAAAAAATATTAAGAAATCAATAATTTTTTATTTGAAAAAAAGGTCCATAAATTTTTAGAACCCCTTATAAAATCCAAAATAGTTAAGATATTTTAAATTTTTTAACACAGTTCGTCTTCTTAAATATAAATGAATATAACTGCATCAAAAAATATTAAGAAATCAATAATTTTTCTTTTTAAAAAAAAAGTCCATGAATTTTTAGAACCCCTTATTAAATCCAAAATAGTTAAGATATTTAAAAAATTTTAACGCAGTTAGTCTTCTTAAATTTAACTGAATATATCTGCATCAAAAAATATTAAGAAATCAATAATTTTTTATTTGAAAAAAAGGTCCATAAATTTTTAGAACCCCTTATAAAATCCAAAATAGTTAAGATATTTTAAATTTTTTAACACAGTTCGTCTTCTTAAATATAAATGAATATAACTGCATCAAAAAATATTAAGAAATCAATAATTTTTTATTTGAAAAAAAGGTCCATAAATTTTTAGAACCCCTTATAAAATCCAAAATAGTTAAGATATTTTAAATTTTTTAACACAGTTCGTCTTCTTAAATATAAATGAATATAACTGCATCAAAAAATATTAAGAAATCAATAATTTTTTATTTGAAAAAAAGGTCCATAAATTTTTAGAACCCCTTATAAAATCCAAAATAGTAAAGATATTTTAAATTTTTTAACACAGTTCGTCTTCTTAAATATTAATGAATATAACTGCATCAAAAAATATTAAGAAATCAATAATTTTTCTTTTTAAAAAAAAAGTCCATGAATTTTTAGAACCCCTTATAAAATCCAAAATAGTTAAGATATTTAAAAAAATTTAACGCAGTTAGTCTTCTTAAATTTAACTGAATATAACTGCATCAAAAAATATTAAGAAATCAATAATTTTTTATTTGAAAAAAAGGTCCATAAATTTTTAGAACCCCTTATAAAATCCAAAATAGTTAAGATATTTTAAATTTTTTAACACAGTTCGTCTTCTTAAATATAAATGAATATAACTGCATCAAAAAATATTAAGAAATCAATAATTTTTTATTTGAAAAAAAGGTCCATAAATTTTTAGAACCCCTTATAAAATCCAAAATAGTTAACATATTTAAAAAATTTTAACGCAGTTCGTCTTCTTAATTATAAATAAATATAACTGCATCAAAAAATATTAGGGAATCAATAATTTTTCTATTTAAAAAAAGTCCATGAATTTTTTGAACCCCTTATAAAATCCAAAATAATTAAGATATTTCAAATTTTTTAACGCAGTTCGTCTTCTTAAATTTAAATGAATACAACTGCATCAAAAAAAATCAAGAAAGCAATAATTTTTCTTTCTGAAAAAAAGTCTATGAGTTTTTACAACCCCTTATGAAATCCGAAATAGTTAAGATATTTCAAATTGTTTAACGCAGTTCGTCTTCTTAAACATAAATGGAGTACAGTTTACGCCCGTAGCAAACGGCATCTTTTTAGTGCGGCTGATTTGAATTCAATAATATAATTTAATTACATTTCAAATTTTAATTCCATTTTTAAATATTTTACTCGTTCTATATAAATTTTTTATATAAATGCGTATCATATACAATGGATAAATTTTAACTTTCTAGCATAATTTTTTATCTCTGCAAAAACCACCCCCGTTCCCTCAAATAAAATTTTGAAATTTTGAATATTTTTATTATTAATAATATATTTAATTATTCTATATTCCAATAATAAATAATATAAGAATATATGAAAATAAAAATACACCTGGGACATTCTAAATGAGATAGAATACAGGTATAAATTATTATTATTAATGCGATGTGCCATTTAATTGCATATGCAAATGAACTTTTTTTACGTGCAGTAGGTAGATACAAGTTATTGCACATAAAACATTTGTCAGAATTGTAAAACATTTTCTAAATAATTAATTATAGTTCTAAGCTAACACGGGGCGCTTAATCATTGACTGTACATTGGTAAAGTATTTTGATTTATTTCATGTCACTCTTTCCGGTAAACAACATTTTGTCAAAAAGAAAATAAAGAATTCACAGGTCTCAATATTAAATTTCAAGGTTATAATCTTATTTTTTCTGTGCGAATCATTTTAGCTGAAGTGTTTATAGTGTACTAAGAAAGAAACAAAGAAAGGTTGTTGGAAAAACCTAAATGTTGTAAACAACGTTTTTTTACTCATACTTTGACGAGAAACCGATGCGATTTTTTAAATTTATTTTTTCCAATTGGTCAGCTGTGCAGAATCAATTGCTCAATATGAACAATCATTTTTTACGTTCCTCATTCGTACTACATATCTCGAAATGTTTGATTGAAGAATTTATTATTCGCAACCTCATCCAATTAATATAATTTTTACACTTTGTTTTATAAACTGTCATTGCAGTGTCTCTAAATACATAAATTAATGTTCAATTGATCCTTGGTTTACTTTAATGAGCAATTAAATAAATGATATATGGAGATAAAACCGTTATCTAGTTTTAAAATGTTTTGATTGGTAATATGCACTTTACGAAGGCCATTCTTGAACGGTTGTCAAGTTTACAGGATTTGTTTCTTCATCGGGTGAGTTTAATGTCCTAGACTACTGTCCTGGAAAGTTTATGCGATGTGTATGGAGACAAAAAGAGCACTGAGCGATAAGCAAAAAGTCAAGAACTCCGGTAGAATACCTATGGTATATTCCAATTAAAAATTAAAACATTCTCGTAAAAGAAATTTACATTTTTTTATATAATATTTGAGTGCATCGACTTTCAAAAGTTACTAGCACTTAAAAGAATTTATACATTTATAAACATTTACAATATAATTTACAACAGGGATACTCAAATTAAATTCGTTTTATTGATAAAGTCACTATGGTTTTTCAGGCATTCGCTGCTTTCAAATAAATTTACAACTAAAATGGCCAAGAAGATTAATTACAATAACCTCAAGACTAAGAATGAATCATACTGGAGCTCCGAAACATCTAGCAAGAAACAAAATCATTCCAAACCCTAAATGCGAATGTGGGGAAGAAGAGGCAGACCCTGACCACATTCTATGGCAATGTAAAAATACAGCAATGGCAAGAAATCGATTCCAACGGGCGGTGCTACAGACTTCGCAGACGCTTCATGTTAACACCGCCTTTTTGATTGAGAAACCGAAATTTATAACAGCAGTAGCCATGAATAGATCATTCTTGTTATCGGGATACAAAGTATAAGAAGAAGCAGAATATATTAGGGGCGATAAAAGGCTACGTGCCTATGAAGGCCGAGAAACTATATTAAAAAAAAAAAAAAATTTACAGTTTTATTAAAAAAAGAAAACTATTTCTTTTACTAGGTTTTCTTTTGGGAATGATATAAGGAAAGAAGTACTCATAAATATCGGTTCAGTTTTAATACAAAGTGAAAAATCTTCTATAAAATAGCGACAACATTTATTTCTCTAAGCGATTATTAATAAGCAATTAATAAGTTCTCTCGGCTGCAGGATAAACGAGTTTGGTAGGTACATATCAGCAAGCGTAATCTGCTGAGAACGTAAGAAACTACTGCTAGCTTACGAGTACCTGTGAAAGATTTATGATATGCATAAATTGGTTCACATTCGAAATTAGTGTAAAAAATAAACTTGTCTACACCAATTCATGATTTTCTTATGTGAAAGATTACTGGTAGATATGTAGCTTTGCAGATTTGAGAAGAAGAAGTGATTGATTTATAAAAATACATGAGGTGGCTTATTTTTCTGCATAGTTTCTTTCAACTTAAATACATTTTCTCCTTTCGCTAGGAAGTTTTTTGATACCTTTACGGAAAAAAGACAGCCCTTCAGTGTTTAAATAAACAAAATTCTTGTTTATATTATACTGACCTTTGTACTTGAGTTTAACGTACTTAAAACCAACTGTCTAATGGATATAGGAAATAAAATCATGACGAGCGTCTGTTAACATTAAGCACCTACCTTCTAAATTGGGCTACCTGCCTAATTTATGCCTGCGTCTTTATTAAAGTTTATAAATGTTTTTTACGCTGTAAAAGAAATTGGTTGAAACAATGCTTTAAAGACGTGGCTGCACTGCGAAAAATAATATCGGGTATAGGTCTGTCGGGACGGTTCTTAGCAACCTTATGTTACCCTATATTCTGGAATCACTGTTGCGTTACACTCGTGTACAAGGGCGTACGCAGATATATATAAACGGGTTACTTACGGGAATGCTCATTTTCTCCTCCACCCCAAATATAGAAAATAATTCCGTATACAATGGAATATGCGACAAATTTCCACTAGATATAATATACACTATAAATTGGGTGCTTCGCCACTAACTGCGTACGCTCATGTTCATATTTACGAACATAAACTGCGAGAGACCTTTGTAGTCGTATTCTATTCCTTGTTATGTTTCAAACCCACATTCAACCTGTCGAAGCATAAGCCTTTTTAAATTATCTAAGACACATAGGTGTACAATGCAACTTAGAATATTTTAAAATGCTCGCCGCATGCTTGTACAGAGGCATCAACAACTCCACTTACTTACAGTTTCAATTTATTGGAGGTACTCCGTCTTTGTCGAGGTATTCCATCTCATGCCACTTCAGTGTCGTGTACTGTCAATGATTTTGTATACCTGCAAGCACAGGTTACCAGTTTACCAGGGAGTAATGATCCTCACCGTTTCACTAATGTCCTAAATGTTCGATCAACAAAAAATCATGGATTTATTAACCTCTCTACAAAAGGTCATAGAAATAGTAAAAAAAGTTAAGAGCTTGTCAGAGTAAATGCAAACGAATAATTGTTTTGAATTTATGCTGTCCTTGAAGTCTTTTTATTTTTAAACAAGAACAAAAATATATATGCCAAGCTTCCATACTTCCGAGGCCTTTTCAATCAAGTGAGACGAGCGAGTGCAATAAACTATTTGGATTTATTAAAATGAATTTATTTTCAGTGGAGTATTTTAAAACATTTGAAATGAATTGCTGTTCAAGTATTAAGTTTGTTATTTTTATTAAATTCGTCAAATCAGTTAGTTGGTATCTCGAAAACCAGAGCTGCTACACAAAAATGGAAACTGTATTTTTAGAATCGTACATAAAAAAAATTCAAAATTAGTTCTTAGTTTTTCTTATAAAGAATTGTTTATTTTTTTAGTTTCTTTGATGAAACAGGGTACTAATCTTGTCCTCACAAAATTATTGATTTTTAGATTCAATAGAATGATAAATGATAGTCGCGATCTTCGAACCCGTAGCGTAAAACAAAACAAGCCTTCAAATTTCCCGCTGTTGACATTGAAGCGATTAATAGAATTTGAATCACCCACTTTTTTTGTATTTTCTTTCTGTTAATTTATATTTAGTGATAAAATGATATTTACAGAACTGTATTTTTAGTTATTTTCTTATTTAACATTATCATTATTTAGTTTTTATTGTGCATTTTTTAGCCATCTTCAATCAGTCTAATTGACTAATCACTGGTTCCCATACAACACAATGGAATTGATTTAACAGACCTTCAACGATGCCTGGAAGTACAACTAAGTACTTCCTTAATTAAGAATGCTCAATTTGGCAAATTAACATAAATTGAATAACAAAAATTTAATGAGCTACTTAAATAATTAACTAATTTGTATTTACAATTGGAATAACGACAACTAATGAGATTATTTAGTGACGTATGCAGTCAAAGTGTCTATAATGTACATTTCAGTTATTTCCAGTGACATTTTGTAGTAGTTAGTTTGTCTTTACGGATAAGTGAAGGACGGTACCATCGCAGTAGTTTCATGCTCAAGTTATTGTTTCCTTTAATTGATCATTAAATAAATAAAATGTTATTAACAACTTATTACGTAGGCCGATAGAGCAGGCTTCAATACCATAAACACTGAAAACATAATGAGAGGTCCATAGCCGAATTAAATTTTTAGAGCCTTGGAAAAAAATAACACCAAATGTTAAATGACCGTCCTTTTATGCTTTCTAACTAGACACGACTGTCTTTCTTCTAAATAAATATCTAGTCACAATTGCCAAAAACGATAGGTTTATTTCATGCGCATTGATTAATACGGCACTAGAGTTACATAAAATAAATTTAAAGAACAAACTATACATAATTTATATTTTATTTCTTGAATTTGTTTACAAATACATTCACTTGGAACAGTACATGAGGTTCAGTTTTTCTATGTCTTTCTCACTCATTTCTTCACGTTGTCCGATAACAGCTGTTTCATCCTGAAGAATAAAAATATTAACTACTAAGTTAAGAAAAATATATAAAATATTTGTTATCATCCATTTTAATTAATTGTGAGAACAGTTAAACTACGGGTACACTTTGAGTAATGGATAAACATATCTTGCTTCTTACCTTAGGGATAATGGTGCGTTCACCATTTTTGCTGTAGTCGTACTCAGCGTAGTGCATAACGCTGCCATAGTCGTAAGGAACTCTAAAGCTGGATACTAAATCAGCATTATATTTCTCAAAATTGTGTTCCATTCCTTTGACAATATTCTCCCATACAATGGTAATGTAATCATCACGGTCTGATGCAGATTGTTGGTGAACAAAGCCTAGGGCGTGCAAGAACTCGTGCTGGATTACGGCAGAACGTAAACAGCCTTCATTTAGGGCACTGGGTTCCAAGTTAAGTCGTTATTTTCCTCCTAAGTGGCCAAGCCAAGCAAAACAACCACCTTTCTTTCCCTAAAAAATATTTACGCCTGGATTACGATAACCTGCGTTACATATGATAAATATTAACTAATACTTTATTGAATAAATCCGATATTATTTAGTAAACTTACCGTAATTTTAACGTAGTCCCAGTCTGTGGCTACTTTCCTCCTAACTGTGACTCAAGATACCTCGGCGAACTTTTTGACGTGTAAATCAATAAAGTCGATTTGTTCTTGTGCTATAAAATATATAATTAATCTACCTATTATAATGTTCGTAATGTTCCAATTTAACATGGAAAACTCATAAGAACTCATAGATATTTATTTATTTTTTTTTTTTTTTTATTTAGGCTTTGGCTTATTCAGCCTTCTTGCCATTGCTTTTATTTGTAAAATTATATAAAAATTTACATATAAATTATAATTGTTCTAATAAATACAAAACAAATTGATTCTTTTAAAAAATTAAACTTAAAATTAAATACATACTAAATAAAATATTTTAACTTAAATTACACTTCTATATTATTTTCTATCACAAAGTTTGTTAATATTTCCGCCGTTGCTTCACTTGTCATTAAACAGGACATATTGACTGGGAACTGTGTTACATAACATAAATCATTTAAAAGTCTATCAATTTTTGATGTTAAAAGATGACACCCTAGAATTATATGGTCCAAAGACCCTTCTTCTCCACATCTACAATTTGGTGTGTCTTTTATATTTATTTTGTATAGATGAGCTGGACATCTAGAATGCCCAGATTTCATTCGACAATTTGTTGAAATATATCTCCGTGAATGATTTTTATTAAACCATGTGGTTGTTGGAATTTTTTGATTCGCTGCAAAAAAAAATTTTCCAGTACTTTGACTTTTCTCATTATATATATTCTGCCATTCTGCCATACAATTTTCTTTAATTATTTTTTTGGAATCATTTATTGACCAATTTATTTCGATTATTTCCCCATCTACACAAGCTTCTTTGGCCAGTTTGTCAGCCATTTCGTTTCCTTTTATGCCTACATGTCCAGGAATCCAAATAAGTTTAACATTGATATCATTTTTTTCCATTTTTAAAAGATATTCTTTAATTGAACATATTTTGTTATTATTATTGTTTTTGAATTTATTGTTATTTAAAGATACACAAACACTACGAGAATCTGTGAAGATTAATATATTTTTATTGTCAGTTTTTTGTATTATTTCTAGTAATTTCATAATTGCTGTTATTTCTGTATTATAAGAATTTGTGATGTTGTTAAGTTTGTATTTGTACTGTTGATCTGTATTATAATTGAAAATGCCAATTCCTCCAGTTTTAGAGTTTTTTTCGAATGAACCATCGGTAAACCATATACTCCAGTTTATATCATCTTTTGTTATATATTCCATATATTTTTGATAAGTTATTTCCTTACTGTCATTCTTCTTGAACAAATTTATTTCTGTATGTATTGTTGTCATGCTTATTTCTAATGGAAATTTGAAAAAAGGTATAATGTTGTGTACCTCTAAGTTCAAGTTATTATATCTATCAAAACTAGTTAAAAGTGCCGGTTTTTTATGAGTTGTCCAATATGGTTTATTATAAAGAACATATAGTTTAGATAATCTTGTATTTAAGGGGCCACATGAGTTATGTCTGTTTTTACAAAAGAAACTGTCTGATATTTGTTGTATTCTGATATTTACCGGAGGAATATTAGTTTGATAGTTGAGGATTTGGATTGGTGTTGAAACCATTGCACCTAATATTATTCTTAAACATTTGTTTTGTATAATTTCAATTTTTTTTAATCTTGAGTTATTTGCGGTGCAGATCATAGTACTAGAATAGTCAATATGCGGTCTAACAATAGCTTTATATATTTTTATTAAGGTTGTTGGGTGTGCGCCCCATTTGTATCCTGCTATACATCGCATCAAATTTAAGCCTTTTTGACATTTGTTAATAATATGTGCAATTTCTTTCGCCCAAGTGCTTTTCGTATCAAAGAATATACCCAGAAATTTGGTATTTGAAGTAACAGTTATATTTTTATTTCTGATGGTTATTTTTGGACTGCAGTTTATTCTATGCCTTGTAAATATAACTATTTTACTTTTTTCTGACGATATATTTAATTTGATTTCCTTTAATAAAATATCTAGTTTTCTTAATTTCGATTGTAATCTGTTTTGAGCTATATCTTGTGTATGACCCATACTATAAATAACCATGTCATCTGCATACATCAGTACTGTTGTGTTGTTATCTGATAATGTTGTTAACTTTTCTGTGTATATGTTGAATAATAAGGGAGATAATATTGAGCCTTGTGGAATTCCGTGATTACATAGTATAGGACCAGTTAACTTATTATTGTATCTAACTGTTATTTCTCTATTTTGGAAATAGTTTATAATCCAGTTGGATATTTTGGAAGATATACCTATGTTTTCTACTTTTTCTTTTAATATTTTTAGGTTAACATTGTCATAAGCAGCTTCAATGTCAATGAAAGCAGCTATCATATAATGATTTTTACTGTATGTTCTTTGAATATCGATATTCAATATGTTTAAGTTATGCTGTGTACTTCTTGTTTTTCTAAACGCAAATTGTAACTCAGGTAATCTTTTATGATGTTCGAGATACCACTCCAGTCTGTTTTTGATGATGGATTCCATAGTTTTGCCCATACATGATAGTAAAGTAATTGGTCTGAATGATTCTTCTTTGTTTGGATCTTTTCCTGTTTTTAATATAGGAACAACGATATGTTTTTTCCAGTCTAATGGTATATCAGCAGTGTTTAATGACAGATTGTATATTTGTGTAAGATGATTTATTGCATTGTCAGGTAAGTTTTGTATCATTTTGTAATTTATTCTATCAAATCCTGTGCTACTGTTTTTATTATGATTTAACGCGAATTTTACTTCATTTTTATTTATGTTATTATCTAGAAAATTATCTTTTACGATGGTGGTGGTAGTAATATTTAAATTGTTGTTCTGTGGAAATTTTTTTTTAATGAATTCTTCTATTAAATTTTCATTATCACTTATCCTTTTAGTACTATAGCTTTTATTGTTAATTTTTCTTATATTATTCCAGACAATGTTGGTTGTTGTGTTTGGGTTTAAATTCTCGCAGAAATTTTGCCATTCTATTTTTTTTCTGGCTCTAAAATATCGTCTGGTTTTAGCTTGATGTTTTTTATAATTTAAATAATTCGCCATTGTCATGTTTTTATTAAAAATAGTTAGTGCTAATTTTCTTTGAGCTATCATTTTATTGCACTCAGTGTCCCACCAAGACGGTTTTATTTTATTAGGAGTTATATTATACAATCTGGTAGATGGGATATGTATGTCTGCCGAATTATTAATAACATCTCTAAATTGGTTGTATTTGTTTTCAACATCTTGGGGATTACTTGTGATTCCATTTGTGCTAAGGTTTGAAATTCTGCTTTCTATTTCAAGGCTATATTTCTCCCAATCTGCTTTTCGGAAATTTCTCCTCGTTAAATATTCAGATGTACGGTAACGGTCTTTATTATAGTCATTCAAACAGAAAAAAATTGGGTAGTGATCACTACCTAAGCTATCTGCAAGAACTTGCCACGAAGTAATTTGTTGTGTTAACGTCATTGATACCAATGTGAGATCCAATATACTGTCCCTTGTACTGAGATTGCTTACTCTAGTTGGTTTATCATCGTTGATAATATTTAGATTTTCGTTTTCTATGAAATCTAACAATTCGTTACCTTCATACTGACTACCTGGACAATTTATATCCCAAGCAAGATTAGTCGCGTTAAAATCTCCAGCAAGTATAACAGGAACATCTATTTGTTGTTTTATCTGTGACCAATTAGAATTAGATAGTTTATGATTCGGTTTAGCATAGATTGATAAAATACATATTACATCAGTTTCGTTATGTGTTAAAATTATTCCAACTATTTCGACCGAATTAAATGGGTTATTTAGCATTACACGTTTATATTTTATAGATTTATGAATCAAGATAGCAACACCCCCGTGGGGATTATAGTTTGTATTCTGTATCCTATCTTCTCTTTCAATAAAATAACCTTTGATGTTGAAATTGATATTTTTTGTTAAAAACGTTTCTGATAGTATGCATATATGTATGTTATGCTTCTGTAACATATGTTGTAGTTCCTCTTTAATATATCTGACTCCTCTGCAATTCCATTGAATAAAATTTATCATTTTAACTGTTTTAATTAATTATTGATTTTTATATCTGTCCTTGGTCTTGTTGTTAGATTTATTTATATATTTTATTTTATTTTATTTTCTCTCCGTTTATATAATTATTGTTGATTTAATATTTTAGTAAATTTATTAAACGATTAGGTTTAGTGATGTGAATAGATTTTTAAAAAATAAACTTAATTTATATATCGATGTTTTCTTACGAGTTTGGCCATTGTACACTAGATATTTGTTTCTTGTAACTTCTAAGGGATTGGGATGTAATATTTGGGTCTTTGTTTGTATTTTTAATTTTGTCATCATTATTTTTATTATATATTGATGTATAGCAGGTATCATTATCATTGTTTTCCATTGTAATATCAGGTGTCTCTTGGTTGATTTGCTTTCTGTTTTTTCCTTGATTAGTTATCTTAAGGTATGTGTCGCTTTCTTCATTGTTAGGTTTCTTTTCTTCTCTTCTTCTTTTTGGAATTGGTTCTTTAGTGGATGTCGTAGGTTGTGGTTGACTGTAAGATCTTTGTAACGAGTTACCTGTATTTGATTTATTCACTCTGGTATTAGTTCTTCTGGTTAAAGGGTTTGGTTTGTATGTTGGAATTATGTTGATACTATTGTATTTATTAGTGATATTGGGAAAAGTCTCATTGTAGTTTAGAGCTTCAAAAGAGTTTTGAGTTCTTACTGAGTATAAATAGTCTGTATTTTTTTCTGTTAATTCTAATTTTGCTTCATAAAAACTGAGATTGTGTTGGGCCATGAGATCTTTTATCTTGATTTGTCTTTTTTTTTCAGGACATTCATTGTCTGTAGCCTCGTGGTTAAGTTTACAATTTATGCATGTCGGATTAGGAGATGTGCATGCAGTACGTAAATGATCTTCACTTCCGCAGAATTTACATTTTGCTACTTTTGCTCTACATTTTGTGGCTGCATGTCCAAATTTAAAACAATTATAACATTGTATCGTCTGTTGTACAAATGGTTCACATGCTCGTCTCACTCTCCACATGTAAACATAAGCAGGAATAGCAAGTCCTTCAAAGAATAATTTCACTGTTGTACTGGGTTCATATTTAATAGCTCCGTCAACTCTTAGTTTTCGATTTAACCTTTGCACTCTCGTTACTTTAAAAGGTGGACACTCTATATTATTTAAAATTGTATCTTCCGAATATTCAATATCAACACCTTTTATAATAGCAACTTTTGTGCACCAGTAAAATGGGATAAACGCTTCATACCCATTGTTTTTCAGCAATGTTGATTTGGTAATTTCGTTAGCTAGTACTGCATTAGCACATTGAACGATTACTCTATTTCTTCCCACTTTTTTAATTTCTATTATATTAGATTTATTGCTAATTTTACATATTATTTCTGCTAATTTAAGAGAACTAAAAAATGTATTTCCATCACTATTATTTTTAACTATCATTACTTTATACGAGTCATATTTTGTTTCTGTGTTGTATAAATTATTAAATATTTTTTTAACATTGTCACTATTGTTATTTAAGTTTTCTGTTATATCACTGGATGTTTTATCTGTAGGAATTGATTTGTTAGTCGCAGAGTTGTTTTTATTGATCGGATTTTTATCGGGAGGTTCAACCTCCATATCCATATTGTTAATTAACCAGTGATAATTAAATAGAAGTTACTTCACTTCTAATTAATAACACTTAATAATAATATAAATTATAATTTAAAAAAAAAAATAAATCACGAAAAAAAAAATATTATAATTTGCAAAAAAAAAAGATCACTATTTATTTTATTGTTTTGTTTATTGTAAATACGTGCGCTCACCAAGAAGACTCGATGTAAACTGTGCATAGATATTTATATATATATAGAGCGTTATATATTTATTTATTTATTTATTTATATATATATCCGGTAACAAAATCGTATATGGTATCTTCTAAACGGCGCCTACAAAGTTCTTCAAATTTTGGTATGATGTAAAGGACGAATTTCTAAGACTTTCTACGTCCCTGAATTTTTCCCTGAATTTCCGTGGAAAAACTTATTCAGGAAAAACTGCAAAATTCGAAAAAATACTTTTGCAAATATCTGACGAACTAGAAAAGATAGAAAACTGAAATTTGGTGTGTGTATTGAGATCATAATTGTGCACATTTGCCAATAGTTGGAAATTGGAAATTTAAGTTCAGTAGCGGCGCGAATTTCCGGGGGCAATGTTAGAATAGAGTTAGGACGTTGAAATTTAATATGTAGGCTCGCTGTAGACAGTTATTAATGAAAAAAAAAAACAGCCCCAAATTTCCAGTGGCGGCGGGAGTTGAGACAGTAAAAGCCAGAAATATTGAAAATGTAGTATTATAACTTAGGGTATGTATGGAGACACTAATTGCGCATGTTTGCCAATAATTAGATTACCAAAATTTTAATTCAGTAGCGGCGTGATTTTTTGGGGGCAATGTCGCAACAGAGCTAGAACGTTAAAATTTGGAACGGGGGCCATATATAGAGTGTCATTAAAGACACACTATAGAAATTTGCAACTTTCCAGAGGCGGCGGGCGCTGGGGGCCAAAAACCAGATATTTGAAATATATGGAGATGAAAGGCTATAGTTTAGAATATATATTCTTAGATACAAATAAAATAGATCCTCGTGCTAAAATTTGACAAACTTGTTCAGTAGCGGTGGTATGTGGGGGGTACTAATGCTAAAATTTAAATACAAAGCTGAAATTTAGTATGCAGATATAGATTGACAATAACAATAAAAATATAAAGAAACTACATTTTCTTTAGTGTAACATTAGGGCAGAGGTAATAAACTGATGATAAGTACGATAAAGAGGTACATATTTGGACTTTAATTCAGTAGCGGAGATATGTGAGAGGCTCTAATGCTAAAATGAACAAAACTGAAAAATTCGAAAAAATACTTTTGTAAATATCTGACGAACTAGAAAAGATAGAAAACTGAAATTTGGTATGTGTATTGAGATCATAAATGTGCACATTTGCAAATAGTTGGAAATTTGAAATTTAAGTTCAGTATCGGCGCGAGTTTCAGGGGGCAATGTTAGAAAAGAGTTAGGACGTTCAAATTTAATATGTAGGCTCGCTGTAGACAGTAATTAAAGAAAAAAAAATAAAAAGCCCCAAATTTCCAGTGGCGGCGGGAGTTGACACAGTAAAAGCCAGAAATATTGAAAAAGTAGTATTAAAACTTAGGGTATGTATTGAGACACTAATTGCGCATGTTTGCCAATAATTGGATTACCAAAATTTTAATAAACTACAAGATATGGCCTTTAGCATACGCTGACGATATAGTCCTGTTGGCAAAAAGGGAAGGAGAGCTGCAGGAGATGGCTCGCCGGCTAGGGAGATATATAGACAGGAAAGGACTAGAGTTAAATGTGGAAAAGACAAAAATTATGGTATTTAAAAAAGGGGGTGGAAAAAGAAGACATAAAAGGTGGAAATACAAGACAGAGGACATTGAGGAAGTAGAAGAATTTAAATATCTGGGCTACATTTTTAAAAAGAACAATGGAGAAGAGGTAGTCCCCAGTTAAGGGAGGTAGCAAAGAAGGCGGAGCTAGCAATGCGACGGGTATGGGACTAGGGGAAAAGGTATTTGGGGGGGACATACAAAAGAGAATATGGATGTTTGATAGACTGATAGCCAGTATGATGTTGTATGGAGCAGAGGTTTGGGGGTGGAAGTAGACAGTAATTAAAGAAAAAAAAATAAAAAGCCCCAAATTTCCTGTGGCGGCGGGAGTTGACACAGTAAAAGCCAGAAATATTGAAAAAGTAGTATTAAAACTTAGGGTATGTATTGAGACACTAATTGCGCATGTTTGCCAATAATTGGATTACCAAAATTTTAATTCAGTAGCGGCGTGATTTTTTGGGAGCAATGTCGCAACAGAGCTAGAACGTTGATATTTGGAACGTGGGCCTTATATAGAGTATCATTAAAGAAAAACTAAAGAAAACTTTCCAGAGGCGGCGGGCGCTGGGGGCTAAAAACCAGAAATATGAAATATATAGAGATGAAGGGCTATAGTTTAAAAAATATGTTCTTAGATACAAATAAAATAGATCCCCGTGCTAAAATTTAACAAACTTGTTCAGTAGCGGAGGTTTGTGGGGGGTACTAATGCTAAAATATAAATACAAAGCTGAAATTTAATATGCAGATATAGATTGACATATTTATTACGAAAATATAAAAAAAACTACATTTTCTTAAGTGCAACATTAGAGTGGGGAGTGATATACCGAGTATAAAAACAATATAGAGGTACAACGATGATATTTAGCATGTAGAATATTAAATAGAAGCTTAATAGTTCTCTATAAGTCAAATATTCAAATTGCATTCAGTAGTAGAATTGGATTGATTTTTGGTGCGTTTGTTGTGCTGTGAAATCGAACAGGAGTGAGAGGTATAGGGGGGAAATAGTTAACAGCCCCAAATATCAAAAAAATAAAAAAAGTTAAAAAATAGAAACTATGCATGTGCATATTTGCGAAAATGAATTTAACCTTAGTAGCGACGTAAAATTGGGGAAGTTGGGGCGGGAAAAAGCTTTGCCAAAAAACTCAATTTTGAAATTTCGGTCATTTATAAAAGTAGGGGTAGATAAAGGTAGAGAGCTAAAAATATGACAAAAATTTGACAATTTTATTTCAGGAGCGGGGATTAATGGGAAGACTAATATTATAACGTAAATATAAATACGAAATATAGAATGTAAGATTACAGTACAGTTTTAATCATGTAAATGAATTGCTGTAATATCGAATTGGTAGTGCCTGATTGGTGGAGAGTGTGGCGCTGGGGTTCAGTACTAAGTAACGGTGGTGTTAGAAGTAGTGGCGATAGATTTTAATGGCTCTGAGAGGTAACCGTGTTGCAGAATATATGCTTTGGTGTTGAAAGTGTGGGTGGCGGGGCATGAGAATTAAATCGAAAGTGCAATAACGGGAAGGAAAAGGCCTAGAGATGAGATTATTAGAAGCGAACTGCTAGGCTTTCTTCAAAACATAAATGAATTGATGTAATTAGTAGGTTTACATTGAAATTAGTATAAAATTTATTAAAGATTTATCTTATCGAATAATTATTAAAAAATAATGTACTTCTAAGGATGAAATTTAGTATGCAGGTTGCCAGTAAAGTATTAATTTTGAAAACTAATTGTTAGGAGATTAGTACGCAGGGGGTGGAAGCGCAGGATTATTTAATGATTGCGCTAAACGGGGGGATAGGAAAGTGCCCTAGTGAGCGATGATGTTTAGGTGGGCTGTAGTGTTGCAAGTGGGCGCATTGTGGCAAAGGTGCAGATGAATACAATTAAAAGTGCGAGAACGATACAGAGCATGGAGCCAAGAGGTGATTGGTATTTAGGGGCAAAGCAGTGGACATTGCTCAATACTGTGCTTCATTATGGTAAATGATAATTTTACGCAGGGGGGGCGCTGTGAAAGTACTCTAAGGACCGACGATGCTCAGGAAAGAAGCGATGCAGAGTGCTAAAAGTAGGAGGCGCTCCATGGCGGAAATTTAGAGGAATCGAATTAGAAGTTCGGAAACGTAAGAGAGCATGGAGCCACGAGGTGAAGTTTGGGGCTTATGGGCGGGGGCACTGGAGACTGGTCAATACAGTAAAAACTGTATAAACCAGTACAACTGGTCATACTGTAAATAAAGGAATTATAACAAAATAATATTTTTAATTTTATTTGCGATATATACAGCAGACTTGGAGGGGGTAATGGAAAGAGGACAAGATGGGGAGGTGCTAATAGGAAGACACTACAAGATATGGCCTTTAGCATACGCTGACGATATAGTCCTGTTGGCAAAAAGGGAAGGAGAGCTGCAGGAGATGGCTCGCCGGCTAGGGAGATATATAGACAGGAAAGGACTAGAGTTAAATGTGGAAAAGACAAAAATTATGGTATTTAAAAAAGGGGGTGGAAAAAGAAGACATAAAAGGTGGAAATACAAGACAGAGGACATTGAGGAAGTAGAAGAATTTAAATATCTGGGCTACATTTTTAAAAAGAACAATGGAGAAGAGGTAGTCCCCAGTTAAGGGAGGTAGCAAAGAAGGCGGAGCTAGCAATGCGACGGGTATGGGACTAGGGGAAAAGGTATTTGGGGGGGACATACAAAAGAGAATATGGATGTTTGATAGACTGATAGCCAGTATGATGTTGTATGGAGCAGAGGTTTGGGGGTGGAAGGAGCAAGAAAAGTTGGAAAGAATACAGGTGAGATATATTAAATGGTTACTAGACAGGTGCACGCCAGGATACATGGCTATGGAGGAGCTAAAATGGGATAAGATACGAATTAAAACAGGGGAAAGAGCAGTAAAATACGAAGAGAAATTGAACAGAGCGGATAGCAAAATTTTAAAGAAAATAAGAGAGGATAGCATTGTAACCCTACCCCCAAATATCTACTATCTATATATGGTGGTAGTTACTTATTTTATGAGAGCGATACTACAATCGTCTCATGCGAAAGTTCGTTTATGAGGATCTGGTTCCCCTTGAGTCGGATGACCAAGCTAATGCTAATTGTGGAGGCTTCTTTATTATTCAGGACTTATTACCTCATCTAATTATATTTCATAAATATATTAGGTTTTACTTACTTTTTGTACTTTCTCTGCAGGCAGCTTCCTCTGCTTTGGACAATCACTTTATTTAACGCGACACGACCGTTAATTCTAAGTACTTTTACAATTAAAACAAGGGATTCATTAACACTATTTTCTTTATTATTCAAAAACTTAATTAATACAAATCTTAGTAATTTTAATAATCTTTATGTCAAAGCGACTGACTAATACCCGAACCACCGACTAAGGGGCGCTACTCCCTTATTAGACGGGGCTGATTAGACAGACCTTTCGATTGACGTCTCGACGTACTAACTGGCTGATTGATCTTGATGGACTGACCCCCTCTACTCTCTTAAACTAAGCTTATATAGATTAAAGCTCTTTGTTTGAATATATGAACTCGTTTGAACTCAAATGTTATTTCGTCATCACTACTAAAATCAGATGACATTCCGTCATCAGTTCTTTGGACTTTTCATATTTGGTTCCAACATAAACATTAATTAAAACTCCACGTGCTTCACGCCCAAAAGCTACACGTGCCTTCAACAAACGAAGTTAATTAATATTTCTCTTAAATGTTATTGTAAATATTATGTCAGCAATTTTGAATATTATACTAATATACGAACATGGTTCTATCGATAAAGCTATACTTAATTTAAACAAAGTTCGCGACATTTAGACGCCTAAAACTATTAAAACTACTTTGTATTTGAACATTCCAATGGTTCCTAAATAGTTAGTTAAAATATATTATCAATAATTAATGAATCTATAATAATCTATATATATATATGGGACTGTTACATTGCTTCCCGTTTTTAAATTAAAATCTATAATCCAATGATTATAATTTTATTAGTCTTTCCCGTATTTCTAGATTCATTCATAATTGAAACCTTAATAAAATAAATGTAATATAAAATTTAAATCAATAAATCAATCATATATAGTCGTTGATAATTAAAATAATTCTTCTTTATCTGCTTTATGTAGGTGATTTTGTTCTCATAATTTCATTTCAAAATGCGAGTAACTTTGATAAATAAGTGAATACTTTTCTTCGTTTCGAATACGCTCTCCCTCGGTTTATTTTCGAATGCGTCCTTCCCTACTGCTTCGCATCTGGCTTCATATTCCCGTAGGTTGCATAAACAATACTGATAGTTTTTAATGGTCCATTACATTTGTAAATTCTCGTTCTGTTTACAATACTTGTAGATTAATACACACATCATATATGTTTTCTTCTTAAGCGATTACTGCTTCACTTAGACCCTTAATTTCTTCTCGATTATTCACGGACTTCGTCATTTCGTATTGTTTTCTTCATCTTTCAATTTGCATCGATTTCATCGGAATCTTCATCTCATAACGTCTTGCATTCTGGTAGTTTCTCTCGTACATTCGATCATTGACTCGTTCAAGTAATCACACTTATTACCTTAGTCTTACGCATTATGAAAATCAACTATTTGTCTCATCCTTCAGTTCCTTGTTGTTGTAAATGCTGCAATTTATACCCTTACGTAATTATCTTAATTATAAATTCATTTTCTGTCTTCTTTTCTATAATTTCTTACAATTGACATAACAAATTTGGCTCTTGTATAGCTCTTTTACTAATAATTCGATTAACTTTACTTAGAAGTTATAGTCATTACAAAATATGAATTTATTTCATAACATATCTTAATTTCTAGTTATTTTAATTATATTTTAAACATAACATGTAAATATCTTACGGCATGTGTTTCTTTTTTAAATATCATCAATCTCTTATTACTTTCTTTTTCTTTGATTGTTATATATATGTTTTCCAACTTTGCAATATTTATGCCATAAATTATTTTCACATCTCTTACAAACTACTGTTAATTCTACACAATAATGAAATTTAATGTAAACATATTTTTTCTTTTCTTTAAAATACAAATTTAACTTTTCTCTTAAATTTAGAATCAATATTTCATACTTTAGTTTATACTTTTATTATGAATATTTTAATGAACTTATTCTTATTTACTGTATTTTTTCCATTTAACAAATTTATTATATTTATTTTTTCAAATCAAAACATTATTCTAAACATGGTTATATCAAAAATTATTCTTAAATCTATTTATTACTTTTAAACAACAAAATCTTAATTTTATAGATACTTTACTCAAATACTATAATCAAGGTAAACATATTTATTAAACTTCAACACTTGTTACTTGAATTTAAAACAACTTTTTATATTCGCATGTAGTTTTACATGTGCTTCACAAAATAAAATTTCTTTTTCTCTATATTATATTATATCTCAATGCAATTTAACAATACAAGTGTTCAAATTTTCAATGAATACCTCTTATCAATTTTAAAATCTTCTTCTTTCTCCAAAATAATCTGTGAACAGAAAAACATGTTAATTTATTCAAAATTTGTGATATAAAATCTTCAATTAAGTCATCTCATCCTATTTGCTGTATTCATCATGTATCTGTCATCTGAAATTATATAGCATTAGTATATCTCAATAAAAACATAAAAATAATTATTCTTTAAACGTTGTTATTACTCATGTTTCGTACATCTGTAACTTCTGGTCTAGTTTGTATATTATTGTACCCTTATCTAATTTATGTTCTCCAACCCCCTGTTAGAAATCTTATTTATGTTCACTTATATTCTCAAGTGTTAATTTCTTCTATGACCTTTCTGACTCGAATTTCAATACATCTGTTACAAATAACTTTAGTTCCTAATTATATGTTTATTTTCTCAACTCATGACCTTTCTGTTTTTATGTTTCTTTTACTCGTAAAATATTAAAGTACAATATTAGTTCTCATTTAACTATTTTAACGATTAAATAATCCCTTTTTTAAATTGACCTTAACCTAGTTTATGTTTGTAACAAAAGTTTATATTTTTATTCAAATTCTATACTCTTACACATTATTCAAATTACGCTGTTCATTTATTATGTTTTTTAACCCTTTGATATCGCTATCTACCGTTCTATTTAAATCTCAAGTTTTCTTTAAACTTTAACCCATTATTTACTTTTCTGTTTTAAATTTCTTAAAATCAAAATCTAATTATACATTTAACCATATCATAATTAATTAATTGTTAATCCTAAATCTTAATGTATCATAATATATTACTAGAGTGTGTGAAAAATGTCTACTTTTACTTGTATCTATACTCATTATGTTAATGTTTTATTTTACTGACCGTATGTTTTATTACTTTTCGAATTGTTTTACTTCATTCAAATTTGCGTGTTCTTTATTTCATCAACGTCGATTTGCAACTAATCATTATTACATATTCAATAAATATCTACTTATCCGTAGCTCATTGTACACCTTTTAGTACTTCATAACTTTTTCTTATTCAATTTCTTGGTTTCCTTTAAACCGTTCATCTGGGTTTCCTATAAACCGTTCATACCGATTTCCATTTTCGGCGATAACTCAATAGTTCCATACTTCTTTATTTTCATCATTATTTCAGTATTCAAATATCTCATAGTCAATAAATAACTCATAGCAAATCAATTGTGTTCTCTTTAATTCCTAGCTAGCACTCATATCAAATCTTTTTAAAATCATACGTCTATAACAACAATGCTACAATACTTTCTGTTCAAAAAAATAATCTTTTTAATAGCTCAACTGTGTAACTTTTAAACAAAACTATCTTGACACCCTAGAATACGTTTACTATAAAAATTATCCTTCCTATTTCCAAAATCTCTTATTGTTACTTTATAAAATGATACTTATGATCTATTCTAACACTTAAATGTTCTTATTCTATGCAACTTTAGTTCAATTAACAATCATCTTTATCCGATTTTTCTAGTTAAAATACTCTCTGTTATTCTCTAATGTCTAACGGCAAATTAATCTGTTTAACGCTTACTACTAATGTTTCCTTGAACATCGTCTTAATTAGAATCATGAAATAAATGCTTAACTTAATAAGTGCGAAAATTCCTAAAATTAATCTTTTAAAATTACTCATCATTAATAAATCAATCAATTTACTTTGCAAATTATACTCTCTTTTTCTTAAAACAATAGCGATATTATCTCTCTCAACATGTTTGTTTTCTTCTAGGCTTAAGCTCATAGTGTTCGCAACTAATCTATCTGTTACAGATTCCTTTACATCTTTTACATTTTTTTCAATTCTCTTGTCATCAATAATTATTTCGTTTATAGTGCCCTCACTTAATAAAACCTTATCATCGCGGCTAGAATCTATTTTTTCTAACTCTTTATCAATTATACTTTCTTGTATATTCTCACATAGTTTATCTACTCCTATCGTATCCTTATTTAAGCCATTAATATCCCAACATGTTTCTACTAACCCGTTAACAATGCTATCTTGTTCAAATTCTACAATATCTTTATTTGCATGTAAATTATTTTCTTCGGTAACTAATTCTTTCGTACCCTTTCTATGGACCAAATCTGTCCTGTCACTGTATAATTCTATCGATGTATTTACGTCATCTTTATCAATTTTAATTACTTCTGAACTTCCGTTTACTTCGTGTAGTCCTATACTAAACTTATTAGAGTTTGTATCCTCGCTTTCAACATTATCAAATCTATCAAAATTTTCGCTGTCTTGTACAAATCTGTTACTTAACGTTAAAGTACTTCGGTTTTCTTTTAGCTCTATATATTCTGCTAAAGCTAAGGCTTCGACCAATGTTTTTGGATTTTCGTAATCAACAAATCTAGAATAGCTGTTACGTAAGCCCAAAATAAATCTATTTAAAATCTTATGCTGTAATTCCATTAATTGTAAATCCCGTTTATTTTGTTCAAAACTGATATTAATTGTTTTTCTAGCTAAGTCTGCTACTCTTTCTGAAAAACTAAAAACAGACTCTCCATGGTTTTGTTTACAAGCATTAAAATCAAATTCTGCTTTCATTAACTCTGCAGGTCTTCGACAATTGTATTTGTTAAGTAATTCTATCTTAATTTTTTCATAATCTTTTAATTCTGTTCGAGTTAAAACAATATGTAGAAATTCTAGAACCTTTGCGTTCAACTTTACCGATAATGCAAAAACCCTTTCTTTATTATTCCAATTAAAAGCATCTGATATTCCCTCTAACTGACTCAAAAATAACGTAATACTATCTTTTTCTTCAAATACCCGTAAGAACTGTAAACCTTCTTCCAATTTTTCAAATCTATCTATTAGATTATCCATTTTTAATACACGTAAATCAATCTATTATTTCTTGTTATATTTAATTACCATTCTACAAAAATCATTTCAAAATATTCCCGTTCTCATAATAATCATGTTAAATTCAATCATTACTCATTAATTACTTTATTTACGTTCCAAGTCTTTATATAAACAACGTTGTCAAAATCTGTTTCTTTCTACATACTCGTACTATTCATAATCTTTGTTATATTTCTGTAGCTATAACCAACTGAACCTTTACTATGTGACCCTAATAAATCACACACATTTATTACTCTCTTAAATGTTATACAACACTGATATCTTTCTCCGACATTTAAATACATAACTGCAGTACTATTTGACATTTTAAAATCTTTCCTTTTTCTTTAATAAACTTGTACAAATCTCTTAGACCCTTGTTAAATTATTCCCTTTGCAATTATTTCAACTTTTCCTTGTCCAATTATTCTCTTTCTATAGGCATACTAC
Source organism: Panorpa germanica (assembly GCA_963678705.1). Taxonomy (NCBI): domain Eukaryota; kingdom Metazoa; phylum Arthropoda; class Insecta; order Mecoptera; family Panorpidae; genus Panorpa; species Panorpa germanica. Next base: position 5,464,822 of record OY783211.1, on the reverse strand, counting down.
TTCTATTACATATATGAGGCATACGTTCACTACATATATGTCCATAAACAATATAAGCTAATAATTACCAAACTCTTATATATTACACATGAATATAAACTGATTCAGGAATCGAACCTGAAGACACAGAAACCAGCGTTAAGCTTTAATGTACTGTATCGTCACAATTATTCTTATATCTGTTCTTTTCTAATTATTAATCTGCAGTTGCTAGTTGCAATTAATAACCTATATTTCTTTATCTCAATTAATCCTTTTTTCCCAGTTACTACAATTTATTCCTTTTTTCACAATTAATAAAACTTATTCTTATTTCTTTTTCCCAGTTACTAAGATTATCCCTTTATTTTCTCAAATTAAATTTTCCACTTAATGCCTTTTTTCCCAATTACTCAAATTTCTGCCTTTTTTTTTAACATCTCACAATTTTAAATATTTCTCTTTTAAAATACCTTACAATTTCTATACCCTTTTTCTTTTAAATGACCCCACAAATTCAATACCTCTCTTTTAACATATCCCACAATTTTAATACCTTTTTTAACGTATCTCTCTTTTAATGCACCTCTTTTTAAACTACCCCACAATTTTTAAATACCCTTTTTCTTTTAATTTGACCCCACAATTTTTAAATACCCTTTTTATCAATACACCCCACACCTGACACCAAAATGTAACCCTACCCCCAAATATCTACTATCTATATATGGTGGTAGTTACTTATTTTATGAGAGCGATACTACAATCGTCTCATGCGAAAGTTCGTTTATGAGGATCTGGTTCCCCTTGAGTCGGATGACCAAGCTAATGCTAATTGTGGAGGCTTCTTTATTATTCAGGACTTATTACCTCATCTAATTATATTTCATAAATATATTAGGTTTTACTTACTTTTTGTACTTTCTCTGCAGGCAGCTTCCTCTGCTTTGGACAATCACTTTATTTAACGCGACACGACCGTTAATTCTAAGTACTTTTACAATTAAAACAAGGGATTCATTAACACTATTTTCTTTATTATTCAAAAACTTAATTAATACAAATCTTAGTAATTTTAATAATCTTTATGTCAAAGCGACTGACTAATACCCGAACCACCGACTAAGGGGCGCTACTCCCTTATTAGACGGGGCTGATTAGACAGACCTTTCGATTGACGTCTCGACGTACTAACTGGCTGATTGATCTTGATGGACTGACCCCCTCTACTCTTTTAAACTAAGCTTATATAGATTAAAGCTCTTTGTTTGAATATATGAACTCGTTTGAACTCAAATGTTATTTCGTCATCACTACTAAAATCAGATGACATTCCGTCATCAGTTCTTTGGACTTTTCATATTTGGTTCCAACATAAACATTAATTAAAACTCCACGTGCTTCACGCCCAAAAGCTACACGTGCCTTCAACAAACGAAGTTAATTAATATTTCTCTTAAATGTTATTGTAAATATTATGTCAGCAATTTTGAATATTATACTAATATACGAACATGGTTCTATCGATAAAGCTATACTTAATTTAAACAAAGTTCGCGACATTTAGACGCCTAAAACTATTAAAACTACTTTGTATTTGAACATTCCAATGGTTCCTAAATAGTTAGTTAAAATATATTATCAATAATTAATGAATCTATAATAATCTATATATATATATGGGACTGTTACAGCATAAAGAATGGGGGGGGGGAGGAGGTACAAAAAAGACAACATAGTACTTTGAAAGGAATGGAATGGCGATCGAGGAGGCAGAGAGGAGAAGAGAAGGAGGCGCAAGTGTGGAAGAGGAGCTAAGGAGAAGGGATAAGAAGATACAACAGCAGGAGAGAATGGGAAAAATAGAAAAAAGTAACTACAATAAAAGATATAAAAGGTTATAAGAAAATACTGTGCCTCAGTACCTTATAGAAAAAGACATAAAACACATAAGAAGAACAGCAAGGTTTAGATTGGGAAATGAAAAAAAAGGAAACAGATACTGGGAAAACAGTGAGGAAAAAAAGTGTAGAGTGTGCGGAGCGGAGGACGAAACACTGGAGCACATTAAGTTTGAGTGTAAGTAGCTAGCGAAAGGAATCTTGGCCAGCTATTAAAGAGAGGCAGTGAAGGAAAGAGGTGGATGGCGCAAATAGTAAGAAGGAAAGGAAAAATAGAAGAATAAATAAGTTGGTGGAGAATAATGTAAATTTAATTGTAAGTTGAAGTATTTGAAATGTATTAAAAATGTAGATTGTAAAGCCGAAAGGCGAACAATAAACAATATTTCAGGATTATTTTCTATTTATCAAATAACTTTTATTTATTCACAAATATTAAATACACGTCGCTTTGCGACGGGGCGAAGCGCTAGTCCTATATTATAATGTCCCAGGTGTATATTTATATTCTTATATGTTTATATGTTTGGTTCAAATTTTGTATGGCATCTCGAAAACGGCTCCAGGGAAGTTTTTGAAAATTGCCTATTTCGTAGAGAAAAAAATTCTAGGAGCTTTGGCGTCCCTGGATTTTTCCCTGAATTTCCTGGAAACCCGTAATTTTGGAAAAACTGGAAAAAAAGTGATCCCTTTTTTGCTGTATTACTTTTAATTTGGAAAAGATAGAAAGTTGAAATTTTGCATGTGTATTAAGCTATTTAATGCTGACATTTCTCAAAAATTAGAATTTCAAAAATAGAAAAAGGGGGGATTGAAGATATTCGGGGGCCCGGTAGGGAACTTTGGAGAAAGTTCATATTCTGGATTGTAGAATAATTAAGTATATTATTAATAAAAAAAAATTCAAAATTTCAAAATTTTATTTGGGGGCACAGGGGCAGTATTTTCCGAGAGTAAAAATTGTGCTAGAAAGTTGAAATTTTGTATATAGGCTAACCTTGGTAACTTATTTACGAATCGAAAAAAAAATTTCTAAATTTTGAAAAAAAGTTGGTCAAATAACGCCTAAATTGAAAATATTTTTTATTTTGATAAAAAAATAATATTTTTTTAGTCAATTTATATGTGTGTATATGTGCGCGAGTTTATTTATTATTTCAATTTAAAAATAGAATAATTAAATATGAAATGTAATTACGAATTATTTTATTGGTTTCAAATCATACACGCCAAAAAGACTTCGCTTTGCGACGGGGGTAAACGTTACTGGAATTTAAATTTTTACTTGAAGTTAAAGCCACACACAAAAGACAGACGTCGCTTGCGACGGGGGTAAAAGCTAGTCTACTTATTATAATGTTCGTAATGTTCCAATTTAACATGGAAAACTCATAAGAACTCATAGATATTTATATATATATTTATATATATAGAGCGTTATATATTTATTTATTTATATATATATCCGGTAACAAAATCGTATATGGTATCTTCTAAACAGCGCCTACAAAGTTCTTCAAATTTTGGTATGATGTAAAGGACGAATTTCTAAGACTTTCTACGTCCCTGAATTTTCCCCTGAATTTCCGTGGAAAAACTTATACTGGAAAAACTGAAAAATTCGAAAAAATAATTTTGCTAATATCTGACGAACTAGAAAAGATAGAAAACTTAAATTTGGTATGTGTATTGAGATCATAATTGTGCACATTTTCCAAAAGTTGGAAATTTGAAATTTGAGTTCAGTAGCGGCGCGAATTTCTGGGGGCAATGTTAGAATAGAGTTAGGACGTTCAAATTTAATATGTAGGCTCGCTGTAGACAGTAATTAATGAAAAAAAATAAACAGCCCCAAATTTCCAGTGGCGGCGGGAGTTGAGACAATAAAAGCCAGAAATATAGAAAAAGAAGTATTAAAACTTTGGATAGGTATTAAGACATTAATTGTGCATGTTTGTCAATAATTGGATTACCAAAATTTTAATTCAGTAGCGGCGTTATTTTTTGGGGGCAATGTCGTAACAGAGCTAAAACGTTAAAATTAAAATCGGGGGCCATATATAGAGTGTCATTAAAGACACACTATAGAAATTTGCATTTTTCCAGAGGCGGCGGGCGCTGGGGGCCAAAAATCAGATATTTAAAATATATGGAGTTGAAAGGCTATAGTTTAGAATATATATTCTTAGATACAAATAAAATAGATCCTCGTGCTAAAATTTGACAAACTTGTTCAGTAGCGGGAAGGGGGCGGGGGGTAATAATGCTCAAATATAAATACAAAGCTGAAATTTAGTATGCAGATATAGATTGACATATTTATTACGAAAATTTAAAAAAAAACTACATTTTCTTAAGTGTAACATTAAAGTGGGGGTGATAAACCGAGTATAAAAACAATATAGAGGTACAACGATGATATTTTGCATGAAGAATATTAAATAGAAGCTAAATAGTTCTCTATAAGTCAGATATTCAAATTACATTCAGTAGTAGATTTGGATTGATTTTTGGTGCGTTTGTTGTGCTGTGAAATCGAACAGGAGTGAGAGGTATAGGGGGAAATAGTTAACAGCCTCAAATATCAAAAAATAGAAAAAGTAAAAAAATAGAAACTCTGCATGTGCATATTTGCGAAAATAAATTTAACCTTAGTAGAGGCGTGAAATTGGGGAAGTGGAGGCGGGAAAAAGCTTTGCCAAAGAACTCAATTTTGAAATTTCGATCATTTATAAAAGTAGGGGTAGATAAAGGTAGAGAGAGTTGCTACGAGCAAAATAGATTGCTATGCCTAAAATTTGACAATTTTATTTCAGGAGCGGGGATTAATGGGGTGACTAATATTATCACGTAAATATAAATACGAAATATAGAATGTAAGATTACAGTACAGTTTTATTCATGTAAATGAATTGCTATTATATCGAATTAATAGTGCCTGAGTGGAAGAGAGTGTGGCGCTGGGGTTCAGTACTAAGTAACGGTAGTGTTAGAAGTAGTGGCGATAGATTATAATGGCCCTGAGAGGTAACCGTGTTGCAGAATATGTGCTTTGGCGCTGGAAGTGTAGGTTGCGGGGTATGGGGATTAAATCGAAAGTGCAATAACGGGAAGGAAAAGGCCTAGAAATGAGATTTTTTGGAGCGAACTGATAGGCTTTCTTAAAAACATAAATGAATTGATGTAATTAGTAGGTTTACATTGAAATTAGTGAAAATTTTATAAAAGATTTATCTTATCAAATAATAATTAAAAAATAATGTACTTCTAAGGATGAAATTTAGTATGCAGGTTGCCAGTATAGTATTAATTTTGAAAACTAATTGTTAAGAGATTAGTACGCAGGGGGTGGAAGCGCAGGATTATTTAATGATTGCGCTAAACGGGTGGGATAGGAAAGTACCCTAATGAGCGATGATGCTCAGGTAGCCTGTAGTGTTGCATTGTGACAAAGGTGCAGATGAATACAATTAAAAGTGCGAGAACGATACAGAGCATAGAGCCAAGAGATGATTTGTGTTTAGGGTCTGGGCAGTGGACATTGTTTAATACTGTGCTTCCGTATGGTAAATGATAATTTTACGCAGCGGGGGCGCTGTGAAAGTACTCTAAGGACCGACGATGCTCAGGGAAGAAGCGATGCAGAGTGCTAAAAGTACGAGGCGCTCCATGGCGAAAGTTTAGAGGAATCAAAATAAAAGTTCGGAAACGTAAGAGAGCATGCATCGAGCCAAGAGGTGAGGATTAGGGCTTATGGGCGGGGGCACTGAAGACTGGTCAATACAGTGCTTTATTACCGTGGAAAAACTTATACTGAAAAAACTGAAAAATTCGAAAAAATACTTTTGCTAATATCTGACGAACTAGAAAAGATAGAAAACTGAAATTTGGTGTGTGTATTGAGATCATAGTTGGACATTTGAAATTTAAGTTCAGTAGCGGCGCGAATTTCCGGGGGCAATGTTAGAATAAAGTTAGGACGTTCAAATTTAATATGTAGGCTCGCTGTAGACAGTTATTAAAAAAAAAAAAAAGCCCCAAATTTCCAGTGGCGGCGGGAGTTGAGACAGTAAAAGCCAGAAATATTGAAAAAGTAGTATAAAAACTTAGGGTATATATTGAGACACTAATTGCGCATGTTTGCCAATAATTGGATTACCAAAATTTTAATTCAGTAGCGGCGTGATTTTTTGGGGGCAATGTTGCAACAGAGCTCGAACGTTGATATTTGGAACGTTGACCCTATATAGAGTGTCATTAAAGACAAACTATAGAAAACTGCAACTTTCCAAAGGCGGCGGGCGCTGGGGGCCAAAAACCAGAAATATGAAATATATAGAGATGAAGGGCTATAGTTTAAAAAAATATGTTCTTAGATACAAATAAAATAGATCCCCGTGCTAAAATTTAACAAACTTGTTCAGTAGCGGAGGTTTGTGGGGGGTTCTAATGCTAAAATATAAATACAAAGCTAGAATTTAGTATGCAGATATAGATTGACATATTTATTACGAAAATATAAAAAAAAAAACATTTTCTTTAGTTCAACATTTGAGTGGGGGGTGATAAACCGAGTATAAGAACAATATAGAGGTACAACGATGATATTTTGCATGTAGAATAATAAATAGAAGCACAATAGTTCTCTATAAATTAGATAGTCAAATTACATTCAATAGTAGAGTTGAATTGATTTTTGGTGCGTTTGTTGTGCTGTAAAATCAAACAGGAGTGAGAGGGATAGGGGGGTAATAGTTAACAGCCCCAAATATCAAAAATTGAAGAAGCGAAAAAATAGAAACTATGCATGTGCATATTTGCGAAAATAAATTTAACCTTAGTAGCGGCGTGAAATTGGGGATGTGGGGGCGGGAAAAAGCTTTGCCAAAGAACTCAATTTTGAAATTTCGATCATTTATAAAAGTAGGGGTAGATAAAGGTAGAGAGAGTCGATACGAGCAAAATAGATTGCTATGCCTAAAATTTGACAATATTATTTCAGGAGCGGGGATTATTGGGGAGACTAATATTATAACGTAAATATAAATACAAAATATAGAATGTAAGATTACAGTACAGTTTTAATCATGTAAATAAATTGCTGTAATATCGAATTGGTAGTGCCTGATTAGAGGAAAGTGTAACGCTGGGGTTTAGTACTAAGTAACGGTGGTGTTAGAAGTAGTGGCAAAAGATTATAATGGCTCTGGGAGGTAACCGTGTTGCAGAATATGTGCTTTGGCGCTGGAAGTGTAGGTTGCGGGGTATGGGGATTAAATCGAAAGTGCAATAACGGGAAGGAAAAGGCCTAGAGATGAGATTATTAGGAGCGAACTGCTAGGCTTTCTTAAAAACATAAATGAATTGATGTAATTAGTAGGTTTACATTGAATTAAGTGAAAATTTTATCAAGGATTTATCTTATCGAATAATTATTAAAAAATAATGTACTTTTAAGGATGAAATTTAGTATGCAGGTTGCCAGTATAGTATTAATTTTGAAAACTAATTGTTAAGAGATTAGTACGCAGGGGGTGGAAGCGCAGGATTATTTAATGATTGCGCTAAACGGGGGGGATAGGAAAGTTCCCTAATGAGCGATGATGTTCAGGTGGGCTGTAGTGTTGCAAGTGGGCGCATTGTGGCAAAGGTGCAGATGAATACAATTAAAAGTGCGAGAACGATACAGAGCATGGAGCCAAGAGGTGATTGGTGTTTAGGGCAGGGCAGTGGACATTGTTCAATACTGTGCTTCATTATGGTAAATGATAATTTTACGCAGCGGAGGCGCTGTGAAAGTACTCTAAGGACCGACGATGCACAGGGAAGAAGCAATGCAAAGTGCTAAAAGTAGGAGGCGCTCCATGGCGGAAGTTTAGAGGAATCAAATTAAAAGTTCGGACGATTGGGGCTTATGGGCGGGGGTACTGGAGACTGCTCAATACAGTGCTTTATTACTGTAAATAAAGGATTTAGAACAAAATAAGGAAATATAAATTTAAAAAATGATATATTTTAGCGAAAATTACTTAAAAATAATATTTTGCATTATTTTAAATTAATCAAATAACATTTTTTTATTTACAAATATTAAATACACGTCGCTTTGCGACGGGGCGAAGCGCTAGTCCTATATTATAATGTTCCAACTGTATATTTATATGTTTATATGTTTGTTGCTGAAATTCGTATGGTAGAATGAATACGGCTCCGTCAATGTTTTTGAAAGTTTGCTATTTCGTAGAGAAAAAAATTCTAAGACTTTTGGCGTCCCCGGATTTTTCCTTGAATTTCCTGGAAACCCGTAATTTTGGAAAAACTGGAAAAAAAGAGAACCCTTTTTTGCTGTATTACTTTTAATTCGTAAAAGATAGAAAGTTGAAATTTTGCATGTGTATTAAGGTATTCAATGCCGACATTTCTCAAAAATTAGAAATTAAAAAATTGAAAAATGGGGGGTTGAAGAAATTCGGGGGCCCGGTAGGGAACTTTGGAGAAAAGTTCATATTCTGGATTCTAGAATAATTAAGCATATTATTAAAAAAAAAAAATTCAAAATTTCAAAACTTTATTTGGGGGCACGGGGGCAGTATTTGCCGAGAGTAAAAATTGTGCTAGGAAGTTAAAATTTTGTATATAGGCTAACCTTGGTAACTTATTTACGAATCGAAAAAAAAATCCCAAATTTTGAAAAAAAGTTGGTCAAATAACGCATAAATTGAAAATACTTTTTATTTTGATAAAAAAATATATTTTTTTAGTCAATTTATATGTGTGCGAGTTTATTTATTATTTCAATTTAAAAATGGAATTAAATTTTGACATGAAATTCAAGCCACACACAAAAAACAGACGTCGCTTGCGACGGGGGTAAAAGCTAGTATGTTATAATGGTTAACTATAATTCAGGCGCTGGATATACAGAAATATTTTAAATGATTTATTGTTCATTTTTAAAAAACTTACTAAAGTCAGACTTGTCAATAGTGTAAGGTACAGTAGTACCTTACACTTAAAAGACTCAACGATCACTGCATTTTTTGTAAGACCGAGTAAAGCCTCTCTCTGTTCTGGTGTTAACATCATGTCTCCTTCGAACTGGCCACTTATTTCCCAGGCTTCCTGTTTATAATTTCCGGAAGCAAGTTTGGCAGCTGCAAAAATAAGGAAGTTTCTTATTACATAATCTTTTATCATTTATCTTTTAGGTGTTTTACATTACCATTCTCTGGAGTATTCGGCACAACTCCTGATTGCAAGGGAAGACACCTGCACATGGTAACCGTGGCTAATAAAATGATGAAAAACTTCATTTTGAAAATCGAAATCGTTTGGTAAATTATTTAATATTTATAAACAGATTATAGCGTACTGTTCAATTCAAAATATTTAGTAAGCCAAATTCATTTTATACTCTCAAAACCACTTTATCATTGATATCTTATCTGTGCTAGAAATACTTTTTCAGTAGTTTTAAAGAAACAACTTAATTTTCAATTTTTAAAATAACAAATAATTCCTTTGTGTTTGGCAACCAAGAACAATTGAAACGTAATTATCAATACTTAATTGTAATAATTTTATCTAAATTTCCGCATCATATGTAGTTCATTCGAGTGTTGCATGTAATATCTTTTTGTGATAAATAATAAATCTTGAGTAGCTCAAGTAATATTAATTTATTTATTTTCTGAACGACAATTAAATACAATGTATATGTTTAAATGTGATAATAGGAACGCAAAGAGTGTTTTAGGATAAATTGAAATAGTTACTACGACTAAAAAGGTCTCTTGTTATTTTATTTTTGTGTTGCATTTTTCTGATAACTATAGAGAAGAATTTCCACCACAAAAGCAACTGTAGAAAGTGTCGTTCCCATTGCGAGCACATACAGCGAAGTGGCAATGTGTTCCACAGACAATGGTTTATTGGTTCCTTCCTCTTCACCCTGATATCTCTTTGCAGGAGGAAGTGATAGGATATACTGTTTCAGCCAATAGATTGGTAATCCTGCTTCAATGATCGATGTCATCTTCCTATTTATATCATTTAATAATGGAGAGTTTTTTGAAATAACTAAAACCGTGCTATAATTGATAATACACTGCTCCAGACTTTGCAAATGTTCTTCTTCGTCTTCTACGTCAATCACTAGCTTATGATACGAATTCTTTATGATAGAATATTTGTCATTTTTTAAATTACTGAGTCTATCTTGTCTGCCTTCTTCCGTAACGAAACTCTGTGATATTTGCTTTAAGACATATTCGTCTTCTAAATCATAGTCTGTTAACATATTATATTCTTTCCCCCAATATAGCTCTGCATCAAGAAAGTCAGATAACGTGGTGACGGGGTCTTCGTATGGCGTAACAGCTAGTAAAGAAACATATTTGGCAGTGTATGCAGTGCTAGTCAGAATGCTGTAGTACGTGAAAAATATTAATAGAATTCTAACAGGATATTGCGCCGCTTCCGGTAGTTTGACGCTAATATTGCAGAGACATTGCAGTATGTCTAACACACAAACGCCAAAGGAAGTGTACCGACTAGATGACCAATGGTACTTGTCAAACCTTAAAGCAAAAGCAACGGCGCCAAACAACGTGCCCAAGGAAGCAAGCAAACTGATGATAAACGCGAACCAAACTTCTGATCTCCACGGAAGCATCACCAGGAGCAGTTTAGAGATCGGTTTAGGTTTCTGAACAATGAATGTCAGACATAAAGTATCATATGGAATGGTAACCCCTAATCTCTTGTAGTTGCCTTCCGTCAACCAGTGGTGTCCCAGTCCAATGTCGATTTTGTCGGATAGCAAATCAATACATAACTTCTCATTGTAGTTGACAGCAGTTTCCAAATTATCCTGGTAGATATATACCACTGGAATGTTCTTTGTAGCTTCTCTTGCAATATTCACATCTATCCCATCAATTTTACCATTGTTTCTTCTGTATACAAAGGGTGCTGTTTTAAACATACCGATTCTTAGAGGATTCTCTGGACTGTAATCTCTAGAACAGCATCCCAGTTGCTTCTGGAAATCCAGATCCTCCGTTATTAGACAGGTTCTTTTGAAATGACTGTTATATACGAACCATTGGAAGTTGATACTTTTTGATGTATAAATAAACAATATATTTCTATTTTTAGAACTCATTATTTGTCGATTTATATTTATTTTGTCGGCACCTATGTAAAATACTGTTATCAAATCTTGTGGCTTCCATTTAAAAATATCGTACGTCACAGAGTTGGATGTGGTTACTACGACCGTATTCTGACATTCCGATTTATTTCCGTTTAACGATTTCATCGAGACTGGATGTTGCCAGTAAATATACTCGAGGAATTCACTGGGTCCTTCCAGATCATACACCAAGCATAAATTATTTGAACTCAATTTTAAGTCGGATATAATTTTAATTAAATTACTATGGTAGCAACTCGCATTAATTGATAACATGAGTAAATGTAATACGAGTGTTAAACTTTTATTAAAATACATCCTTAACAAGTCGTTGTTAAATTAATCTATGCTTGATTTGAAATAGTTTTGTACCCAACTGAAACTAGTAATGCAACACATAGAGCAAGTTTGTTTTTATATACTACAGCGGGTCATAATTATAAGTTCATTACAGTCCCTGATTATTTAGTTAATGACTACCGTCAAAATAAATGGATCCATAATCTAATACGAGGTGCGATAAATATGATATCGTCATGAATAAAAAATGAACGTTAATAATATATAAACACTTGTGAATGGTTTAAATCAAGGGGTGTCCAAACAATGGGCTTGTGTCCTATGTCTTAATTTCTATAAAAGTGTACTATATATTGATAAAGTGGGTTACTAGAACCTTAAATGTTCAATTATATTTTAATAACTCCTTATATGTTAAGAGATATTAACAATTAAAAAAGTCATTTTGTCTCTTTAATTATTAAAGGGATTCAACGTTGTACACATTCCAAATGCATGTGACATCACAATCCTTGTGTAAGGTTACCAACCTTACAGCTCATAAATCTCTGCTATATGTATTTATATATCAAAATATCAAATATTATTTACAGCTATTTCAAGAAATAATCAAATTTCAATATTATGTCTGCCTTAGCAGGGTTAAATAATATAAAAACTTATTATTCTTTGATTTGACTTGATTATTTGACTACCAACAGCTACAAAACATTACCACAGCACTGACCTACTCAACAAATAACTGACGTTAAAATGCATTTCACGTCATAAAAATATGGCCGACCATTTCTAACGCTAAAACTACAATTCAAACTTTTAATTGCTATATCTCCGTCAATATTTAGATATTTAATAAAATAGACATGCCAATACACATTTATTAACATCAATTTCAATCAACAATTGAAAAATCGATCACTGAAAAATGAGGACACAAGCCCATTGCAGTCAACGGGCCACATTGAATATTTGAAAGTACTACGCCGGATATAGATAATGTAATTAATATATATGTAATTCATCTCTTATTATTTTAATATATAGTATAGGTAATTATTAAGATATAATTATATTATAGGTTTTAATTAAGTGTAGCATTACATATATTTGACACCATTGACTTTGAAGCGTTTGTCATAGACATAGAAAGTTACCTTACATTTAATCTAGCTCTTATTTTATTATTATATATAGGTCTAGAGGGGTCTTATTTTATTATTTAATAACTCTTCTAATAGTCTTTAACCCTTAAAAAGCCATTTTAAAATTTATAATTCTTGAAAAGGTGATTTACAAAAGTTATTACTTGAGGTTTGAGGACCCCTGGTGGTTTGAATGATGATTATTGGGTGTAATATATATTTAACTCAAAATAATTTGTACGTACTTATTCTAACTGAGTTCCATAATGTGCGTATGTGTCAGAACATGACAAACAACTAATAATTTATAATAATTTCTCGTACAGAGACTTTGTATGTTATATTTGAGCGATATTTAAAAATGACTCGCAATAGATCATGTTTCTTTTTGTTTCTTCCTTGTCGTTTTAACTTCTTCTGCTAATTTAACTGGATAGCTGCCCAGTAAACATTTTGGAGTCACTTTGACATCATATTGAAGATGCGTCATGATTTTTTTGTCATAAAAGAGTTCATTTATAGTTCAGTTTCTCACATTTTTTCATATAAAATGTCTACTTTATCGGCTACAGATAGCGGAATTACTTCACCTGTCGGAATACAAATGAAGATAAAGTTGATGCGAACTATAATTGAAGTGAAATAGTGAGAGAAACGTCACTAAATAGGGCACTTCACCAAATTGTTTACTGGGTGGAGTATATAAGATAGACTGAAAATGAAGAAGAAGAAAGGACAAATAGAAAGGAATTGTGAATAGTGGATAAGGAATCTAATGTGGTTTAGAATTATTTTAAGGTTTAATTTAATTGTAAAATGAAATGTTAATAGATGATTTAATGTAGCAGGAAATTGCGGTTTTTTTTTATACACATAAGGAAAAAGGCAATTAAACTATTAACTTTATAGACAAATTATAAATGCAATGCAAGGGATTGTGAACATATTTTCTAAAAAGTCGATTTTTTAAATTTTTATCAAAATATGTGCAAGTGACATGTAGTCCATTGTATTGTTTTTAAGTATCCAAAAGTTAAACGGAAATATAAAAATTGTAAATTAGAATTTCGGTTTTACCATTTAATTTCCCGTTCATAAATTGCAACACACAAATTTCCTGCTATAGATAATCCCCTCCCCCGTCCTTGTAACATATTATAGTAGTAGTACAGTTTTATATAAATTTATATTTAAAGTTGGCAACCCAGTCTGCTCAGCTCAAATGATAAACTGATTTCCGCACCAAACAGATAAATGCGAATGACGAATTTTTAGAGAGTTACAAAATTGTGTACTATTAGCGTCATAGTTGTCATTGTCATAGCATTAGCAGAGAAGAACAGTTGCTAGTTGAATAAATTATTTTATTCATCTAATGATGTTATTAATATTAACAGTGTTGTGTTGCAATGTATTTACAATCTTCTGTTACAACATTGACACTCAGTTTCCGATTGTGTATGAATCGCTAAACAATAAATCCTACTTCGGCTACACGGTGCAACTGCAGCCTGGAATCAATGCAAAATACAGCTGGTGAGTTAGAAAATAGCATTTTATTTAACGCTGTTTGCTTTTTAATTCAATGTATAACGAGAATAAAACATATTTTCGTTAAAACTTGAAATAGATTTTTCAATTTTCACTTATGTGTTTTTTGTGGTTTTTGTAGGCTGCAAATAGGCGCGCCAAATGAAAGAGCATCGTACAATGCTTCAATTAATCCTGGCGTCGTCTATAGATGCCCGATTAAAGGCATTTGTCAGTCGTTATTAGGAGATCGTAAGAATTTTAAAAAATACATACCATAAGGGCGTCCGCAGACGGGGCGACTGCTTGCAAACCTTAGCCCCGAATCTGCCCGAACCGAATGTGATTACAACTGTGTTGTTAGTAAAAGAACGAACGTGTTTACGAGTGAAAGAAAACACACGGCACGAACGTAACTATACTGATTTTAAACTGATTTTGAGCATATATTCAGCGACTAGATTTCTCGGTCGCAGTGCATTGCTGGTTTCATTAACAGAGATGTTTACGAATACTATTGAAAAATATTTAAATACATACATACAATCAAATATAACACAACAGAATCCCCTGTTTTGCTATTGTTAAAAATTCTATAGAGTCATGATACACGGCTCGACATGGCTCGTGCTCGTTTTCGTTGAAAACTTCGTTCTTTTACTAACAACACAGTTGTAATCACATTCGGTTCGGGCAGATTCTGGGCTAAGGTTTGCAACTAGTCGCTCGTCTGCGGACGCCCTAAGTGTCCACAAGCAGCATCGACCGCATCGCCATTATCATTTAAACATGGAAGATAAGGAAAATTAAAGGGCAAGCGTATGTAGCGATGACTAATGATCTGTCCCCGTATAAATTTGTCACTGTTTCGCTTCCCATTCCTTCCATGTTTGCACGATAAATTCGATATGATCAATGCCGCTAGTGACGCTTACCTTTAAAATGATTAAATATTAAATTACAGAGAATATATAATAATAATTATAATAATTTTCAGCTGATGAAACTAATGGAGAGACCTGTGGAGCTTCAATGGACTACCAATTAACAACAAACACCACAGTTGTAAGCATTTCTAAATGCTATTTATTTAGTTATATTTCTTAAGGCTGCAGCTCTCTTTTCGCACTGCAAATTACAATAACATTAATTTATATTACGGTGTCGTATTTACAAGATCATCTTAAACGTTAACTCGCTTGATTTCTTCTGCTAACCTCGTTCCATACTTCTTTTTCCTTTTTTCATTCTTTATTTCGTTTCCCCTGCTTCCTTATTCTTACTTGAATTATATCTAGCTTTTCTTTTCCTATTTGTGCTGAGTTCTATTTCCATTGCATCAAACTACGCCTCAACCACGATCTTTCGATCTCTTTACTCTTGTTCTTAGATATTTTTACTATACCTAGAGTAACTAGGACCTAGAATTCTGAACGCAGAACGCAGAATGTTGCAACACTGAATTTCTTAAATTACAATAATCTTTTTTTTAAGTCTTGCAGCCCACGACGATTGTTTGAGCTAGAATACATGGCTGGAAGTTGCTGGGTTAGTAAACCGGGTAGAAAAAACAGGCTTAGAGAAACAGAACAAAGGCAAATTTTGCAACCGTTTAAAGGTATTAAACACGTTTACCATTCGTAGAGTCGGTTGCTGTACTCATAGTTATAGCAAAGTGGGTGTCCCCCACAGTATTAAGTATTGCACTATTAAGAAATTACAGTAAATCGTTCTGATAGCATTGTAGCAGAAACTAAATCGGTTGAATTCGGTCTAATTGAACTAACTAAACTTAAAAAACTAATTATTGCTATAACTATGAGTACAGCAACCTCCGCATATACAGTGAGCTTAAATGACATACCACCTGAATTACATTTCAGATAGATACGCCCAATACGCCACTCACGACAATTCTGCATTACTCGCTGGATTTTCTGTTCATTTAACGAAAGACAAATCTGTAAGTAAGGCTCTAGCACACGGGTCTGTAAGGTTTCGATGCAGTAAATATGCGATACTGTTTTACCGGCCGGTCTCGCACACGGTATCTGTATGCTGACAGCATTTTATGCCATTATATGTCAGAAAGTCCATATGAAACATGTGGTCCTGTGATTCAAGTGAATGAATATATTATTGTAAAATACAATTATTTAAAAATGAAACGATAAAATTACATTTATATATAATAATATATATTATTATATATATATATATGTGGAAACAAGAGTACTATCCCGCGCTTTTGATGTGGAAACAAAATTACTCAATGTCATACAAATACAAATGTCAATTCAGTGAATATTTAACTATGTAATATTTTAGCCTCTTGTCAGGATGTTAAAGAATCAAACAGTTTGTTTAATACGTTTATTTACTAAAATAACGATGATAATAATACAATATGGTTAGTATAAGTACAGTCTGTGAACGCAAACTTACCGGCATATTTACCGGGTTTCAATTATATTTTTTGGAAATTGATTGTACTAAGAATTCATATAAAACATAAAGTCAAATGTTTCAGTTTTAATCTTAAAAGTAAGTTTAACCTTGTGAAATCATACGTCGTTTGTCAATAATACTATTTATTTAATAATAATTACTATTTAATTGATATAATGTAATATAATTATTTTTATTCCTTTATATTACACCTGAAGCTAAATACAATTTAAAAATTAGTTTGTATTTAATTAAAATTATTTCACTGCATTACATTCAGATAATAATCGGTGCACCAGGAGCTATAGGAGGTCGTGGTGCCGTTGCTTTGTCGACAGGAGAATATTCAAGAAAAGATACGAGGTTATACTCTGATCCATCTACTCACAAAGACGGTTTTAATTATTTTGGATACGCAGTGAACTCTGGGAGATTTATATCCAAGAAGACACTGCATTACGTAGCGTCGGCACCTCAGTATGGCAACAATTACGCAATATTACCTACTAAGGGGCAGGTAGATTATTCATTTCTTTATTTGCATTTACTGCTACTGTTAAGAGTACTTTAAATATTTACAACTGCAGGTTAAAGTCTTCAGTTTAACTGCTCAAAAAATGACAATCGTCAAGACGTTGAATGCAACCCAACTTGGGGAGTATTTTGGATATTCACTTGCCGTAGCTGATGTAACGGGTGATGGTCTGGATGACCTTATTGTTGGTGCACCAACGTGGTCCAGCATAGAGGACGAAGGACGAGTTTATGTATTTGTTGGAGATTCCTCTAAGGTTTGTAAGCACTAAATGTAATTACATCTTTTTCTTAATTAATTTCATCAAATTTATTTTATAGATTTTACGGCCTGCAACAGAGGGTGCTATTCTCGAAGGTGTTGCAGAAAAAGGTCGCTTTGGATCCGTTGTGCAAACTTTGGGGCATTTAGATTACGATGCTTACGAAGGTTAGTATTACTGTTGATGCATAAAGGTTTAGCCCCCGGATACAGATTTTATAAAAAATGTGTCTTCTGTTTCCTGGACACAGTTCTGGCACGATCTTGATGAAAAAAGTGATGCGTTTAACTGAACAGAAACGCAGAAAAGTGCGCAAAGTTTAAGGAAAACTAATCACTTCGACTGACTTTGACTTTTTCCGAATTGTATCTTCCTTGTAAAGCTAGCCCTAAGTAATGGACATTTTTCAATCAAGAGCTTGTTTTATATTTATGCGACAATAGGCGTTACAGCTAGTGGCGGATCGTCCTTAACGCAAAATATTGCAAATTCTAATTTTTATTACTTCACAGATGTAGCGGTTGGAGCTCCGTACGAAGATGACAGAGGCGCAGTGTATATTTATTACGGAAGTAGCACGGGCCTGACAAATGATAGAAGAACCAGAATAGCAGCTGCAGCATTTAGTTTTATTAACCTTCAGGGATTTGGTATGAGTATCTCAAGAGGTCAAGATATTGATGGAAATGGATATAACGGTAATATTACCTTTTATACAAGGTGATCACTGAAAGACTGAAGAATGTAAAATAGGAATTTTTTTTAGTTGTAAATATAATTAATGGATTTTTGGATTAATTGGCTTCAGTCTCTCAGTAAACACCATATATTTAATTAGCATAAATTGATATCTTAAACCATTTTAACAATTACAATAAAGTAATTATACTATATAGTTTGTATATAATGCACTAATTCATGAAAGTCTCCATTCCCATTCAGATTTGGCCGTTGGATCGTTTATTTCTGGACATGTTGTATTATTGAGGGGACGCCCTGTTATAGATGTTAAATTAAAATTCGTTAATAGCACAAGTAGTTTGAATGAGACGGACAGATCTTTAAATTTCACAACATGTATTACAATTTCTAATAAAAATACACGAAGAAAAGTAGCCTTATTAGGTAAATATTTGTTATTGTATATTGACTTGTTTAAATTCCAATGATTATAAATCAAACAATCAAATTTTAACTTTCAATCTAATTACGAAAAATATGGTCATACAATTCTCCAGGACATGGTGGAATAAGTGGAAACGAACGGAGCAATAAAATATGAAATATTTCAGATACAAAATGGAATCGAATAATCACTGCAGACGAAACGTTAAAGCGCGTTGAAAATCAATCAATGCTACTCAATAAACAGATCGATTTAAAGGAAGGACACGAATATTGTGAATATGTCGGCTTTGCAATAAAGGTAAATTTTGTTAGAAGAAAATCTGTCGTCGGTGATGAAAGTTATTTTTATTTATCTGTTTCAGAACAATGATGGCAATGTCACTGAGTCCATAGATATAACCGTGAATTATGAACTAATAGATTACATCAACGCAACTGATGCTCCGGTTCTGCTCAGGGGAAATACTTGTGAGTTGTCAATATTTTTCTATTATTTGAAAAATAAGATATATCTCGACGTTCTGTTACAGCTAAAAGTGATCCAGATGGCTTTAAACCCTTGTTCCCTGTGACATACTCCCGAAGAAATGGCCATACCTTGTCAATTCCATTAAATGTAGGCTGCGGGGAAGACCATATTTGCCGGTCTGATCTTAGGGTGAACGCTCTTTTCATTGGAGTTCAGTAAGTCTTAGATTTAACCGAACATAATGTTGTTACCGATGTAGTTCAGTTCATGATGTTTAAACAACAAATCTCTTATATCATAGAAATAACACTTGGTCCTACGAATCGAAACGTATAATAAGACTTCATATAGATGTTGAGAATTTCGGAGAGGTTGCTCACTTTCCAAAAGTTGTGGTCCACATTCCACATCCTGTGTATTTAGGAAGCGGCGCTTGTCAATCTTTGGACTCAGAGGATGATAATAATGTGACTAACGTTTCTGTCAGGATATATGAATGTTATTTAGGAAAACAAATTGAAAAAAATCAAAAGGTTTGCTTGATTGGATATACTAATTAAGATAATAATATTACTATTTAATAATCATGTATTTATTATTGTAGAAAAATATGTCTATTATTTTGGACATGAGCAATGTTAAAAGAGATAATGTTAATGAAAAAGAAACCTTAGAATTCTTTGTAAATGTAAGCACGAAAAGTTTTAATAATGGCACACGAAGTAGCAATTCAGTTCTACTGATGTTGCAAACGGAAGTAGATGTCGGAATATCCGGGTAAGTTGCTCTTTCGGAAAACATAAGTATAATAGTTTCTTCTAAACGTATTACATAGCAATTAAGGAAATTATACATTTATGATTACTAAAATTAATATACAATTTTCTACGAATTATTTATAAAACTGAAATTTTCAAACGTTGCAGAGGAAGCAGTAAA
This sequence comes from Panorpa germanica, assembly GCA_963678705.1. Taxonomy (NCBI): domain Eukaryota; kingdom Metazoa; phylum Arthropoda; class Insecta; order Mecoptera; family Panorpidae; genus Panorpa; species Panorpa germanica. Next base: position 5,444,993 of record OY783211.1, on the reverse strand, counting down.
GAATTTTATGAAGAAAATGAAAGCGAAGAGACATCAGATTTAATCAGTTTCCAACATCATTATCAAATACAAAAACTAGGAAGTAGTTCAGTGGAGGAAGTGGAACTTAAAATTCGTTTACCAATGAAGATTGAAAGTGTAGGTGAATTAGAAATGGAGTTCGTTCAAATGAAATCATATGATGGAGATTTTCAATGTTCACTAGACGATCCGAATGCTTTGAAAATGTCAACGACCGAAGAAACTGTAAGTATACTTGTAAGAGTAAAGTGTAGATTCGTTTTCGTCAAAACAACATTTGCAAATTGTTTTTATAGGAGAGCGACAGTACAGAACAGAATGAGGAATTAAAATTACTACATGGAAAGCGTCAGACGCAACAATCGGAAATTCAGGAAAGTGCTTCGCTGGATAATCAAGTGTTTCAATTAAACTGCAGTTACGTAAAATGTGTTGACATTATTTGCACTAGTAATCTCAAGACTGATTATGCCAAACTCTTTGTTGAGATGTCATTTAATAAAACGTTAATCACACGTAAGTTATCATTTATCTTTAAAATACTGTATAACATTCTTTTCGAATATATTTTGTACAGTGCCATCTGTGCCTCTATTTTTTAAACTATAATATGTTAAAGACTTTTAGATAATAATTCATAACTACTACTTATATGTATACATATAATATTGAATGTAATAACTTAATGAATTAGTAATAACAATAATTAATAATAACGAAAGCATCAAGCCCAAATTTTAGTTTACAACCATCCAACTATTCTGGAACCACACCAACCATAGCCAAGCTACAAACCTTTAAAATCTAAGATTTTTACTTTCAAGTTTAGCGTAATTAATATATTTACTCCAAAATAATTAACTAATTGTGTTTCTGTCTATTGTGTTAGACTAAACAATGATAGTTTGACCTTTTTAAAAAGTAGGAGTAAAAGTTTGATTGTTGGTCGTTCTATTTTATTTTGAATTATGCATAGAGTTAATTGTATTGATTTAATTGTTATATTAATATGTTTCAGCGTTGTTGAAGAAACAAAATGTAATTTTGTTAAGCACGGAAGCCAGTGTTAAAATCATTTCGCCAAACATTACTCAGTCGTCTATAGATGGAATGGCCCCTCTTGCAGACGACGTCACCGTCTCGACGCGATTTATTCTGGCTCAAAAGATTGCAGCAGTAGAGACGTGGATTATAATACTTTCCGTCGTTACTGGACTTATTTTGTTTCTTTTTCTGCTCTTCATACTAGCACAGGTAATTTCAAACACACTCATTCCATCTTTTGTTTTAATTTTAATTTCAAATTTATCACAATAAATTTCTTCTTCTTTTGAAAAATTTTTAGTAGTAATAGTTTGAAAGATATGCACAGTTTGTAGATTATAATATAAAAATGGTATTTATGTATGACAAACATGGCTATATGACTATATCTTTATAAGAGACTTTATAAGAGTAAATGGTTCTTAACACTGTTTTAATTTGAAATCTAGCTCGGATTTTTTAAAAGAAAGAGAGTGCCAATTGATTCAACGGAATTTGAAGAAGTAAGTTTTATTTTGTTATAATATTGAAAATATTTTCGTTGTACTATAAAATGTTTTATGTCATTATAGACTGTTGAATTAAGGTCAAAAGATTCTGAAGAAGATGTAGAGATGCATGATATAGATTTGAAGAAGGAGGTCGTAGAAGAAGAGGATCTCATAAATAATGAATCTGAAAAAGTTGTTGACACACATGAAAATAAAATCGCACTAGAATAACTCAGTTTTTTATAAGATAGTTGGAATATATATTATTACAATTAGAGATTACTTTTCTAGATTATAGAAATGTGCATTTAAATAAATTAAAATTTCATAACGATTAAGCCACTTAAAATATTTGTTTGTTTTTAATATTTCCTTAAATTCTGATTGAACACTAATGATAAATGAACAAAAATAATAAAGTGCGCATTTCTCGCTTAGCAAGAAAACATATTTAAATATTTTTCTGTGTACGAAATAGTGGCCAAGTGACCCATATCCGCTGTGGCTGCATCCGTTATTGAGAAATCATAGTTGCATCAAATTGTAGGAGAATAGTTAGATAGTAAACGGATCGCACAATTTCCTGTTTGGAAAGAAAGGTGTTTACGTTTTGAATATGACCCACTGAAACTGTTATGTTACATTTACATATAATTTACTTACATTGAACGAAATACCATTGTTAATTGCAAACATATCCTTTACCATTAAAGAAGGATTGCTGTGAATAGTTTCAAGCGAGAATCCAATTAGTCTTTCTTTAGCTTCTGGAATCAGATCATAAAGTAGCATCTTGTGAACCAGTCTAGCTGTGAACTTTGCCTGGATAGTTACCACAGCAAATATAATAAAATAGATTAATATTAACTTCGGTTAAAAATTCAAATATTTTTGTTTGTTCATTCTTACCTGTTCAGTGCAGTAAATGCATGTATTTTGTAAAAATCTGATTGCAACAATATAAACAATTCCCCAAAATATATTTGCAAGCAGAACTTTGGAGATGATTGTTCCAAACAGAGAATAATCAGGAAAAACTTTTGTTGCCAAAAATAAATTGAATAATCGAACAGATCGCATCATTGTAAATATAGCTAGAAGCTGCCAGGAATAAACCATGTTTATATCAAGAATACAATTACATAACTTGGTGTGAAGGTTGAGTAATGTCTTTATCTTGGAAGTAATGCCGTTACATGAGCTCTGCTTATTACTTTTCTTATTAAAGAATCGATGGTTGATAGTGTTGCAAGGTTTTAGAAATTCGCGAGAAAAATAAGATTTCCTATAAGTAATTGAATTTAGATTTGATCTGTATTCTTTAATATTAAATTCAGGTCTACGGGAGTAATTGGCATCAGATTTCAATTTATTCATTTCCTTGTCGATTGTTTTGTTTAAATGTCGGTTTATTAGGACAAATCTTTGATGAAGAAGAAATACAGTTACTGTCATCTTAAAAAGTGTGATTATAGTTACAATAAGGGGTATGATATAATTAATAGCTAAAGTTATACCAAATGCGGCATAGAAAGTAGAATAAACGTAGAAATAATATATGCTGTTTAAAATCATAACAGTATATCCAATGACAGCCGTTCCGAAAGATAAATAGTGCAACTTTCTGTAATTAATAACGATCCCTAATTTATTAAACTCTTTGTCAACATCAATGACTTTAATGAAATAATGAAAATTAATGTTTGAGTACCAGAATGTTGAAAGAAACACAACGACCATGACTACCATGCCAAAAATATTTTCAAAGAAGTGTACTACATAAGATAATAATGGGATATTGGATTTTAATTCTTCACCGGTAACAAAAAACGTAACATAAATAAAGGAGACCGTGAAATAACAAAAAGTAACAACACTAAATACAACCCCCACGTTGGAATATAAAAGTTCCTGACCTTTACGACCTTTAACCCAAAACGGGGTTAATCCGACAATCCTACTCGCCATGGCTAATGGTTTCAAAGCATCTTGCATAGATTGCGGATTAAAAAACTTTCGATTTATGTAATTTTTCAGAACAAGCATGTTGCTATTTTTACTTGGCAAACACTTTTTTGATGAAAACAACTGCGTATAATAAACTGTTTTGTCAAATATTTTCACAATATTGACTGATTCTGGTAATGTCTCCATAGACTATAATTATTCTAATGTTCATCATTTATTAATAATGATATTAAGGGCGTATTTTCCTGTCCAGTGTCCACAGAATATTTATGTAGCGGCAACAGATGATTGCTTCACCTCAAAACAAAACGGAATTTCAAAATAGAGGCGCTCTCACATTGATACCGTGTATGCGTAGATATATCTTTGTTGACCTTGTAATGGGTTTGTGTCCTCATTTTTTAGTGGTCGATTTTTAACTGTTGATTGAAATTGTTGTTAATAAATGTGTATTGGCGTGTCTATTTTATTAAATATCTAAATATTGACGGAGATATAGCAATTAAAAGTTTGAATTGTAGTTTTAGCGCTAGAAATGGTCGACCATATTTGTATGACGTGATGCATTTTAACGTCAGTTATTTGTTGAGTAGGTCAGTGCTGTGGTAATGTTTTGTAGCTGTTGGTAGTCAAATAATCAAGTCAAGTCAAAGAATAATAAGTTTTTATTTTATTTAACCCTGCTAAGGCAGACATAATATTTAAATTTTATTATTCCTTGAAATAGTTGTAAATAATATTTGATATTTTGATATATAAATACATATAGCAGAGATTTATGAGCTGTAAGGTTGGTAACCTTACACAGGGATTGTGATGTCACATGCACTTGGAATGTGTACAACGTTGAATCCCTTTAGTAATTAAAGAATCAAAATGACTTTTTTAATTGTTAATATCTCCTAACATATAAGGAGTTATTAAAAAATAATTGAACATTTGAGGTTCTAGTAACCCACTTTATCAATATATAGTACACTTTTATAGAAATTAAGACATAGGACACAAGCCTAAATCGTTTTACAAGTTACAAAAAATATTATATTACTTTAGATAATTTATTTTTTAATTGCATTACAAATTACATTTCATAGTGTTATAGGATACCTTTCTTCATGATTATTAAAGACAAGTGCGATTAATTAAAATTGGTTTAATAATTTAGGAACTTTGTTATATAGGAACATATTTCAGTTAATAACCGTGGCCGTGGTTATCAGATTCTACTGTAGCGTATCCTCCATGTCCACTGGAAGCTGCAAGAGATGCGTGGGCTGCAGCTTCGTTAGCTTTGGCTCCAGCAGCGGCAGCGTTTTGTTGAGCAGCTTGAGCAGATGCAGCAGCTTCAGCAGCAGCGTGTTGAGTGGCCTGTAGTCCAGCTTGAGCAGAGTGCAGCTGTTGTTCAAGAGCTTGAAGACGTGCCTTTGCAGCTTGCACCATACCAGCTTGTGAAGCAGCTTCAGCAGCGGCTTCAGCGGCAGCTTGGTCAGCGTGAACAGCAGCACCTTGAGCAGAGTTTATTGCAGCTGTGAGCGACTGTACTTGAGCAGCAGCTTGGTGAGCAGATTCCTGAGCACTCTGAGCAGCGCGTTGAGCCTGAGCAAGTTGTTCAATTTCAGCATGTAGGGCACCCTCGGCTTCATGGAGTTGTTGTTCAAGCCCTCCTACAAGAGCTTCTTTACCAGCGAGAGCTGCTTGGGCTGTGGCAGCTGCTTGTGTCGCAGCTTGAGCTAAAGTACTCTTTGCTACGTAAGCAGCTTGTTTAGCAGCTGCATGCTGGTTGGCAACTGCAGAGTGTGCTTGACCAGCCGAACCGAAAGCTATGGACTTAAGTCCACTTCCTGAAGAATACCCACCACTGGAGCCATGACCGCCATAGGAACCAACGTGACCGGAAGCTGCGAATCCTGTTTTAGAAATATGATTTAAATATTTTTAGTCAACTAAGCAAAATGAAGTCAATGTGCAATGCTTACCAACACACACTACGAGAATGCAAGCGAAGACCTTCATGGTGAGAAAAGTGAGACTGTAAATGATGTTAAAGATTAGTTTATCTCAAATGGTTTTGAATTTAGTTAGTAATTTGGCCACCAGGTTCTGTCTTACCTTTACAGTACAGTAAGCTGCTTGAGTGAGAGAGCTAACTTGATTGATCTAGATGTTCGCTTGCATCCATTTATATACGAATATTTCTTGGCCCGACAGTACGAACTGTGATTGCAACACTTTCTTTGTTATCATTCATCTCACAGAACTAAGTTCTTGACGTAATTCTTTAATTCATAACTTTCATGACTATTGCATTTTTTTAAATAAAACGTTTTTTTATATTTTTAATATAATGAAATTAGTCTAAATTATTGTTGTGTTACATTTTGAATTTATTAGATATTCGTAATAAAGATGTAATGGTTCCAGCCATAAAATGGTTCAGCGGTAATTAGTTATGGTAATATGGACTAATATTTATTGAACATACCTTTACTGGAATAATAAATACATGAGGATACATAAATAATATTTATGTTTCATTTCTATCGGAAATAATTACCTTTTGTTTATGGATTAAATAATTAATATCTTATTTAAACTTATGTAAATATTTCTAGTATGTTCTCCTTCTTTTTGTTAATAAGCTTAACCGTTTCAACGATAGGCACAGAATTTGATAGTGTGAATAAAATATGATGCCCTTAATTAACATGCAATAGGCATTGTTTATAATGTATAGGCTTACATCTTAAAACACGAATCTAGATGCACTTTGATGTGAGATATTAAATTTCCTTTCGGAAAATCATTGTGAAATATTTGTCAAGGCCAGGAAAATATTCAGTTTTGATTTAACGGTGTTACATCCCCTCAATATGTGAAGTAAGAAAACTAAACTTTATTTAGAACATTCAAAAGCACACATAAATTGATTTACAGTAAAAGCTCCTTATTCGCGGGGTATACGGTCCGTAAATATGCCGCGAATACAGAAACCGCGAATATGGAATGGTAATTAGTATGGAATTATAGGGGATACGTTCCAAGGTACCAAAATGAAACCAATATGTATGAAAATAATATAAATTTATTGCTAAATTCTAAATTAAAATAAATCATTTTCGTCAGATTTAGGCAAGGATTTAAAGAATTTAGTAATTTTTTCTTGCTTTGCTGCTTTTAAGAGGTCATTAAATTCTGATTGATATTGAGCTGTAGCATCAATAATTTGCCGTTTAAAAATAAGGCTCCTTTCCATAGATGGATCAATATTCACGAAGAAATCACAAAGATCATTTGCCCTACGTAAACCTTCACTCAGATTTTTTAAGTTAAAAGTCACCTTTTCAGTGGTTGCTGAAGGCTCTTCTTCAGTGGAATGTGGAGTTAACATTTCCTCTAAGTCGGTTTCGGTCAACTCATCCTGCGAATCAAACAACTCTTGGATGTCACTTGGTTCTATCTGTTCGAAGCCATCTCGTACTATTCCATTTGCAACGTGAACAACATTTTCAGTTAAAGATTGAATTTGCTCAGATTCATCATCATTTCCGGCAATTAAAGTAGGCCACAGTTTTTTCCAGCATGATTTCAATGTGCTTGGCTTCAGTTCATCCAACGATTCTTTTATGTTAACAATACATTTTGCTATGTCAAAAAATTTCCAGCACTGTATGACATTCATATCGGGATTAGATTCCATGGTGTCCATTATGATTTTAAATGTTCGTCTGATGTAATAAAGCTTAAAGGCTTGGATTATTCCTTGGTCCATGGGTTGGAGTAAAGCTGTCGTGTTAGGGGGCAAAAATATCACCTTTATATTTGGATGCATAGTTTCAAGCTCACGAGGGTGACCAGGAGCATTGTCCAAAGCTAGAACGGCCTTTAAGTCCAAATTACTTTTTTTCAAATAATTTTCAACTTCAGGAACAAAACAATTACGGAACCAGTCACAGAAAACTGCACTTGTAACCCACGCTTTTTTATTCGCACGCCAAAACACTGGCAGGAGGTCCTTGTTTTGGTTTTTTAAAGCACGAGGATTTAAAGATCTGTAAAGCATCAGTGGCTTTATAAGACAATCTCCAGATGCGTTAGAACAGAGCAGCAGTGTTATCCTATCTTTTGCTGCCTTAAAGCCGGGGGCGGATTTCTCACTTTTGGAAATGAAAGTTTTACTTGGCATTCTTTTCCAAAATAAGGCTGTCTCATCTGCATTAAAGACTTGTTCAGGTTTGTATCCACCATCATTAATTAACTTTAAAAATTCATCTGGATATTTTTCTTCTCCAACAATTTTAATGTTATGCAATGACTGTCGCATCTTGAATTTATTGAACCATCCCTCCGAAGCTTGAAACCGTCCCTCTGTGTGTTCCTCACCAGGTTCTTTAAAATGTGCGTAAAGACGCATTGCTTTGTCGCGGATCAAAGGGCCATTTAATGGCACTCTTTTCTGGTTACGGTCTTCAATCCACAATGACAAGGCAGCTTCCATTTTTTCAATTGCTGGATCACGAACAATTTTGGCTGATAGTGAGGTGGAGGCTATGGAATTCCTTATTTTTTCTTCGGACTTCTTGATTGATCGTACAGTTGATTCATTAACATCGAAAAAGCGTGCTACGGATGCAAATGACTCGCCAAGGCGTAAACGGTCAAGCATTTGTTTTTTTACTTTAAGTGGCAACACTACCTTCTTCCTCTTCGGAGCCATTTTTTCTTTTTCCACTCGAAATTTTAAATTAATTACAAAGAAGAAGTCGCGTGTTACTCATTGAAAATATTTGCATCAAATGACGAGTTGAAACTACATACACAACACCAATCAAAAGACAAAGCAAAATAGTGACGGTGGCATTCAAGAATGGCTTTTATTTAGTCGCAGTAAGGCACTCGGTTACGTCCTTTGTAAACGCCGATGCGGCGCGTGCCGGCAGTACTCAAAGAACGCCGACACTTTAAACGAAACCGAATCCGTTTCTGTTTAGGTACCGATTGCATCCGCGAATAGTGAAATTTTTAGCCGCGAATACAGAAACTGGGTTGCAATTTTTTTACCCGCGAATAATGAAAACGCGAATAAAGAAACCGTGAATAAGGAACTTTTACTGTAATTATTCGTCGTTCATACTTGTATGTTTCTTCTTTGAAAAACATTTTTTATACTTTCTATTGGGATATTCTTACAGAGGTGAATAAAAGATTATATTTACTAAGTATATATTTTAATAATGTGTACTAAATATGTCGTATCAGCACTAGGTTGTCAGAGCGTTCCGAACAGTTCAACGTCAAAGTAAACAAGCACTGTATTACCCCATGTGACATTACAAAGTACTCTCGGTACTTTTGTTAGTGTTACCAAATACAGATGGCTACTAATACTACGTACTAATACTACGGTGGTATCTACAATGGTATCTTACTTTATTATTACAATTTATATATTTATAATGAGCAGTGAATACAAATATAGTAATTCTTTACTATAATTACAACACTTCAATATAGTTTTAATATACATTTAATATATTTAACATTAACAAACAATGTCTAAGCATGTCTATTCAAGTTGAAGTTGAAGTTGATGTGTCACTAATTGCTTCTCATCATACTTTGATCGAATTGTAGAAGAATAATCAGGTAATATGTCCCTGACGCAATATTCTGAAAATACAACAATAAAATAATAAAACTTTGAGTGAAGTCAGTGTTATCGCCTGATGATTCTAAATCAACTTACTGCAAACACAAATGTGTAATCAAGGTAATACATGTCCCAGATTGTTATTGCGAGGTCTCTGTGCAAAATCGCGAGAGAGAATCCAATGAGTCGCATCTTAATGCAAGGCGCAATTTTATCCTGCATCATCTGATGGACAATCAAAGCCGATAACTTCGCCTGTAAATGTTGTAAGAGCATGTGTTTAAAACTATGATTTATAGAGAAGTAACATAAATGAAAGTTTACCTCCTTAATACTGTTAGTGCAGGTATACAAGACGAACTGGTTGACAGCGACAAAGAAGACACCCCATATAAAGTTGGATAAAACCACTTGGAATAAGATGAGACCCCACGCTGCTATATTAGGAAATATTTTGAAGCCCATATACAAATTGAAAACAGTGACGCAATACAACAACGACATAATCACAACGAATGGGACTGAGAATATTTCGCTGATCTCCAAAGTTCGGTCACAGAGTTCCGAGTGAAGTCTTAGTAACGTCTTTATTTTGTTCTCCAGGTTTCTTACTTCATCTGTTGAATCAACAATAAAAAATGAATTGTTCTCGCGTTGCGTTAGAGCTCTCGTTTTCCTACTTGCCGAGTCGGTATCTTCTTGAATTTTATGAAAGTCTGCTAAATAATTTGGGAAGTTAAGGTAAATCTGTTTTTCTTGCATGACTTTTCTCTTTCCGTAAGAAACTTTATTTGAATTTGATGTTAATTTTGTGTCAGATTCATAAAACCTCTCCAGGAAGTCTGTATCGTCATTACTTGCACTGGTCTTGGAGTTTTCTTTATGAAGGATCGAATTTAAGTATTTATTAATCAATGAAAAACGTTGTTGAACAATAAACATGGATGTGGAAAATTGGTATAGCACCATTGCACATACGCAATAGGGAATTAGGTAGGTTATAGATACCGGGATGCCAGCTCCTCCATAAACTTCAGAGTATATGTGCATGTAGTACAAAGAACTCATCGTCAGCCACATGTATCCAATGAACGCCATCCCGAACGTGAGGTAGTTCAGATTCTGATAGGAGACAAGGATTCCAATAGATCTGAGAACATTATCAATGGCAATGATTTTTGTAATCACAACACCACTCTTGCGAGTTGTGCGGCGAACTGCCACGAAGATGACTGTCATGACAGAGACTCCCAAGAACAGCTGGAAGCAGTGTCCAACAAAGGATAGAACTGGTAACTCGTAAATAAATCTCTTGTCTAATGTTATGTCGATAACGTAAAAGAGCGCAGAGTAAAAGTACATTATTGTGATAAAAGTCGCCACTATTCCAAATTTAGAAATCTTAAATTCTTTTTTCTTACGGTTGAAATATATCGGAGCTATACCGAAGGTACGGCATGCGAAAACTAGAGGTTCCAAAGCTGCGTGGATGTCTTGCGGTTTAAAGAATTTGGAAATTATAAACTTTTTTATAAACGCCATTGTTAAAGTTGATGTATCTATTCTGACTGATTGTTTGAACACTTTACAGCAGCAACCAATTCGAAGAGTTTGAAATAAATACCGGGAGTTTGAAAATATCATGCTGCATATGTAAATAATATTCAAGATAGAAAATAATAAAACAGGTGATAACTTGCAGGCGAGAAGGTTCTATTTTAATTGACACCTGAATACACTTAATAGAATTGAATTGAATCAGAGATGTTGAAATAAGGTCAGTATCGCTTGCAGAGTATATAAATTTAATTTAATCAAAGATATTTTAATTTTTTTTATAATTATAGACTCAATTTTTTAATGGATACAATGCTCAGCTCATGCTACCAGAGGCTTCGGAAAGATATGATTTTTCTTATGTGACTGGATACAACTGAATTGGGCGTAAAGATATCTCCAAAAAAAGTATGTAGTAAGTTAGGAGACTTCTTTTAAATCCAAGTTTTGTTTTAGATACAAATCCTTATAATATAATAAACGATATGATATAATAATCGAGGTATAATACCTAGATAGATAGGATATTTAAAAAAATAGAATTGTCAATATACACAGTAAACATTTTGGAGCATTTTGGAGTCACTTTGACATCATATTGGAGATGCGTATGATTTTTTTGTCATAAAAGAGTTCATTTATAGTTCAGTTTCTCACAATCGTTCATATGACATGTCTGTTTTATCGGCTACAGATGACGGAACCTCTCCACCTGTCGGAATACAAATGAAGATAAAGTTGATGCGAACTATAATTGAAGTGAAATAATGATAGAAACGTCACAAAAAGGGACACTTCACCAAATGTTTACTGGGTACCTATATTAAATTTATTTCAATCGGACAAAAATGCGACCCCTATTTAGCTAGTTGCACTAAGCTACACTCTGTCTTTATAACCAGTATACTAATAATAGATTCGTCATCAATATTAAAACCTTATCAGTGAAGTGAAATGTCTATTGACGACCTGCTCTATTATGTATATTAATTAAAGTGTTATATTTTCACGGTCATTTGTAGTTTCCGGTAACGCAATGCTCCGGGTACAGGTCGTGACAGCAACAACTATGTGTATGTGTTCTTCAATTAAGGTAAATTAAAGCGAACTCGATGGACGCAGATTATATCAACGTCGATAACAATCATTTGTAAATTATGAAAAACATCTATTGATAAAATTATTCATCAATAAACACATTTTACATTAAACAGCCTGACCTTGATCTTTAACGAACTAAATGTACTTGTATTTGTTGACCTTGTAGAGAAGGTAAGTGCATAGCACACGTGGCTCCTCTGACACACAACAGTGATAAAAAGAAAGCTTGGGCTTGTGTCCTCATTTTTAGTGGCCGATTTTTTAATTGTTGATTAAAATTGATGTTAATAAATGTGTATTGGCGTGCCTATTTTATTAAATATCTAAATGTTGACGGAGATATAGCAATTAAAAGTTTGAATTGTAGTTTTAGCGCTAGAAATGGTCGGTCATATTTGTATGACGTGAAATGCATTTTAACGTCAGTTATTTGTTGAGTAGGTCAGTGCTGTGGTAATGTTTTGTAGCTGTTGGTAGTCGAAATAATCAAGTCAAATCAAAGAATAATAAGTTTTTATTTTATTTAACCCTGCTAAGGCAGACATAATATTGAAATTTGATTGTTCCTTGAAATAGCTGTAATTAATATTTGATATTTTGATATATAAATACATATAGCAGAGATTTATGAGCTGTAAGGTTGGCAGCGATTGTGATGTCGCATGCATTTGTAATGTGTACAACGTTGAATCCCTTTAATAATTGAAGAGACCAAATGACTTTTTTAATTGTTAATATCTCTTAACATGTAAGGAGTTATTAAAAAATAATTGAACATTTGAGGTTCTAGTAACCCACTTTATCAATATATAGTACAGTTTTATAGAAATTAAGATATAGGACACTAGCCCATTTTGCGTGAGAATATTTTTTGATAACCAATAAAAAATTTAAAATTTAAAAAATCATTTTAGTAATCAGTTATCTTTTATCGAAATAAATCTTTTACTACATTTGTAATCTTTAAAATATCGCTATAATTCTTTTCAGTTATATCTGCAAAAACCTATTTGATTTGGTTCGGAATGTTAATCGCATAAAGTAATTACGCACCACGTTAATTGGCAATGATATAACATTTAGTCATTTATTAAAATTCTTCGTATTTCAAGACCTTTTCCTTTCGTCCTCCAACAAATTTATTTTGCTTTCACTGTTTTTTTTTGAATGCATGTTGTGTTTTTTAGCCTCGTCATGATTTAAACATCAAATTTTATAACAATCAGTTGCAATCCTACTGCTCTGAATAGGCTGATTTTTGGAAAGTAAATATTAATTTAATTACTAATATAAATAAATTAATTGTAATTATAAAATTGTAATATGAATGAAGTTGCAAAATATTTATTAGATTAGCTGGATTTAAGCTAAAAATTGTGTCAACCGCAAGAATAGTCGGGCACCTTTTTAGCAATAACAATTTGTTCAGACATGCCATCGTAAAATATCAATATAAGTATTACGTAAATATTACATAATGTAACGCCTCTATCAATCAAACTTTAAATACGATTCATTGAGTTCATTTTATGTTCAATTTAGATCATGAATATTGGAAACATTGTGAAAGACAAGCATGCAGGTAAAGAGCATCCGAATTTAGATGTAGAGCACTTCCCTCGGCCCTCTATGTCCATCTCTCTCTGCCACGGACGACGCCTCTCTACACGTACATGCAACAGTTGTGACGTCACCACTCTCGTTTGCCCAGGATGCAGGAAGTTTAAGAAATGAGTATTATGTAGATCTCAGTTACTTCATCAATATAAACCTCAGGCGAATATACATGAGTCATATGTACAGTGCCGAAAGTGTAACACAGTCGGAAAAAATTATTAATGAGATCATAATAGGCGTCAGTTTTAATTCTTCTTAGAGTAGATTTGTGTAAAATCAAAGCGATGCTTAATGTTTGATTTTATGCTATGGAAATTTTGATAAAAATTTATTTGTAGTTTGTTAAAAAAAAATCTTTTTTCTTTGTTCTCACGGAGATTGATTGAGACAATTATGATATTATTTTTTTTACCAATAAAAAAGGAAAAATTCAAATTCTTTTTTGAAAAATTCGCAGTTACTTAAGTTTTTTAAACCTAAAAGCAACGTCCGGTGTTAAATTATATGCAATTTTAAGACTACTTTTCCCTGATTCAAATTCGTACAGATATTTTGTGTTAAGTAACAACATATGCACAATCTGTATTTTAAAGAATGCTTACTGTAACACCAGGTGAATAAATTTGTAATTTCTGTGTGGAATTTAATGAATTTATGTATAATCTATATACTACGGACATACCAACGGACAGATAGTTATGCCTTACACAACTATTTAAAAGAGAACTAATTAATTAATGAATTCTCGTATAAACAAAGTAACTGGTTCCTGTATTGCGGAAGCATGTGTTGGATGATATACAAGAACAAGAATTAATGAATTATGAATTACTAATTACATCAGATACTACTTACATGAATAATTCAAAATATTACATACTTATTTCTTGTTAAGTGTTTAAATTAATTTGTAGGTTTCTACAATAAAACAAAAATATGATTAATTTTAAATTCTTATCATTTATTTAAATCTCTATTCATTCAAAAATACATTTCGCTTCTAATAATAAATAAAATAGAATCCTTGAAGGAGGAACTAGATTAGTATCCATGGCTGTGACTGGAAGTTGAGTATCCTCCATGTCCACTTAATCCTGCGAAAGATGCGTGAGCTGCAGCTTCGTTGGCATTGGCGCCAGCTGCAGCAGCGTTATGTTGAGCAGCTTGAGCAGATGCAGCAGCTTCAGCAGCAGCGTGTTGAGTGGCCTGTAGTCCAGCTTGAGCAGAGTGAAGTTGATGTTCGAGAGCTTGGAGACGTGCCTTAGCAGCTTGTACCATACCAGCTTGTGAAGCAGCTTCAGCAGCGGCTTCAGCGGCGGCTTGGTCAGCGTGGACAACGGCACCTTGAGCAGAATTTAATGCAGCTGTGAGTGACTGTATTTGACCAGCAGATTGGTGAGCAGATTCCTGAGCACTCTGAGCAGCGCGTTGTGCCTGAGCAAGTTGTTCAATTTCACCGTGGAGGGCACCCTCGGCTTCATGGAGTTGTTGTTCAAGTCCTCCTACAAGAGCTTCTTTACCAGCGAGAGCTGCTTGGGCTGTGGCAGCGGCTTGAGATGCAGCCTGGGCTAAGCTACTCTTTGCTGCATAGGCAGCTTGCTTGGCAGCTGCGTGTTGGCTTGCTACAGCAGAATGAGCTTGTCCTGCGGATCCTAGAGCCAAGGACTTTAGTCCACTTCCTGAGGAATACCCGCCGCCATAAGAGCCGTGTCCACCATAGGAACTAATATGACCAGCAGCAGCGAAACCTGTTCAAATTAAATTCATTAACACACGTAACAATGTTAACAAAAACAATGATTTAACAAAGTAGCTTACCAACACAGGCAACGAGAACACAGACAAAGAACTTCATGGCTGCAAAGAAACAAATATTAGTTTAATTTTGAACCTTATATAAACCTTATGTTGCAATGCAGGCTCACTTATTTTGTTGGAGGATGTTGCTTGAGTAGAAGCAGTGGATTGATTGATATAGATCTTCAGAACCAAAGCGCTTTTATACTGATCGATTTTAACCAAGTGTAGGTATGGACTAATAGAGCTATTAAATATTGAACACAACATATTATGACACTTCCAGATATTTCTTTAATAACTTTAACGATCGAAATACAAATATTGAACGGTTAAACTATTCAGAAGAATACGCAAGGACTTTTACATTGTGAATAGAATATGCGTTGTAATGTAGTAAAGTAGAAAATGATGCAATTTTAATGCAAATATTATTTCGGCAGGTATATAAGCGCTTCGCAGTGAAGATCTACATCAATTCAGTCATTGCTTTCACCACATCAACAACACCAAATCAACTAAGTGAGTTACTGATTGCTCTAATTATTTCTTACATTTGTAAAGTAAAATACTAACTAATTTATTTCCGGTTTAGCCATGAAATTCTTCGTTTGTGTTCTTGTTGCCTGTGTTGGTAAGCTACTTTATTAAATCATTGGTTTTGCTAACATTGTTACGTGTGTTAATGAATTTAATTTAAACAGGTTTCGCTGCTGCTGGTCATATTAGTTCTTATGGTGGACACGGCTCTTATGGCGGCGGGTATTCCTCAGGAAGTGGACTGAAATCCTTGGCTCTAGGATCCGCAGGACAAGCTCACTCTGCTGTAGCAAACCAACACGCAGCTGCCAAGCAAGCCGCGTATGCAGCAAAGAGTAGCTTAGCCCAGGCTGCATCTCAAGCCGCTGCCACAGCACAAGCAGCTCTTGCTGGTAAAGAAGCTCTTGTAGGTAGTCTGGAACAACAAGTCCATGAAGCACAAAGTGCTCTCCACGGTGAAATTGAGCAACTTGCTCAAGCCCAACGTGCTGCCCAGAGTGCTCAGGAATCTGCCCAGCAATCAGCTGCTCAACTTCAAGCTATTACAGCTGCATTAAACTCCGCACAAGGCGCTGCTGTTCACGCTGATCAAGCTGCATCTGAAGCCGCTTCAGAAGCTGCATCTCAAGCTGGTATGGTCCAAGCTGCCAAGGCACGTCTCCAGGCTCTCGAACATCAACTTCATTCTGCTCAAGCTGGACTAGAGGCAACTCAACACGCTGCTGCTGAAGCTGCTGCCTCTGCTGAAGCTGCTCAACATAATGCTGCTGCTGCTGGAGCCAAGGCTAACGAGGCTGCAGCTCACGCATCCCTTGCAGCTTCCAGTGGACATGGCGGATACTCATCTGGCAGTCACAGCCATGGATACTAACTTCTTTTTCTTGAATCTTATTACTTCAGGGTATATGACCGTCTAAACACTATTTAATAGAGTATTACTTATAAAACTTCCTTAGAATATGAATTGTGATTGTAATTTATGGTATTCGAGTATGTCTAAATAGAATTATTTAATATAAAAACTGTAAATGTTTTATTTTATGAATTGCTTGTTTTGTGATTTTTTTATCACTATTGCACTTCAATTATAGTTCGCATCAACTTTATCTTTATTCGTATTCCAACAGGTGGAGTGGTTTCGCCATTTGCAGCCGATAAAATAGACATTTCATATGAACGACTATGAAACTGTACTGTAAATGAACCCTTTCATGACAAAAAAGAATTATACGCATCTTCAATATGATGACAAAGTGACTCCAAAATGTTTACTGGGTCAGAATCTAAAGAATACTCAATATAATAATTAATTAACTAATATATAATTTTATAATAAATTACTAATATATAATTTTAACTTGAGAAATGAAATGCTATTATGTTTAAGATAAAATATTTAATACGGTTACTGTACATATATGCCAGATTCTCAATTTGAACAATTTTTCGTTTTATCGATTGTCACTTATTTCTTCCGGACAAGAGTATTCATCGTGATGCCTTTGCCCCTTTCCCCTTTCTTCGTCTGCTACATATGTAGGAGTGTACGGTCCGATTCGGACAACTTGTATGTACAGAAATTTCATAACGCGAAGTATACCGATGTACTGCTGTATAAATAGTTTTAAGTTTGAAGGCAATTTGAAAGAAGAGGAAGTTTGGAATCTTATAATAATTGAAATTTCTGTTTTGTAAAATTTATAACGGTTCAGTAACTTATCGTAAAAATGTATGCTGATTTCAAATCTGCAATTTATTTTTTGGTGGCACTTCTGCTTTTCGAGATATTAGCGCTTCAAGGGTTAAATAATGGAAATATTTAAAAATGGTTTTCAGATTTGAAATCAGCGCAAAAAAGTACGTTCAAAAACATATTTAAAAGTTGAAAATAAAATATTTAAATATAAAATTTTTTTTTAATTATACAATTTTAAAATTTGATAAAAAATTGATAGTCCCCGATTGTAAAATTTATAACGGTTCTTATTGTAAAAATTTATGCTGATTTCAAACCTGTAATTTATTTTTTGGTGGCACTTCCGGTGTTCGAAATATTAGCGTTTCAAGGGTTAAATAATGGAAATATTTAAAAATAGTTTTTTGATTTGGAATCAGCGGAAAAAAAACGTTCAAAAACATATTTAAAAGTTGAATATAAAATATTTTAATTTTTAATTTTTTTTTTTTAAATTTCACGAGGGGTTAACCTTAATAATTTTAAAGGCTATACACTTGTTAATTTTATAAAAATCGTGCCTGTAGTGTTTCTTATAATCTTCGGCGTTAAATTAAAAAATAATAATATTAGAAATATTGAAAGATAAGTTTAAAAAATGTATAGTATTTATTTGTTATAAAAGATATATTTTTTAATTAAATAGGAAGTATTTAGTACCATTTATTTAGCCAATGCTTATAAACATCAATACTCATGTAATATCTAATGTTTATTATATTTAATTCCATCCATGAATATCAGACTCATAGGAAGAGAAGCTACCATGATCACTGGAAGCTGTGAGAGAAGCATGCGCTGCAGCTTCGCTTGCCTTGGCTCCCGCCGCAGCAGCATTATGTTGTGCAGTTTCAGCAAATGCAGCAGCTTCTCCAGCAGCGTTTTGAGTTGCCTGGAGTCCAGCTACAGCAGAGTGCAGTTTGTGTTCAATGGATTCAAGGCGCTCCTTAGCAGCTTGAACCATAGATGCCTGAGAAGCAGCTTCAGCAGCGGCATTAGCAGCAGTTTTATCAGCTTTCACAGAATTTTCACCAGCTGCCTTTTCAGAAAGATTAGAAATATTTTGGATAGTCAAAAGGAGTTGCTTAGCGTTTTGGGCAGACTCTTGAGCACTTTGAGCAGAACGTTGCGCTTGAGCAAGTTGCTCGGTTTCTTTGTGAAGGGATGCACTGGCCTCATAAGATTGGCGCTGTAATTCTTCAACAAGGGCTTGTTTTCCTTCAAGGGCTGCTTCAGCTGTAGCGGCTGCTTGTGATGCAGCTTGAGCCAGAGTACTCTTAGCAGCGTACGCAGCTTGTTTTGCAACTGAATGCTGGCTGGCCACTGCAGAGTGTGCCTGTTTCGCAGAGTCTTGCGCCAATGCTCTTAGGCTACTGCCAAAAGAGTATCCTCCATGGCTACCATGGCTGCCAGGTAAAACAATATTTGCAGCGGAAAATCCTGTAAATATTTAGATATTTATACAATTTCAATTAATTATATTATGAGCTACAGATCACGAAATCTAAAAGTAATTAACTTATTCAACTTACCGACAAAAGCAATGAGAACACAAGCAAAGACCTTCATGATTTCTAAAATTGGTTTTTATAATTATTTGTACAGTACTTCAGTAACTTCTCTTCTTGGAACACGGGATATTACTACGAAGATGGATTCAAGTAAACTGATGATGGTTTAGTGATTGTGTAGGTTTTTATACTTCTGCTAATTCTTTTAACATAATTCATTGTGCAACGCGGACCACTGATAGTTAAAACAATTTCTTTACTTCAGTTGTTTTGTAATTACTTTTACTTTTTTAATTTTAAAATATTAGCCTAAATAAATTATTTCGTATTTTGAATAATTGAGGATACATTTAAATAATTTCTAAACACGTGTGTATAATATTTACGTAATATTTACCTTTGGAATACATACTTTATGGTGTTATATATAATATTCATCAATATGCCAAAAATATCAAGATATAGAGTTCTAAAATACTGGCTTTGAGTTCACAGAGTTCAACCTATTTATCATTGACCCAATGCTAAGAAAGTCAGTGTCAATAATGACCATCTTGACGATAGACCGATGTTTCTTTGGAACTTTTGTTATTGGCCTTTTACCACCACGTCACTGATCTTATCTTAATCTAGGTTGATGGACTTGAATGATGAAAATTTCAATAAATTTTAAGTATTGCAGTAGTCATATATATTTTTTTAATATTTCTTGTTTTGCTTCCTAGGTTTCAAATTAAGTAACCGATGCTAATGGAGAATATTTCCTGTTATAAAATAGGCTAGGAAGGCATTGAGATGCAAGAAAAAAAAACATAATTCTAATAGATTATTTATTTAATTAATAATTACTAAAAAACAATTTATAAAATTTAATTCCATCCGTGAATGTCAATATCATTGGAAGAAGAGCTACCGTGTTCACTGGAAGCTGCAAGAGAGGTTTGGGCAACAGCTTCGCTTGCCTCAACTCCAGCCGCAGCAGCATTATGATGTGCAGTTTCAGCAAATGCAGCAGCTTTTCCAGCAGCGTCTTGAGTTGCCTGGAGTCCAGCTAGAGCAGAGTGCAGTTTGTGTTCAATGAAATAAAGACGCTCCTTAGCGACTTGGACCATAGATGCCTGAGATGCAGCTTCAGCAGCGGCAACAGCAGCAGCTTTTTCAGTTTTAACAGATTTTTCAGCAGATTTTCCTAAAGAATCATTAGAAATATTTTGGATAAGCTGAACCTGCTGCCTAGCGTTTTTTGCAGACTCCTGAGCACTTTGAATTGTACGTTTGGCTTGAACAAGCTGCTCGATTTCTTTGTGAAGGGATTTTCTGGCCTCATAAGCTTGGTGCTGTAATTCTTCAACAAGGCCTTGCTTTCCTTTTAGAGCTGCTTCAGCTGTAGCGGCTGCTTGTGATGCAGCTTGAGCCAGAGTACTTTTAGCAGCGTACGCAGCTTGATTTGCAACGGAATGCTGGCTGGCCACTGCAGAGTGTGCCTGTTTCGCAGATTCTTGCGCCAATAACTTTAGGTTACTGCCAGAAGAGTATCCTTCTTGGCTACCCTGATTGCTGTAGGAAACAACGTGTGCGGCAGAGAATCCTGTAAATATTTATAGCCTTTCAATTTTATACTTTAATACTTAAATTACTTAAAATCCAAAAACAAATATCTTCAGCTTACCGACAAAAGCAATGAGAACACAAGCAAAGACCTTCATGATTCCGGAATGTATTTAAAATTTCTTTGCTAATTATTTGTATAGTACTCTACTAACTTAGCTTCTTTGAACACAAAATATCTAATACTACGAAGGTGACTTCAAATAAAGTGATGCTGGTTTTGTAATTGTGCAAGCTTATATACTCCTGCAAATTCTTTTAAATTAATGCATTTTGTAGCACGAACCGTTGACAATTAAAACAGTCTCTTTATTTTAATTATTTTGCTATTACTTTTCTTTTTAAATTTTAAAATACTGCATTAAATAAATTATTTCATATTGTTACTAATTGAGAATATATTTAAATAGTTTCTAAACATGGCTATGTAGTATTTAATATATGAAAAACATCTATGCAGTAGTATTAAGTTTGTTCTGATATTGCAGTAGTAATATATTTCTTAAAAATATTTCATATTAAGTTATCGACACTAATGAGGCCTGCTGTAATATTTCCTGTTAGAAACATATTATGTAACATTTCATCCTTCCTCGTCTTGTCTCAATTTATTAAGCTAAGAAGACTTGTTGAATGTTTAGTATTATTTCATTATTTAATAAACAAAATAAAGAAGAAAATATAATGTGCGGCACAAATTATGCAACTAAGTAAAATGTAATATTTTACAGCACCAATTTGTTGCATAAATATTAATTAAATAATTATATATTTTTAATTTTCATTATAGTGCATTGGCTTCACTGCTTTAAGAGTCATCTATTGACAGTGTTGCAAACTACTTAGTACTTTTCAACTTGTTTCAACCTGTCATGGTATTTACGAATTTGCATTGTAGAGAGAGTGTATTTCGTGCGACAATTTTCAAAATAAATTGTGTAATTTATAAAGTATATTCTATCTTAACATTAAAAAGTGGCTTAAAAGTGTTTTAATATGTGAATTTGTTACTGGTTTATACAAAGTGTTGTTTAGTTTACTACAATGAATATTGAGACGCCACTTTGAGTAATATCTCCTTCCAAACTGGTTAGTTATTGTTTTAAAGTAAAATTTTAATTATTCATATTATTAAATTATCAATGTTTAAATGTTGAACCAAATCATCATTGTACTGTAGTAGACATTATAGGTACATTAGAGCACCTCTATTCCTTTTAGAGATGGATTTCCTTGTATTTTGAACAGAAGAAGAATTGTCTTGATTTTCAATAATACCCATTTGGTTTCGCTTTTAATTCTATATGTTATGTCGAGGGTCGTAAAAAAGATAATTCTTTTTAAGGGTATTGAAAGTATTCATATATATATATTTACACATAATAAAGGTACAATAAATTCAAGTATTTTACAAAGTGCGGTTACAGTAAATATCATAAGGTTCCAGAAACATGGTTAAACATAATGCTGAAAGCACCTAATCTTCGTTTTAGTAATGTTTATTAGTATCCATGGCTGTGACTATCAGATCCTGCGGTGTCATATCCTCCATGTCCACTGGAAGCTGCAACAGATGCATGGGCTGCAGCTTCATTAGCCTTAGCTCCTGCAGCAGCAGCATTTTGTTGTGCAGCTTGAGCAGATGCAGCAGCTTCAGCAGCAGCATGTTGGGTTGCGTGGAGTCCAGCTTGAGCAGAGACTAGTTGTTGTTCTAGAGCATGAAGACGTGCTTTGGCAGCTTCGACCATACCAGCTTGAGAAGCAGCTTCGGCAGCGGCTTCTGCTGCTGCTTGTTCTGCGTGGACAGCAGCACCTTGTGCAGAATTTAGAGCAGCTGTAAGAGATTGAACTTGTGCAGCAGCTTGGTGGGCAGATTCCTGAGCACTCTGAGCAGCGCGTTGGGCCTGAGCAAGTTGTTCAATTTCAGCGTGTAGAGCACTTTCGGCTTCATGGAGTTGTTGTTCGAGTCCCCCTACAAGAGCTTCTTTACCAGCGAGAGCTGCTTGGGCTGTGGCAGCTGCTTGTGCTGCAGCCTGAGCTAAAGTACTCTTTGCTACGTAAGCAGCTTGTTTAGCAGCTGCATGCTGATTCGCAACAGCTGAATGGGCTTGACCAGCTGAACCAAGAGCAATGGACTTAAGTCCACTTCCTGAAGAATACCCGCCATTAGAACCATGACCACCATAAGAGCCAACGTGACCAGAAGCAGCGAATCCTGTTTCAAATTAAAATATTAAAATAATAAAGCAAATATTTTTAATATATGGAAAAATAACACGAAGATAAGATCCTTACCAACGCAGGCGATAAGAATACAAGCGGAGAAATTCATAATTGCAGAATCTAAGAAAAAGAATTGCGATTTTATTTAAATATTTAATTGCTGTATATATATACCTAGCAGTATCCATAAACAATTATTAAACATCTTACCAATTTCTTTAAACTCTTCTTAAAACGAACCAACGAATATGATATTGCTTTGCTACTGATTGCTGTGCAACAAGTGATGCTGATCTAAAAATGCGAGGCTTTTTATACATCTTGTCTTTTACATCAGCATTACATTTAAAAATATTTATTATTTGTGTTATTGTCCACCAGCAATTAGCTGTTGCAATTTTTACTAGATTCAATGATTCGCACTTTTTATTTACTTTGTATAGTTCTTATGCAACAAAATTCAAATCTCTTCTTAAGGTATCTTTTATATTTTTAGATTAATGGATATAAATTTAATTTAGTGGAATAATAAATACTATGGAATAAACTTTTATTTGTTACAAAGCAGTAGACTGACTAAATTACACACAACATAAAAATATTTTATTATATTTAGAATTTTAAATATTTCACATTTAATAGTTCATATTAAATATAAAGATTTAGAAATAATTCCACTGATAAGAAATATTGGAAAAACAGCATTCATTTTTCAACTAAATCATAAAATTAAGGATAGTAAACAAATTATTGAGAATTAGCACAACCAAATTACTTTATTTACCAGCTTTCACAATTTTTGCAATCAGTATCAATTCTTGATTGTGAGACTAAAAAATTTAAGATGCGGTTTTGGAATTTTTTATATCAAAACTCACATTTTTTAAATTTGTTATAAAATAAATTATGGCTATAAATTTAGTAGTTGCCAAAATGATTAATAGCTTCTTATGTAAGGTAACTTAAAGCCATAAAACTTTAATTAATTAGAAGAAATTAATTAAAATCAGAATGCGTGCGATAATAAACTAAATAATTCGCACAATATAGAAACCAAGAATCTAATAAAAGCTATGTAAACTATCAATTTCATGAGCAACGGATCATTGAAAAAGAAAATAATACAGATATAGACAGTGATACATATAGTGGTGCATTGATAAACATTTAAGTATAAGCTTTATCTCATGATAAAGTGTACCACTGAAACGAAACGTGAGTTGCTATCACAACGGAAGACGTGTTCGATGATAGAAGCCAAGTCACTCCATTTAAGTTACATACAATAGAAGTTGGATTTATGGATGTGCGAATATTGGATACATTTTTCATCAGCAAATATAGATGTCTCTCTGCAGTGATCTCCTTGAATTTGTAATTAATTTTATTTGGAATATAAATTTTCAATAGGTTGTGAAGTACAAATAAATCCGTATTTTATTTGATAATATATTTTCAATATTGCGATCACCTATTTAAAAGAAAATGTTCTATCTTCAAGTTGCAATAAAACCTTTGTATTCTTTTTGTTTTTTTGTTGGTCTTGTGATTTACACTCGATTCTAATATTTATATTATTCGACGAACATGACTTCGGTAATTAAATATATTCAATTCTTAAATAGTAAGATTATATATATTAAAGGAAAAGTTTAAAATATGAACAGTTTATTTCTCGGCAAATGAACAAATATTTATTTGTTATAAAAGATATATTTATTAATTAAATAGGAAGTATTCACTTAAAAAATAAAATGAAAAACATTTCTAATAGACAGTACCATTTATTTAGCCAATCTAATGTTTATTATATTTAATTCCATCCATGAATATCAGACTCATAGGAAGAGAAGCTACCATGATCACTGGAAGCTGTGAGAGAAGCATGGGCTGCAGCTTCGCTTGCCTTGGCTCCCGCCGCAGCAGCATTATGTTGTGCAGTTTCAGCAAAAGCAGCAGCTTCTCCAGCAGCGTGTTGAGTTGCCTGGAGTCCAGCTACAGCAGAGTGCAGTTTGTGTTCAACGGATTCAAGACGCTCCTTAGCAGCTTGAACCATAGATGTCTGAGAAGCAGCTTCAGCAGCGGCATTAGCAGCAGTTTTGTCAGCTTTCACAGAATTTTCACCAGCTGACTTTTGAGCAAGATTAGAAATATTTTGGATAGTCAAAATGAGTTGCTTAGCGTTTTGGGCAGACTCCTGAGCACTTTGAGCTGAGAGTTGCGCTTGAGCAAGTTGCTCGGTTTCTTTGTGAAGGGATGCACTGGCCTCATAAGATTGGCGCTGTAATTCTTCAACAAGGGCTTGTTTTCCTTCAAGGGCTGCTTCAGCTGTAGCGGCTGCTTGTGATGCAGCTTGAGCCAGAGTACTCTTAGCAGCGTACGCAGCTTGTTTTGCAACTGAATGCTGGCTGGCCACTGCAGAGTGTGCCTGTTTCGCAGAGTCTTGCGCCAATGCTCTTAAGCTACTGCCAAAAGAGTATCCTCCATGGCTACCATGGCTGCCAGGTATAATAATATTTGCAGCGGAAAATCCTGTAAATATTTAGATATGTATACAATTTCAATTAATTATATTATGAGCTACAGCTCACGAAATCTAAAAGTAATTAACTTATTCAACTTACCGACAAAAGCAATAAGAACACAAGCAAAGACCTTCATGATTTCTAAAATTGGTTTTTATAATTATTTTTACGAGATTATTTTTATAAGATATTACTATGAAGATGGATTCAAGTAAACTGATGATGGTTTAGTGATTGTGTAGGTTTATATACTTCTGCTGATTCTATTAAAATAAATTTTAAATAATTTAATGCGTACCATTGATTCAAGTTGTTAAAACAATTTATTTACTTCAGTTATTTTGTAATTACTTTTTCTTTTTATTTATGAATTTTAAAATGCTGAAATACTTCTGTATACAGTACTTTATATTATACGTACATTTTAAATAAGCTATAAATATTTAAAATTTGTGTTTACAATATTTTTTTATGTATCTGATACACATTGAGTCACACCGCTGTTATGTATAACATTTTATTGAGAATTATTAATAATTCGAAAGAGTGGATGACATTTATGGGAGCGCTTATAATTTTGAACATATTTCTTAAAGCCCATCATAGTGTGGTATATATTCATATCACAAAAAATTAAAAAAGATGCTACAAAAATTATTTAAATATTTTTTTGATATAATTTTTATATACATACATAAAATAATGAATAATTTTAAACTTATTAACTAAAATGTGTCTCACTTCTTCTTATATGTTTGGATGAAGTATTTTACAATTCATTTAACAATTTGCCGCATTCCTTATTAAAATATATAAGATACGATTTTGGAATTTTTGGAATCAATGAATAAATGTTATAAAATAAAATATGGCTAGAAATTCAGTTGTTGCTAAAATAATTACCTGCTTCTTATATAAAGTAACGTAATAAGATACAAATTATTGAATTAAGTTAATGAAGACAAATTAATTATGATCAGAATGCGTGCGATAATAAATTAAGCAATACGCACAATTTAGAAACCAAGAATTAAACAATTTATTTACCGAAATAGAAAATTTATTCCACATAATTTCTTTTTAATTTATTGTAAATTGTATAGGCTTCTTAGGACTATTGTACTTTTTTTGCCCTTTAATCTACACAAGCCTCTGAGGGCATTTTGATAAATCAGTGGTTTTTAATTTCCTGCACAGTAACTTTAAATGGAGGCAACCTGCTTGATTTAGTTTGTGTTTGATAGCCATTGAAGGCAGACAACCTCGTCAATTTTAATTAAAATGAAAAAAGTGAATTACGTGTGCTGATTTAGCATTACTTCTTGCGTAAAAGAACCATCACCGAAACCAAGCAAGCTTGAAAAATAAAGGTGGGAATATCGGATAAAGTTTTCATAAGCAAATATAGATGTCTCTGCAGTAATATCTATAAGTTTAAACATATATTTGGAATGTAAATTTTAAATAGGTTGCGAAGTAGATACTAATACGTTTAATCAAATGTTAATGTACTACGATAATTCACTTCAGGTTGCAATGCTTCCATTCAATAAATAATATATGCAACGTAACGTAATATTTATATGTCTGCATTATTTTTTATTTATTGCTTGGCTTGGTGAAATCGTTAAATTATAAGAAATATTAAAAGAAAAGTTTAAAATACTAACAGTTTATTTCTCGGGACATGGGCAAATTTAACAAATAATTACAAACTATTATTAATGCGATTATCAATACGCATTACCAATATTTATAAATTTTAATTCCATCCGTGAATATCAGGTTCATTGGAAAAGAAGCTACCATGTTCGTGGGCCACAGCTTCGTTTGCCTTGTCTCCAGCCAAAGCAGCATTATGTTGTGCAGTTTGAGCAAACGCCGCTGCTTCTCCAGCAGCGTTTTGAGTTACCTGGAGTCCAGTTAGAGCAGAGTGAAGTTTGTGTTCAATGAACTGAAGACGCTCCTTAGCAGCCTGAACCATAGAAGCCTGAGATGCAGCTTCCGTAATGGCATGGGCCACAGCTTTATCGGCATTAACAACACTTTCATTAGATGAGTTTAGAGCAGACATCGAAAAATTTTGGAAAGTCAAAATTTCTAGCTTAGCAAGTTGAGACAATTCCTCAAGGGCTTGAGCTGAGAATTGCGCTTGAGCAAGTTGCTCGGTTTCTTTGTGAAGGGATTCACTGGCCTCATAAGCTTGGTGCTGTAATTGTTCAACAAGGCCTTGTTTTCCTTCAAGGGCTGCATCAGCTGTAGCGGCTGCTTGTGATGCAGCTTGAGCCAGAGTACTCTTAGCAGCGTATGCAGCTTGTTTTGCAACTGAATGCTGGCTGACCACTGCAGAGTGTGCCTGTTTCGCAGAGTCTTGCGCCAATGCTCTTAAGCTACTGCCGGAAGAGTATCCTCCAAGGCTGCCATGTAAAACAATATTTGCAGCGGACAATCCTGTAATTTTTTTGATATTTATACGCTTTTAATTTTATACTTGAATGGGCTTGTGTCCTCATTTTTTAGTGGTCGATTTTTCAATTGTTGACTGAAATTGATGTTAATAAATATGTGTATTGACGTGTCTATTTTATTAAATATCTAAATGTCGACGGAGATATAGCAATTAAAAGTTTGAATTGTAGTTTTAGCGCTAGAAATGGTCGCCCATATTTGTATGACGTGAAATGCATTTTAACGTCAGTTATTTGTTGAGTAGGTCAGTGCTGTGGTAATGTTTTGTAGCTGTTGGTAGTCAAATAATCAAGTCAAGTCAAAGAATAATAAGTTTTTATTTTATTAAACCCTGCTAAGGCAGACATAATATTGGAATTTTATTGTTTCTTGAAATAGCTGTAAATAATATTTGATGTTTTGATATATAAATACATTAGCAGAGATTTATGAGCTGTAAGGTTGGTAACCTTACACAAGGATTGTGATGTCACATGCACTTGGAATGTGTATAACGTTGAATCCCTTTAATAATTAAAGAGACAAAATGACTTTTTTAATTGTTAATATCTCCTAACATATAAGGAGTTATTAAAACATAATTGAACATTTGAGATTCTAGTAACCCACTTTATCAATATATAGTACACTTTTATAGAAATTAAGACATAGGACACAAGCCCATTAAATTTTCCAACTTACCGACAATAGCGAGAACACAGGCAAAGACCTTCATGATTCCGAAATATGTTTAAAATGACTTCTTTGAACGCAAGATATTACGAGGAAGACGGATTCAAAGAAACTGATGTAGGTTTGCTGATGGTTTGGGTTTATATACGCTTATTAATTCTTTTAAATTAAATCATTTTGTGGCTCGAACCAGTGACAATTAAAACAATCTTTTTCTTTCGAATAGTTTTGCAGTTACTTTTTTTAAATATTCATTTGAATGCATCAACTTTGATAAATTACTATCTCTAATACAATATATACAACAATTACTTCTTCTTTTTATATTTGAATTTTAAATTACTGCATTAAATAGATTATTTCATATTGTATAATCAGGATTCATTTAAATACTTTCTAATCGCATGTCGCATAGTCGTATATATTTTTAGATGCATCCACTGTAGTGTTTTATATATTTTGTTGATTGGATTATATATGATTAGATTATAAAGAATGTCTATGCCAAATGAAAGAAATATCTATATTAACTCAAAGCGCCTCGTGAGAACACGGCTTAAGACGTTGGCTCTGATCTGTTGTATCTGAGACAGAATGTCAGTGTTATTTTTAGCGAGTCAGCACCAGAAATTTCGTGCGCAACACTGAGGTGCACATATTCCACCAGCTGCTGTAAACTAACTGGTTGACAGATCTTGTTCATGTTTGTTAATTTATAAAATCATAAGCGCGGGCCATTTTAAATTACAAATTTAGGTATTTCGTTTGATAGTATATTCCCAATATTGCAATCACTAATTCAGTAGACAATGTTCAGTATTTTATGTCTCTGCATTATTTTTTGTCCCGAGTTAATTTAGCTAATTTGTCTGAATATGCAAACAAAGAGAATCTCCCCAACCCGGAACTCGGGGAATCCGGAAACATGTTCAGGGTGAAATACAGATTTTTTGTTGTGCAGGCAACAGCACTGTAGGGCTGACATTGTCACTGATTCGAACAACATCCACGCTACTGATTTTAGGAGCAGGAGAAGGGGTGTTTTTGGGTTTGTTTCCTTCTGGTCGTTCGTCCAATTAAATTGATTCAAATTTTATTATTATTCCAACAACAGTCGACAGTGCATACGAAATGATAGAATACTTTTTAGTTTTGTTTACAAGCTTTCAATTGTTATACCTCTGCTTTTATTCAAATATTCAAATTACACTTTTTTAAATTAAAATTTTCAGGTGTTCGGCACTCGTTCGTTAAAAACTGAATTATGTAGTAGAATTAAATTGGATATAACGTGATTTGTTTTATTGCAAATTCGTTGACAAAGTGAAGAACACAATAGTGGACTATTATTGAAATATCTTGAATTATTCAGATAAATATCCTTGAATATATTTTTAAGAAGTAATGTTTTAATTTGCGCACATGTTATGGCCTTTATCTCAGTTTGTGTGAAGCAGTCAAATAGCCATAATCTCGTGACATTTCCGACACAGATGAAATCTAGAAAGTTCTGTACCCCCACACCCCTCACTCACACTTCCAGCCCCTGTTCCTGCCCCAGCATGTCGCTGAAGTTATGCCGTTTGAGCTTAGTACTACTAGAAGTTATGTCTAGAAATGCTACCAATTATGTTAAGTGCAGTCATAACTATTTCGATGTACTTTCATGATTGTTTTACGTAAATCTGTACATTTGACAATTTAAATAATATTTTAGAGGCTAATACGACGACGTCTTGCTGTTTTGCTTGTGAATTATGTGACATGTTATATGTGTTGCGTTTGTATTTTTAGAAGGGGTAGTTTCCGTAGGTAGACTCACCAAATTAAATACTAACACATTTTTTGGTGAGTGTAATAAAAAAATATTACATATATTTGGGTGTTACATCAAATCACAAAACTTAAATTCAATCTTTCTTAAATCAATAATAGATGCTGAATCTCATCTTTAACCCCGGATGCTCCGCCGATTCAACTTCTTAGCATTTGTGTTCATTCAATTTTAAGACTCAGTTTATCCAACTCCAACTCGTGTACTCGTGTCCATGCAAGTTTTGTACGAATACAATGCGTAGCAGTCCACGCTGAATGGCCCCAGTCAACGCATAGACAGAATGAGAAGCGTCTGTTGCCATGGTATCAGGCGCACATTGTATAGAAGTATACCCGTGCAGTCAGTATACATTCAGTGTAGAAAATACTGCATTTGCAGTCTGACACTAAAACCAATGCAGAGATCTAGAGAACGCTATCTAAATTTTGTTAAATCAGCAGTTTTTTTATACGTAGACAGTAATAAAGTAAAATTGGATTTCATCACTACTATTATTAAAGCACAAGACAATTTTCGTTTAGTTTTGCCTTAAGGTAGTTACTAGTATAGTCGTATATTTAGTTCACAAACGTTTTTCTCGAGATTGTACACAATACATTGTAAATTTCTAAATATACATACAGACTAAATACAATCACAATTTTGAGTAATATACATAATTAAAATCTTTTGATTCGATATACATTTTATTTTTCAATGAAATGTCGTCCGCATAAGTCGTCCGATATTTCTATTGTTTGCTTATAACACGTCTTTATGGTATTATTGTTTTATAGAAACAGGAATCCTCTACTCTTAGACGTTTTCAAGAGAGGCTAATAATATCAAGTACATCTTGTTTACGTTCTATTACAAATCGAACAACAAAGCGTGCTCAGCTAGCTAATCATGAACGAGTATAATCAGTGAATAGAAATATGTAAACATCTTTTTATTTTCTTGTAGTTTGATTTCTAAAAATATAGAATATTTGATTTCAAAAACAAAGACAATTGCAACATTTCTTGGCGCAGCTACACTGGAAAACTTCAATCTATATATGGTACGTACGAGTATGTGAAACTATCAAATCTTTTATATTCGTATTCTATGCATGCCTCTGAAATACTCAAGTTCATAAAGTTGGCACCTCTGCTACATTCTTTTTCATTTGAACCGCAACCAAATAAGAAAATGAAAATGTTATTACTTGGAAAACTATTCTGGAAAACAGCGAATAGCTGTGAAATATTATTGATTTATAAAAAAATCTATAACTTTAGAATTATTACTCTACTTGCGAGTGTTTTGATAATGGACCAGAGCAATCAAGTAAAACTACTGACTATGGCATATTTAACATAGTCAAAAGTCATAAACACATTTCTTCCTAAGAAAATTAAACTTAGAGTTAAATTAAAAATTAATGTTGTGTCTTCAGACCTCCAAACTAGAATAATGTTCAGACACAATAGTTGTTAATTTAAAAATAAATTAGGGGCATTCATTAATGACATCCCACGCAAAGGAGAACAAGGCTAAGTGTAACAAGATGTGACAAGAGCTTCATGCGTATTGAAATATAAAGTGAAAGTAAAAAGTAACCAGATAGTAACTATAATGGGCTTGTGTCCTCATTTTTTAGTGGTCGATTTTTCAATTGTTGATTTAACGTCAGTTATTTGTTGAGTAGGTCAGTGGTGTGGTAATGTTCTGTTGCTGTTGGTAGTCAAATAATTAAGTCAAATCAAAGAATAATAAGTTTTTATATTATTTAACCCTGCTAAGGCAGACATAATATTGGAATTTGAGTGTTCCTTAAATATCGCTGTAAATAATATTTGATATATAAATACATATAGCAGAGATTTATGATCTGTAAGGTTGGTAACCTTACACAAAGATTGTGATGTCACATACACTTGGAATGTGTACAACGTTGAATCCCTTTAATAATTAAAGAGACAAAATGACTTTTTTAATTGTTAATATCTCTTAACATATAAGGAGTTATTAAAAAATAATTGAACGTTTGAGGTTCTGGTACTGTATCCACTTTATCAATATATAGTACACTTTTATAGAAATTAAGACTTAGGACACAAGCCCATTGTTAAGAATGTAAATCAACAGCTTCAGCCTTCTTCCTGGCGATGCATCTAAAACCTGAACGTTTCTCATGCTAATTTCGGGGAATTTTAAAATCGATAGGTCCTCCAGCTCAGACTAATCCGTTATTTCGAGCGCGGGATGTCTAGAAAGATGATTAAATTTAAATATTCCATCAGCAGTAATAATGGTGATACTGATAACCAAACGCCTTGAATTGAACGGGATGGGAAGGAATCGATTTATGCGTACGAGTATATAAAATCATCGATGATTTTACGCCCCTTAAGATTTACTTAATTTGATTGATAGATAAAATATTCATGATAAAAAATAGACAGGAGATTATGATCTCACAAAATCTACTAGGGTGGGACACCATAATGGAAAAACGAAAAAAGAATATGTAAACAACTTTAACAAATTGGAATCGATACAGTTTCATATTTATTTTCATTAAATTTAGACAATGTTGTGAATAACTCGTAAAAGAAGTTTAGGGTATATTCACGGAGTTAAATTTTAATGCGTCTGGCAAAGATAAATACACACCAGGTTACCTGATAATGGAAGAGGCAAAGAGGAACAATTTGAGGATAGAAGCAGAACTGAGAACGATGAGGTTAAAATAAAAAAATGAAAAGGCAGAGAGGGACGAGAGTGGTGGAAGAATTAATAAGGAAAGAAGGGAAAGGAGAAGGTATTGCAAAGGAAGAGGGATAGCAGTGGAAGAGATAGAAAGGTTAAGACAGGAAGGGATGGAAGTATGGTAAGAAATATTGAAGTGCAGTAACAGAAACGAAATATAATACAACATACGAAATAGTTGTGGACAAGAAGGATACTAGTGTACTAGGAGAAATAGGTAGATAAAGAAAGGAGAATACACAAGTAAATTTGCACGTCACTGCGGATAAGACACAAAGGATTTTCCACTTTCCTTCGTCTACATATGACAAGGTCCTTCTCAATCCGATTCCGGCTTTTACATGAAACATATATTCGTAGGTATGTAGCGTTTTGTACAGTGTACAGCGTACAGTGTGGTGCGACTACTGAAGCTGTAGCCGTGAAATTCTCGTAGACTGGAGAATGTAAATGAAGGAGATATACTCGTACTCGTATTGTGTAGATTGTATTAGCACCGAGGGAGTTTAGAGTATGTGTGTTATAGAAAATTCTGTTATAACCTAAAATTTATACAACATGTGATTTTGAGGGAAACAATATGAACCCTAATTACGTCTAACTAAATTGTTAATTAGCTACTTGATTTTAGTTATTTGTTGTGTTGGTTATTAACGATATTTATGGTTATGTAGATACTTAATTAACGAACTGTTTTGTTTGAGTTACCTATTGTGTTATCCTGATTAAAGGGTGTGTTGCTAAGGATTCGGATTGAATTGAATTTGATATATATTTACGTATTATTGTTACCTACTAAACACAGTTTTTTTAGGTTAAAATAATAATTAATGTATTGGTAATTGGGACCGAATAAAACTAGATAATATAATTTGTATAATAATTCTTCATTAGCATTTGCCTGTAAATTACAGTATAGACCGTTATACAGAATCAATATCAATAACTGCCCAGCAAACAATAAAATAATTTAAATCTATTGTAATTTAATTAACTATTAATATATAAATTCCACATAATAAATGAATATTTAATATTCAATTGCATTATTAGTAGTACGGGTCTCCTCGTGCTGGAATAGGGGTTGGAAATCTTCTGAGTTTTAAATTGGTGTTAGGGGATTACTATATTGGTGTATACCATGCACGTGAACTTCAGTTTAACCATCCCTGCACCCTACATCATTCTGTAAGCTCAGACACTGGTATTCGAAGGGATGAAATAATGGCAAGCATTTAAAAACCATTCCCATTGATATTGTTGTATAGTGAATAGGGTTATTAATTCTGTTACCGAACCGAACATTGTTAATGCTCAATACGGGATTAATCAAATAATAGCTGGGTCAATACACGGCTTGATCTAGCAGACGTAAAGTCTCGCTTTGTTAACATAATATTACTCAGTCTGCGTTTTTTAACTATACAATAATATTTTGCAAATATTTATCTTATTTAACTCGGCTCTTAGCTATATCGGCTAGCAGTATAGTCAAAGCTAACAAAAGAAATAAATTATCTTGTATTATTTGTAATGGGCTTGTGTCCTCATTTTTTAGTGGTCAATTTTTCAATTGTTTATTGAAATTGATGTTAATAAATGTGTATTGGTGTGTCTATTTTATTAAATGTCTAAATGTTGACGGAGATATTGCAATTAAAAGTTTGAATTGTAGTTTTAGCGCTAGAAATGGTCGGCCATATTTGTATGACGTGAAATGCATTTTAACGTCAGTTATTTGTTGAGTAGGTCAGTGCTGTGGTAATGTTCTGTAGCTGTTGGTGGACAAATAATCAAGTCAAATCAAAGAATAATAAGTTTTTATTTTATTTAACCCTGTTAAGGCAGACATAGTATTGAAATTTAATTGTTCCTTGAAATAGTTGTAAATAATATTTGATATATAAATACATATAGCAGAGATTTATGAGCTGTAAGGTTGGTAAACTTACACAAGGATTGTGATGTCACATTCACTTGGAATGTGTACAACGTTGAATCCCTTTAATAATTAAAAACAAGACAAAATGACTTTTTAAATTGTTAATATCTCTTAACATATAAGGAGTTATTGAAAAATAATTTAACACTTTTATAGAAATTAAGACATAGGATACAAGCCCATTGAGTAAATTATTATTTCTTTTTTTTTAAATAAACTTTATAACCTAAAAAATAGGTAACCTAAAGAATTATAATTATAAGAAAAATGTAACCGAAGTGTTTGCCTTGGTTATCTACAGTTGAGCATAGGAAAAAATGAACCTATTTTG
This sequence comes from Panorpa germanica, assembly GCA_963678705.1. Taxonomy (NCBI): domain Eukaryota; kingdom Metazoa; phylum Arthropoda; class Insecta; order Mecoptera; family Panorpidae; genus Panorpa; species Panorpa germanica. The sequence goes on along the minus strand of OY783211.1, from coordinate 5,409,621 downwards.
TTACAGTTTAAAAAAGCTAATAAAAAAATGTCAATATTTTCTAAATTAGACTACTTAGGTTTGCCTAGAGTTCTTAGCCGATCTTAAATAACGTGCAAAAGAAGTTCCATACCTTGAAGCGAATGTAAGTAGGCTTATTTAGAAAATATAGGCTTTTGAATCGACTAATGAATCGACTAGGGGTCTTGGTCTGTACATTTTCAACTGTACTTTTTTAAACCTGTTCGTTCTGCGTCTATAGTATAAAAGGTTGTCATTTATGTTCAATCTCTCTCATAGATGGCGAGTGAGTGAATCATTTGATTCAATTAATTTGATTTTATTTGATATATTTTGAGTTCAATGAATACCGTATTAATTCATTAACGACGAGTGTTTGTATATGCTGTATGCCTGTACCGTATAATACGGTATAATACACTTGTAATGCTTTAATCTCCTTGTCGACCCGAGATCAAATACAAAAACACAAACATTCGTGTCCCCAAACTGTAGGTCTGTAGCAGAACTGAGCTAGCTAAGAACAAACGGTTGTGAATTAGCAGTGCCGTGCACTCTATTCCATTTAATACTGCTCTAATAAATCATGAACACAAAAAATAAGATCATAAGATCTTGAATATCTTGAGTCGGGGACACAAGGATATTGGAGGTTATTTCATATAAATCAGAATATGGCCCTAGTGTGTTTCTGAAGATGCTGATTCAATTAATAAATACTTGAAATATTAAATTATTTAAATATGGAATGATAAGTTCATTATTTCCTTTCAACCAAAATAGAATCTACGTTTCTTATGAAATTTTCAAGGTTCCGCTGAAAATTAATTAATAGGATATCAGTAGGAATTTTCGTAATAATTACATCTTTGTAAAGTAATACAGAAGGCCTCACTGAAGAACAAAGGAACTCTAATTCTGTTATTTGACCTATTTCTTGAAGGGGTCATGGACACCCACCTTGAAATTGATCTTGGGAAATTTATTAAACATCTCTAGAATCTAAATATCATAAATGTTACATTACCCTTTGAGAAATACATATTTGTATTACTGCTGTAACGGGGGTTGCGTACATAATAATTAAAATCAGAGTCCTATTCTTACATAGAATAATTTATCAGTGATGCGGCACTGCGACTTTATTTTACAAAATATCGTAACAAAGTAAAAAGTAAAAATATTTATTTTATTGTGTCTTTGTTAGCTTAACTTTTAGTATTCAACCAGCAATGGTTTTCATGGCTTTAAGATAATCACATCAGATTTTCATTCAGATTCTGTTTTGATTTTAAACCTGAGAAAATAGTCTGCTCCTACTTTCAGATTCAGATCCGCGCGACTTTATATAAAAGTATAGTCTGTAAAAATATGAATTAAATTAAAGATCTGACCTGATCGTGTAAAATGCCAATTAGTTTATTTTGTTTTAATATTTATTTGAGTCCGTCAACTTTCAACAGCTGTTAGAAATAAAAACAATATATAAATTTATAAACATTTGTTTCTTTTGTATTTCAAACCATTCAAGTCTTTTGTTTACATTTACGCACAGAACACGTTTCAACTTGCACCATCAGTACAATTATTTCGATAAGCCAGTTGTGTTTCAGCAGTCGTGCTCGGCGGTGCATTGCTGCGAAGTATTCATTCGTTTCTTAAAACATTTTTAATTAATTTATATTATAATTAAAAACATGTTTTTTATATTCTTGTGTTATGTATTGGTGTGTATAGCTGTATCCAAAGTGTTTATGATCGAAATATTAACTTTGCCGGCTAAAAATATACTCCAAAATTATATATATATGGTAAATATATCTTAAAATCGTTTTGTTATTAGTCTCGCTTGACTATCTTTTTCTTTGAATACAAAATATTGATGCTTGACGCTGTGTATTCGGGTTCGATCACCGAATCAGAGTTATATTTTTCGGTTTGGTTGTTATCAGGTTAAATTCATACTCATAAACTTATTAGGCAGCGGTATGGTTCACATATATGAGGCCAATATCTGATAATATACTACGAAGTCTTCGGTGGTAGGACTCAGTACCGTGTGAACGTGGCTTGCAAGAAGCTGATGAGTGAGCAAAGGTACGTTTTTTATGCTAGTCAAATTCAATTCGTTTTTAATCATACCTGTTATATTGTTTTTACATAAAAAAGTTTTTGATAAATATTATTATTATTTAAATTGTGATTTTTATGTGAATGTACACCTTCCAAAAGACAAGTATAGTCAAAATTACGATAGTTCGGCGGTGACTTATACTTAAAAGGGGTTATAAGAGCGGTATAAATCTATAATACGATAATGAATTTTATCTTATTCGTTTCTATATACATTATAGAAAAATAAGTGAGTCAGTGCTTTTTAGTTATATCGGCAGTTTATACCACACAACTTGTTTTAAGTATGAGTCGCCGCCGAACTCTTGTAATTTGAACTATACCTGTGGTGACACATAGGAGTGCTTAACATATATACTTAAAAGTTAGAACAATTTTAGCAAATTTGAATCTTATCAGTTCTAATTACGTAAATAATTAAAAAACAATTTTTCGCGTATTTTAAAATAAGTATTACTTACAGTCAACATTTTTTTTTTTTAATGTTAACTTACGTTTGCGAAAATAGGGCTGCACCCTTTTTAAAACGCACCTTTCGAAAAAGAATATTGTCGCTGGGCTTACACCGTTTATGCTGATCTCCAGGATCTGTGTACATAAATATTACACGCATATTTTCCTTGTATTTCTATTTTTTTAAATTTCCATATCTTCACAAATCAATATCTCCTGTATATGGAATAATATTATCAAATCTAAATATGTTATGCCAACAAATAACAAAACATTTTCTAAATATTGTTTTAACAACATTTGTAACTTCGAAAAATAACATTGATGCAAAAAAAAAATACATCTCTGCATCAATAATCTTTGTTTTCCCTTTCAGCTATTTTCTACCCCTAATATTATATGTATCCCTTTCTTATTAACATAAATGTAATATGTGTAAAATAGACAAATATATTTCAAGCAATTCTATCACTGAAATATGTTAACAATGAGTGTAAGCGAGTGAGAAATATTCATGTTGCGGAGATAAATATGAATAAGAGCGAGAGAGATATATTATTATTGTATTTTCTCTATATTCAGCATCAGCTTTATGAAGCTTTCTATAGAAGCGTCGAGTAGAAGTTTCAGTTTGCGAGAAAGCGTCGTCTGATGCGGATGCGAGGGTGGACGTCTGTCTAGCGTCGGTTTATTAAATTGTTTCGTGACAAAAAATGTGGTTCTAACTTTTTAACAAATTGTGGAAAATTAAAATACATTTTATAAAATTATAATACTTGTTGTGCGTGTGCCGAAATTTTTAAAGTGCTGTTGCTATATTTGATAAATTTAAATTATAATTGTTGATGGTAAATTGCATGTTTATTTAAATTGATATTTGTTTATTTATTTTTATTTCGCATAATTTGTTTCTTTTAATTTTGTTATACTCGTATATAAACAAAGCAATCAAATCTAAATTACTGACAGGCTGTCATAATATCTGTTTTGATATTTTTTTTGAATAGAAGTTGAATTTGGTTCAAAATGTTTGTTTACATTTAATTTTAAAATTAATAACAAACTTTACACGAAAATTTAACTTTTAATTTATGGTATTTATCTGTTTACGTTTTCTAATGTATTGCAGTAACCTCTCTTTAATCCGGCATTCTATTGTTCGTCATTTTCTGTAATCCGGTTGTTTTCTAAATTACAAATGAAGAAAATTGTTCTAATAAAATCTAAATTTTGTACTTTGTTTTCTATAAATCCGTTACTTGCTAGAATGACGTAGAAATACTTTTTCGGATATTTATATTATCCTCTGCACAGGTTTAAAATATGCGTAATCACAGATAATTCATATTTTAATTCTTTTGCATTTCTATCCAGAGTGATTTATCTTTTGTCTTTTCGTTCAAACTATATTGAGACAACTGTGGCGGTTTAAAGAGATCTTACTGTATTTCAATATTTTTGTCGAATTAATATTAATTAATATGGAATTGAAGAGCTAGCTATCGTAGAAACAAAGATATGTTCAATACAAATAGATTGTGTGTAACGTATACGTAAAATATTACTACGTTTCTTTATGTAAAATTTTGCCAGATCTAACCCTTTGTGTTTGGTGGGTACATTTTCAATTTATCATTGCTACAATATTATAATACGAGTACTAACACATTTCAATGACAGAGTTCAGTAATGTCTTCAGCACTTAATTTGCTAAAGAGAAAGTTCAAAGTATAATATTTCTTAAGATATATTCCGACATTTAAAAGATGTATGTAAGACGTATAGCTACGTGGGTTTACTCAGTGAACTTCCTTCCGTTGTCTCCTTAAATTCCTGCTGAGAAAATGATTTAAACTTTGAAAGCTTATTCTTAGTTAAAGTTCTATACTATGGTAGAACAATTTATATATTTATACATACAATAATGACAATGAACTAAATTCTGGAGACAAATTTATATTATTAATTAAAATATATGTTTGAAGTATTAGACCAACAGTTTTGTCCACCACCGAGTACAGATTTTGAAATCTGTATTATGCAAATCTATATTTCTTCAATTTGTTTTTTTCCGGCATAGTTTTGCATTTCAACTCTAGTTAATTTATAAATTGCTATTTAGAGAATTAGTAAATTGTGTAAGGGGCACAGCTGTAGAACTGGCTGCACAAAGTTTTCTAAAGTTAATGTTTACAAATGTGTACCAGTCTGCTTGGTACAATTCAGTTTGCAATACTAATTGGCTTTATTAGTTTTATCTGTTTTCATACTCTTACAGTATGAGTCACAGTGTTTCTATGTTGTTCTGTAATATGCTTACTAATGAAATCAGTAATGCACAACATAAATTTCTTGCAAGTTTGAATATATACATTGTTGTGAGTAAAAGAATCATCAATTCTTTACTTAAGGAGGTACAGGACGTACCGTCAATGCAAAAAGTTTATCTCTCGGTAATACGAAGTACATGAGGGACGAGCAAATATTGGGACTGTACCTTTGAAAATGAATTTTTCAATTCCCTTTTAAACTGCTTTTTGCTTGTTAAAATGATTTTTTTATGTATATAATAGTTAAATAAATGAAAAATTACCTATAATTAATATCAAATTTATATAAATTCAATTTAAATACAAATTAAATATTTTGAAAAAAGAATACTAAATTTGGCAACGCTGTAAATTTACGTGTGTTGACGCATGCGTGATTTGGTTCTTTCACCAATAAATTGTTATATTTTATATAACATTTATTCCGATTTTAAATTTCCTGCTCAAATTGGCATTTGCAACGTTGCCAGCTTATTACCTACATTTACTGTTTCTTAAAGGTTTTATTTGCGTAAATAGGTATCCTTTTGATAATTTACTTTTTGCAATAGTTACAGAAAAGATTATTTTATATACACCTAGTTTTTGAAAGCCGTGTCATCATTTTTTTATAGTTAAAAGTTATATTATGTGGTGAAATTGAACTAAAAATTATGATTTGTATGGAAAATGACTATTTTTAATCATGTAGAAAAAGAAAACTATGAACCCTTGGTCTCTAAAATTTTGCATGTATTTTAACTATTTGTATCGACCCTCCAAATTTCACAACGTTTTCATCATTTACGTTAACGTCCTGTAGCTCCTTAACAAGAAAATAACTTTGTACAGGTACACAGTAAATACAAAATGTTGACTTTTCAACTATATCTTTACGTCAATTTCTTCTATAACATAAAATTAAATGAAAAATTTTACACAAAAGTTTAATCAATATTTCAAATTAGTAAAATCCATCTATAGAAAATTTCCATTCATTAACTTTAAGTTAATTGTAACTTTTTTATGTTCTTTAAGTACAAAACTTTAAAAGTTCTGTTTGTATAAAAGTTAGTTCTTTATTGAGATGGTTTTAACTAATTAATTTTTTAATAAAACTTTATGCTGTAAAACTCAATATGTACATTCTTTGTATTTTAGTTAAAACTATGTTACATTAAATTACTAGATACAAGTTTTTGATATATTCATTAATTAGTTATTAAGGATTAAAAAAGTTAAAAGGTCACGGGCATTGAAATTGTTGGAACCATTACATCATTTTGTACACTGTTCCAAGGAACCTCTACCTTTTATTACTTGATTATTTTTTGGTAAACTATAGGCCGATATGTAGATGCAGTTATGTATAAAAAAATAAAAAAATGTATCAAGAATGGCGAAAGCAAAGCCCAAGATGTTTCTTACATTTTACAACTTAAATATTTTCGATAACCTATTGCCTTGTTAACTAAGTAAAAAATTGATGTTGTTTTGTAAAACAAAAATAATGTTAACCCATATTTGTGACGCAATAAATATTAAATTAGAATTGAAATATCATACGGTTTTATGCACAGCATATCGGAAATGAATCAATAGTATTGTTCAATTAAAACGTGTAAAAGCGACCAGCTATAAAAATTCCAAACGCTAAATGAAACGAACAATAAAATACATGTTGAGTAATAAACGAATGAATGTTTCACTTTTTTTGTGGGCACCCGCATGCACTCAAATCGTAGAGAGAGAGGGGGTTGGTGGAGTGGTTTAGAGGTACTCAGAGGAGTGGCATACTTCTAGTGATATTAATTGCATAATGTCATCTCTTATAGCTCAATTATTCATAATTAGATTTGACATTTCGCCTACTCGTCTACTCGTCTACCGGATCCAGAACTCATTCACGACCCGCTGACACCATCAATCCAACAAATTACAATAAAACGTTACGCTGGACATATAGACAGACAAGTCAGAGCCATCTGTTATCGGATAAATTTATTATTCTAGGAAATGGTTTTATTGTCTTGAATAATGTTTAATAAACTATTTGGGTGGGGCTTTTAAAAGGTTCGTTCGATAAATTTATCATTGTCAATTGTTAAGTAACATGGGATTAGTTTAAAACTTTAAAAGGAAACAATTCTTTGCTTAATTCTTATCGATCGTTGTTTACTTAAAGCTATACGCACATGTTTTCATTACCATCTGCAAAGGACTAGATTACACTGTGTCTACATTACCATGCCGTGTTTTATAATTTAGGAAATGAAAATCCCGATATTAAGTATGAAATGTTAAATACTAAATAAGGATGAGTCTTTTTTTGAGACGGTTTTCCGTCCTAACATGTTGAAGAGTTGGTCACTGAAAAAGAGAGGGTGGGAAGAGTGTATTATTCATGCAAACAGTATATTAATAGACGGAAGATAGGGTTACATAAATTTAGATCTTAATTATCTATCTTTCAATGGGCGATGCTTTCGCAGATCTTCCAACTTATTTAAATAAACAAAGTATTTCTTTAAAGTTAATATAATTCAAAAGTAAGAAGTAAAATATACAAAACGCAATTAATAAAAAACTAATTAGCGGGAGATTAATTAAAGTGGACAAGAACGAGGATCGTTGAAGGCTGGGGAGGGGGGAAGGGATTGTCTGAAGTCTGGACTGGCTCCGGTGTCTTGAACATTATTGAATTCTTAATTTTTTAATATTCAACGAAATATTTTTCGCAGGTGATTTCCTCTCAATAGACCCTGTAGCTAGACTTATGATTAAAAGCGTCATTTGTATTTATAAAAGCTAAGAAAATATATTTGAATAATTTTGTAATAAGTTATAAAAAAATTATTAATTTATAATACGTTTTTAATATTAATTTAACTAAAAGTAATTAAACGAGTATGGGAAATGTTGTCATGTAGCGCTAAGCTTTATTGTTTTAAACTAATTTTCAATGTAGTGAATAACAATTAATATGGGATAATTATAAACAAGTTACAATGTTATAAATTTATATTTAGGTCAAAGGTTGATAATTACACTGACACTGTGTATGTAAAAATTATTTGTTTCGGGTAAATAATTATACAGTAATTAAAAAGTTGTGATCACTCTTTTCGAAACAGACTTGTTTACAAATAATGTTTTAATAGTTTGAAACTATGTTTTATTAAGTTTTATTTAAGATTTAAAAAAAAGTAGGTTCTCAAAAACTTTTATTTTAAAATCAACCAGTCATAAGATTCATTCATGATCATAAAACATTATATTGTATGTAACATTGTTTTTATAATAAAGAACTTTTGTTATATTTGGTAAACCTTAAATACGCGTAACTGTGTTTAGCGGGAATTCTTTTTATTTACCCAACAAAGAAATTGATAGTCTGAATAATCCTTAAGGAGGTACAGGACGTACCATCAATGTAAAAAGTTTATCTGTCGTTAATACATAATGCAAAATACGAAGTACATGAGGAACGAGCAAATATTGGGACTGTACCTTTGAAAAAGAATTTTTCAATTCTCTATTAAACTGCTATTTGCTAGTTAAAATGATTTTTTTAGGCATATAATAGTTAAATAAATGAGAAACTACCTATAATTAATATCAAATTTATATTATTTCAATTGAAATTCAAATTAAATATTTTGAAAAATGAATAATAAATTTGGCAACGCTGTAAATTTACCTGTGTTGACGCATGCGTGATTTGGTTCTTTGACAAATAAATTGTTATATTTTATAAAATATTTATTTCGATTTTGAATTTCCCGCTCAAATTGGGATTTGCAACGTTGCCGGCTTATAACCTACACTTACTGTTTCTTAAAGGTTTTATTTAAATATTTTCGTATATAGGTATCCTTTTGATAATTTTCTTTTTGCAATAGTTACAGAAAAGATTATTTGATATACACCTAGTTTTTGAAAGCCGTGTCACCATTTTTTCATAGTTAAAAGTTATATTATGTGGTGAAATTGAGCTAAACATTATGATTTGTATGGAAAATGACTATTTTTAATCATGTATAAAAATTATCATTTGCGTTAACGTCCTATACCGCCTTAAAGAACAAATAAATGCTAGAAGCCTTACATATTTCGAAATGGATTAAGTTCCGTCAGGTGGTGATATGTATGTCAGTCAGTATATGATTTGATCGATACCTCGCTTGATGGTATATTTCGGTCATCGAATTCATCACCTACAGGTGGTCCCCCACCACATTAACTCTTGTATACACATTCAACACATTGTAACTATTCAATTTTACATTTTTGTAATGACTCAACAATTTTTCAATCAATTCCAAACACATTACCATCTAGTACTGAAGTTACAGAGTGGGCAATAAGTTTCACATAAGTAAAATATATTCTCGATCGTATTGGAATATTTATAGTGATATATTTTGTGTCACCCTGTAAATGTTTGGAAATTTGCAGGAAGTATAGTAACGGTTTTTATTGCAACATCGCATCCGCCATTGTGTATCTAACACTACAGCTTGAATGTAAATGATATGGATTAGTAATTAATCAAAAATTTCTGTTAATATTGACTGTTGTATAGTTTCGGCGTTTATACACCCCCCCCCCCCTCACCCCCGCTTTTCCACCCTACACCAATGTACACGAAGTGGGGTACACTAGATAGCGAACGTATTTTGTACGATGTCTGGCGAAGCAGATAGACGACAGTTTTGACTTTTTGATAGCTCTTGTAATAATGAAATTATAAAACCATTTATCAAAATGTAGATACAGATATTATAAAATGACTTAAATATAAAAACTCATAATTTAATACGATACAAAATGAAAGGGGTGAGTTTTATATAAACATGAAGTATGTACAATGGGGCTGGAGGGTAGTAGGGTAGCAGGGTAGCAGGGTGGTGAGAGGTTGCTATGGCTAAGTAATAACGTCAATATATAAATATTTTATTATTAAACATTTCACTTGAATACACTCGTATTCCTCAAATTAATATTACAATAATAGGCTCGAGGAATTTATGATTTCGTATTTAGGAATGTTGAAATGAAATGTTTTTGTTCATTCATTGTTTCTATCTTACCTAGCTTAAGTAATATACTAAAGGCTCGTACACACAAGTCTACAGTTATCTGTTATCCGTTTCAAAGCCCGATACCAACAGTTGTAGCAAAACTTGAAATTCTCAAGCGTCGTTATTGCATCCATCGTCTAAGTGCTGGTTAGGCCTTAGCTGATTCCCTAACTGTAAATCGGGGCACATACTACCCCAATTATTTTCAGGACTCTCATCTTGTTTAACTGTATTCTCACATTGATCGAAATAGTTGAATATATATTATTTATTAATATTAATATCATAATTTTCAAGGTGTTCAATAAAAAAATATATTTTCAAAAATTCTTCACAACGAAGTGGAACATTAAGAGATCATTTTTCATCCCTTATCCTTAAGATGAAGAGGATGTGATGTGGAGATGATTTGAAAGACTGTCACGTTTCTTTCCATCCACTCGTTATGTAGGGCGATTAATTAACAACTTTTATCTCCAAAGAAAACCCAGAAAACTCACCAGAAAACTTATTTTACCTTTTATAACAATTTTCAGTATAAAAAAATAACTTTTTCCTAAGTGTTATATTTTAAATACATAAACACAGCATTATTAACGAAAACTTTGATGACACGAAGTAAAATAGGCCGTCGCCGACAGAGCAAGAGCATAATTACGTGGAAATCCCATTATGTTGGAGATCACAAGAAAAATATCATATCCATTAAAATTATAAATTAAAGAAAATGGCAACTCCTTCGTATTTGTGAAAATTCTATTTGTAATTAGATAATTTAAAGTAAAATATGAACTGAGATACAGCGACTAACGATAAGCGGACACTAGTGCTGGGAAAGTGGGAAGTGGAAAATGTTGGTTGGTTCATTTTAAAAGAGCTTAGTTGCTACTATTACTTTGATGACATTAACAGTTTACAGTATTAAGTAAAATAAATTACTATGACCCAGATATTATATTTGTATAACTTTTTATGTTTATTTGCTGTAATATTTAATAACACACCTTAATTCATCAAGAAGATTATTTTATTTAAAGCTAGCCTAGCCAGCTAGGGCATTTACACCTGTGAAATAACTTGTGTTATGGTATTTTGTCCATTTTTGGTTGACAATAGATAGTAAAATATTTATATATTTTGCCTTGTACTTTACAGTTATTTAAAAACTAGTTTAAGCAATATTGTTTCAATTTTGCACTTTTGTCCAGGTACTAGATTCGTGTTTTAAACAAATGTGCGTCTTTTATAACTATACATATATCAAGTTTAATCATAGAATAAGAGATCGGTGTACACATTTTGAAATCACCTATTTTGAGATTTATTTAAATTCCTGTATCATCATCTAACATTGTAACAAGATTACAGCATCTCACTGTTAAAACAAACCGCTGCACGGTGTTTGTTTCAGCAAAATAATGAGCAGGGAGTTAACTTTAGTTCTAAAACGAGTAAACTTTGTTTTATATAACAATAAAATAAAGCTATTTTCGGAACAAATTGTTAAACAAGTTTCTCTATTTAAGTACGGACATAGAATATAATTATCATTTCGTTAAAAACGATTCTGAGGGTTTCTGGATTCGAAACATGTACAAATGGTGTTTTATGCCCTAATTATTATTTATATTTGTTTTTATTCACATAATTATTATTACATTTTAATTAAGGGGGTACAGGACGTAAACGTAATTGATAAAAACGTCGTGAAATTTAGAGGGTCTATACAAATAGTTAAAATACATGCTGTCTCAAAATTTTAGAGACTTAGGGTTCATAGTTTTCTTTTTCTACATGATTAAAAATAGTCATTTTCCATATAAATCATAATGTTTAACTCAATTTCACCACATAATATAACTTATAACTATAAAAAAATGACACGGCTTTCAAAAACTAGGTGTATATAAAATAATCTTTTCTGTAACTATTGCAAAAAGAAAATTATCAAAAGGATACCTATATAAGAAAATATTTAAATAAAACCAGTAAGAAACAGTAATTGTGGGTTATGAGCCGGCAACGTTGCAAATCCCAATTTGAGCGGGAAATTCAAAATCTCAATAAATGTTATATAAAATATAACAATTTATTTGTCGAAGAACCAAATCACTCATGCGTTAACACACGTAAATTTACAGCGTTGCCAAATTTATTATTCCTTTTTCATTTTCAAAATATTTAATTTGAATTTAAATTGAATGAATATAAATTTGATATTAATTATAGGTAATTTTTCATTTATTAAACTATTATATGCATAAAAAACTCATTTTAACAAGCAAAAAGCAGTTTAATAGGGAATTGAAAAATTCATTTTCAAAGATACAGTCGCAATATTTGCTCGTCCTTCATGTACTTCGTATTTTGCATTTCGTATTACCGAGAGATAAACTTTTTGCATTGACGGTACGTCCTGTTCCTCCTTAATTTAATATATGTATGATTACCTAATTACTGATCAACATTCCCCATATATAATGCAACATATTATATGGAAATATGTCCCAGGCAACCTTAAAATGTACTAGGTACTGCATTAGGCCAATTTCATAATTCATGTTACGCCATGAAATCAACAAACAAATTTTTCACTTGAAAGTTAATCCCATCCCATCCCAAAATGGTGGTCCTACATAAAAACATAACATGTATATACATGTTGAATTTAGTTACTTATCTTAATTTACCATTTATTATGTAATCCATATATTAGCTTTAAAAACATTGTCGACAAAATAAAGATATAAATAATAAATTTCCTAACATTCATAAATTTCCATAATCGTTACCCTAATCTGACACAAATACATCCAACTAAATATAGTAGTGTGTGTAGCTACTCACCATCAATGTGACCCAGTGAGTAAAGGTAGGCGTCCACTTGCTCGCTTCGTGTCATAGGAATTCAAAGCTTCGTCTTGTCAAATGGATTATCCATGCACTAGTATTCACGTACTAGAGTAAGAAATTTTAACAAGATGCGTGCGAATGGAATGATTTCACTTACAAGTGAACGCTTACCTTAACTTGCGTGTCACCGTCGTTGTTGTGGTCATCGACGTCCGCAGTAGGGCGTCGAGATGTAAATCAAAATGTAACCATTAATAGATTAAAATCTATCAGTGGTTTTGTTGAGAACCTAAAAATAAATATCACGAAATTAATTGTATTGTATAGTCCTTGTTTCTATTGTATGTGTATCCCCTAAAATCCTTAAATCCTTACTTCCTCCATCCCTCAGGATCTACACGTGTGATGTTATGCTTGATTTGCGACCACTCAGGCCTAGTGATGCGTTACTGCAACTTCCTATACTCATTCCATGTACCCTCTATGCCAGATGTCACCAGTCAAGAAACTAAACTCAACTGGGATAGGCAACCTAAATTCTGTCGCTTATTTTTTCTGGTAGTTCTTGGAGCACGCTTTCCCGTTATCTGATTGCCCTCAAATTTTTCACAAATATTTTTTTTTTACAAAGTGCCATCCTAATATACAGTCTTAAAGGTTCTTAATCCCTGAAACCGAATATCACAACCTCTAAAATCATTGATTTGGTTATAATTTTTTTCTCTTCAATATTGTATATTGCTTTTGAATATATATCATGTGTCAATACCTTTGTGTGTGTGATACGTTTGACCATAAATTTCTTTGTAGCTTCGTTAAAAAAGTTTCAATGGTATTGTTATAGTTTGCTGATTTATATTGTATGCTAGTATTTTGGGGTGTACTGTTTATATACTCGTTGAAGATATATTATTTATGCAATAGAGTTTCTACAGAATTAGATAAAACTTGAATAAATGTTTTAATATAAGTTTCATAATTTTAATTACAAGATTTTAAATGTGTTGACCAGCTGTAAACTGAGATATTAATCATTAAAGTGCACATGTGCAAGAAGCATACAAATTGTATCTATTTAATGTATATTTGAGACTATATTTTAAATTGTTTGACGAGTTAGTTTAAAATATATATAGATTTAAAGTCGATGGTAACAGATAATGTTACTTATTGTGATTTTATGAAAAAAGTAGAAAGTTATTATTTGGAAAGCTGTTTCTGACGACACAGTGGGCGAGAGCATTGATGCTTGACGCCGACTGCTGTGTCTTCGGGTTCGATCCCCGGACCAGATATATATTTTCTGGGTTTGGTTATTATGAACTTATATTGATTATGGTCATACATAATCGTACAGTTATTAGGCAGTGGTGTAGCCCACATATATGAGGCCACGACACCATAAATACTGCCAACATTGAAGGAGGTCGTCGGTGATAGGACTCAGCATCGGAAATAGGCCGACGTTAAATAAAAAAAAAAAAAAAAAAAGTAAGCTGTTTCTACCTTTAAAATCAATACCTCGCATGCCGTGAAAATATATTTTTAATAGTTTCATTATTTTTCGAGAGCCTTTATATTTAATGAGTAAAACAATTTCTTTATTTCACTTGTAAATTATTTGTTCACTAGTATAGGTACATACTTGTAATGGGCTTGTGTCCTATGTCTTAATTTCTATAAAAGTGTACTATCTGTTGATAAAGTGGGTTACTAGAACCTCAAATGTTCAATTATTTTTTAATAACTCCTTATATGTTAAGAGATATTAACAATTAAAAAAGTCATTTTGTCTCTTTAATTATTAAAGGGTTCTACGTTGTAGACATTCCAAGTGCATGTGACATCACAATCCTTGTGTAAGGTTACCAACCTTACAGATCATAAATCTCTGCTATATGTATTTAGCATATATATAAAAATATCAAGTATTATTTACAGCTATTTCAAGTAACACTCAAATTTCAATATAATGTCTGCCTTAGCAGGGTTAAATAAAAGAAAAACTTATTATTCTTTGATTTGACTTGATTATTTGACTACCAACAGCTACAGAACATTACCACAGCACTGACCTACTCAACAAATAACTGACGTTAAAATGCATTTCACGTCATACAAATATGGCCGACCATTTCTAGAGCTAAAACTACAATTCAAACTTTTAATTGCTACATCTCCGTCAATATTTAGATATTTAATAAAATAGGCACACCAATAAACATTTATTAACATCAATTTCAATCAAGAATTGAAAAATCGACCACTAAAAAATGAGGACACAAGCCCATTTTAAAAATCTCATTTCATATACATAATTATAGCCGTGTTTCATTATTTTCATAAATTATACAAATACATTTTTAATTGGGTATAACTACGAGTCCAACATAGATTTCTGGACAAATGAATATTTGAAATGCTCTAAACGGGAATCACGGGAATAATAGATAGAAATTCTCATAAATGTTTTAAACTAATTTACATATTTTTCAATAGAATATTCAATAAATATTTACGTGCATCTGCATTGTTGTACTAATGTATGTTTAACAGGGTGTTCATTCATTACCGTGATAGATATTGCAACACAAACAAACTTTTGTTAAGAAGACGTACCGTCAATGTAAAAAGTGTATCTCTCGGTAATACGAAATGCAAAATACGAAGTACATGAGGGACGAGCAAATATTAGGACTGTACCTTTGAAAATGAATTTTTCAATTCCCTATTAAACTGCTTATTGCTTGTTAAAATGATTTTTTTAATGCATATAACAGTTTAACAAATTAAAAATTACCTATAATTAATATCAAATTTATAATAATTCAATTTAAATTCAAATTAAATATTTTGAAAAAGGAATAATAAATTTTGCAACGCTGCAAATTTACGTGTGTTGACGCATGAGTGATTTGGTTCTTTGACCAATAAATTGTTATATTTTATATAACATTTATTCCGATTTTGAATTTCCGCTCAAATTGGGATTTGCAACGTTGCCGGCTTATAACCTACATTTACTGTTTCTTAAAGGTTTTAATTAAATATTTTCGTATATCGGTATCCTTTTGATAATTTTCTTTTTGCAATAGTTACAGAAAAGATTCTTTTATACACACTTAGTTTTTGAAAGCCGTGTCACCATTTTTTAATAGTTAAAAGTTATATTATGTGGTGAAATTGAGCTAAACATTATGATTTTTATGGAAAATGACTATTTTTAATCATGTATAAAAAGAAAACTATGAACCCTAAGTCTCTAAAATTTTGAGACAGCATGTATTTTAACTATTTGTATCGACCCTCTAAATTTCACGACGTTTTCATCATTTACGTTTACGTCGTATACCTCCTTAATACATGATGCTGAAGATTAACTTGTCTTATTAAAAGCTTAAATGAAAATATATTTATTAATTTCCACAGTGAAAGCTCGTTTAAGCTCAGGGAAATAAATCGTTTAGTTATTATTGTCGCATAAATCAAAATATAAGACAGTTTTGATATGTTCAAGTAGAGTAATATTAAAAACGAAGCAAAGTACGTAGTTTAAATCAATATCATAAATCTAACATGATTTACAATTTAATTTAATGCTGTCGTGAGCAACGACGGACCGCGAGTCGTCGTGGCGTGGTTGCAGCCGGGCGGGAATGCCGGATCACGTGGATCATGGATCCAGGATCGTAATATACCTGTAACAGATAGGACCAAATTGAATTACAATATTGCAAGTTGGTGCAAGAGTACTTCTTTATGCCCCTCTCACCCCTACTCCCACCTCTCTCTCACGTCTAGTCTCGTGTACAGGAAAACTGATAACATGCAACGGAAATTGAATATAAAAATGAACTTTGATCAAAACGAAACTCGTCTGAAGTTTGTATGTTTCTTTTATAATAAAGTTTATGGTAGTTGGTCATAGTTCGTAGTTGGTAGTTCACCGTTCTCCCACCAGATGTGTAAAAGGAGCTGTAAAACTTAAACTTAATTGAGTGAACATATTTGATGAAACATCTAGTATACTCTGGTGTAGATAACGGGTTCTGTCTACCTAATTAAATTAGTTGAAAGTATGAAATATGAGCTATGGAAACATTAGCAAGTACCGGTAAAGTTTTAACTATTGATCACTTGGCTAATATGGTTAACATTGTAACTATTTCAAGTTAATATTGTCTTTGTTACCATGGTTTAAGATAATGTACAAATTGTTCACCAACAATACAAAAATTACTTACGGAAAACTTTAAACTTTTCTGTCTTTGAAAAGTATTGTGTAGTCGGTGATAGGACTCAGCATAAGAAATAGCCCATTGTTCCGCTCACATCAGTGCGATTTGATCATGTAACTTGTTTGACATTTCATTCTCACTTATTGTAATAAGATGAGTGTGAGTGAGATGTAAAACATGGCACCTATTGAAATTGCACTGGTGTGAAAGGTACCTAAGACCATACCTACCTTGCTTATACTTTTCTAATGATATATTTATAACATATTTGAAATATATATATTTAAAAGATAGTGAAATTACCTTAGCACCAAGAGATGTTACATATGTCTTTAAAATATAAAATTAATAGGTGAGGCCATTTCGCAGACAGTCTGTTATTTAAATTTCCATAGCAGCGCCTACACACATGCAATATTTATATTCATTTTTTGATATCATTTTACGACATAATTACCATCAATTTTAAAATCAATATTTGCTCTATGTACATATTTTTCTATACAATTATTCAGTTGAATTAATCCAGTTATTCATATTTTAACATTTTATGGCAATTTATTTCACTGATTTGACAGTTCAGTTCCAACTAATAAATACACCTACAACTAATAATTCTATACAGTATAACGCTCAAATTATATAAAATTATATTTAGTTCCGGTTCGTTGAATTTATTTCATTTTATTCGTATTTCAACAAAAACAACAACGACATCGCAACACTGAAATGACAAATAATTAGATTCTATTATTTTAATTATTATATTTTAACTTCATTGTTGACTTATCCGGTATTTTACCACTAATTATATATTTACCGAAAGGGTTACAGTCACAGCTTAGGTTAGCTGTTCTTACGGATTATAACACTGCTCTTTAAATGTGCTTCGAGCTGAATTTGGTAAAAACACGCTCGGAATTGCTGAAGATACGTTTATTTGAGAAACCCCATAAGTCATATGAAAAAATGTATTGGCATAAATATGTTTTATATGTAGCAATTTGATGGACTTTAATGTTATTAAGGTTTGTGTAATCAATTAATTAACTTTGATTCAAATTTTCAATGGAAAAAGACAACATGAAAGCGTCTGATTTATGGGGTTTCCCCAAAAGAATATGACAGTGCTTCAGAACAAGAAAGTAATACTACGTAACATCATTTTGTAATGTACATTTAAGTACCTTTAGAACTGATTGCTCAATTGTCAGTTAAACTTTAGTTATGGTATAGCGAAGTTTAAACAAAAAGATGAATATTTTAATTCTACTTTCGTCCAACACCGATCGCAGTTAAGTATTTGGTTAAGCTACAGTTATGTTCACCTTAATTTAAAATAGGAGTTGAGATATAAAAATATTAACAACTGTTTATAATAAACCACAGTTAACCGACTATTGACAAATTGACCTTTAGAAAAATAAGAATATACTCTGAAGAGTCTGAAGATTCGTCTTCTTAACAATGCGTTCAATCCTTTTTAGATAAATACATTTCATAAATAAGTATAGTTTAAGTTACGAGAGTTCGCCGGCGGCTCATGGTTAAAACAGGTTGTGCTGAATAAATCTGCGATACAGTAGACAAGCACTTTCTTACAGATTTTTTTATAATGCATATTGTAACTAATAAGACAAAATTCACCATCGTATCACCATTTATGCGGCTCTTATAACCTCTTTCAGGCATAAGTCAACGCCGAACTCTCGCACTTTCGACTATAGTTTATTTACATCCAGTCATAAGGTAGGAGAGGAGGCGGTTCTTGGACCTTATCATATGGACCTTATCATATCCGTTCGATGCGTGCGGTACGTACGCTTATCTGCCGTTAGTCTTGTCAGTGTAATCTAATTCCGGTGACAAACCTTGTGTTATTTCAATTGTTTAAAGAAATCGGGATTTCTGTATATTAACCATATTCTTTCCTTATTACAAGGTTTCCCCATTTCGCGCTCGGTTCACAATCTACGGTTTCATTAAAGCCCGCTTCTCCATCCCTTCACACAGTACAGGGCTCGGGACACATACTCCTACACATTACGCGTCACATGTTGTTATCTGATACCCATGTTGCTAGTACATCAGGTGTGTAATTAATGTGTAATTTTTATTTTGATTATTTATTTCATTTTTTGATCATAAATATTTAAATTACTATTTACGACTATGTACAACAAAACCACACATGTAACGTGTGTCAAATGTTGATACAAATTTAAAAAATGTATATTACGAGTGTATTAGTTTCATATCTTATATTTAGGACTATATTAAGGTAGTTCATTGGGGAAACTCGTAGTTAAAAGTATAATTACCTCCGTTACATTTTTCGTTAGTTCACTATGCTCAGTGTTTGATAAAATTGAAATAGATAAACCTATTTTTTAGGTTTAACTAGAACGTTTAACTGAAAGTTGAAGAAACGGCCCTTAACAGAAACATTTAACTCCCCCCTAGGTTCGCGTGGTGTAGCAAACCAGCTACATTGTTGATAACATCCATTGACACATTTCTCTTGCTAAATGTTTTTATATTGATTTCATATTATCATTAGTACAAAATGAATAATGATAACCGACACAACGCATTTTACTTTAGTAATTTTAATGATAGCATCGCCTAACCCCTAAGTTATAAATAACAATGGAATAATAAATTATTACAGAAATTATTTTGTTACATTGGATTATAAAAGTGTTGAGGTATAAATACGAGTATGAAGTAAAATTAAAATAAAAACGAATCGGGTACATACACGTTTAGTATTAGATAATTAATCGATTGGTCGGTTACTTGCTCTTTAAAGCTGCAACATCGCATTACGGAAGTGTTCAAAATTGGGACATTGATTGCATGGTTCGTTTTTAGTCCACCAGGAGTTTATAAAGTTTCTACCGTTTTGTACATGACATTTTATAACCTAACTTTTAGATTTTTTATTGATTTATATTGTTTAATATCAAACTTTATCTTATTACAATATGTTTTGCAAATTATGTTATTATGTTTACTGTTATTATTCACTTGATAATAGTCGGAGAAATACTTCGTTAAAAAGACGTCAATTCTGGATTTAAACTTAAAGTTATAGTGTGTAGTCGCTTCCCATTTGGCCGCCATGTTGAAAATTATGGTGTAGTCAATATTTTTATTTATTTTGAAAAGCATATTACCAAAATTGAAATCCAGATGTGACTCTTTTACACGATTAAAATGGAAAATTTATGCTTTACCAAATTGCGCGGTTCCATGACGGATTTCTTCAGCTATGTAATGAAAATAATTTATCATGTTATTGATTTGTGTGTTTCAAAACAAATAATTTTCTACCAAATTTAAAATTTGACATTTAGCTATTGTTTATATTTACCATTATATTCACGTTTCTAAATTAAATATTGCAGGTTCATCTGGTTTGCAGAACATTGTGTATATTTTAATTAATAAACAACGAAACTTTTCACAAAACTAATAATTAATTTTATAAAGTGCAATAAACAATAAATATCCTATTATTAAATACAAAATTTGATAAACAACAATTACTAAAATAATAATAACATTTTATGCGCTGTATTTAACAACAAATAATGTACCAGTATCAAACAAGAACAATCTATTATTAATATGTTATGCAATTAACCTAACCCAGTATTATGCAATAATAAATAAATAAATTCGTTTACTATAATTTAAATGAAAGTTGTTCAAGCGATGTTTACAGTAGTTTTTAATTAACTTGCTAATTACATTCTTGTAGTGTACGCCCCTGTAGTGTTCGGTACTTGTTTTTAATCAATTTATATGACATGTGAACTACACTGACATTTTAATATAAAAGTGTTATTCGTTGAATAATTAAAGTGATATAACTAGTGCGTAATTCATGAATTATGACGTAATGAAATCTATTTACAAATTATGTTGCAGATGGATACTTGTAGTTCTAACTTTAGCGGCTGTACACTTCGATCAGACATGTAAGTGATGCATATTATCTTGTAGTTATTGTATTGTATTCAGTGACGTAGCTAGGTAACCAAAGGCCCCGGTGCAAAAAGAAACTGGGGCCTTAACTCAACTGTTTAGGTTTTATCAAGTATATATATATATATATACATATATATATACATATATATATATATATATATATATATATATATATATATATATATATATATATATATATATATATATATATATATATATATACTCAAAATATATATCTAAGTGAATTTATTTAAAAATTCTAGGCCAGTAAATTTTGAATTTGGCGCGTATATCTCTACATAAGAATTTGACACAAGAGTTAAAATAATGAAACTGCACCTGCCCCTTACACGTCTCTTTACACACTATCAGCACCCACTCGACAATGGTTTGTCGTTCAAGTTTCGACTTGCAAACGAATCAAATATTTTTTAAAATTCAAATAAGTACGTAGTTCCTAGTTATTCTATTAGATTGATCTGGAAACTATATTCATCTCTTTTCTTCAACTGACAATCATTATTCAGTCGAATATGTCTCAGACTCGTGTTTATCTGCAAGACAACCACCGACCTAACCCTAACATTAAATACAATTGTTTACTTTATAAATATTTTTAAAATAATATTGCTGTCTCTTTTTTTACATATAAAATTTTTATATAAAACTATACACTGCTCTAACACATTATAAAAATATTTCTTTAAAATGAAACATTTGCAAAATAATGAATATAACTTGATAGTGCACGTGTTCAAATATAAACAAAACACTGATGCGTTGCCATAGTTACATAAATTATTTACTTTATAAATATTTTTGAAATAATATTGCTGTCACTTTCTTTAATATATAAAAAACTTAAATGAAACTAAGCACTGCTTTAACACATTACAATAATTTTTCTCTAAAAATAAACATTTCAAAAAATTAATAGAACTTGATATGACTTACCGGTCATTGATCTCTGACCGACAGTATTACCTTAAATTCGTGTTGCAACCTATTTTATTTACATTCCAAAGGTTGGAGAATTTTTAGCTAGTACAATATGAGGTTTGCTGGTCTTGGTCCGAGGGCCCCCTGAGCTTGAGGGCTCCGGTGCCCAGCACCGACTGGCCCATACCTAGCTACGCCAGTGATTGTATTTACTTATGTCTTGCCTGATTTCAATTTACATTTCATTTTCTCTTATATTAAACTTGAACATATTCCAATCCATATTTGCTTCGTGCTTTTTCTCTTATTCCATCTTCCTACCCTCACGCCTTTTTCTAGTTCCTTTTCCTTCTTTTTTTGTATTGTTCTTTGTACCTCCGTCGTTCATTTCCCTACTTCTCTACCTTTTTTCAGCAATTCTTCTGTCTTCTTTTCATTATCATCTTAGATTCTTATTATCTTAATACTTTAATTTAACGGGATTATTACTAGGTCTGTAGAGTCGGTAAAAACATACGACTTACCAAATTAAATGCTAAGACATATTAAGTTGTATATCCATCCATCTAAGAACTGATTTAACACTCCAATTTTCGAACTACACGAATATCTTCCTATTTCCTTATAATCAACTGATTCCTACCAACTGTTTTATTCTAATATTATAAATAACAAGAATTTAATTAATTTCCATCCATCGTTACTCCTTCTCCTTCCCTCTCCTCCTCCTCCTCCAGCTGCTCGTTACTTCTATTCCTTTGCTTCTTCTTGAGAGGAAATATATGGACTTCACAAACACGTTCCTTAAATGCAAAAACAAAAAAGGAATAAAATGTAAAATACTGAGAAACTGTTTAGTATGCTTGTGCTTGTGATTTAAAATTGCATCCTTTATGTTGTAATTGTTTTGTGTGCTTGTTTATTTGTTACTCGTTTGTGATCTAATTAGTTGGCAGCACTGCATACGGTACGCGACGGGGAACGGGGAACGGGGGATGGAGACGTGACCAAAGTATGTGAATACCTTTCTCGGTAACAGGCTTCTCTAATTTTACGGAGAATTTCATTATTTTAGTGTCTTTATACCGTGTTGTTATTTCTAAAAGGGTAGTTAATAATTGCAGTAGTTTCAAATCAAGTCCATCTGAAGCATTCTTTTGGTTTAGTTTATTTTAAAGTCTATCTTAGTGCGGTCTTACGACTCTTGCAGATATGTAATATGCACTTTTATTCATGACAAAGTGTGTTAATGCAAAGCATTTAGAATACACTCTTTTGAAAAAGTCGGCGTCGCAATTAGAGCCAAAATGTCATCATGACAAAATGATATCCATCTAGAGCCATCTCTAGAATTTTAAAAAGCAATTTACATAACTTTAAAGGGACCCATATTTTTAAAATTGATTGTAGATAAAATGTTATTTCCAGTTAAAAAGATATATGTCTTCTATGTAATTAAATTCGTTGGGAATAGAGTCGCAATAGCAGACTTTCTATCTTTCAGATAGTACATCGTTTGGAATTAATTAAAAATAAAAATTCTAAAACAAAACCTTATTTCACTTTTATGGGACTAATATATATTTTTTAGCTTCAGTTCATATAGCAATTGAATGTTTTAACGCAACGGAATTGCTATTTTTCCGCTTCAAATATTTTCTTTGAATAATTTCAATACCAAACAAACTTAATTGCATGTTTTTGTCCGGTCTGAGAGAAATGTAAAATTACTTGTTACTTTTATATTTATTTGATATTAAAAATGTTTTAATAACAATTATTTTTTTTAAATGTGTGTTTCTGAAATGAAAAAATATAAATGCATAAAGTGCAAAATAAATATGGACTCATAATGGAAATATACGTTTATTCTTTCTACATTGTATAAAACATTTCAACTGTTTCAGTTACAATCGATTGGGTTTTAATTGTATCCATTGAACAATTACAGATAAAATATAATTTTTATAAAACAATTTCTGTGGAATCGTCTACTTGAGTTGTATTTATTTGCGTATAATTAATTTCCTTTGTACATTGTTTCCTCCCTTTTAACTCAAAACAGAACAACTGAGGCATCAGGGTTTGTTAGACTATAATATACTACCAGGAAGGGGTTGATAACAGTTTTGTAAAGCGACGATGCCTGCAACATTTATTTTCCTATGAATTTATTACAGGGTCTTAACATAGAATGAGCTTGCGCGGCTCTTATTTTAAATACTGCATAAGTAATTATTTGGTCCCCAATATCTTTTGGTCGAAATCGATGCTCATATTCTCAGTAAACGTAACCGCTCTATTAGCCTTCAATATGAAAACGAATGAAAAATATCCAGTCGTAATAAAATCCATTTTTTCGTGATGTTACTAGCTCTTATACTATATAGATTTGAATAGACAACGAGTAAGAGTCCTCCTTATTAGTTATAGACCCGTCAACAGCGGGTTCCGCAACCCTGCCGCAATATACAATCTAACTGTCTATATTCCACGAGGGAAATAATTCATGTCACTCCAGTTCAGATGGTGGTACTGAATTGTTAAATTAAATTTCATTTTTTAATTTCCTTTTGCATGTCTAATCAACAAATACTTCTATTGATGCTCCGCGAAATGGGAAATAATGTTCAACTCGGTGTCGCGATGAAGACGAAGACGCAGAGCAAGACGGAGACGGGGACGGGGACGGGGACGGGGACCAACTATTCGCTTTATTAGGGCTTCTTTATGAATCCATCACGTTATTCACGAAGCCATAATAAAGTTGTGTATCTTTTGAAATTATTGTAAGTTTATTTGTGAGTTAAAAGCTTTTGAGGTCAGGGGTGGGGGGGGTCGTTGTTTTATTTAATTAAATTCCCCAATTTTTGTCATTAAGATATGATTAACTACGTATAGATGTATTCAATGGAGTTTTCGGCAGTTCACTAATAAACTCATCTTTTTAAAAATGCTATATGTATAGTATACATAATTTTGCGTACATTTCTCTCTAGTGAATTAGAATTATATTTAACGCTTACGTAAGTCTTTAGTTAAGAACACGTTAATTAATAAATAAAATTAATAAATAGGGCTATGAATAAAATTATTCATGAATTCATCATTTTAATTAGCGAAATATAATCCGTTTTAGCAATTTCTCAAGACTTCAACCAACAGTTTATTCGCAGACGTTTTTCGCAAATTCTAAAATATATATTTTATTGACCAATAAAAATGATTTGTCGCCAAGGTTATCTGGAGTAATACGTTTTTATATTCTATCATAAAAAGTAAAAGTTATATATTTATATTTATATATATATAATATGAGTGTATATAATTATATTTCATTGCTTTATTATCGTAAATCGTTCCGAGAATTATTCTTCTCATGGTGATGGTCGTGTTCAGGGAACTAAATCTCCAGGAAGTTGTGCGATGCGATGTGGTCCAGCTCAGCGCCACAAAGAGGTAGTGAGAAAGAGTTGGGGAGAAATGGAGACAAGCTTGCATAGTTTCCAGCTAATAAAGTGGTTTGGAATTCAGGTCTTCTTTCCTAATCCAGTGTTCACCGCGTCGCGACGCTTTGCAACGCTCTTTGTTTCAGTGTTAATCCTATATGTATTACAATGCATAAAAGAACGGATTCATTTAAAATTCATAAAGAATTTACAACATAATGTCACATTAACTTTTTGCTAAAGGATCAAATATTTCAGGAATATTCTGGATTTTTAAAATAAATTATAGTAGTCTCATAATCCTCAATTGGAACTGATTTTTCAGACTAATATGGGTGTGCTAATTCTTAATATTTGCTTTACCAGGATCAATTTTCATGATTTAAAGTTCCAAATTTGAAAAAAATGAAAATAAAAAAGCTAAGTGATTTTGAAGATAAAGAATAATGCAGTTCTCGTAAAATATTGACGAAGTAGTAAACTTTCCATTTAATTTATATCCTTTAATATCATTTTCAACATTACCCAAAGATTTTTCCTTAGGTGCAACGAGCTTTCAATACACTTAATACATTCCACAATTCATTCGTCGTAGCGGAAAAGCACTTAAGTGTTTTTTTTTATTGTTATTATTTTTATTTTATGTATTTTCATTTTGTAGTTCAAGCTGATAGTTATTTATTAGAGGGATTTTTATCTTTTGTTCTTTATTTGAGTTGAACCGAAAAATATATGCAATTTTATATCAGAAACAAATGTAGGAAAAAATAATAAATCGGCTCGTATTGTTTCTAGTCTTTTGTCTTTCTTTTAAAACCGTCTTTTATCAATATGACGTATATCAATAGATTGGTTTAGAGTCTGTTCTAGACGTAATCCGAGCACAGGGCGTAAGCGAAAACAGTCCGAAGCTTTTCATTTTAACTAGTTTTATTAATACCCCTATAAGAAAAAACAAGAAAACGGAAAAACTTTCTTGCGTACTAGTTTCATTTATATCTGTCATCTAATTTTACAAAACATTCACTTAGCGTAATAGAATCTGTATACATTTGGATTACTGAATTTATGGGAAGCAATAACTCATGGAATATCTATGCAGGGCCGTTCTCAGGCCCCCTATAATTATATTAAACAATTATGATTAATGCTTTACATCTTGCTGCTACATTTCTTGCTGTTAATTTCATCCGACTATGTTTGCAATAACGGCAAAATAAATCTAGCTATGTTAAATCAATACGATCTGTAAATGGGCTTGTGTCCTATGTCTTACTTTTTATAAAAAAGTGTACTATATATTGATAAAGAGGGTTACTAGAACCTCAAATGTTCAATTATTTTTTAATAACTACTTATATGTTAAGAGATATTAACAATTAAAAAAGTCATTTTGTCTCTTTAATTATTAAAGGGATTCAACGTTGTACACATTCCAAGTGCATGTGACATCACAATCCTTGTGTAAGGTTACCAATCTTACAGCTCATAAATCTCTGCTATATGTATTTATATATAAAAATATCAAATTTTATTTACAGCTATTTCAAGGAACAATCAAATTTCAATATTATGTCTGCCGTAACAGGGTTAAATAAAATAAAAACTTATTATTATTTGACTTGACTAGATTATGTAACTATCAACAGCACAGCACTGACCTACTCAACAAATAACTGACGTTAAAATGCATTTCACGTCATACAAATATGGCCGACCATTTCTAGCGCTAAAACTACAATTCAAACTTTTAATTGTTATATCTCCGTCAATATTTAGATATTTAATAAAATAGACACGCCAATACACATTTATTAACATCAATTTCAATCAACAATTGAAAAATCGACCTCTAAAAAATGAGGACACAAGCCCATTGTATAGCTAAAACTAATCCAGACTGCCGACGTAGCAACTCTATCTTTGACAGGGTCTAAACGCGTGCCTGTCTTATTTTGAAAACAAGTCAGGGCCTCTGTAATAATTAACCCACAACTTCTACCTATTCTATTAGTGAATTCCAATTATTTTGCTTGATATTAATGCTAGTATTTTACACAAAAGCATCACCGTATAATGAAATACACGTCTGCCATCTCCTTCTCTTCTATTATAAACCCGTTAAATGGACCAAGATGGCAATACGCGCTGAAACTAATTGATCGAACATATTTGTAAATGATATTAATTAATAGATCCTCACTATAAATTAATGTGGTGACACAACGGGCTTATACTCATAGTCATCCATCTCTGTCTCTCTGTATATTTGAAGTATTCCGTCCTTGTCTGCCTAAGGGCCATGTGGAAACACACATACTCGCACGAGTTGATACTAGATACATAGCGGACCAAGAAAGCTATAATAGTAACTCATAGTCATGGGGATAGTCTGCGTTCGGAAACTATTTGCTCCATCAGGAAGATAGGATGAGTTTTATTGGTTTGCATGTAGCAGATAAATTCAGTGGCTCTTGTTAATATCCGGACAAATGGCCTATTGGAGTCAAAAGGTCAATCCTGATAAAATATGCAGTGTGTTGTTCGTTTTGTTTTGGGATAATAAATCTTGTTGTGGTAAAGTTTTCGTTTCTCGTTTAGGCGTTAATTTCTATTAATTTTTTAGGAGATTGTAATGTATTTATTTGTTGCTTAATCCTGACCGGCCAAAATAACTTTTGGGTAAATACATCAAATTTCACTTTGAAATACTGAATACACTAAAACGTTAATAACAAAATGGTCTTGGAAATAAATAATTTGCTAAAGCCGTGTTTTCACGTTTCAAGTCTAGTTGATCAAGAAAATCGAAACGTGAGAACCTTTGTTTCAATCATTTTTTTTTTATGATTTTGGCGTTTACTTTTAGGTTATAATAAACAAATTTCTGCTCTGTGTGACGTATTGTATTCATTCCTTCGTGTTAGACTGAGTGGTTAACCTCTTAAACATTATTTAGGACAACAACTATTCGTTGTACATTACGAATAACCAAAACAAATTTTGCTATTATTTGGTATTGAATACTCCCAGTATATTTCTAGACTTCCCGGGTGTAGTATTCCTATTTTAACATCTGCCAAGAAAATCATGACCCATGGGCCATAAACTGTACGATTGTATTATATACTTTTCTTAGCAAGACCAGTGACGCCCCGTGATTCCAATGAGAACATACCAATGAGTCAAATATACTGGTTTGTAGTTTCAAAATTCCTGAATTATCATTGTAATAATATTCCTCAGATGTAGTACGTCACTGCTTCTGAAATAACATAGATAATACTCGTATATAAAATACTTCTAGAAATAATACATTATATATATAAAATTTATATAATATAGGTTAGTATATACTTCAAAAATATATATATATGTATAGATGGGGTAGTGTAGGGTGGGGGTGGAGCTGGGGGTATACTTTAGTGAAGCATTTATAGAGCATTGAATCTATTCAAGAAAATTGCGGCTTTGTTACGTATAAGCCAGCCAATTCCCAGTAATCACAATGTACAAACAATGATAGAAGTCACGCAAAGATTGACATCCGGTTGCAAGAAAAATAAGAAGTGGAAGAGTAGCGTAGCAGCCCACCGGATGTACACTGGTTGCGGATTGTTAATTTTTATGAGTGTTCATCTAGCAAGATGGAAGGACATACACACAGACATATATACGAATCGAATGACAAATGTCTACTCATTTTATTTATTTTTTGGTTTATTTTCTGCTATTACCTAGAACATACAACGACAGAGGGCAAACAAGCAAAGGGCATCTTGTTTGTAGCCAGGCAAACGTATTATCGTGAAAATATACTGCGCACCAAATTAAGTTTATTACTCAGTATTGCCAGAGTGGTACGTAGTTTATGGAATTTTTCGAAAATTAGTTCATTATTTCGCTACAATAATTCTTTTATTATAGAGATTTCTTGAGAAAGTGATCACTGATATAATCATAATAAATTTTCATTGTTTTGTAACTGACAAAGCTAAAATTAATTTTACGCTCTAGCCACTTAGCGTCAGCTCAAGGGGGGTGGAGGAGTATGTGAAATACCGTTTAGCCGTAATTGTCTGATTGATTTTTAACTTGAAAGGAAAAACAAATTAATATCTCAAATAATTTTTTTTGACTTTTGACTGCCACATGTCGATTTTTGTTTTTTTATGGAAAGTTTTTCAGCCTGAAAATTTCAGCAGCTAATGCAGCCCTGATTGTAGGTTCTTAAACACAAATACGGTTGACTTAACATATGCGCTTAAGGTTAGAGACGTTGTGAAATCATAACCGAATACATTGTGATGGAACCACAACCCGCAGCACTCTAAAAACACCTCTGTCTCTCTCCCGCTCCTGTGTTGTCCTTCCAACCATGTGGCGGTGGTCCATGGCGGTAGTCGTCGCGACGCAACGTAGTCATTCTGTGATGTGGTGTGACTGTGCGGTGTGCGGTGTGTGGGGGGTGGGATGGTTAGAGCTACTCGTAGGGGATGCAGATCGACTTTTGACTCCACAAACCACCCAAATATGTTTTAGAAAACTTTTGCTTTTGTTCCCAATCCCCGTGTTTCTCATATTACGCTGTTCGTTACTGTCGGATCCACTTAGAGCCGATTCAGACGTGCTGAAATTATTGCACTAATACATTTAGTTGAACAGCTTCCTGGTTACCAATTTACTTAATTTACACAATAAAACAAAATACATAAGGAAATTGCTATGCGTAATGGGGTTGGCAACCAAGTCTTCATTTCTATAAAGCAGTGTTCCCAGTAAACATTTTGGTGAAGTGCCCTATTTAGTGACGTTTCTATCACTATTTGACTTCAATTATAGTTCGTATCAACTTTATCTTCATTTGTATTCCGACATGGGGAATGGTTCCGCCATCTGTAGCCGATAAAGTAGACATTTTATATGAAAAAATGTGAGAAACTGAACTATAAATGAACTCTTTCATGACAAAAAAATCATGACGCATCTTCAATATGATGTCAAAGTGACTCCAAAATGTTAACTGTTAAATGTTAAATGTAACTTTATAAGTCGATATATTTTAAGAGATATTGATGATTAAAATAGTCATTTTTAACCCTTTAATCATTAAAGTGATCAAAACCCATAAACAATACGTTGTCCCTCGATGTTACGTCCGATTTCTAGCCTCTTCTCTTCTATTCATTGCCATCTCTTTTATAAAACAAAGTGCAAAGGAGATGCATAACAACTCGCTCGCGCAACACATATAGTCTCGATATTATAAAGTAGTGAATAAAGATAAATTCCCGAGTGGTGACCGGGTGTGAAAGAATAGTCCCAATGTTGCTCATGCATGTCGTAAGAGGCGACTAAAATGGGTACCCAGTGTCTGGGGGTATAGCCGGGCACTCTGCCTTTGGGGATTATATCAGTGGACTGGTCCTCCAGGTTGGGGGTTGGGCGTGGTGCTAACAACTCCACCCCGTGAAAAAAAACCTTGTTACGAAATGTCAAGTAGTTAAATCACTCGGTAAAATTCTTGAGAAGGCCAGGACCCACCCAGGGCTGTCGAGTCACTGAAAAAGAAGAAGAAGAATAAAGATAAAAAAAATCTCTCAATAAAAATTCTGGTCTCCAAAAATATGGCAAAATTTGTAGTGATTATATTCGTGGCAATTCTTTTGGATAAAAGGTTTACATCTTTAGCTAATTTGTTCCATTGAGGTGATGTGCAGTGGTGAAAAAGAAAAAGAAGGTTAGAAAAAGAAGTATTTTAAATATGTAATTTTTACTGTGTATATATATTTTTTCTGAAATTTATATTAATAGTGACAATGAATATTAAAGTGTGAAAATACATTTATCTCTTCACAATACGACGAATTTCCCTTTTCCACTTCTAGAGGTTTTGGTTTTCCAAATCCCCTGCCCCTGCCCCTACTCCTGCTCCTACCCACGGTTTCCCGTATAAAACACATTGTTACATTTAAGTAGAAACATAACATTCATTTCAGATGATAACATATGTTAATAATGTATAATTTATGGGGGCCCATATATTCTTTGATACAAGCACAAGAATTTGTAGTATTTTATTATGTAATATGGCTGGCTGCCTTATATTTTATGATAAGGTTGAGTAAATGGAAAATATTATCTAATTTTTTTCTTCATATATTTTCTTTTTCTATATTATTATACGCTCTGTTGAAAAACATTAGACTTTAATATTGTTTTTCATCTGACGTCAATACAATTTTTCACATTGAAATTCATTTTCATTATATAATGCTCATCTTTAGATTTATCTGTTTTCCATTTCCTCGAATAAGTAGCTTTCGTCGTTCTTCTCTTTTTCCACGGAATGAAAAATACAAAAGAAAGGGTCTCTTTCAAAAGACTCAGTTATGAAGTTTTACATGCCTTGGTGACTAAATAATTGCGACACTTCAATGATCATTATTTCTAATGAAGCGTTGCTTCTTATTGCCATAGAACACAGGACCAGTGTAGATCAATCGTTGGAATTTGCAAGGAGCGGCCCATCTCTCCATTTTAATCTTCTGCAAAAGTGAAGAGACTATACAAGTCGTGAAATTATCAATAGCTCCAGTCTTAATTGTAATAAATTGTTCGCTTCTTGTATATTTACATTTTCGTTATTAAATCATACTCCAGGCTCAAGATGCTGTACCCCGAAAATCGCGTTTCAAGTTCAAACAATGAACGCTCATGAAATTAACATTATCACGTACAACACATGCCCCCTCCCCCCTCCTCTCCATGTTTCTCTCTGCATCATGTTTGTAAATTAGGAACGTAATATATACATATAATATGAATATTTAAATATCCATGTTTAAATTCACTGGTAGTCAACATTGATTTTATAATTGGATTTATAAAGATCAAAAGAAAATCACTGAGAAATGCGGGGAAAATGAGAGAAATTCACATGGAAATAGGAAAACATTTTACAAGGGATGAAGAAGGTTCTTTTACAAATGTTGTATCTTTACGAAAACGGCTACAGAGTGGAGATAGAAAAGGAGTGAGGGAGAAGACATGACCCCTTAGTTTGCTTGTTACTAATCAAAAAGATATCTGCTTTACCGGGCAGAGTTGGATTCAGATATTTAATAGTAATAGATTAGATAGACATTCTACTCGCAGTTGTGCATATCCACAACATGTTTGAAAACATGCATCTTTGTACATAACGTGAGCGTCTTTGTAATTACAACTTCATTTAGGGGCCTTTAGCCTATTATTACCAGTCATAACATCTGATTACAGTAGATCCGTCTCTGGATTTCCAAACAAATGGATGTAAATATACATGCGTTGCGTATATATGAGTATTTTCGTATATTTATATGTATATATACAAAAACGAGTACAAATAAATTTATATAAGAGGCTTTTTGAATTAAATGCAATACATTTTCTTGGCACATAAAAATTCAACGTGTACTTTTTGGGTAGAACATTCTTCTCATGCCATTATTCGTTCAGATAAAATAACTGAAATAACTTTAAAGCGGTATTACGGGAACCAGGACCGAAAGCAGGAGCAGTAATAGCTTTACCCGTAACCGTAGATGGACTAGAGCTATAGCCGATGTTTTCTTATGTTATTAAATAAGATGTACACATATAGGAGTACACCCACACAGTCATACTCGTATCTACATCAATATTCAGCTAAATAACGTGCAGTGAACATTTAAATTTCTTGGATTTCATTTTAGAAGATAGAATAAAAAATATGTTTTAACGAATTATTTTTTTATGATTGAAGTTCGTTTTGTTTATTGCTTTATTCGTAAACACTCGCTTGACGTTGATATGAACACGACAAGGCTGCCTAAAAGAGCGTCAATGCAATTATTACAAAAACTGATTTAATTAAGAACTAAGATTATTGTGATCGGTGAATTGTATTTGCTTCGATGTCCGCTTGTTATGGTGTTAACTTGGATGTGATCTACACCACTGCTTCTTTGTATCATGCTATCTAACCACAAATTATGTAACGTTACATTATATTGTCCTAAAAACATTATATAATAGGTACACTTTTTTATATTAAATATTTAACATGTATTTGTATGTTCCTGTTCCAATCTGTTCCGACGACGTTCTAGTTTAACATTTTAATTTTTTTATAGATATATTTATGGCGTGATATAAAATACTATGTATATTTTCCACAGTATATTATATTATATTTTAAATGAGATCTAATTTAGAAAAGAATATAAAGCATATTTGAAATAAGATAAACGTAGATACGATATATTTAAGTATGTTTTACGCAAGGGTTGTTTCCTGCAAGGGTCAACGGATGCCAACCAGACCGACGTACACTCTCAGATCCTTGCCAAGTATTCAAATATTTTCATTTAATGAAAAGTTTTTATGAGCTAGGGGAAATAAGTGCTGTTAAAATATCTCCTACATAATGAATGCATCAATTGCTTTGTGTTTAGTTATTGTGGTAATAAATGGCAACTATGGAATAAATTACAGTTTAGAGGGCAGGCTTGGAAGAGAATAACTTATTGGGTATATTAGATTTGTTATTTTAGAAAGAGAAATTTAAGCAGAAGGAATTTTAAAACTGAAAAAACGTTTTGACGAGTGGTTCAATTTAAATTAATTTCATTAAGATCTGAACCGATGGTCCAAGACAGTTTGACGCGCAGGCTCTTCTGCGCATACCACCACGACTTCTATACTCATTAAGGCTTTATAATTATTATAATCAAATTATAAATATTTCACTTGATCCAATGGCTGAGTCCAGGCATAACGCTTTAGCACCAATTTACTAAATAATACGCGTTTATTATTTATAGGTAAGCAGAGGTTACTCCCCTCGTACTAAGTACACTTATCGTTATGAAATACAACGTGCGATGCAACAGTTTCTTTTGAAACATAACCCACTAAAACACTCAGCTTTATAGAATTGACCCTGTGACCTTCCACTATTTCACTGAAGGTCTACTACTTAGACCAAGACCTAGACCCAGACCTACGATAGAATGTTAGAAGGATCTTCTTTTAATAAATTTTCCCCATTGAATTGTGATTTAATCTACGACTACCTCCCTGTCAATTGACTATTGACTAAAGGAAATCCGTTCAACGGTTCGTGGTAGACGTATGTCTGAGATAAAATTGAGTAGAACCTAGTCCTAGACTCTCCAGACTCCTTTTTGCCTTTTCGTTTGCACCACCTTCCACGTTCTCCAACCATTCGCCCTTAGGTTCTTTACAACTTACTATTGCTATTCATAATTCATACAATAACATATTTTCTGAGATATTATATATACTCGTAAATTATGTAGGATGTATGTTTTCCCCTAATAACTCGTCAAATGTTAAAAATACATGGAAGATGGAAGGGAATATTACAAATGACACAAAGAAAATGTAAGCTATTCATTTATTGATGAACCTAATGAAGTATGTGAGGCATATAAATGTTAATAGGCTTGTGTCCTCATTTTTTAGTGGTCGATTTTTCAATTGTTGATTGAAATTAATGTTAATAAATGTGTATTGGCGTGTATATTTTAGTAAATATCTAAATATTGACGGAGATATAACAATTAAAAGCTTGAATTGTAGTTTTAGCGCTAGAAATGGTCGGCCATATTTTTATGACGTGAAATGCATTTTAACGTCAGTTATTTGTTGAGTAGGTCAGTGCTGTGGTAATGTTTTGTAGCTGTTGGTAGTCAAATAATCAAGTCAACTCAAAGAATAATAAGTTTTTATTTTATTTAACCCTGCTAAGGCAGACATAATATTGAAATTTGAGTGTTCCTTGAAATAGCTGTAAATAATATTTGATATTTTGATATATAAATACATATTGCAGAGATTTATGAGCTGTAAGGTTGGTAACCTTACACAAGGATTGTGATGTCACATGCATTTGAAATGTGTACAACGTTGAATCCCTTTAATAATTAAAGAGACAAAATGACTTTTTTAATAGCTAATATCTCTTAACATATAAGGAGTTTTTAAAAAATAATTGAACATTTGAGGTTCTAGTAACCCACTTTATCAATATATAGTACACTTTTATAGAAATTAGGACACTATCCCATTGATAAAAATGAATACGATACTTTTAACGTGCACATACTGAATCTCATACGAGTACGTTGTGAAAATAATTGATGAAGGGTATTTTTGATAAAGGCATTCCTTAATAAGTAATACTGATCACACATATTACCAACACAAGCATGCAAACACATTGTCCCAGCTACAACAAAGCTAGATTTCAGAGAAACCACTGTACCGTATTGCGTCAACAATCTTAACCGTGGTACCGACATTTCTTTTATAAAATATGAAGTTATTTAAATATTTAAATCTCCACTGTTCTTGTCCATTTTCTTCTAATAAATTATACAATTATTCAATTAAATAATTACCTATATTTCAAAATTTCTTCGTTAATAACTAGATCGGCAATGAATAATTAATGTAATATAATTAAATACATGAGATTGTATATTTTCTAAATACTTTCTAGAATTTTCTTCCCCATGAATTATATAAGAGAGAAGAACAATTATATATTTTAAATAATGATATTCAATATTCCGTCTTATTAATTATATATAAGTACACCTATGAAGAACAGGTAAAATAGGTTAAAACACCGACAGGTTAACCACTCCTCCCCAATTGTCTATAGAATACATAGTTTATAGAATTGTTATCCTTCGCATTCATTCAACATCAACAATGATATCTAAAGGACTCGTAGGATATCGAGAGAGCTCCTGTACTCTACCGTCGAAGGGTTATCATATTTTTAACTCACCGGTGTCAAATAAGGTTAAGATAGGTTACAGAAAAATAACATGTGTATGAAAAATGATGATAAATATATTATATTGATATTTGATATTGTGATATCATTTGATATAGTACGTACATGGAGAACGGTCCAGCATACTCTAGATCCAGGCTGTTCCAGATGTTCAGAGGTCATGGAAGGTCTCCAGGACTCCAGGAGCAGTGTGTTCAATCTCCTGGAAATGTGATACGTTCGTTGTACGTGTAATATACAGTTATTAATTAAAAATGATTCATTGGAAAGTTTTTTTGTCTTGAAATATAATAATGATCTCTCACTGTTGGAACAAAAATGAAAAGAATGTTGTAATAGAGATTTAGAGAGTAGGGGAACAAGGGACGGGGGTAATGATGCACAGTTTCACGTGACACGATTGGATTTCATCTCGATGTGTTATTTCTGAGTCGGTCCTGCATGATTTATTAATCCTATTTGTTTTGCTGGTATACGTACCTTCTGGATCAATTCCGAATTTAACTTTTTTTCATATTGAAGGGTTCTTGAGAGGATAAAATTTCCAATGTGTAATATACACTGAAAGCAAACTTCAACACAAAGTCGAATTAAATCAAACTTTGTGAAGTAGATTTTTATTTGAATAGACAGTTACTTTAAATTCATATTACTGGTAGAAAATTCGTTTTTCATTTTTTCGTTGACGTTGAAGTTTGGAACAAATGAATATATAATTCCCAATACACACAAAAAAGGTGCTTTCATATTAAAAATCAAATCAAATATAACAACTTCTCATATCATATTTTAAACAATTTTAATATTTCATAAATTCACATAAAAGAACCCTTCTCAAAAAATAAACAATTTAAAAAAAGATAGGTTAGATTTTCTCGTTGCTACCCCTTCATATCTATTCTATTCCATTCAAAAACCTTCTATTTCCACTTCTGAAACCGACTGCGCTAGTCGTTGGTTGTGGTATCGTCGCGTCGGTGAACGGTGTAGGGAGGCAGCCAAAGTATCGATAGTTTTTCTTGGATATGATAAATGTATCGATACTTTTAGTAATAAATTTTCACTACCTAATATAAGTTTGTAATTACGTATTGCACATAATCAAACAAAGCCAGGAAAAGTAAAGTTTATATAAAATAAGATTAAATATTATTAATAACTTTATCACAACGAGCAAAAGGTATCGAAACTGTTCTATCTTCTTGTCATCCCTATAAGTATGCATTGCTTTGGGGTTTCGGCCATCCATGAGGGTTCCCTTTTTTCAGAACCATACAGGAATAGGAATAGGATCTCTATAGAACTTCTAGTTTCGAGTCTTTGGGACCTCAATGGGAGGTGTTCCAGAGCTATTCCAGGGTGATTTACACAAGTAGGGGGTGTGGAAATTATTGCGCAGTTCTGGGTGTCAGTAAAGGTTAGGATGAACTGGCGTTATGGGGATAGATGTTATAGCACCACACCGAGGCCTAAACAGAGGACCAGAGCTATAGGCTTACACGTCTAGCTCTAGCTGGACTGTTGGACTGCTGAATAGTGGTTTGGGAGTTACCAGAATGAAATGAATGTACACTGTTACGCTATTCCCCTATTGCATGAAGGCATGGCATGAACAACAAGAGCAGAGAACAAAGAACAGAGTATTCTGATCATGAACACAGTGAAATGTGTCTTGATTCTGTAACTTTAGGACCTCCAGGAGTTCACGGTCCGAGAAGAAGTGATGATTTATGAAGTAGAATATAAAGACTTAATTTATCTTCTGCGCTAAATACACCCTTGGCCTTGACACTTAATTCTCTTTCTACATTTCAAAATATAAATTTGGACGGGGATTAATAAATAAATAGAATATATATCATCTTAGTATCCTGAAGTGTCTTCAAGAGCGTTATCTGTTTTTATATTCGACAAATATTCAACTGAAAATAATGATGTAGACATATATATATAATATATAATATAATATGTATATTTTTATTTTTTTTCCATTATTAATTTATACATACGTGCAAGTCAGTCTGCATGAGTGCATGCTGGTCCTTATTTCGCAATGGACGTGTATGTGGACAACGCAAAATGTTCTCTTCGTGCGGTATTTCATCGTGGACAAATTAATTCCAATAAACAACATCAATAAGTGTCGTTAATGTACTCTACGTAATTTGAATCGTGCGCTGTCCCTTTTCCGCTCAACGTCTGCTTCGTCTGTTCTACAAAAAAGAACAAAAAAATGACAAAGATTAAGCGCTAAGCTAGGAACTTGCCTTACAACGGAGCAGTTAAATATAACTTTTATAAATGAACTTAGTTTCAAGAATTTCACCTATGTGTCATTTATTTCGAAGATAAAAAACTTTATCATAAAAAAGAGATGTCATTGTGTAAATAGAACAATTAATTAACGCACTCCTACTCGTTTTATATACAATAACTCTTTCTCGCTCTCTCACTCTCTAAGCAAAAAAATAAATTGACAATAGTTACGTATTTCTCAGTGTCTGCTTACTTCTTTCGCTTTTCTCTTTCAGTAAAGTATCAAATAAATAAAATAATACAATATAATATATCATTAATGTATAATACGTCTATCTCTCTGCAAGATTCTAAGTCATGTCATCATGCTGGCGCATCCCTTGTTGGACTTGACG
The DNA here is from genome assembly GCA_963678705.1 of Panorpa germanica. Classification (NCBI taxonomy): domain Eukaryota; kingdom Metazoa; phylum Arthropoda; class Insecta; order Mecoptera; family Panorpidae; genus Panorpa; species Panorpa germanica. The sequence goes on along the minus strand of OY783211.1, from coordinate 5,370,664 downwards.
CACCCCTCAACATTATTTCACCTAAATTCGTCGTATTTCAGAGATATTTCACAGTTACCCCCTATAACAGTACCGTAATAGAACACCGATGACGCTAGTGTCGGCTTTTGAGTTACGTTGCGTTGGCGTTTTCAACGATTTCATCAAATGAAATATTTTTTTCGTTTTCAATATTAAAATTTATTCTCTTTTAATAAAAAAATATTTGAATTTTATGATCGTTGATTGACACTTCTCGATTCGTATCACGTACCAAGTTTTCTGATCCATTTTCACGAGGTCGCTTACGTACAAATTGTTATGTAAGGATTATCTTGTCACAAGCTAATTTCAAGGTTTATTTTATACTTCTCTTATAGCAATTGGTTTGTTTACACTTGCTAGTTACAACATTGTGCTACGACAACAGTGTTCGTTAACGTTCTGTACCGATTCTGTATCACATTTAGATGCTACTAATTTACTTCTATCAGTATTTATTATAAATTTAGCATTATATATTACGTTAATGTAGCCTGAAGTGCTACTTACTTCATTTGTTCTCAAAGGATTAACCAGTTACAAATGGTGACAACCGGGAAAACCCTTGCGACTGGATGTGCTAATCCAAAATGCATTGAACAATGCTTGCAACATATACAATATTCTCGTGTAAATACATATATATATATATATATATATATATATATATATATATATATATATATATATATATATATATATATATATGTATATATATATATATATATATATATATATATATATATATATTTCAGGCACTCCCGATTTGATTTCGCTCCTTTGGTTAAACCTCCGTCAACCGCGCCCCTAAAACGGTATTGCTGCGGGGCAATTTTCATCTCGTGTATTTATCTGCCGACTCTTCTAGCCTAAACTAAGCATAAGTAAACATAATCATCCCTTCTTTTCAACCAAACGGAACAATTTTAAATATTCTATACTTATATACATATATATTAGAGGGTAGCACCGGGTATACCATCATACTATGGATAATACTATAGTAATAGTACCTACTGATAAAAAACCTCTTGTAAATAAAGAGGGTGAGTTGTGGCAGGGTGGTGAGGAATGAGAGTAGGTGAAGGAGGGTTGAACTGAACGAAACGAGAGGAATTCGACAGATTATTTATTATCAGTATTGTGTTGTTGAGATTCTTATTTGCATATGAATATTTGTGTTGTGGAAAATGTCAGAACAAGATATTGGATTGATTATTATTATGGTATTAACAATGTTGGGCTTATAGAAACGGTAAGGTTATTTATGTTTTAGAAATAAATAGGACCCAGAATGTCCTTTTGTAACCAAATCCAAATCCAAATATTTATATTCCTATTTCGAATTTGCGGGTTGGTGAAACGAGATCGAGTTTTAGAAATAGTGAAAAGCTGTAGGTTTGGAAGGCACATAATCAAGTATTTGTATCTATGCGGGATTTTTATTTATAGGCAAACGGAGATTAATTTCTAAATAGCTCCTGTAATATAATTATTAATATAAAATAAATGATAAAATGGATACTAGCTCAGTAGTGATAAATGCTTATCTATTTTCTATCTTATGTGTTCGAATATAATTCTCATTAAAACAGCACTAATATAATAGAATATACCAAAACAAAGATGAGGAGAATTAGAAATATCGTTTTTATCATCGCACAAAAACCTCTTAGCTGCGTAGATGCGGAGATCCGTAGATCCATGCGTTAAGCCAAGAAGAAAAACGTCAATAACCGAAAATCATTAATTAAGTAATTATTTTTATATTTATTATAAATGTCTTTAAAAAAAAAGAAAAGAAAAAAAACTGGTGATAAAAAAAAGTTTCTCGTAAATGAGAGAAACTTAAAACAAAGAGAAAAATTATTAAAGATAAATTGGATTTTTTTTATGGCGTTATTAAGAAAAGTGCCAGCAAAATACATAAAACGTTTTACTGTGAGAAAAATAGATATTGGAAAAATATACTTTAATGTAATACAGTTATATTCCAAACAAAAAATCTCTGTTAAAAATTGACTTTGTATTTTATTTGTCAATTTATTGAGAATATACTGAAGTGAGAAAAATATAAACACTCTAGACGAAAAACAAAAATGAAAACATGTTGACAAAATGGCGATTGAAAATGGTAACAGGAGGAGCTGTAATATCGTAAAATATATCATTATGTTATTTCTCCACATTATTTTTATTTCTTTGGGGAAAACTTAAAATGACCGTTTTAGAGCTTCATGCGTAAGTAGAAAATGCTTGTCAATTGAAGTGAAAATTGTGAAACATAATCATAAGTTAGTTTAAGACGGAAGGGGATACCCCCTCCACACCTACACGTATCTTCGTGCACTCTTCTCGGACCTTGAGACTTGATCTCTTAACTGTGTGAACTAGTGTGTGTAAATATTTTTGTTAATAACATCAAAGTGCTATGTTAGTACATGGCTCAATATTACAACATTGCAGAATAATATTGTTATAGACACTAGCGTAGTTAGGTATGGGCCAGTCGGCGCTGGGCACCGGGGCCCTCAAGCTCAGGGGGCCCTCGGAACCTGACGAGCAAACCTCGTATTGTACTAGCTAAAAATTCTCCCACCTTTGGAATGTAAATAAAATAGGGTGCAACACGACTTTAAGGTAGTACTATCGGTCAGAGAGTTACCGTTTAATATTATAATAAGATAATGATCTCGTTAAATTTTAGAAAAATTGCAGAGAATCAGTGAAAATATATTGAACTTTGAATTTTTTAATTTAACATTGAGGCTTATGAGAATCCACAGTTTTTATTTCATTTTATAAAAAGAACAGTTTAGATTTAGATTTATCGAAGATAGACCAGCTAAGCATTGTTGTGAGGTATGCAGTAATAACCGGTGCTTGTATTCCTGAGTTTTGCGAACAATGATCGTGATCGAACGATCTGATTTACATGAGTGAAATATTTAACGAATCACTTTATATATATATTTATATATATAGTGATATATATGGTTGTAGATATAAATTTGAATGAATTAAAAACTTGATGGCACATGACGATAAAATAACGATTAAATTTAACTGTGTGTATTAAACAATTTGTATTTGTATTTTGACAGCTGAACGGAGTGTATGTTGTTGATAGTAATTACCATTCGGAGAAATTGTTTACGGGAATTTTATTTTACATGATAATTAAATGAATTATGAACTATTTATTTACTTGGGACAATTCCATTTAACACCCATATTTTTTTTTGTTAAGAATCCAACAAAAATTACTTCTTATCACTCGACGCTATTTAACAGTGTATGTACATTGTACTTTTAGCATTCCAAGCAGGTTCCTTTTGAGCTACTTTCGTAACACCTTAATTCTCTATGTCACCTCTAATTTATCATTTTATTTAGCACGTCTTGAAAGTATTACTTTAAGCAAACAGTTCCTAAAAACTTCAACGAGTTTTCAAATATAACATTTTTAATAAAAGGATCTCTTCCAAGGACATGCAGCTACAGCTACAGCTACAGCTACGGCAAACAATTCGAACAAACATTGAGTACAAAGTATTTTTACTGTTATGTTAAATAGTTAGGTATACTTCGAACTTTGAAAGTTCTATGAAAGTTTAAAACTTACCATTGCAAATGTCACTAGGATTCAATACGAATCCCGTTATCTGTGAAGAACTTGGAGAGTTTAACTACATTGTAGCTCCCCGATTTACATTGAGACGACAAGTCAACTTAGAGTTGGAAGTACTTGCAGCTCGTTAGACGAGGAACCGAAGAACCGAAGAAACGAAGAAGTTGTTCATGTTCAACTCGCTGATGGCGATTACAAGTTCAAACAATTCCCAGTAGATGAGTTACTCCACCAGCTTTCTGACTTCCGGCAATTGGCCAACGGAAATTGTATAGGAATTGTCCCTTGTGAATTTAACATTTGACTGTGAATTCAGCATAGGATCCGGATCCTATTCTGTAAATAGTGGCAACGAACTTCTCTCATCTAAGGAATTGCATGCATTTCAATTTATTTGTTTTGTAACAATATTATCGTTCAGTTTATACTTGAAGAAACATTGAAGGGACTTATTCCACTAATAACGAGATGTTTTATGTAACTGTTAAATATGTAGGTTAATGGTCAAAGCAAATCAGTACCGTAGAAGACTATGCGCCACGCAGCGGCATGGAAGAATTTCGTAACAACAGTTTGAGAAGGAGGAGAGATTATTTGAAGTGAAATCCTATATTATAATGTTCCAAGTGTTTATTTATATTCTTATATGTTTATATGTTTGGTTCGAATTTTGTATGACATCTCGAAAACGGCTACAAGGAAGTTCTAAGACTTTTGGCGTCCTCGGATTTTTCCCTGAATTTCCTGGAAACCCGTAATTTTGAAAAAACTGGAAATAAAGTGAGCCCTTTTTTGCTGTATTACTTTTCATTCGTAAAAGATAGAAAGTTGAAATGTTGCATGTGTATTAAGGTATTTATTGCTGACATTTCTCAAAAATTAGAAATTCAAAAATTGAATTGGGGCAGTATTTGCCGAGAGTAAAAATTGTGCTGGAAAGTTGAAATTTTGTATATAGGCTAGCCTTGGTAACTTATTTACGAATCGAAAAAAAAATCCCAAATTTTGAAATAAATTGGTCAAATAACGCATAAATTGAAAATGTTTTTTATTTTGATAAATTGAAAAATTATTTTATTATTGTGCGAGTTTATTATTTCAATTTAAAAATAGAATTAAATATGAAATGTAATTACGAATTATTTTATTGGATTCAAATCATACATACTAAAAAGACGTCGCTTTGCGACGGGGGTAAACTCTAGTTTTATCTATAAAATATATAAATAATTTCTAAATAAGCCCATATTTATTCATTAAGGTCTCGTACGTATATTCCAGATATTGTTTTTCTTGTTTCTCTTTTATTTGTGTTTTCCATTCGAAATTAATCCCTAAACGGCAATTTCGAATTTAAATAAACGATACCATCGGAAGCGGTACGTTTCTAATACCGTACGTACATAACAGCGCTTAATGGCGTACGTGGAATATTCATGCAACATTTGTATCAAACATAAACACCAAAAGTATATTTTATTTATACATGATAATACATTCGCTCGCTCTCTCGTTCGGATTTGATCTTAACTCTCTTTATTTGGTTGGTATTTCAAAGACGCTTTTTTACTTTTATGAGTTTTGTTTTGCGAATTCTTTTTGCGACTCAGAAATATTGTGTTGTCACATAAATATATTTTCAATTTGGTATTAGAGTAATATGATACATGATGTCTACAAATAAAATTACACATTGTTCTCTTGTTCCACGAGTAACTCAGACTTTAATAGCTCTTCTCTTACAGGTAACTTCATTGGATTTATTTTGAGAAAACTCTAGACAAATGTATAAACTATTTTATTATCAGTTTCTGCCATATGTAGACAAAACATTTCTGACTTGGAATTTCTAACAAAGAGAATATTTTTTTAAGAAATGTTGTAGCGGTACAAAAATACAGAATAGGTATATCAAATCAGTGTTCATTTCACTGTAAGTAAGACTTCATTTACTACATAGACTATTTTTTATTGTGCAGTGATTCAGTAAATTACCTACTGTCGAATTAAATACATTACAGTATAGGTACAAGCTTTTTTAATTTGTTATTACAAATTCTTTTTTTCTATTGATCATTTCTGTCAACGGGTCGATTTCGAAGGCGAAGGCTATAGCTCGTGTCTCTGTCGCACGACTGTACCTGTCCTTTTCTAACTTTGTGAATAACTTTTTTTGTAAAATGTATTGGACTCCTTTAATATGTCTATAGTATATTTCTCAACTCTTTGCGATAGGTGCAATTTCGTACAGAACGAGTTATATAAATCTATTTATGATGGACTCATATCTGTAATATTTTATTCTTTAAATCAAACATCTGAATACTCGTACTCCTTATATATATACTCGCATACTCCGATACAAGAACACGATTAAATCTTTCAATCTCGCCTACTTATTGTTAGATGTTGAAAATTCAGTTAAATATTCAATATCTGTCGTATTTATTTCGTTTATTTCGTTATCAGATTCATTCCTCTTCTAAAGAGGCGTCAGCTGACGCCTAACCCTTCACCCCACTCCCTCTACAATCGTAGCTCTATTCGTCTTTTTAAATGGATTCAGTAACATTCAAGTACAATCAAGCCAACATGCTCCAGTCTCCAGTCTCCTCCTGGAGCTGGAGGCACTCTTCTCTGTTCTCCTAGCTCTGTTCCGTACAATGTTCTTGATCCCCTGGCAACCTTCTTGTACATAAATCTTGACTATTTATTTTGTTAGAGTGGAAAGGTTTTTAGTTTTTATACAAATTTAAAATCTAATCCGATTTCCTTTACTTAAACACTTTTAATGTTCACCGTTTTTCTTAATATATATCTATCTCTTTTCTACTATGTACATCTCCTTTACTTGCACTCTTTCTACTGGAGAATATACGATTATATATAATCTAAGACATAATTGCATTCATTCAAACCGTTTTGACGTGAAACACGTCTTTAAATTCAGTCCCGTATATGTCTCATCTGTTCAAATTCTAACAACTGAAATGACAAGATTTCTCGCGCTTATATCTCATAAACTATAAATGAGAATTTCGTGATTTATATTATTTTGGTTACAGGATTGGTGCTCGTTTCTAAAATGGTAACGAAAGTGATAAAGAAGAAACTATTGTAGGTATACCCCTCATACAACCTATGATTTTTTTAATAAACTGTGGAAAAAACCATACAACAACTTCTAAATTGAACATAGGTTTATGAACAGATCTTATCTCTTCATTGTTGGGGTAATAAATTTGACAAAGGTAATCATGATTGGATGCTACATATTTTCGAAATCGTTGACTACAGACGATACAGATTATTTTAACATGTTGAATTACTGTCGGTTCATCTGGAAGCATGAACTATGTCCAACGGATTAATTACCTGTCAATCGGATGACAGCTTTCACTGATAACTGACATTTGTTTTGCGAGTCTTTTTATCAACTGTTTGCGATGATGTAGTATTTTTATATAGCTTTCTGTTAAGATTTCAAAGTTAATTAATTTTCGGCGTACTTTTAGCTTGATATTTAAACATTTACGTTAAGTGTTAGGCGTAACTGTTGACATGGACACAATCCATCGTAACCGGCTAAGCAGTAAACTCTGAGCTGTATATCTGTATTCTTATTCCACAATATAGTGTTCTTAGTGTTTCTTAGATCTTGTGTCGCAGTGCTTACCTACCTAGCTCTATGCGGTTGTGAGTCTTTATACTTCTTGCGGAAGTAATACGTGCTATGTCACACTATTTAAATGATCGCTTCTAGCACTTTTATAGCCTATATAAATATACACAGATAGTGCTATATACACCTCAGTACTTAATAGGAAAAGACATAAAAAACATAAGAAGGACAGCAAGGTTTACATTGGGAAATGAGGAAAAAGGAAGCAGATACTGGGAAAGTAGTGAGGCAAGAATGTGTAGAGTGTGCGGAACGGAGGATGAAACACTGGAGCACACTAAGTTTGATGGTAAGGAAAAAGTAGGGAGTGTGATGAATATTGGGCAGCTCTTAAAAGGGGGCAAGTGAGGGAACAGATGGATGGCAGAAATAATTAGAAGAAGGAAGGCTGAAGCTTTTTAAATCTAGATAAATTAGAAGAATGTAATGCCGAAAGTGAAGAGAAGAGGCGGATGGCGGAGATAGAGAAAGAAAACGAGAATGTTTAGATTTAATAAGGATCAAAATTGCACAGTGAATTAAGCACAATGACATGTATATAAATGAGTTAAGGCACAAGAATGTAGTGGTGCCAAATGGCAAAAAACATTAAAAAATAAAATAATAATAATAATATACACAGATAGTGTTATAAGCATTCAACTCGAATTAAGGTTGATTAAGACATAAATTTAATTATTCTATCTTCCAATATTATCTCCAAACTTACCTTCATCTTAAATCCTTATCAGTTAAAGCCTCAACCAATTAACTTTAATATGATTCGTGACGTCATAATCCTAATCATAATCTGATGCAATGAAGTATTAAATTCACCATTTAAATTCTAACACAATAGTTGGAATACTTCGGTAAAGTATATCGTGGTGTACAGAAGCACCATGGCCCGGAAACGGAATTCTATCTTGCTATCCAATCATCTAGAATCTAGAATCTAGATAGCTATTGATTCGGTTATGCTCGTACCGTGTCGGTATCGTTTGCTTAAATAACATCGGAGATTGTTTGAATCGGCCGTTTAATCGAATGTGTAATTCCGGAATTTAGATTCATCTTATGTTACTATTGTCGACAAAATGTTTTGTTTGTTTATCTCCAACGGAAATCTGAGATAATTATCCTACGGGAATGGAATGTATTTGTTGATTAAGCGACTAAATGGATGGAAACTTATTAGTTTTTTATCACGTGCTTTTATGTGTCATAATCACATCGACAGTCATCGCTGAATTTAGAACTCTTATCCTTACGTTGCAACTAGTGCTGAGAGGGGTCGGATTCAATTCCAATTCATTCCGACTCCGACTCCGTAGCCCTGGTTACAACTTAAACTTTTCTTTTATTCAATTTAAAATATATTTCATAAGACAACACAACATCTTATAAATGTTTTTAATATTGGTTTCGAATAAGGAACTCAACTTTATAAAAGTTTTGAAAATAGTAGAAAAACAGAAACATGTTATTTTAAATTTCTTCGTGAATGGATGTGAAAACGAAGTAAAAAATGTGGAATTATTCATGACTTGAAAGGTCGTAACCCTTAACCCAGACGTGTGGAATGGTAAACTGATAAACCGCCATCAATATACTTGTATACTTGTTAACAAGAAGAAGTTTGAAAGTAAAACACTCGTAAAAAATTGCGTGAGTATAAAAGTAGAACTAGTTTTAATAAATTTCTTGATAAATACGTATGCTATACCACTTCTAGTACATATCGTTCGAACATATGCATGCATAATGACACAATACGAGTTTAATGTATTCATTGAACACAAAATAAATACAATAAATCGTAAATCGAACATACGTGTATAACATGTACCCAATAATGCGGAAAACTGTTGTCTTTCAGTTTCCATACAAAAATATAACATGTGAATTTCCACATACGAGAATAAAACAATAACACTGCTTTATAAATTGTTCTCGCTTCATAAAAATGATTTTAAGTATACATATATTCCATAAATATTTGAAATAACCAGAAAATAGCAAGCACCACCAGAAATGAATGCGAGTATATCCCACTCCCACTCCCACTCCGATTCCGACTCTCAGAGATATGGATCTTTTTGCTCTCAACTTGTTAAACATATTTTTGTAATCTATAAAAATGTCAGCGACTCGTAATACAGCTGTCTTAAAACAGTTTTCATAAATCACTGTTGTAAAAAACTGATGTGGGCGGCGCTGAGATTTATGTACAAATATTATAGACCATTAATATAGTCTGATATATACATGTTATTCCCAAAACTATTTTAATTAACGAATTATGACGTAGAAGTGAACTTTTATTAAAATATATGCTAATAATAATGTCTATTGCTTTTTTTATTTTTAAAATTTCCATTTCTGTTGCTTAATTTTTAACCATCTTTTAAAGTCACGAGATAAGTCAAAGTCTGTCGACTTATAAGTATATTTATCTGTGTATAAAATGTTAATAATATGAAAACTTTATGTGTTACACTAGTCAGCTGCTAAGGTGTATAATATATATTATTAAACTAGGGTCTGCTGTAGGTTAAATATTGTTCTGCATACTACTTTGGTAAGGGATACTTCAGACGGACTTGAAGTGCGTAAAGTAAGCTGTATTTAAACCTGGGTTCTTTAAGAAGGGTTGAGTCATAAACAAATTTAGTCCTACTCGTAAGTTTCTAACATGGATATGATTGTAACAACTAAACTCTGCGCGGGAGTCAAACCGCAAAGCGCAGTCCGTACAGTCCGTTCGTTTCGGGCACTCGGAACCGCAGCCGCAGAACCCGAAGCCACTGACCAAACCACCGAACACCAGGGACTTGAAGTACTTTGATTAAGAACAAATTTAACATACAGACTATCCAGAAAGTTATACCACAAACTCACCCGAACTTACTCTCCTCTTCCCCTTACTTCTTCCACCCACTCCAATATATGAGGTTTAAGGTGTAATGCATACTAGAGAATCATTATTCACGAAGATTTCGCTATATAAACCTGCGTTCTTTGAATCTATATTTACTTATAAAAAAATAATTAATTAGCAAATTTTGAATAGTCCTAAAATAGATTTTCTTAGAAATGTTTTTTCATTTACTTATTAAATATTTTTTGCGCCACGAACCATATTTATTTCTAGATACCTATACGTACACACAATATCGATTTCTTTTTATTTAAGGTAGTTCACTAGTAAAAGCAGATTTCTACAGAAGTGCCCTTTCAAACTTACAAATGTTTTGACCAGTTGTGAATCGAGAAATTATTAATTAAAGTGACCATATTTAACTTATAGAAGACTTACAAAGTATAAATAATAGTCTGCCTTTAACATATATCTTGAGGACGTTTTAACTGTTTTTAGATCAGTCAGTCAAAATGATATAATGGTTTAAAGAGGATATTCTACAAATTATGTAAATATGTACTTAATATCCGACTATACTTTTTCCTACGATTGTCATCAGTGAACTTTGCTAATATTCCATTTCTTTTTACCTCTCCTGTGATCCTATCCTGTCTTTATTGTGTCTGCAACATCACTACCTACAATTTCTGTCCTGTACGAGTCCTGTACGAGCCCCACACAATTTGTATTCTTTTATTATTTTGCGATATACTCGTATTTTTTTATCCGTACGAAATATTTCTTTCTCTGATTAATGGTTAGTGTGGTGGAAGAGCCCTTACTTGAATTCAAAATCAAGTTTCCCTTATAATTGAGTTAGTTTGAAGATAGTTTTGGACGTTTCCCTAATATATGTTGATTAAATAACGCGGCATGATTGAGTGATCGCTGTAGACTTCGCATGGTAATGAACTAATCCATAAACGTCATATTAAATAACATCAACTGTACAACCATTAAAATATATTGTAGACGGGACGCGACGGTAATTCCATTACGCTCTATAAATGTTTTAACTATTTCCATTCGTTGTGGGTGTTTACTGATTTTCTTGTGCTGATTCATTCTATTTACTTTTCTTGTCCCTTGTTTTTACCACATTTTCACGATAGAAAACATATATAAACACATGAAACCAATGTAACAACCAAAATCCCCGCGGGTAAATGAGAGTAAAACGTTATTACGTTCGGACATAACTGTTATAACGTTATTACATAAGAGGTATTCCCTCAACGGGACCCAAAGCCATCATACAACGAAGACCGAATCTACGAGTAGAGTGGCAGAGAGGCAGAGGCGTAGCGAAATAATTGGAAATGATTCCACTTCAAATTATACTTTTTCTTAAAAAGCAAATGACTTAAACGCTTATTCTGATGAAATGGAAGTGATGATAATACAGTCTCGCTGTAGTGAAGGGAATCTTGAACTAGTCCCTTTGGGATTGCAAAGCTAATATAAAAAGGAAAAGGTTTTGATCCTATTCTAAAACGGGTACATTATTAAGCCCTATGGCTACAACAAACATTTTGGATAATATTATTTTAGTGAGGGAAATTCGTCATCCGCACATTTTGGGTAGGCAACAATTTTCTTATTTCATCATGTAAAGAAATAAAATCTGTATTTAAATTCGAGCGCTATCTTAAAAACAAGATACAATCAATATCTTGAAAACCAAAACTTTTGTAATGTTTATAATGCTAATGGCTATAAAAATCAAACACTGCTGTTGGAATTATTAAAAATGTTTTAAGAATTTAGGTTTTGCAATGAGATGTAAATACTTGATTTAATATTGAAAAAATCAAAAGTCTAAAGACACACACATTAAATTAATAAATAAAAAACTATAGGTATTAAAAATTGCCATACATAAAAGCCCATTTCAGCAATGTCTTTATAAACAATGATTACACAGCTATAAATTATGCAGTAATTAAAGTTGGAGCTAATTAACTTTTTTTTAAAACAAATGATGATAAAATTCAACACGCCTACGGCACTGTCCGATATCCATTTAAACCACCCTCCTCTGGTGAACGAACCTCGAACAGGGGGTGGGGTACAGGGATGATGGGAGGTCAGCTATTTGTGAAGCTAGTGCCGAATCACTGGCGACCTGCAGTTCCAGCCAACGCTAACGCTGTTCGCGAGCACGGCTACAGTGTTTGCTTGCATTTTGGTTTTTGTTAAAATTAAAGTGTGATCATTTTTTGCTTTACTAGTTTTGTTTAACTTCCAGCAGCCTGTATTATGAAATTATCATGTCTGTGTTATTCGCTGTTAAAACTACGGGTAAATTCTCGGTGGACTATCAATTTTACACAAATTAAATAATGGTTTAATTGTGAATTTAATCAAAACTTTTTACAACTTTGATAGAATTTTATGTTGAAAGTTTCTTTGAAGTACTTGAGGAAAATAATAGTAGCTTGTAAGAAACCTTTATTTTTAAGATGTAATTTTGAATAAATCCACAAATCTTTATTTGTTTTCATACACACTTAATAGAATTTGCACGGCAAAACAATTTTTATATGAAATGTAGAAAATGAACCTTATAATTAGCTTGTGAAAAACTAGAATGTATGACACTTTTTACCTGTGTATTTTAAAAATGTTTAGACTATTTTGTTGGGCATCAGCAAAGTTAAAGCCGCCTCTGCATACTGGCCCCTTCGTTTTCTATTTAATATATATTGGGACCCGACAATCACTTTTGCATAAATTTTATTTGAATGCAATCAGCTAGAAATATTTCATAATACAGCTTTAGCATTTTAATTTAAAAAGAATTGTGTATTTAATTTCTTTTGTCTTCTTCTAAATACAACTGAGTGCTAGAAAATGCGAGTTCTTCTGCTGGAACAAATCCCGGTTTGAAACATTTGGTTAATTCAGCTGACACTTGTAGTTTCCGTTCCGCAATAAATTTCATCAGATAATACAACAGGCAACAGCACAGCAAGTATGGAGCCTGAAAATAGGGTATTGATAAAGGGATTTGCAACCGTTGATGGAAAAACGGAAGGAGAGGGAAGATGGTAGATGGAAGAGGGGTGAATATGATCACAAATAAAAAAAATAACTTAGGGGGTAGAAATTGTTCAGTTGTCAGCTAAAGTATTGTAATATTTCGCAGGCTGATGGTACGCCAGCAGTTTAAGTATATTGTATGATATAAAAACCTTATGGTATGATTTTAATAGAAAATATATTACTACCGTTTAAGGTAGCAGTGACGCTACCTACACACTGGCGTAGCTAGGTATGGGCGAGTCGGTGCAGTGCACCGGGGCTCCCAAGCTCAGGGGGCCCTCGGACTTTTATAACTTATATTTATATTTTAACGGTTTCACAGTGAAGTAATACTCTTAGTAAATAGTTATTCCCGACAATGCTTACAAAACTTTTATAACAAAAACATAAACAATAACAAAAATTCTAAATAGGAATGATTTTTTTTATTGAGAGTGCATTTCATACTCACTTGTGTACAAATTTATCGCTGAACATGAGGGAGGGGGGAAGCATGGACCAGGCAAGGGTCTAAGTCTATTACGTAATTCTCCCTCTTCCCTCGGTGTGTAATATACTATTAATGTTTTATGTACAATAAATGTTTTACATACATACGTGCATACATCTTTTGATTTACTTCGTTTTATTGATTAATACCAATAATATAAATCCAAGTATACTCTTAACCTAAGCGATCACTAAAGCTCACACAAGACACACATACACATACATGTAGTAAGTAGTTTTGCTGTGCCATTTAAAGCTTTGTACCTTTAAAGTATTTATATATATTTATATCTGACTTGAAAAACCTAAACAGTTTAGTTGGGGGCTCAGATTTTTTGCACTGCGGCCCTTGGTTACCTAGCTACGCCACTGTACCTACAGTTATATATTAAACACTCGTACTTTTAAAAACTTTGTCCTCATATTTATATTTAAGATGACTTGTTTTCTAACACATGGAAATGTATTGCTCATCACTTTGTGGAACTCGGTTATAGTTTAAAATATGCGTTAATCACCAAACTTGTTTCTACCCTAAAAACTTTTAGCATTTAAATTGTATGCATATTTCAAAAACTTGAAATTAGGAACGTCTTCACCGTGCGGAAATGTTATTTACTTTTCAACAGAAACAGGGAATATCCAAAAAACGGGAATAAATTAGGTGATTAAAGAAATTTATTAGAAAATAAAAAAAAGCTGGTTTAATGCTAAAAAAAAGAATTTTGTTACCCAGGTGCACGGTCTTAGAACTCTGTTAGAGGTCTAGAAACAAATGTCGTGGGTTCTCCTTTTGGACAATCTTAACAGCAATTACTGATATGTAAAAGATCGCATTTCTCGTAGACAAAAAAATCCCTTTTACAATATTTTAAATTTCATTTGTAAATTCTATTCTAATAGTTAAAAGTTGTTTTACTTCTATTGCTTTTGGGGTAGTACTTTGTAGGGGATGTTTTATTTTTAATAATACTTGTAGTATATATATTCAGAGGGTATTACACATGTAACATATGTAGATACATACAGATATTTCTCTGGCACGTCGATGTATTGTGAAAGAGAGCGTTGTGTTGTAACTTTGTAACGTAATGATTAAAAACTACATGTACAAATAGTGTAAAAATGAGCTTCGGGCCCTTAGGGAAATACATTACAGGGCTATGTGATGTTGATGTACATCAGTGATGGCCAACATGTAACAGACACACAAATAACACAAAACATATTGTAATTTAACGGTAACATGGGCTGCGAGATTGCATTTAAGGCAGTTGTCTTATATAAATCACAATTTTGTAATCATATTGTACCAAGACAACATTCTTAACTATTTATACCTACTGCTTAAGGTTTATTTTACTTTTTCCATTAAAGTATTTTTGATTTGATCTGTATTTGAAACTTTCAGTTTTATTGTTCCATAACATTTTATCTACACCCCCATTAAATCGAATTTTACGTTCTACGATAAATTCTAGATATTATCGTCAAATTAGCTATTAACAGTCGTTTATGAGATGTCAGCTACGAGATGGAACAAGTTTATGAGATGTAAATGATAAACTAAACTCCCAAACTCCCTTTAAAGTTAAAAATGTAATAAAAACAGTTCGACAACAATAGCTTAATAAACTCGGAGTTAATAATTAAAGTTTGCTTGTTAATGTTTAATAGAATCGACTCGTAGAGGTACGAGTATTAATTAGAAGTTTCTTTGTTTCCGGTATTTGGTTTTGTGATGCTTTTATTGTGCCTCGAATTTCTCGACAAACATCATTCCTTTGTCCAGGTTCGAGAACTCTGCATTGATATATGGTCGAGAAGGAACCCTTAGTGAAGGTAGAACCACGTAGAAAGCTAGGTAAGCTGGTTACTAAAGATTAATATATTGACCACCCTAGCAGGGGCAGAGGCAGAGGGGCTTGTATTAGTTTAATCTAGATAAACCTCACTTTCTCCACGACTGGCACATAACAATAAATAGATTTTTTTGCTGACTTTCCGTTAAAACAAGCTGGATAGATATATGGCCATATCGAGTTTTCTTTCATTATTTTTTTGACTTTGAATAATGACTTTTGTGTGTGTTTGTATATGTGTGTACACACAGTGATGCATTTAGGTCGGTTGAGGCCCGTCATGCAGAAGAACATGGTTAAGTGTTTATCATGTTAACGTTATCCATTCCTTTCTCCCTCTTCTCCTCTACTTAACCTTTTTAAATTTCATGACTCTCTGTCTTTTCCTTTTTATATGTACCTCCGCATCCACCTCCTTCCTTCTCTGTCTCCTCTCCACATTCTGCTAATCTTTCTCTCTACTTCTTCTCATTACTGGCAACCTTCTCTTAATTTCCTATTCTGAATCTTGATATTCGTCTTATGTCTCTTGTTTCTTCTGGTAATTCCCTCTTCCAAACTCTTTTATACCTCTCGTTGTATTCCACCTGGTCTATTTTCGCCATCTTTACTTGTTGCCGTATCTCCCTATCCGTATTCCTCAACTCTTCTTTTCTGAAGCTGGGTTCTTCATTGTTCTTTGTAATTGAGATGCATACTTTATTCTAAACTTGAACCTAATTAAAATTACATCCATTTAAACTAGTTATTATAAAAAAATATGTAAAGTTACTTGGAGTTTTGCGAGGCCTGTAGAAAGACGAGGCCCCAAACGCGCGCCCGCCTTTAAATACGCCTCTGTGTATACTCATATACATGTGAATTATATATATTACTATCTCATGTACAAGTGGGTACGTATTTTGAACAAAATTGAAAATGTATTGAATCGTACTTCCGGTTCCGACTCAGACCAGACGTGTTTGAATTTATTTGTTGGATCAAAAGACAAGAATTCAAAAAACTTTATCTTTGAATAATATGAGTAATAAAAAATAAAATGAATAAAGACGAAATTGTATGAAAGTGTAGAACTTTAAAGAATTATATCAAGAATTTTTGTCATATTTTTGTTCGTTTTGGTTCTGCTCCTATTACTTCTACTATTTCTTCTTCTTCTTCTTGTTCTTCTGCTTCTATTGAGTTTATTAAACTTTGTAGTACAACTTTTTATTCAATATAGCTACCTATGTATTTAAGTTGTCTGAAAGTTTTCTCCTTTTTTTCTCTGAATTGTAAATAAATATCTTTATATATTTAATTTGCATAGAGCTGCAAGCAGATTTTAAAGCACTGTTCCCCAAGAAATTTAGTTCGATTATTTAAGCATATTTTAAATTAACAATAAAGAAAAATTAATTTGAATGCACAACACAGTATGCTCAAGTGAACACGTTAAAAGTAGAATATAAGGACATCATTTTCTCCAACACCCTATGAAAAGAATCTTCTATGAACTCCGCTTTCAAATAATAAAAAATATTTAATATAATTTCCAATACCTTTCAAATGATTTTGGAGGTGATTCAGTGATTCACACAGATGACATATCAAAGTAATAGAAGCCTCTCAATTTTCATCTCATCAATGCTTTTGAATAGAAAATATAATGAAAATAAACAGAAAAACGTTTACAATACATAGAGACACAGTGTGACATTAGATTCTCAGGGGGACGGAGGATGGGGGATAAAGAAGGGGTGACCCAAGTGATTGGATTATATATAGAAGGGTGGCTCCTTTGTAGCACAATTCATCATTAAATACATTGTATCAAGGATTCTTAAAGTGTGTTGGAATAAATGTACACTGTCACAACGTTTTTCTGATGACAGTTTCTGTATGTACGAGGCGTGTTTTTTAAGTAAGTACCGTTTTGGAATTAAAAAAAGACATGCAAAGATATCGCAATAATCTTATTTTTACATGAAAGCCTGTACCTTAATCTACTTTTCTACAGCCATTACAGTCTGATTCTTCATTGTATACGTTGTTTACTGAGTGTTTAAGGCAGTATTCTACTGTAGAAATTTGAAAAAATCGAAAATTTTTTTTTTTTCATATTTTCAAAGTTTAGATATTCAAAAATATGTCATTAAAAGGATTTTTTAAAATTCCTATTATTTCATGAGTTATAGCCATATAATAATATATAGTTATATATATTATTATATGAGTTATAAAACTTTGAAAGCGTTTTTCTGGGAACTACTTTTTTCGAGCTGGCGGTAAGGATATCTCAAGTTCTAATGAACTGATTCACTTCAAATTTGAAGAGGATGTTCCCTATACGTCGCTACATCGCGTGAACCACGCCCAAAACTATAACTTCTCATTTAGTATTTTTTAAAAATTCGGAATTGTTAAAAAAAGATGAAAAAAAATAAATTTTTTTTCAAACTGCCGCCATTTTGAAAAAAAAAATTTCTTTAGCTTATCCAAGGTTCATGCGATAGCAGCATCTATAATAATTAAGAATCCGTCTGTTTTTTATGTTTCAGAACACCAGGAGGGTTGGAATCATGCACGCCAGGACACCATCTTTTTTTTTGACCACTCACTTTGACTGCATATAACTTTGTCAATTTTAATTATTTTTTTTTAATAATTTTTTTATGTAATAATAAAACATCAATAAACAAATAATAAAAAAATTGATTGTAAAAATATTTTTTGTTTGCTTCGTACAGCGCTTCAAAAACCGGGCGAAATTCATGCCTCTACAGTAGAATAGTGCCTTAAGATGTCATGTAAAAATAAAATTATTGCGATATCTTTGCACGTCTTTTTTTAATTCCAAAACGGTACTCACTTAAAAAACACGCCTCGTATCTCGAATTACGAACACCATTTCCGAATAGTACATAGTACATAAATTTAGTATGTAAGTATGTTTATATAATATACTTTTTGCATTAAATTAATCGTCCACAAAATGAGAATATTTTTGATATTGATATAAAGAAGCCAAAGCAAATTACAGCAGAAACAAAGAAGAAAAGAACGGGTTAAGTTCGTAACCCGAGTTACCACTGTGTGTATGTACTGTACACTGCATATTCCCATACTCCATATTGTTGCAACTCATGACCATAACTCAATTGCATTTTAACCAACTGCACTCCAAGCATTCGTCAGTGTTAACAAAATGTTACGTATGTATGACATTGTCTGCATAGCCGACAGATGGCATGACACATCGCTGTCACGTGACTGGTGACAAAGCCGACAATCCGACATCGTCTGGAGCATAAGAGGAGGCTGGGAACATCTCGTTGAGAGGATAAGAATACTAATAACTTTCAATTAAGTGTAGTAATTGTTAAATAAGCAAGAACATAATGCCAGTACATTATTTATCTCTTTGAAGAATTGTTTTGTTACATATGAAGTAGATGTTTTCCAAAATCAGTCTTACAAGTTCTCGTCTTAATGTAAAAATAAGTCAAGAAATACGAAGAGCTCTACTTGAACGATTTTAGGTTAGAATCTGATTGGCGAGGGACATAAGCATCCCTTAATGCCAGCCCCATAACACTTGACGTATTTATTCTTTTTTAAATAAAATTAGGGGAGGTATTCTTGTAAGAATAAATAAGATTTTCTCAAGAGACTAATATGGAGGATATTTTACGTTTGTCATTAAATTTTATTATTTTTTATTTGAGAATTAATTTCTATTGTAATTGAAGTTAAAATAATCATAATAAAATATTATCTAACTGGCTAAATTACATCAGAAATGTACTTTGTATGGTCGAATGGATTAGAAACTCAGTGAGTCCTCGAATTACGCAGATTTTTAGAAGCGAAAACGAATTAATGTTTGAGAGTGCTTAACAAATTAATATTTTTCCAAAGTTCTTAGAAATCAAAATCTTTTCTTGCTTTCCTCTTCGACTTACGTTTAAATCGTTGAAAAGATTTAACCAACGTCAGTCTAAGGCTTGTTTTTAATCCTCTAAAACATTGTAATATTATAATCTTCTATGTACGTATTAATATTTATCTTATTTTATTTTCAGGTAAGTCACACTTTTGTACTAGTACTACTTCCCACTTCTGATATTGGACATCAATTTTCAAGTCACCCTGTATGTAATTCGTAAGTTTATTTAATATTTATTCTATTATTCGCGGAAAACAAATACAAATCCCATGCGAACACAGCCTTCTAATGTTTACAGGCTTAGAGCTTTTTAGAAAGCGGTTTCTTTGGTCAACAACAATACAATTTCCCGAGGAAATAATTCGATAAATATGATAAATCCATGTCCAATACAAATATTAACAGAATATTGAATCATCTGTGTATTTACAAATGTTATTCACAGTATCATATCTTGTATTCCACCATTTTGGTCCTAATCAAATAAACTGACTCCACAATCGTATTAATAATCTAAATGAAACGAACCGGAACTGGAACTGGAACTGGAAAATCTGTATCAAAGCAAATAGCAGAAGTTGTATTCAGAATGCCCAAATGCCTCAATGCCTCAGCGGCTCAGTGGCTGAATGCCCGACCCAAATATCTCGTGAAAACTCGTTTACCCAATGTCAATGTTACTGGTGTATGGAAATCTTGCCGATAATTTATCCCTAAAGTAACAATGTAAAGAAAAGCTGGAAAAGCTGCCTCGAATGGTGCGGAAAATACTAACTGGATTCAGTTGAATAAAATGAATAGATAAAAGATTAAAGAGGTGTTTCTGGAAATGACTGAAATACTGTTTTAATCTCTTTCATTTAAAAAATCCTTTCAAAATATTTTCTATCTCTTTTCAACATACATAATCAATGCGCTTAGGCTACTTTTTGTTTCCATTTTGTACATTCTCATTGAAAAACACATTTTATATATTCTACATAGTACTCTAGTATAGTATGCGAGTACTTCTTTGCTAAAAGTTTTTAAATTTAAATAAAAATATATTCGAGTCACTCTCAGTCCCACACAAAGTGTCCGTCGAAACTATGAAACGTATTAAGTTTTAAAAGCCATGTCCGTTCAATATTTAATAGCTGCGCATGATTTACATATTTAATGAAGGTAATTACAGCACTCATCCAAAGGGTGACCCTTTGAAGGGGAGCTGCAGGGCAACACCAGGGGTAAACTATACAAGTTTTAGGAATTCAAATTACATATATATATATACATACATATATATGGCGCCCACATATATATATATATATATATATATATATATATATATATATATATATATATATATATATACATATATATATATATATATATATGTGGGCACTGTTTTAAGTATAATGGATAATTTAAATTTGATTAATTTTACAATTAAATTATTTTTGTTGTCAACGTTTATTTCGTTCGCTACATTTAATATGTTTTTAAACTCTAAATTAACTTTTCAATTTTACTGCGAAACATCAGTGTACCTCGATCAAAGGTTGCTTAAGAAAGCGATAAATTGTCACCGGCTAATTCATTTAAAGAAAGCTTTGGAGTTTCTCTGAGTTCGGGGCCTCAGTCGATCGCAAATTCAGAATACCTTTAGATCCCACTCTGTCTTCGATGCTAAAAGGTATTTAGGTATGCAGAAATGGTTCTAATGATATTGCACAAATAAAAACAAAGAGTTACCTGCTTTGTTTTCCCTGGAGTAGGGTTTGGAACTGAATTTAATTTTATCAAAAAGTGCATCGCAATTGCAAATTAGACATCGAGAATTATTTGTCATTCTCTTTCACATGGATTATATTAGATTTGTATACCAGTCCGTCACTGTTGCATTATACTTTCGAAAAGTAGGACATTGCGTGTCTCTGTACACCACCCCATTCACTCTCACCTCCCACCTTTCACCCTTCAGATTCGAACCGAACACAACCACAACGTGGCGTTGAACATGACGTGTAAACTTCAATACTAATTTTATGGCGGTTACGGATACATTTATATTTTTGTGATTATCATTAAGAGTTTTTGTATAAATGAAGTACATATTTCATACCTGCAGGAAATCATCAGAGTTATCTAGGAAGAGGAATGAAATTTCATATTTCAGTAATACGTAGTCTCTCTTTGTCTTTACTTCATTATTATTTATTTTTATTTAACGTCGGCCTATTTCCGATACTGACTTCTACAACTTTTCTCTACATAGTGCCTTAAGCGAATTATTCGTAGTCGAAGATATTTAGATATTTTTTAGAATGAAAGTATTGAATTTCCATAAATACGAATGTCAGAAACATGTGCATAACTTTATTATAGATACTTAAAAAATACTTTAAGCTAATAATACTTATATTTTATACAAAATCTACTTAAAAAAATAAATCATTACCAAAATGGCTAGCACAGCAAGGAAACAGACGCTTCTAAAACGTTGGAAGCATCTGGATTATAAGTTAGTTAAATAAAAGAATAAGAGAAAGAGAGAAAGAGCAATAAAAAGTTTTGTCGAAAAAAATGTTTCCCCACTAAAAATAACACTATATTTTTATGTTTAACATCGATGCGACAAGCACAAGAGTCACCAGAGCGCCACATAGCGTCGCGACGCTTGTTTGGATGTTGACTTTTGGCTCTTGGCTGGTATGTGCGACGCTCGTTAACGCCCGCCTCCATCTCCATCGGTGCATGTTTGTACAGCGGCGTCGTGCACCGAGTCTCACACTGAAATTACCTGCAGTTGTGTGAAATTAGTTTAATATAAGTTGACGGTTCACGTCGAGCTTGATAACAAGGACTAAGCACTGTTTATTAAAATATTCAATGTACTTTTTCTTTTATAAATTTTAGAATGTTAACGTAAATGATGAAAACGTTGTGAAATTTGGAGGGTCGATACAAATAGTTAAAATACATGGTGTCTCAAAATGTTAGAGACCTAGGGTTCATAGTTTTCTTTTTAGACATGATTAAAAATAGTCATTTTCCATACAAATCATAATTTTTAGCTCAATTTCACCACATAATATAACTTTTAACTATAAAAAAATGGTGACACAGCTTTCAAAAACTAGGTGTATATAAAAGAATCTTTTCTGTAGCTATTGCAAAAAGAAAATTATCAAAAGGATACCTATTTACGAAAATATTTAAATAAAACCTTTAAGAAACAGTAAGTGTAGGTTATAAGCCGGCAACGTTGCAAATCCCAATTTGAGCGGGAAATTCAAAATCGGAATAAATGTTATATAAAATATAACAATTTATTGGTCAAAGAACCAAATCACGCATGCGTCAACACACGCAAATTTGCAGCGTTGCAAAATTTATTATTCCTTTTTCAAAATATTTAAATTGTATTTAAATTGAATTAATATAAATTTGATATTAATTATAGGTAATTTTTCATTTATTTAACTACTAGCTGACCCGGCGAACTTCGTACCGCCTAACAGTCAATGAATGTCGTGTTACCTTTTAGCTGAACTAATTTAGGCTTTGATGAACGTAATACAATGATACAAAATAATATTTATTAATATAGATAGAAAAGTATTTTATTATGATGAATAATAATAAAAACATACAGAATGAGAATAAAAATTAAAAAATTAATAATAATTAAGTAATTCAAACTCATGTCAGAAAAAAATGAGTGAAACCTATGTTGTGCAGATTGGAATACACTCGGATTAATTCAATAATGGGATTTTCATTCAAGCACCTTGTGGTAAACGACATTCTTTGTTTTTTGGTCAGGCGCAAGAACAAATAAAGCGGATGGTTTGCCGACACGTGAGCATGCCACGTACAATTGACCATGAGAAAAACATGCATTTTCTAGATTGAGGCCACAAATAGTCAAGGATTGGCCCTGTGATTTGTTAATCGTTATGGCGAAGGCAAGACGAATCGGGAATTGAATTCGTTTAAACTCAAATGGCATATCCGTTGGGATCATCGGAATTCTTGGAATAAGAACTTCCTCATCTTTAAATTTTCCTTTAAGTATCGACGCGTGAATCACATTGCTCATCAGTTTTTTTATTACCAAACGCGTTCCATTGCACAGTTTTGGTTGGTTTAAATTTCTAAGCATGATGACTACCGAGCCAACCTTAAGTTTTAAATTGTGCGGTGGTAAACCAGGCACATCCAAGGAGTTTAAAAATTCACTTGGATAATTAGTGGCTTCTTCTTCGTTTGTTACACAGTCGATAGATTTGAATGAATACAGAGTACCTACGATTTGATTTTGAATTATAAAATTGAGGTCATCTACATCTTTATTTTTAGCTGCCAAAATTGCTCGCTCACTTAACCATATAGTATTTTTGTGGTTAGCAATGATATCCGGGAATACTTTGTTGATAAGCTCGTCTTTTGATGATACAAAATTGCAAACATTTGGAGGAAATGAAATCAAACCGCTCGATTTGTCAACAGGAACACGGCCATTACCGATAGTCAGCAATTGCTTCGAGAAATCATCAGCAGATAGATCGTTCAACAATGCAACTCTCATATTTACAGACAGTTGAAGTTTCTTTACATATCGCCACAGATTTGATGCTTTGAGGCAAGCGTTTATTTCGTCGGCAGCAGTAGATCTTGGAATGACTGGTAGTGTTTGTCGGAAATCGCCAGATAATAAAATCATTGCACCACCAAAACATCTCGAGTCATTGCGCAGATCTTTTAATGTTCGGTCTAGTGCTTCCAATGCGCGTTTGTGCGCCATTGTGCATTCGTCCCATATGATGATTTTTGATGCTACTAAAACTTTGGCCATTGCGGAGTGTTTCGAAATGTTACATGTCGGTTGTTCAGTAGTTTGAAGGTTTAATGGCAATTTTAACGCTGAGTGAGCCGTACGGCATCCGTCTAACAATGTGGCCGCTATTCCAGAAGAAGCAATTGCTACCGCAATTTCGGATCTCGCACGTACAGTGGCCAAAATCAATGACATGAGGAATGTCTTCCCAGTTCCACCGGGGGCATCTAAAAAAAATAAGCCGCCATTTCCATCATCAATTGCATTAATCAGTAAATCATAGACTTCCCTCTGCTTAGGATTCAACAGAGGTACATTCGTTTGGACTGATTGGATTAGTTCATGTGGATCATATTCACGTTCACGTTCCAATTCTCTATTAAATGCGTCATTCATTCCGCGATCTGGCGCTGGCATTCCTAACCTAACTAACAAACTGCCGCACATGAGGTAACACATATCTTCGATCAAGAGCAAAGTCTGGTTATGCATCTCCTCATTCACCTCAAGATCGGAATTTCTTGAGCTGACGCGAATTCGATGTAAAATATCTTCAGACATGTTATCTTTGTATTTGTTCCATAGGTCACGTGGGTTCGATGGGAAGCATGTCGAAATGATGATAGCAAATAATGTGCGTATCTGACTTGGAGATGCAGAAATAATTGCTTCAGCGATTGTCGTGTCCCAATGAGTATCGTTTTCAAGCAAATTCAGCTCTTGACATGCTGCACGAAATGTGGGGCACACTATACCATTAACAGTTCGTAGTGATTCAAATGATGTTGGCCCTCGAACATGTACCAGCAACAACCGCAAATAGAAACATTCATCATTCTTCGGATGAACTGTGTAAATACGACCAAGAGCATCAGTAGAATGCATATCTGGATAACCAGGAACTGCATCGCCTTGCTTCCGACGTTGAAATTTCTTTGATGTAGCGTTCCAAGTGTAATAACGTGGCATTTCTGAGTAAAGCAAAGTTCGTGCGAACGGATCGCTTTGACAAATCGCAAAGAAACTGGTTAGTGTTGTCGCTGGAGGTGTTTCGGCACGTTGAGCAGCATTCGACGCTGTGAAATATACTCTCTGACCGTTCTCTAGATGCACCCCCAAATGTACAACAGTGGGATGACGTTCGTGAATAGGGAATGAAAATATACGCCAAATTGCTTCATTGCAGTTCACATATCTACCGACTTGATAGCGCGTGATTTCATCGTTGATATTGGATGTTTGGATACCAAAAACCGCCATGTCGCTCCCTTTCGTGACATATTTGCAAATGTATTTAATTGACTTGACCGAATTGCAATACTCAACATTACAATGTGCCTTGAATGTTTTGGAAAGAAGTGGTGAATATGGAACAATCCAACTGTTGTCAACTACGAAATCGTTTCCTTTCACTTTAGTTGTGATAGTTCTACCATTATCATCGGGCGATCGACGCCGATACAATGGATAACCGTCGTTGCCTGTAATGGTCTCTGCCGTCAATTTTCGTGGATACCGTTTGGAACACTTGCCGTCGACCATGCACGGTGATTGGCGGTTGATAGTGCCACACGGTCCATGAATCATATTCGTGATTACAACATCATGTAGGTCTGGATCGGTTTCAGGAGCAGGAATCTCCGCACATATGATGTCATCTATTTGATCTGGCCGAATTCTTTCGACTAACCAAATTAGAATGTGAGCATGCGGCAGGCCTCGTTTTTGCCATTCGATTGAATACATCCAGCATCGAGTATTCCCAAAGACGTGTTGCTTAACAATGTAATTCATTAGTGACCGAATTTTTTGCCTGAAAACACGTGCGGTGATGTCGTGTCGATCACTTGATGTTTGTCCGGGAAGCAGCAATTGAATAATTTCTATCCATTTCGGATTACATGTAAATGTAATGAATAGATCTGGCCGACCATAATGACGAACATATGTCATTGCATCTTGCGCATATTCATGCAAATGACGCGGGCTACCTGTGTATGTCGCCGGTAAAATAGTCAATCGACCAACATTTTCTGAATCTCCTTCTGTGCTAATTGCATCGCGTAAATGAATATACTCTTCTGAACGCAATTTAACTTGATTCAACCGAATGAAAGTCAGGCGCTCCGTTTCGATTTTAACGTACATGTCAACGCAATATTGTTGAAGCAGTCGACGAAATCGCAACAAATAATTGTCAGAATTTTCACGAATCATCAAACGGTATGCGTAATAATTCATTGAACTAACCTTCTTGGTAGTTTCCTCACCTGGAACAAATGCAGTAAAAATTGTATTTTAGAATCCCTAATAGGTTAACGACTCTTACAGCTACTCTCTACTAAATTAGAAATTACAACTTTTTTTGGGTACTAAAAGCAAACAGAATAAAATGTATATCAAGTTTAAATGAAAACAACAATATTAATCTTACCATTCAATGGATTAATCATTTTGATATTAAAGTGATATCCATCGTCTCCTTGCCAAAACATCAGCGGGTATTGTAACGCGTCATATGAACGGTGTGTTTCATATATTCTTTGTAGTTGCCCAGTATTGCGCCGTGTAAGTACAATATCACGTGTTTCCAAGTTTTCACCAACAATCAGGATTGCCACTTCATCGATTGTTGGAGCATTAAATGTGCGTTCATGTGTTCCAGCTGGTCTTTTATCTGCTCTGATCACAACTTTATAGTCATCACTTGGCATGCGCTCTAATGCAGTCTTGAACAGCCTGACCAATGCATGATGTTCATGAAGCATTTGCTGCAGATGTTGGAGAATTGCTCTTTTCGTAGCTGTGTTGATCCCTTGACGCCGGTCAAGTTGTTCTTCCATATTGCCCATGAAGTATATTTGCAAGAATTTATGCTGTGCATCTTCTATAGGTTGCAATGATCCAATGCGATGGCAAATCTGGCCTTGAATCTGTGAAGTCAAAGCCATAGTTATAGTTAGATTGACAAACACTTTTTTTACAAACACTTTTTTTTTCAAATAATAACATGCCATTTTTATTTCAGAGACAAATACAGAAATCTAACAAACTACATTCCAGATTTTTTTTACAATCATAGAAAATATAGTTTTTAACGTAAATTACCTTAAATGTCGGATTATATCCGTGTTCTTCGATAATTTCCGCCCCAAATGAAGTCATTTGGAAACAGACATTGTATTTTTGAGTGTTCGCTAGAAAATGTCGTGATTCTAGTGTTTCGCCATAAAGCAGGGAGCACAATGGCTCTGGTGGCGGGACCAATGATGGCAATTTCACTTTACCACTAAGGCAGCACAAACCAGGCGTTTCACCAGCAAACCTCAATGCTCCACAATGCTGGCAAACAACGTCCATTGGACCAATGCAAACTAAACGATGCAAGCTGTAGTCGATGGTGCAATCATATAGAAACGCTGCTCGATTCAAATCAATACTTGAACCATTTCTTCTTGCACTTCGAAGATTATTCCTCTGTTCATCTGTACGATAAGCTCGACGATTCCTCGTTTCTAACCTAGCCGTTTCACGGGCTACCTCTCTTTGCTCTTGTGTTTGAGAAGCACGAATTAAGGCCCTTCTTTGCTCCATACTAACGCGGTGCTCTTCTCGTGCAATTTCTCGTTCTTCATCAGATAATTGACTCGCGATATTCCGTTGCCTAATTGCATTACGGCTCCGCTGGGAAAGATTAGATCTTCTAGGACGCGGCATAGTTATTAATATAAATACTGAATGTGCACTCGCATAAAACCACAAAAAACCACTTTCGAGATATAGACAATAGCTCAAAGAGTATATAAGCACTACATATGAATAGCTTATCAAGAAAAATTATAGTTATAGATAACCTATAAAAAGACATTTACACTTTTGTTAACGTGTACAATAAATCTTAGGTATTATTTTCTGAAATTAAAAATTAAATAATTAATAAATAATTTACACAAATTAATGTCTAAAACAAACAAATATAACAGTACCTGAACTTTCGACACATTTTACAAAAAATAAATTTCTGAACGCACATATGAATAGTTGTTACATGTTGTCATGGCAACAAATGTTTGACATGAAATAAACAAATGAGCATTTATTGAAATGTTTAAGTATCGAGTTTTCATTGTCGAGTTTTTTAAATTTCGAATTTTCATTGTTGTAACAAACCCGTCTTTGTTTTATATATTTTCATTGTTTTTAAGATGTATTATGCTATTCGGGGCGAAGACAAATCCAACGAATCAATAACCATGAATATTGGTTCAGCAGATCTCGAGTTATAAGTGTTGCAACAAACCCGTCTTTCTTTTATATATTAAGATTATATGCATAAAAAAATCATTTTAACAAGCAAAGAGCAGTTTAATAGGGAATTGAAAAATTCATTTTCTAAGGTACAGTCCCAATATTTGCTCGTTCCTCATGTACTTCGTATTTTGCATTTCGTATTACCGAGAGATAAACTTTTTGCATTGACATAAATTAAATTTAAAAAAAGAATGTACTTTAAGTGAAAATGTCAATGTGATAGTAGCTTTATAGAAAGCCCAACATAAAAAGCACACATGACAGCCGCTAGTGTGGCGCTGGCGCTCTATTTGGGGGAAGCACGAATACTTATTGTGCACTCAACTTACACAACATCCTACCGGAAACAAGGAAGATACAAATTAAATGAAAACATGAATGTATATTAATTTTCTTACGTCTTGCGTTGCGTGTTTCACCACATTAAGCCCATTCATCATTTCTCGTGTAATTTGGGCGGTATTTACTGATATAAATTGTTCACTGTTTTATTATTCATTTGTAGATGAATTTACTGGGTTGCTACTTTTTATTTTCACTAAATTCATCGGAATTTGTAAACAGATTCGACTAAGAACATTTTTATATAAAATCCTTCAGGAATGTTGAGTACCAGACATATTGGATGTTGATGTTAGGAAATCTTGTCACGAATTCATGAGCTGCTGTAAATTATTAGTGAATTTCTGCATTCTAAACGAAAGAGTTCACTGGCAGCATCAAAATCTTTGTGTGTTTCTTTCACACTTCAAATTCAAAAGACTAAATATAGTTTTATTAGGTCTCTTGGGAATATAGTATGTTATTGTTCAAAGTTATTTTTAGTTTTACGAGACAATGACTCAACTGTTATATATATTTTGGATAAGAAAATTAAATTCGTTAACAACAAAACATATTCGCTACAATTTACGTATTTTATACTCTTTACAAAATATGTAGCATTACAATTAAAGTAGAGTTTATAAATTAGAATTAATAATTAATAGCCAAGAACATTTGTTTATCAAAGTTATATAGAATAAAGTTATACAAGATATGTTAATAATATTAACATCCTCTGTTTAATCTATAAATGCCCTTTAGCCTTTAATATATTTACTGAATATTATCATATTATTAGTACATACACTAAAAAGTAAACGAAGTATATATTTTCAATTAAAAACAGTCGTGTGTGATGTTATTTTAGTTCGGGATAAGAACTAGGGGAGAAATGTTAACAGATCGTACGTTAAATTTTGTACTGCTTTAAAGGGTTTTGTGAAGAAATCTTGGAGGTGTCGCAGGATTAAAAGTTCATGTATTTTAATAATAAAATAGGTTAATTAGTTTAATAAACGTTGATTCACATATATACGAAACTGATATAATAAATAATGGATTAATTAATTCATTATCAAAACGAAGAATAAAACAATGTCGATTTCAGCCGAGTGATTGTGAGATATAAACAATACCATATAGTTTAAAAATTATGCATTATTGTATTTAAAAATAACTATGAAATATGTAGAACCATGATCTATATACGTAGAGCATGTCGTTCTATATTTTACCAACTAGAATATATAAGTAATTTAAGAGTTCGACTAAATTTTTCAACTGTATAATCTACCAATATTTTAAAATCACAGCAAACGTAATCAGGTAACGCGTATATTGACAACAAATGGAGGATAACGGTAGACGATAGCAGTAATCAGTCGTTATATTTTAGGTGCAAATTTTGTACATCAACTTTCAGCAGAGTACTTTCATTTTACGACCTAATTAATTGAATTACAGGATGAGGAAGAGAGGGGAGGGTACAATATTCCCCGGTTAGTGCGTAACATTTCGGTTTCTAGTTCACATATTTTCATATCTCTGGTTATACGGGTTATATATCTCATAAAACAACAAGATCAAGTTTTCCAAGGAACAGTTTAGATAGCAAAGGTTTTGATAGACAAGCTATAATTCTCAGATATCCGTTCATATCGGGGATATCGGTATAGCGAGACACAGAAAGTTGAAGGGAAAGCAGAGATAAAAGTAGGAGGGTCCTGGAACCTGGAACCTGGAACAGGGAGTCGGGAGCCAGGACATAGAACCCGGCCCAAACGACTCAACTGTTATTACAATAATAATTTACAGATTCCATTTCAAGTTGCGCACGTACTAGACTGCTGTATGGAGCTACGTAGCGTTTGGAGAATTGAACAGCGATTTCCAAACCCCTCTAACATAATTAACAGGGTTGAAGACGCTTAAATAATATATTTGGAGACTGGTTTTTTAAATGTTCTTCAGTATAGTCCCAATTAAATTACTCTGCTAAATATTTCTTGTACAATTTAATAAATCCATATGTGTGTTGACCACCACTGGATTTGGAGTGGGACTTATTATATTTTGTTCCATAAAACACAATTTGTGATCACGTAAATATGTCGTTCGATATATCCTATTTTCTTTTAATAACATAATCAAATCTTATAGCGAAATGCTTGGCCACCTATGCTATAAATAACTGTATATCAAATTTTGAAATAGGTCTACGTAATCTCTTGTGAAATTGGATAACATTAAAGTGAAGTTGGAGCATTTGATACAAAAAAATAATGCTGTTTAGTATGATTTAGTTACTGGTACATGTGATAACGATCCTTATGGCTCCCTGTCTGATTCAAGTTGGATATGCCTGTTCAAAAGGTTGAAGTATCCTGATATGAAATACGTTCTAGTGATCCGTTCTATAGGCAGTGTACCCTGTGCCTCTGCCTGTACCATGGCAGGACTGCCTTGTTTTCTATATCTATTCTCCATTCTGTTTCTAAGCCATGTATACCCGAACAAGAGCCCTAAGGGAGCAATAGTCCTTCACTAGGATATCTGGAGGATCCTTTCTGGTTATCCTTCACAAAACCAAAAGGATATTCTAAATCACCAATGAAATTAAATGTTAAACCAAGAATGGAATATTTTACATCAGGCCGTGTTATTGTTTCTGAATATTAGGGTAAGGTCTTCTGTTCTCTGCGGCAATATGGTCTGTCGTCTATGGACCACTGATCTCGGACGTACTTGATATCGCCACTTATGTTTGGGTCGTCCTCTGATTTCCGGAAATTTCAGGACAATATTTGAATACATTTGCTCTTATCAAGGAACACTACAATACGTTTGTTTTAAATATTTGACAAAAAACATTTTAGTATCCTGAAAAACTCTGCCAAATAATTCCTTGGTTTATCGTTCTGGGTTTTTAACAATATTACATGCAAGAGCATAAAGAGAACACTTTATATTAGCATACAATTTGTTATTACCAATTGACCTTTGATTAATTGCTTTTTTACGCTAGAGTATTATTTCAAAATAAAAATAAATCATCAAATTAATTGTTTGTAAAGTAAAATCAAATGTAGTTGAAAATGAATTTACATCAAAAAATGAAAAACGAACGAACCTTGTTGATTTACTGTTCTGTGTTTGATGGGAAATGAGTTATCATTCTTTGTTTCCTGTTTTGATTTCATCGTTTCATCGTCGTTGGGGTGCGTGCGCGCTGTGCTTAAGCCTCGATATGCTGGGATCCTCTTATTGACCTCTGTGACACGTTTTGTCATAACTAATTCAGCTCACACTCATGAGGATCTCCAACTACAACTCCAGCACCAGCTCCAGCTCCAGCCCGGGGGCTCTTATCTAATACCTTGGTTAATAAATGTTCGATTTCGATTGGTGCTTCCATGAGATCCGGAGATCTGTCTCATTTGAGTGCGTCACCGTTACGTTGGGGGGGGGGGGGGGTCGTAGGTTGGCGTCGGTGTTGAGAATGATGTGTTGAGAATATAGCCGAAGGGTTAAACTAGAGATAGGGACTAGATGTGAGGAGAATTATATAAATAAAGGAGAACCCTTTTTATTTGTACTTGCGGTTAAATAATCGTTGTAAGTACTGTTTAAATAGAGAAGTAGTTTAGTGCTTTCCTTCCTCTTCCGCTGTGCCCTTCATGGTAACTTCTTGTGAACATTCGAATCGCAACGTGCATATTTAATTTTTTATAGTTTCTTTTAACTTACTGATTAATATTACAGTAGATGCGTAGATATACAAACTATCTGAATTCAAAGATTTTCAGATTGCTTTGGTATTCCGTGTGAAAAGGCTGTGTTCATTGAAGAACAGAACCAGACTGTGATAAAACGTATTTCCAATTACTTTATCTAAAGACATTTTAAGTTCAACTTCAAAGTTTGTTTTGATCACGTTCTACTAAAGTAAATATTTAGCCCCGAGCTTTTAAAAGCCCAAGCTTCTTCACTTTGTCTAGTCGTTAGATTTTAAATCCTTTATCTTCAAACCAATTAATATTAGCAATTACTGGCTTTTAGAAATGTTGAGCTTTGAAGGATAATTAAACTATTCGAAATATCTGCAAGCCGTTAACTAATATTTATTTAGTCCAAAGGATCTGGAAAATCAACTGATGAAGAACTGTAATATCATTTCTATTACAAAACCATTTTTGTCCTGCGGTGAGGCACGTCGGTCGATATGTGTATGAAAATAATAAGTATAAACAAATATTTTACTATTCTTTAATAAAGTAATTTTCCCTCAATGAAAACTGTTTATTACTGACTATGAACCCGTTTAAATATTTCCGTTTCCGATGCGCTTTTAATTTCTCTATTACCTTCTACACAAACGACGTATTTCAACTCTGTGCTCGCTCATCTGCTACAGTGCTACACATACAATTGGTTTTAATAAAACATTTTATTTGAATAGCGTCTGGGTTATAAAGATCAAGAAATATGTCGCTATTATAGCTTCATTTTGCAAATATAAATATGTAGAATTATTCTAGCAATTTACTTTAAGCCAGTACTAAATTATTTTTATTATTTTACGAGAGACACGTTCAAAAGGATTTATTTATTTTATTTATCTTTGCATATCCTTTTTTATTATAAAGCTGTTTTCTGAGTTACTGATGTGAAAAACGTGTGGAAAGCATATGTGAAAAACTACAAGTATAATACTTTTCTCATGTTATACATTTGTTTAATTAATGTTATGTTTTGTACTTGTTGTTGTTAGAGATATGAACATCTCAGTGTTTTAAAAATTATGTTTTGTTTACTTTAACGTATTTAGCCAGGCAGCGCTTATTTGTTTTGCGATGTGATACATTTCTTAATTATTATGTTCAGATACCGCATTTGCCGTTCCCTTGGCGACTGTGCTCACTCTGATGTGCACGCCGGAGTTAAAACTTATTTTACATTTTTATCCAATTTATATAATTGTACTGTGTTGGGGTTCTCACACACTAGCAGAGACTATTTGCGACGGTGACACTGTGAAAGTAGTGAGGAAAGAATGTGTAGAGTGTGCGGAACGGAGGACGAAACACTGGAGCACATTAAGTTTGATTGTAAGGAAAAAGTAGTGAGCGAGATGAATATTGGACAGCTATTAAAGGGATGCAGTGAAGGAAAGAGGTGGATGGCGGAATTAGAAAAAAGGTAGGAAAAAACAGGACAATAAATAAGCTCGTAGCTGGGTTGCATAAGGAACATGAAGAGAGAGGAAGTACTAAAAGAGGCAGTGAAGGGAAGCAGGAGAAAGAAAGAAGTAGCGAGGAAACAGTTAAACTTCAGTCCAGAAAAATAGAGGATTTTCGGAAAGGGGATAAGGACAAGAGGTGGATGACGGAGATAGAGACAATAATAAAATAGTAAAGGAAGAGAGTCAAGAAGAAATAGTAAAGTAAGAGAGTCAAGAGGAAATAGTAAAGATAGAGTGTTTATGCCTGTAATAGACATAAGTGGAGAAGTGAAAACGAAGAGAGAAGGCAGGAAGGATAGTGAAAAGATAATAGAGGGTTTGTCCAGAGGAGACAAGGAAGGCAAGATGTGATAGATGAAGATACAGGCAATAAGGAAGGAGAAGCAGGAAACGCTGTGAATAAAGGAGAAGTAGGGGACATGAAGAGAGAGGATCAAGAAAAGAAGAAACAGAAAGTACTGTTCGAAGTAGTAATAGTCTAGTATAGTTTAAGTTCAGTTTTAAGAAATATAATAATGTAGATTATAAAGCCGAAAGGCATACAATTAATATACTAAAATAAAAATATTTGCGACGGTGACTATTTTATTAAAGTAGAAGCTTGCTCTCATTTCTATTTTATAAATTTAATGTTCTTATCCGTTATTCCAACATTTTGAGATCAATTGTAGGAATGAATCCCACCCTGGAAACAGAATAATTTTATTTTCGGGGATAACCGTGGAACATAACTGTCTGTTAAAGCAGCGGTTCTCAAAGTGTGGGGCGCGACCCCCTAAGGGGGGCGCAATGAAGGCTCAGGGGGGGCCCAAAGCTTGGTTGAAAAATTAATTAAATTTACTTTACTTCCAACTATGCTTTCTTAAACACTTAGAAATCCTCAAATCTTGTTTGGAAAAATATTTTAATGAGAACTTGGACGGTTTGGCATGGATTCAAAACTCGTTCAAACCATCAGTTGATGAGTGTCTTCCTCAACATGAAGGAAAAAGAAAATCTCATTGACCTCCAAGGTGACACTGGGCTTAAAATGAAGTTTTAAGAATCTTCTCTCACATCGTTCTGGATTGGTGTACAAAAGGAACATCCAATTTTGAGTGAAAGGGCATTGAAAATACTCACTCCATTCGCAATACTCACTCACTCTTGTGAAACTGGGTTTTCTGCTCTAGCTGCCATGAAGAGTAAATATCGCTCAAGATTGGATGTGACCAAGGAACTCAGAGTATAGCGTTATCAGAACTGACACCGCGTTTCAAGAAACTATGCGCAGAGAAAAACAAGCATATCCTTCACACTGAAGCTCTTTTTATTATTATTGCTTTGAGTTACACATAACAATTATGTATTATAGTAGCTAAAATACCTAAATAAATTGTAATTCTTTGTATAGAATTTGTTTGAGTATGATTAAACATATTGCCCCATTAGAGTATGCATAGAATGTGCAAAACTTAACTAAATAAAAATTGACTGTAAAATGTTAAAATGCGACTCCCTTATAATAAATAGTTCGCTTACATGTAGGGGGGCCCGGCTTACAGCTGGATTATGCAAGGGGGCTCGAAGTAAAAAGTTTGAGAACCGCTGTGTTAAAGCATTCATTCGCAGCGAACTGTGAGATATGTGTAATATATAATTTAATTTTCGCCGTAAGTAAAATTCATCTCAATTTAGATATCAAAACTAATTTTATTTTCTGTGATAAAGGAAAATATTTTTGTTATTTTTATGAAAACTCTATAAGGAAAACTATTTTCCCAAGAGAATAAAGAATAAGTTCAGGGTTATGACCGTGACGTAGACAAATAAAAAATACCATAAAATAAGCTCGTTAAATTTAAATGTAAAACACAGTTTACACTGTAAAAATGTAAATTCGTAAGTACTAAAATATAGTAGCTGTATCTTTTATACGTTTCTGAAACAAAGAAATGGATACAAGTTTTTCTCATATTGTAAAAGTTATTTTAAAAGGAGAACATGTATTTTTATGTTTATATTCATATTTGTATCGCTATTAAAATATTGATGGTGCACTTTTCTTTAAAGCAACCACAGTGGCGCTTTTAACCCCCGGCTTAGGATCCGTATGAGCGTTTCGTTTGACTTTCTTCTTCTATTTTATGAATCGCCCATCACGTACACAAATTACCAAATTAAAAATTATCACTCACTATAAATAATAATGTAATGTATGTCTTATCAATATCGATCCAGAAATCCCCTTATTTAATACATGTATTTTGTATGTATTAAATGTAATACATTTATAAGAAATATTTTACTTTCGTTGTTCTATGAGTATACAAAGTTTTCAGAAAATAGTTTAATTATGTAAATTATATAACGTGAAATAATTCTCGTTAGTGTAACAATTGTTCATTTCGTTAAAGTTTTAACAGTATTAATTAAATCAAATAATATAACAACTATATATAAATATATATACACATATATACATATATATACAAACTTAAAAATCATAAAACTAATTAAACTAATGAGTGTTGTTAACTTTTCCGTTGAAAGCATCATCATTGTGCTCTGCCCCGAACTGTCAAATTGCAGTTAACGAGGGCTTTGCTGAGATTAAGTGCGCTTTCGTCTTTCTAAAAATATCTGAATAGGATTACTGTTACTGACATATTAAGAACTGTTAGGCAATATTAGCAGTGTCATAAATACATTTATTTCTATTTTCTGTTACCCTAGGACAAACTAATTCCAATTGTAAACTGGATTACAGATGTACGTATAATGTTAGCGTTTAGAATCTGTCCAAATAACAGTGATTCAGTCTATTTATTACGTCCAGTAATTTTTTGTTTTACATCTTTTAACTCGGACATAAAGTCAGCTTTCCGTTACAAAAACCGTTTTAAACAAATCAGATGGCGATAACATCCCTTAACATATGAAATAAATATAAAAAACCCATTCCGTAACTCCACAACTCCCTCTGCATCTCCATCGTCCTTCTAAACCGTCACCAATACATCCATACATGCACATTACACACATACGCTAGTATATTGCAGTATATTCAATATTGTCGACTTATTCAAATACATTTTCTTATTTTAAAATGGAATTCAGAAAAGTATTGATGCTTTGTCAGCAAATATTATAAATTCAAAGAAAAAAGTTTATTTAAATCGGATCACTATTTTTACGATACTCAACGGAGTTAAACACATAAAAATATCTCTTTCCTCACTGGGGCATCAACCAACAACCCCCTACTCTATTACTGTGGGATGTGGGCTGAGGGAGGGTGAGGACAATGATGGGTGTAAAAGGACCGTCTGACGGGTAACCAATTTCCATAAAAAAATTCAAATTATTAAGTGTAGATATTCCGCCAAGATACATAACAGTTGTCTACAGAAGAAAGTTATTCTGGGTGGAAGGGAGGGTGTGGAAGTGAGAGATAGTATGAGAATTTATTTACAGAAATCGATGAGAGCAGACACTATAATACCTTAATGTTTACATAAAAAATTATGTATAATTTTAAGTCCTTACCATTTTCAAATTAACCGCTAAATACAAAACGTAAACTCATGCAATATTTAATTTAATTTTTTTTTTAATTTTTAAAGTAAATCGCTACGGCTGTAGTAAAAAAAACAACAACAAACGATAACATAAAATAATTTCATAAAGAAATAAGTAATACTCGTACATGTATGATCAACATTAAAATGAATGGATTTAAAAATGAATTCAATCAAATAGCACTGAGTATAACATGTCCTTTGACATACGTGTCTGCGCTGTCCTACAATCCTGCACTCGCCTACATTTCAATCCTCCAATCCTCCGGCTCGGGAATCGGGAATTGGGACTTCAACTCTTTGATTTATAACAGATTCAACAAATTTATTTTTACTATCACTATCACGTCAAAAATAATATCTGTAATAAAATGAAATCAATTTAACACATACAAATATAGCACATAACCAAAAACTATTAATTTTAATTCTCCATTCCATTTTATGTATGTATTTAATTAATCATAACTTTGACTTTATTTCCATTCTGTACAAGCATTTGACGTACCAGAGTCAACGTCTATGTCAAGTAGTTTTTTTGAAATCATTATAATTTATAAAACCTTCATATTCTGAATTACTCATTGAATTTCAGATATGAATATAATATATTATAACGACAGAATCCATCCCGTATAATAACTCTGAATTCATTACTGCAATTCCGTTTCTGCAATAAATTCTCCGTGGGAGAGAAAGAGATGGAGCATCATATTAAAATGTAAAATAGAAAAATAACAGAGGTAAAATATTTTTCAGATATGAATATTTATAAAGAATTTTTTCTCACTTTTTTACGTAGATACGTTACGTAAGTGTTAAAGAATGTTATTTCCTAAAGCTAAGCGCAGTCGCGGGGGCGTACGAGGCTGTTAAATGAGTTAAATATCTTCATTTTTCAATAAACTTTTACTTATGGTTGAAGATAAGAATGAGTATCAAATGTAATTTTCTCGTAGTCCCAGATTGAGGGTGCGGTAACTATTTCTATTACTAGTTCTATTTGACCAAAAATTAAGCGCTTGAATCAACTTGTTAGCATTGTACTAGGATGAATACGTATAAATTTTCTATGACGTTTGAAAAGTTTATCAACACTCTCATTCAAGTTGTAAATAATATACTATAAACATAAATCCAAATAGGTGAGCCATGATAATGGATAACTTTTTTTTGACTGTCCCCTTTAGATTTCCGATTTTTTGTTCACTTTCAGGGTGAAGTCAAGCTAGTTTAAATAGCGATAACGTCTTTAACAGAAGCTTACGACTGTCTCTACTATTCAGAGTACTATCAGTTAGTGTAAAATTCATTACTGTCGCTTTAGGCGCCCTCAGTCCGCCACTTTTGGAATAGTGAACTAAAATGCTCGGAGACTCAACATTTGAAGGGAATGAAGGGTGAAGGGAGTGCACTGAGCTAAAGTTCAGTGCAGTTCAGTGATACCACATATTAAAACATAATATTTTTTACGTTTACAATTTCTGTTGGTAGAATATCTACTGATATTAAAAATGTAACAAATAGTATTGAAATAGAAATAATAAACTCAAATGTATTTCTAGTAATGTATGTTGAGTCTCCGAGCATTTTAGTTCACTATTCCAAAAATGGCGGGCTGAGGGCGCCTAAAGCGACAGTAATGAATTTTACACTAAGTGATAGTACCCTGCTACTATTTTAGAGTTTATATAGTACACAATTTTGTCCATTTTTTCCCGGGAAACGGAAATTGAAAATCACACACAGGAATTCCCGCGCGCCACCTTTTAGTCTCCCTAATGTATTTTCTAGTTTATTTATATAACTGTTATTACTTTATAACAAATACAAAACTTTACAAAGCAAATAGACTAAATTAAAATATATTTTATTAATGAAGTGTAAATGAATCTTTATAACTTGATATAATTATCTAACAGTATTTGAAAGCAACTTTTAACAAAATAACTTCACAATTAGATTCGAGTGGGAGTAATATTTTATTCACAAACGGAATATTTTAAGACACGTAAGTTATTCTAACTGATATTCTAAATTTGTTTATTTTTTAGATCTGAAATCTCAGCCACTTCTGAATAAATAATAACCCTAAGAAGAAGAAGACATACAAAAGTAAAAACGCGGAGCATTCAATTATATGAGTAAATATTTATGTTTACAAAATGGAAAATATCTTTAATATTCAATTTCCAACGTTTCACATTTTTTTTATATAATATATTATACGGATATTTATATATCTTCAGCGTCATTTATAAAAGCTCTGAGAAAAGCTTTTAAAAAATTGCCATTAAATGTTTTTATATTATTATTTTAATAGTATTTTTATAAAATATTTTTTTAAAACTTTATTTTCCTTGAGGCGCTGGAAATCTTTCGATGGAAATGTATAGGGGGTTCTCCAATCTGAAACTTTTAACTTGATTTAAATATTAGACTCGGCTTGATATGAGTTCTTACAGGTTGTATTGATTCAATTAGTGAAAAGATTGACGGTGAATTTATCTTTGTGTGTCTTGTTACAATAAATCTTTATATATTTCCTAAACCATATTATCTTAATTGACCGGAAGATGGATTTTATTATGTAAAAGCTTGGAACAAAAGTTTTAGATTCAGCTTTAACTTTATAGAGTCACTTACAGCCGTTCAGCAACCTATTGAGTGTGACGTTTCTTTTGGTAACCTACTGGTAATGTAGCATGGTTGTGGAGTTTCCTTTCAATAGCTTAGTGTGCGCACAATTTTGTTATGAAGGAGCTTTTAGGTATTAAGTAATTAATAGCAATATTTTATTTATATCAAAAGGCACAGCAAAACATCAGAACTTTTTTAGATTACATTTATTTTAAACTACACTATAGAATTACATATAAATTGATTAAATATTTTAGTTAATAAGAATACTAGTTACGACACTAAGTAAATGTAACTCGCGGTTAAGTTATAAATAAAAATATGTGTATTTTTTATTTTATGTATATGCACTAAAGGTTAAGCGTGCTGTAGGTTTGAGAGTTGAAGCGATAAGAACGAATTAGGACCAAATGCGTAGTGTCGAAACCTAGAGAAGTGACTCATATAAACAAATGATGTTTACAAAAGAAATGTTGTCGTTTGCCCTCAGAGACAACTGGGTATAAAATATAAATGAATTGAGACAAAGAAATCTTAATTCTAACATTAAAAAAAAAAAAAAGCAAGATATTGATATACAAATATGAATATT
The DNA here is from genome assembly GCA_963678705.1 of Panorpa germanica. NCBI lineage: Eukaryota > Metazoa > Arthropoda > Insecta > Mecoptera > Panorpidae > Panorpa > Panorpa germanica. The sequence goes on along the minus strand of OY783211.1, from coordinate 5,329,613 downwards.
GCATGCATTTATTAATATAGCATCTGTAACAAGATATCCTTTGTGCATACTTTCAAAATGTACTTTAAAATATAATAACATAAATTTGAAATCATGAGTATAATAAATTGATCCCATTTATTTGACCACCAATGCTCTAACCGTTACAGTAACCGTAATGTAACAATTTTAGTGCCCTAACAGCATACTTAAAAATGATAAAGACTTTTTGTTATACATCTTTTATAGGAGTGCCGAGCAGTTCTCAACATCTAGTGGCTTATAGTTCAGTCCGGTCTCCATGGTCTCCGTACTACATTGTTCTCATTCACAGAGTTCACACGGTTACCTTTCTCCACAACATTTGTGCCCTTTCTACAATTTCTCTTCTTTCTCTTCTCTTGACGTTTTCCCAAAACTTTTTTATCATGTAAACAAAAAAGTTATTTAGAAGTAAATTGTTATAGCTCCTGTTACAGTTGTAACACTTTAACATATCGTGTGGGGGATGGATGGAAAAAGAAGGGGGAGTACAGGAGAAGAGGTCAGAACATGAATTTGGTTAGAAGGAGTGAGAGAAGGAGGTTATGGTTTCAGACACTTAATACGTGCTTTTTTTATTTATTTCGATCGTTTTGATGTTCTTTTTTTTTATTAGATTATTCCTAAATCTGTACTTTATACTTAAATATTATGGATATTTTTTATATATTATGAAAGTTTTATATTACATTATTTATATTCAACTAAAATATATTTCATTTTATCATTTTCTACCCGTTTCAACACGTTATTCTTACCCAAGGTTTTTTTTATTCATTTTTTTACGAGTGTAACCCAAAATTGCGATAAATGTATGAAAATATTTTTACCATAATAAAATTTGTTTCCTAACTTAAGGCGATCAGATTAATAGATACTTCCTGCAGATACTGGTTTCTAAATTTTACTTTTTTAGTATCTAAAATATGTAATACAAAGGACATGAAAAAGAAACGTTAAACACCACACCCCTTTCATGCATCTGCAACGCTGCTTCTATTGTCTGATATTTAAATATTCTCCCTTCTTCATATTTTGGTAATCAATTGAATTCTCTTAAATATACATTACAGTGTAGCTCAAAATAAGATCGATCATTTTCAACGCAAGATGAAATTTATAAACCCATACTTTATTTTATGATCAGTCTACCTACTCGTACTTTATTATGTTGTAACACTTTCCCAAACTGGAATATCATGGAAAACCACTTTGAACTTTCCATTATCCCTGAATTTACATTACTTCGTCTCGCACATAATTCTGTTTCGCAGTAATTTTCAATTTAAATAATATCTGAATCTAATTACTTAAGTGCATTTAACAGTAACAGTTCCTCTGTACGTTAAGTAATGATATTTAATTCATCTCACTCATGGTACAGTTCCGTATCCGCATCAGTAATGTGCTCAATGCTCAATGCTTACTACTCGCTACTCGCTACTCACTTCATACCACAGTACTCAACTCTCAACTCACTGACGCCCTCTATAATACATTTTCATTACTCTGTTGTTATGACACATCGTAATTACATTGATTTCCGGAATACATTTAGTTCTAAAATGTGTGTAGGATGGTTTATACTATCCGAATTAAAGATAGGGGTAAAGGAGATTTCGTACAGATGAACCATGGGTTTACATATAGGTCGGGAGGAATATCTTCTCACAAAAGTCAAAATACTATTGTTTAAGAAATGAGATGAATTAAAATTTGTTTTATGCTATGTTTAACATCAAATTCTACGATATTTGTTGTAAAAAACAGTCATTATTGATAAATTAAAGCACAAGTTTCTTTGCGAAAAATATATGTATTGTATTTTATTGTACGCGCTTTTATTAGAAATGTTGTCTCTTTTGTTCTTCTCCTTATTTCATCTTCTTCTTTCTCCTCCTCCTTTTTACATTCACTATTCATATTGTTTCTTCATTCTTTTCTTGCAACAGTTCTTCAAATACTCCCCATGTGCTCCAGCGTTTCATTTTTCTCCTCACTTAGTCTACATTTTCTCATCTGCAAATCTTACTTCCTCTATTTTTAATTCCTATTCTAAATCTTGCGATTTTTGTAGTTTATCATATAGTGATTTATTTTATAGTTAGTTATTTTGTAGTTATCCTAAATCTCATGCAAAAGGAGTGAAGAGTTCGTAGGTTGCAATGATCCTACCTTTAACATCTCTAAAGATATAAATTCAAATGGTGCTGCCAACGATATTGTTGAAAGATTTATAAACAGTAGTTGTTGAGAACGAGATACTAAAACTAACTTATAATTCAATTAACGCTAAAACATGTCTGTAACAATGTATATTACGAACTGACGATACAATGAGTACAAAATGAGCATACGGATGACGTAACAACACACCGTCATGACAACCTCACATAATGCTTACGTAAACAGATGGCGCTGGTCTGCAGCAATATTATACATAATTATAAGTTTTTTATATATTATATTATTATATAATATTCAATAAAAATAAATGAGCTACAATAATTATTTTGACAAATAAATTTAGTAGCACTCATGTAAACGCACCATTCATTGGCGACATGCAGACTTTTCAGTTATGTCCCACTTTATACGTTTAGTTTAGTCAACGCCTCAAATTACAAGTTCGAGAACTACTTCGTAATTACATGTTATGGTTACTAGTAAAAGTTTCCTCTTTTTGTAGTATTTTTGTGTTGATAGAATCAATAACGACATAAGAGGTTATGTGAGGTGATTTATTTAATGACGTATACGCTGTACGGTAAAATGCTCGTAAACAGGAGGAAGAGGAAACGGAATCAGAATTAAATCGGTCAAGAGGTTTTATGATATTAGTCATTATAGTTTTGAAAATTATATTTACAGTAGTTAACTTTGCATGCTAGTTACTGTTTTGAAATACTCATACAAATTCATTGTTTAAATTAATATTTCAATTGTTATACTCGTAGTTTTTTGTTTGAAATGCGTTCTCGTTTGCGTTGTTTTTTGTAATTAAATTTGCTTCACTTTAATGTCACATTCTCTGCTATACACAATTATTTATATAACAATTCTGTTTGTTCATTAAATCATAAAGCTTTTATGAACTTAACATGGCAACAGCATGTCGCTATGTTACCTTTACCCTGTGCCCTGTGCCCTGTGTTGTTGTTTATGTAACATTCCGTTGAAATGTTATTCAAATAAAAACTATAAATATGACAATGATGAATAAAACCCATCATTGTAACATGAATGCAATGCGGGCTGAAGTGAACTGCACATTCAGTGGTTTGCGTTTGCACAGCTTCAATTTCACTACTATGTTACACTCAGGCGAGCTAATGCATCGATAGGGCTGCCAAACTTTAAATCCTTCGCGATTTTCTATAATAAGCACTGCTTTAACTTGTGAAACTTGGAAACGGATGAGATGTGATGGTAGGAAAATTGAATCCATGTTTTTGGCAACATTCCCATGCAGTATACTAGTAGGCTAGTTTATCACGATAAAGTAGTGAGGAAAGAAAGTGTAGAGTGTGCGGAACGGAGGACGAAACACTAGAGCACATTAAGTTTGAGTGTAAGGAAAAAGCAGTGAGCGAAATGAATATTGGTCAGCTATTTATTAAAGGAAGGCAGTGAAGGATAGAGGTGGATGGCGGAAATAGAAAAAAGGAAAGAAAAACAGGACAATAAATAAGCTTGTGGCTCGATTGCATAAGGAACATGAAGAGAGAGAGGAAGTTCTACAAGAGGCAGTGAGGGGAAGCAGGAGAAAGAAAGAAGTAGCGAGGAAACAGTTAAACTTCAGTCCAGAAAAACAGAGGATTTGCGGAAAGGAGATAAGGACAATAATAAAATAGTAAAGTAAGAGAGTCAAGAAGAAATAGTAAAGTAAGAGAGTCAAGAGGAAATAGTAAAGATAGAGCGTCCTTATGGACGGATTTCTTTCACTAAAATATTTGACAATCTCTGCGATAGTAAATTGACATTGTACCACATTGTGGAGTAGCCGTGATGCTCTATGCAGTTCAATATTTTGAGTACGTTCCGTTCCTTCAACAGCAACGTCTAATGGTAGCTTAAAATCAGATAGCCCGATACCCGGATAGCCCAGCCCGTTGGGAACACAATAACATCTATGCTCTGCTCTGTTTAAATGGTTATGCAACCATACCAGTACACCACCACCACCATGGCTATTTCAATGCAAAACAGTTCATAACAGTATGCACTCCTAACTATAGTACTCCTAACTATAGTGTATAGTATACTTAATGTATATTACTACATATTTGTTTACGAATGTACGATGAGTGTGTGTGTGTGTGGTCTATTCACATTTCTATACCACCCTTGATTTTATACGATGAAAACTTTCATATTTGTTCAGAGTTACGATCTTAACAATGTTAAGTGCAATTCATATGGAAAAATTGTAAAGTAGGCTGTTTTCAAATTTAGTTAGGTTCAGTTTACAACAGGGTGTATACAAAATATCAAGAGAACTAAAGAGTAACGGATATAAAAATAAAATTATATAATGTTATAGTTATTTAGCTCTCACAGTACAACTCTATGACATCAGATGATGAAATAAACTTCTACAAAAGCCTATCAATACGAGGATAGATGAATGAGTGCCCCAGCTTGATATTTAACACAAGCTTCACACTTTCTAGCTTATCACAAGCTAATTGTAAGGATCATTATCTACTTTTTATATTAAATATGTCTTCCAGTGTAATTACACACTTACTAGCTTATCAAAGTGTTACATTGCATGACACGTTCTACCTGTGGTATGGTGGGCAGACTACTAATGGGGATACTGGCATTGCATCTTGGAGTTCAATACGGAATACTTGTGTATTCGGTTTTCGAACTCCGACATCCAGTTTGTTGCATTTGTGACTTATCTGAGTATTAAATCAGTTAGAAGGTACAATTCTTTATATAATCGCATTCTCAACTCAAATTTAGATGTTTAGGGGATGTCTTGCTTTAGAACTGAACGATAGATACACGAGATCAGTTAAAAAAAATGACCACATACATATTCCATTAGAATTGTCTATTAATAAAATAAATTTAAAATATAAAAGCATTTATTGACTTTTAAGTGAGAGAACCTTAACAATATTTTGTGGGTTGTCAAATTCCACTAGTAAACATTTTTACGTTTCTAAGTATATGTTAAATATCGTTACAAAGCCAAACATTGAAGATTGTACAAGTTATCAAAAAATATTTCGTACGAAGAACTTCTAATTTGTCAAAAGTCTTTGGCAACGCTGACAGCTTGAGATAAAACAAAGCTTTCGTTGTTTTGTTTCGAATCTTCTGACAAGAACCGCCTGTTATTAAGAACAAGCGTTGAAATAAAACCAGCAGCACGACGTATGGCTTACAGCCAAGACCATTTCAAACTTACGTTAAATTTACAATTACTTCTCATTTGATGTTGTAGAAATGCATCCATATCTAATTCCTAAGCTATTACAGAAACGAAATAATGGAGATTCTTGTCTTCAGAGAGCAGCGCTGTGGTGAGGGTTGTCGTTACTACATTATGCGCCTTATTTAGCATGCAAATAATAAATGAGCATGCCTATTATCATCAGTCAGTTCCAATAATGCAGTGTTCTGTATTTAGGAAAACAATTGTTGCTATTGTAGCAACATGTGTCATGGCCGCCTAATTCACTATGCATGATGATTATTATGTCCGTCAGTCTGGTAACTAATTACCGCTGTAGATATCCCGAGCTGCGAACAAAGCCAACTACATATTAGCTCTATACATTGTAATGCAAGTTGGTCAATTTGTTAACAGTTGTGGTCACTTTGATATATCAGGACATTCCAATCAACACTTACTTTGTTGTGCATGACATTTACAAGTTTTAGTTAGTCCACATCCTCTTAAATCTGGTATGCTTATTACGTTGATGATTCATATCAATGTAATACAATATTCCAAATCAAATTAGAACTGTGGCTGTTATAAAAAAAGGCTATTAGTTTAATATATGCCTAATGAAGTTATAATATCTTGTATAAATAAAAGTTACAAAACCCAAAGTAATATTTCTTTTCATAGATAAACTTTTAAATTATTAAGTTTTAACTTTTAAATAATTTAGTACATTAAAAAGAAAGTCATTCGAAGCTAAAATATCTGCTGCAAAACTTTAGATAAAATCGTTATATATTCAATAATTACATTATATGATAATATATAAAAGTATTTATTATATTACATTGATAGAAGGAGGATAAAGTGGGAGAGATGGATGGGGGTTGCCCTACGGCGTATCTCTGTTGTTACGTCATGATGGGACTCTAGGATGCGGGTTCAATTAACATAAATTACAGAATGGTTTAATAATGGATTCGCTATCCATTAGCGATACATAATCTATCAATATAAACGCGTTGAGAAAATGGCGTTTTCTTTTCGGAAGTATTTCGGTTTAGGATTCCGTACGAGCCGTTCTGTTGCGATTATTGCAATAAGCAGTGACGAATGAAGTAATTTTAATGTCCAAGGCTGTGGACCGCCTACACATAAATCCGCCACTGATAAAGTCATGAGCATCCACCTTAAATAGAATCGTAAATAGTAATTTATTACGGTCTTCCCTTTAGTATACCTGCCCTTTTTTTTTAATGACTTTTGTTTAATAATACTTAAAATCTTTGATAAAAATCAGCTATAAATTTTCTTAATTTACATGAAAAACTTTTAAAAACAAAAGAAATTTTAGATAATTTAAGAATAATGTTAGTTTGTTTAAATTTTTATGATTTCGTTGAATTGCGGAGCGCCCGATAACGACGAACGGCGAACGGCCGTAACGTTTCTGGCGTTGTCCGCATCAATTACAATTTGAGGTTAGATCAGCTTAGATAAAAACTTCAATCAAAAACTTTTTCTTTAACAGTGAGAGAGAGTGTTTCTATTGTTCTCGTAAAACATTTGATGTCGAAATGTTGATGGATGGGATCGATTTAATGTTCTACTAGATCACAAAAATGATTATTCTTGTTCTTATGTCTATAACTTTATTGGTTCCCTCTCCCTTTCCCCTTGTTTGTACTATTTTGTTACAAAACTAACATATGTCAAGACCAAAATTGTGACTCGGATTCACGCACGACATAAAAAAAAAATTATTTAAAATATTAAAGCATCTTCTTGATATACTATTATCTATTTATATATATATATATATATATATATATATATATGTGGAAAACGAGAGTACCATGCCAATCCTGATGTGGAAAACGAGAACTATCCAACTTCTTACGTGGAAAACAATAATCAATCCGCTAATCTGATGTGGAATCAAGGTACTCTTATTTAATTTAGGGCAATGTCAATTCAATTAATATTCAACTATGCAATATCTTAGTTGGTTTGTCAGGATGATAAAGAATCACATAATTGGTTTAATACATTTATTGAATATAATAATAACGATGATAATAATAATGCTAATAATAATGCTAATACAATAAGGTTACAATATAAACGTTGATGTTTACTTTACAAATACAGAACAATGAATACATAAACAACCTTAAATTCTAGTAAATATATACTCAGTTCTACATTAGTTTTCAGCTAGAGTTAATAGGTTTATTTATTGTTTCTAAGAACACGTTTCTTTTAATTTCAATAAGCACACACCCTCATGTATTCAATCAGTGGTTTAAAGTTTCACATATTATAATTGCTTTAACCTGTCACTTGGTTTCTGTTTAAATATATACCCTCATTAATCACACTATTTTACGACTTTCCTAGACCGGGTATTATAGTTACGCCTACTTTGCATGCTCGACTTATTTTTTCGTTTCACACGGCCATATGACTCCTCTTTGGCCTCCAAAGACGATACGTCACTGCGGTCATCTGTTTGCTGTTCGGCACCTGACACAACATTTCCAGTTTCAGAATCGCTGTCGTCTGAGAACACACCCCATGGCTTCATGTGGTCAGCACTTGAATGTGTATTAGAAGAACCTTCCCCTTCACCGATACGTCTTACCCTATAACGTTCATTTGGGTCAACTCCTGTAACCTGATACGGTCCAAAATATTTGTTATGTAATTTAAATCCAGTACCAAACTGGGTTCTTTTTACGGCAACAATGTCTCCGACTTTATATGTCCTAGCTGGTTTCCTATTTCTATTGAAATTCTTGCGATGCTCTTCCTGTGGTTTTAATATATGTTTCTTGTCGTTAGCACGTAACTCGTGGAAATCGTCCTTACGCATTTCTCGATTACTTTCTTCTAACAGCTGAGAGATATGCGTCTCATCTTCTGTTTTCATTGTCACACCTGTTAACAACTTGAACGGTGTAGTATTTATGCTACGCTGATAAGTTTTGTTTAATGCTTGCTCTTCGACCTTGCCGTCGTTCAACCAGGTTTCTACATGTTTCTCAACTTCTTCTTGTTCGCAGTAAGCCATACGTCGCGAATTTTGAAAAACAGGAACCTCATCGGTCATGTATATTTCTGCTGCTTCAGTAACCCTTGTTACTTTTGGTTCATAAGTTTTAAGTAGTTCCTCAACTTTAGCCCTGACACCTGGACTAATGTTATTACCCATGACGATTTCGTCGTCGGCTACACCTAATTTTTTATACTGTTTACTTTCCACGTACTTTTTTCGCATGGTAATACCGTCTACACTTATTGTGGTTTCTACTTGGTCTAGCAGAGGTTTACCGATTACAACACTATGTCTAGTTGTACTTGATGGAACTATTAAAAAGTTAGTACAGTACTGTTCATTGTCTACTTTCACTTGAGCACTAAATTCACCTAAAGCTTTGATTTGAAATCCTCCGATTCCAGTCAATACAATATTGTTTTCGCGCACAACCGCTTTATTACTTAATTTAATATAATCGTCAGCTCTAATCAAATTCTGATCACTTCCGGTATCAATCAGACATTTAAAACTGATACTGTCTATGCTCATGTCTTTTGTCATATCACTTGTTTTATTTGTGTTCACTATCAAAGCATCACTCGTATTATTCGCGGTACAATTTCTCGAAATATGTCCCTCTTCGTGACATTTGAAACACTTTATTTTAAGTTCACTTTTAATGTTTTTCTCACTTGGTTCGACTCTTTTATTCTCACTGTCTTTACGTACACTAAAATTATTCCTTTCTTGCACTTGTAATAGTGTCGAATCATACCGTTTTACTTTTAACAACAAATCAGGCACTGTTTTAAAGTCACACATTGATAACACACTTATCAAGTCTTTGTTGTTTAGTCCGGCTATTATGTATTTTATCACGGCCTTTTCACTGATATTATCACTCTTACTGGCGATCGCTTTCACCGAGTATACATAATCTTCTATTGCTTCGTTTTTTTCTCGTTGTCTCTTCATTAGTTCCATGTGTACGTCAGATTCATCGTACTCCACTGGAAAATTCCTGATTAATTCGTATTTGAACGTCGTCCAATCCTTGACTACGTTCAAACTAGCATCAAACCAGTTTTTCGCGGCACACTGCAGCTTGTTGACACCTTGATGAAGCTTCACTTTATCACTCCATCCATAAATGTCTGCTATTTCATCCAATTTTCGCACCCAAGCTGTAGCCGTCAATACCGTGTTGCTGGGTTAAACACAGGTATACATTCCAGGTTCTGTGTCGGCATAAACCCATGATGATTCATTCTCTGTTCCTGTATTGTACTATTCCCGATACTCAACTGCAATAGTTCTGTTCTAAGCCTCGTCAGCTCTGCTTGTACTCCCAACCAACTATCTTCATTAGATGTTGAGTTACCTGAGCGTCCAGCTAACAAACTATCTTCCACAGTAGTATCGTTCATGTTAACGTTATATGCCATTTTCAATTTTCTCCTCGTAAAACAGTTTACACACTTTTCTGATACAATTCACTTGCTAGTCCTATTAAAAAGTCCGTCTTATAAATTCTCGACTATTCCGCTAATGAACTATCACTTGAAAGCACTGTTTGTAGAAAACTATCTTGTATTATTCTTCTTTGTATTATTCACTTCGCGCACTTAGTTCAATTCACTATGAGTTACTAATCCGCACTTAGTTCAATTCGCTATGAGTTACTAATCCGCACTTCTTTCTATTATTCACTTCGCGCACTTAGTTCAATTCGCTATGAGCTGCTAATCCGCACTTCTGATGTGGAAACGAGAATACAATCCCACTTCTGATGTGGAAAACGAGAGTACCATGCCAATCCTGATGTGGAAAACGAGAACTATCCAACTTCTTACGTGGAAAACAATAATCAATCCGCTAATCTGATGTGGAATCAAGGTACTCTTATTTAATTTAGGGCAATGTCAATTCAATTAATATTCAACTATGCAATATCTTAGTTGGTTTGTCAGGATGATAAAGAATCACATAATTGGTTTAATACATTTATTGAATATAATAATAACGATGATAATAATAATGCTAATAATAATGCTAATACAATAAGGTTACAATATAAACGTTGATGTTTACTTTACAAATACAGAACAATGAATACATAAACAACCTTAAATTCTAGTAAATATATACTCAGTTCTACATTAGTTTTCAGCTAGAGTTAATAGGTTTATTTATTGTTTCTAAGAACACGTTTCTTTTAATTTCAATAAGCACACACCCTCATGTATTCAATCAGTGGTTTAAAGTTTCACATATTATAATTGCTTTAACCTGTCACTTGGTTTCTGTTTAAATATATACCCTCATTAATCACACTATTTTACGACTTTCCTAGACCGGGTATTATAGTTACGCCTACTTTGCATGCTCGACTTATTTTTTCGTTTCACATATATATATATATATATCATGTCCCTCATTTTGTTTCTAAATTTTCTAAATTTTCTAAATTTCCTTGTTGTTATTTTTCTTAAAAAAGTTTACATGTCATCGCCATTCGACGCCAAAATACATGTTAGCTGTACATACTTCAGAAAGTGAGTAAATGTTGATAATATATATAACAGGCATGTTGAAATATGAATTTATAGCACCCAGCAGTATAAACTAGCCCCTTGACAAGGGTGTAAAAACTTTAAAACTGCCTTACACAAGATTTTTTATAGAACAGTGACAAACGACAGCTTCACACTATCAAAAAACTTTTAATTCGATTTATCGTCCGAAGAGATTAATAAATTTTATTTTATTTTTTGTCTATACCCATGAATGATTGACTTAGCAGACGGTTTTAAACCTATTGTATAGTCTGATGCGTTTTATGTTTCAGGCCGATATTTCTTTGAATAACTTTAAATGAAACACAATTTTATTGATTGTTTATACCACGTTATACACGTTAGCCTATATAGAATATGAAGATTTATAATATTGTTATGAACATTAAATAAATATGCAACAATTAAAATTTAAGAAACTAATGAATATTAACGATCTTAGCAGTTGGCAGCACTGACGCTGGTTCATGCGGTTTAAAGTTGCAACACTTTTAATTAAACTTCACAGCAAATATTTAACAGTTTTTGTAAGTCAACTCACTATTTGTTTTGCAATACTTTAAATGCTTTTGAATTACATTTTTACAAATACTATTTAACTAATAGCTCTTCAAATTACAACGAAAATAATAACTGGTATAAAAACGTCATTAAGCAAATATGCACAAAAATGTATATATTATATTTATTATACGGGTAAGTGCAAGGTAAAAAATGTTATTAAATTCCAATGAAAAAATGCGAAATATGCATAACCGAAAGGTAATGTAAACGTAGAATATGGTAACAATCATATGCTGTAAACACAAACGTAATATTTATGTAGCTGATACATAAAGTGAGTACATTAACTTAATAAGCATACAGGTATACTACTGCACAATCTACATAAACAATTATTATTTAGTACAGATATGAAAATGATATAAATAATTCAAAGTACATAAAAGCATTCAAGGTACGAGTTCGTCGGGTTGTCACAAACCTTATTTCTAAGAATTAACGTGTTTCTGCAATTCAAAAAGTTCACCAACCCGTAGACACATTGGCGGGCTTTCATGCGGAAATGTTTGTAATTACTTTTAAAGCCCTTTCCGTTAACAAATTTCCCAAGATAACACTTCTTTTGACATAAATATGGTTTTAGAATTAAGTACTTGGGCTGTACACGTTTTATATTATAAATCTTGATTCAAATACTCATACATTTTCTAATAAAAGCAAATGTGTTTAAGCAGGTTTTTCATTGACAGCTGCTAATTATATAAATACTACATTTGATTTTATATTTGATGTACAGGCACCATTTGTAATCGTTTCTTAGGGACACCAACGAAGTATTCATGTTGGGTCACGTCCTATGTTGCTAAGTGATTGATCATGAATAATTACGTCGCTCGCTCTGATGCGTTTTCCTTCCTTTTTTGAATGGACACTATCTTACGACAGTCAGAGGTCATTCAGGTAGCAGCTAATCACAATTTGATAGTCGTTACGGCGACGTTATAAACGCAAAATATTTATGTTTATTAATCGACTATTGTAGCGATTGATTTGAGTTGTTAACTCCACGACTATCAGATTATATAATTTCTATGAGATTATTCAATCACCGTTCCCAATAGGTGATAAATAAGACCCAATAAGATGTTTAAGATAGCTTTAGAACAATATTAAAATAGCTCTCTCCTTATCTCCAATCTTAAAATAGCTCTTAAAATATCTCGTTTTAGATACAGATACCTTACAAATTTTAATTATTGCAATTAAGTATAATAACATTTTTATAAAGTAAAATATTACTTTGTCTGTGGCTAAATTTATTTTAAAAAGAATTAATAAGGTAAATTAAAACAATACCAACTGTAACATAAAGAATTAATGAGTTTTCTATATTTAAAACTATTCTATTCCCTCCTCCGTCCCCTTCACTCCCCCTCCACTTCGTTTCTCACGCTATACTATTTTACAGTACTCCAGTAGCGGCCTCATTAATTATAAATAGAGATAACTACAAAGAGATGAAACTCATTGTTTTAATTTTTTATTTGCAATTAAAAAGTGCAAATGGGAAGACAGGAAGGAAAAAGTGGAATACACAATGGTAATGTGGCGAGAAGTATGAAGGGAAGAGGACGAAGAATCAGTATTCTCAAGATTTAAAGTATAAAAGAGTTGAAGTATAGTTTTGTAATTATTTGAAAGCTTTATATATATTTACCCATATATCTATATGCGTTTGTAATGTTTTAAGCTTGGTATAACAACGTACACCTTATAACTTAAAGTTTACGTAGTAGTGGTGGCTTGTAGTGCAAGGTTTACACCTGCTAGTTAACTACAAGCTAAAAATCCAATAAAATGTATCCGAATATAATAAACTGGAAATGGAATGATCTGAGTTTAAATACAACAGAATTACTTACTTCGGTCTTAAACAGCAACGAAGCAACAGTGCTTCCGAATTATATTTTAATAATTCAAAGCTTCAAAATTGTAATGCAATCTATCATTGTAGCTAGCCACAAGCTAATCACAAGGTTCATTATCTACCAAGAGTCTCAAATAAATATAAATTACTTTTGTGGTTATTTCAATTAAGGGAGGGGTTAGGGTTTCAGCTTAAAGAAAAACACTTTTTTTGAGATTTTTTTTCTCAAGTATAGATTGAGCAATTTTATTCGAACCTTTTGTACATTATTGAGCATACTTTTGACTATGTTGTATAATTTTATCATGCATCAATATTGAAGCATAAGCCGGTAACAAAGCTTTTTCCAGAAGGTCTTGGGAAAAAGACAATTTGCGGTGTTCACTATAACTCGGCCGGAAATTATTTGAAAATGAAAAACCATTAAAATTTAATTAAATTATAATCAAATCTTCCCCCCAACGGCCTCTGATAATTCTTTTTTTCATTTAAAATTTTTTGGCGGCCATCTAAAGTGTAAACTGTTATTTTGCACGAAAAATTCCGCCATTTTGTGGGTGGAAAACACCCTTAATGTAAAAAATTTTTTTTTATCTAAACGTTGGGGGGAGGTATTTTATATGTAGAAAATGTGTACGAAGTTTGAAATGAATCGGTCAATTAGTTTTTAAATGGAAAAAGTAGTTTTGAGAAAAACGCGTCAGGACTATAGCAATGAATAAACTGTATACCTGATTAACATATAATACGATATAATATACCGGATTAATAAGACAATAACTTCAAGAATATTGCTTAGATCGGCTTAAAATTTTATGGACATATTCTTGAAATGTTAAACAATAAGATAAAACAAAAAAAAATTGGATTTTTCGAAAGTGAAAACCCTAACCCCTCCCTTAAAGGAACACAATTGAGCTAAGCTCTTTTTGTAACAACACTCTCTTTATACATTTTTAAATATATATATATTATGAAAGATGATAGAAATAAAACTCCAATGTCATTTTTAGAAATCTTACTGCTGTCCTGTTAATACCAAACGGAATATATATTCTTCTCGATTTTTTATGCCATGTTTTATTATTAATGCGGAACCTATTTTACGGTTAGCCAATTCGTGGGACGAGCTGTGAATATGTTTGCTCTGTATATACGTACCAAGCGCCTATAAAAAGCCCAATGTGCATATACTCGTACATCTCGTTCTGTAAGAGATAAAACTAGCAGACAGAACATTGGAAGAAGTGAGATAAATATATTTTATGAGAAATTATTTTTCTAAAGATTTTTGTAGAACTGACTGCACGGTTGTTTATTATATTTTGATAATATTTGCATGGAAATAGAATCGCGTTGGTATCACGTGCAGGTGTGTATTTAACGACACCCAATGTATAACAAATCCGTTATAAGTATAAATTGAGTCTAGTGTTAATAATAATTTATTTGTTTGCTCTTCTCTTCATCTGTTCTGTTCGATGTCATTGTAATTACCTTTACTATTCAGTCAACACCACTCCATCTCCCCCACCCTTCTCCAACACCCTTACACCTCATTCGTTGCTGGTCACGTGTGTCGCCTTGATTTACTACGGTAATAACATTACGTGAGCAAATGATATCACAAATAAGTAGAGATATAATAGAACTATTCGGATCCAGCACAGCTTTAGCTAACAATGGCCTCCGCATAATATACGAGTGGTGTGAGAGAAATTTTCTGATAGAGTATTAATATATTATCAATACGAAAAAGTGTTAAATAAAAGTAGAAAATATATTTGAACATTTAATATTTGTTTGGGTAAATCATCATGGGTTATCATCATAAAACTGCTTAAGCCAGTACTAGTTATTGACATAATTTCTTTACATAGTATTAAATCATGTAATCCAATCCATGTGACGTCACCCTCTGACACACACTCTTGACATATTTTTATTTATACGTAGAATTAAAGAGTCAATATTTATTTATATTTGAATTAGATTCTAAAAATTTGATACCTCTTTAAAAAGGGTAATAATACGAGTCCACTATGATTTGTTATATCTGCTTTAACCAAAATTCGTTCCTCAATCAAGCATACCTTACAGTCATCGTTTGATGCAAGGTTATATAACAGAACGATCTATTTTTGTTGAAAGTATTTCTGCAACGTGTTGTAGTCGTTAAGAAACTCATTTCCATACTAATCGACAATAAGGGCTGCAATTTACGCCCTTATCGAATTAAATCCACCACCCTGTACATACTCATACCTAAATAAACGAACAAAAAATAAATAAGGTAGTTTCTTTAGTTCTATTTATATATAATTACAATAATTTGTATGTAACACATTTCGCTTCCTAAACATGTTTGTAAATCACATGAAACAGTCGACGAAACTGCTACACTGGTAACACACCTATTTACTCCAACTGCGATTTTTCCACGAGATTGGCACGATGAAAAATGAGTGTAATTTGAACCCCACTAAACCTAATCCGACGGAGGTAATAATGGTGCATTTGGGAATTTTATTTCTTTGGGTAAAAGTGGGGACAGTGTTAAGAAATGGGTGGTGGCGCAGTATCGTGGTGGTAACAATGGGCAGAAGGGTGGGGGTTTGAGTAGTGTCACCTAAAGTCCGTCGCCAAGACGGCAGCACGGGCTATGGGACCGATGCTATTGCTATTAAGCGTATTAATGTCCTGTGTATAGCAGTAGACTTTGCTTTTGGAATAAGAATTAAATAAATAATTTGTGAATAAAAGTAAAAAGTAACTAGTCATAGTCCACTCATTTAGTTACTAAAAGTTGTGTACTTAACTTTTTGTAAATACACATGTCAAAGTGTTAAAAAATCAAAGAAAAATTCCGTCGTTTTAATGACAAATATGAAAAAAATTACAGTAGTAAATTTAGAACTTTAACTTTAGTAAGACCAGAGTGACAGTTATATTTTTTACGAAATAAACTTTTTGTTTTTTTAAAAAACGAAAACTTCTTCTTTTTCGATTGAGTTTCTTTGTGCTTGTACTTTTTTAATCATGCTTATTTATAGTATAGCTGTAATGATCTAAAAAACAGAACTAAGGCAATTTTGTAGCAGTTTCTTTATATACTTCTCTGTTTTTTGTTTCAATTCGTAAGACTTCCCACATAGACATTATGTGGTGCGGACGTTTACGTAGGTATCATTTACACGTACAAAAATAACCCTGCAAATGAGTCTTTTAAAATACTGAATACTAATTATGAACCCTTTGATGTTCCGAGTAGCCGGAGCTTTAGCATATCAGTGTAATTTGTTTTTTTTTTTGTAAATGTTTGTGAAATATATATAGAGTACGGTCAGCTAAGGAGCTACACCACTAAATGCAACAAAAGCTACTTGTTACGTAACGATTTTACCTATTTGTGATTTATTTCTAAACATTTACACTTCCTAGCCTACTACAAGCTAAGTCAAGTTACATTGCGTTACTTTTTCTACCTATGGTGCGTACCATATTGTTTTATCACCTCGAATCTGCGAATTATCTAAAATTTGAAAACAAACAACATATTTTAGAAAAGATAAAATCCTTGTTACATATTTTTCACGTAATTGTCGTCTTTGTTATTTGAAATCAATTTTAAACTGAATTCGAAAATGTTAAATACAAATATTTGTTATAAATGTTTAAAGAATAGAATTAAATATTGTTTGTTGATAAACAAGATCGCAACTTTAAACAAACAAAATCCAATGAACGATCGATAGAACTCCCTCTCCGTTTCCACCCACCGCCTACCCCACATAGAAAACAAACCCACTCGTATATATTTACGATAAACAAACTACGACATAATATGAACATAAGTTGTTTAAAAATAACGTCGCATTAAAACACTATTTATGCTAATCAAATATTTCTGTAAACTGTTGTTTGTTTACCACAGTTTCTTTTTATTACACTGGCCAATACACATTAAGTGTAACTATTCCATCTTCTTTTATGTCGACCTTCTGTAGTTTTAATGTCCTGATGCACTGCTCTTCACTAGAGGTACCTAGGTTTTTTGGAAACTGATCTAAGTGGTTGGAGTCATGGAGTCATGCTAAGTCTATGTAATTCTCTGACTTTTGATTTCTAAAAAAATGTTGTATTACTTGAACAAAAGACTTCAACGCGTTAGATTCTAATATAAACCTAAAATTGAATAAAAGCCCTAACATTTATCGGTTTGAGTTTTGTCACAAAATCGTTTAAAGTTCACGTGTTGCTGACATCATACCAGTTTGGATGTACGACAAACTAAGATCCATTACGAAAGGAATGATTCCAACATGTTTTTGTGTCCTCGCTTAGGTAGACTATCACGGATGAACGAGCGAGCTAAATCTATTTAAGTAAATATGTTTCAACGGTTGCTAAATGAAATATGTTTCACCCAGTGAGTGAGTGAGTGAGTGAGTTCCTAATGATTTATTATCCTCTCCGTCTTGTGCGTTGAGTTTGAGTTGGTGTTTGAGGATATTGATGTTTAAATTACATGTATGTATATGCCGTAAACGGTATCCGTATGATGTGCAAAGACATTTATTCCCTGAAGCCCCCTAAACCCTTTAAGTCAGTCCCAGTAACTCCCCTGCTCTCTTATTTTAGCTACCCGTCTTGTCACTAGAATCAGGAAAGTGTATATCAAACTGGCACGGGTACGGAGGAGATGTGGGAGGAGGGGCGGAGGGAGGGACGACGGCCTTTTAACCTATAGCATCATATATTGCTCGACATCGACATTATAAACACAAAGTCTTCTGGGATCATTTCGGGATCTTGTTAGAACCTTACTAGACTCTTTTGAGGTCCTTCAGGGAATCTGGGATCTAAACCTAACCTTACATGACAACATCCTCAACATCCGCCATTCCGGACATAGTATAAAATATACAAATAATGATTATAGTACATGACCAGGGTTATATCAAGACGTGAAATGTTTACCGAAAAAATATTTATGTACTTTATTTTGTTTTATTTCATATTGGATGCTGAATGAAATTGTATGTTTCAGCACTGGCGTAGCTAGGTATGGGCCAGTCGGTGCTGTTTATTTTTAGAGAAAAATTATTGTAATGTGTTAAAGCAGTGCTTAGTTTCATTTAAGTTTTTTATATGTAAAAGAAAGAGACAGCAATATTATTTCAAAAATATTTATAAAGTAAATAATTTATGTAACTATGGCAACGCATCAGTGTTTTGTTTATATTTGAACACGAACACCATCATTGTTTCATTTTAAAGAAATATTTTTATAATGTGTTAGAGCAGTGCATAGTTTTATATAATACTAGCTGACCCGGCGAACTTCGTACCGCCTAACAGTCAATGAATGTCGTGTTACCTTTTAGCTGAACTAATTTAGGCTTTGATGAACGTAATACAATGATACAAAATAATATTTATTAATATAGATAGAAAAGTATTTTATTATGATGAATAATAATAAAAACATACAGAATGAGAATAAAAATTAAAAAATTAATAATAATTAAGTAATTCAAACTCATGTCAGAAAAAAATGAGTGAAACCTATGTTGTGCAGATTGGAATACACTCGGATTAATTCAATAATGGGATTTTCATTCAAGCACCTTGTGGTAAACGACATTCTTTGTTTTTTGGTCAGGCGCAAGAACAAATAAAGCGGATGGTTTGCCGACACGTGAGCATGCCACGTACAATTGACCATGAGAAAAACATGCATTTTCTAGATTGAGGCCACAAATAGTCAAGGATTGGCCCTGTGATTTGTTAATCGTTATGGCGAAGGCAAGACGAATCGGGAATTGAATTCGTTTAAACTCAAATGGCATATCCGTTGGGATCATCGGAATTCTTGGAATAAGAACTTCCTCATCTTTAAATTTTCCTTTAAGTATCGACGCGTGAATCACATTGCTCATCAGTTTTTTTATTACCAAACGCGTTCCATTGCACAGTTTTGGTTGGTTTAAATTTCTAAGCATGATGACTACCGAGCCAACCTTAAGTTTTAAATTGTGCGGTGGTAAACCAGGCACATCCAAGGAGTTTAAAAATTCACTTGGATAATTAGTGGCTTCTTCTTCGTTTGTTACACAGTCGATAGATTTGAATGAATACAGAGTACCTACGATTTGATTTTGAATTATAAAATTGAGGTCATCTACATCTTTATTTTTAGCTGCCAAAATTGCTCGCTCACTTAACCATATAGTATTTTTGTGGTTAGCAATGATATCCGGGAATACTTTGTTGATAAGCTCGTCTTTTGATGATACAAAATTGCAAACATTTGGAGGAAATGAAATCAAACCGCTCGATTTGTCAACAGGAACACGGCCATTACCGATAGTCAGCAATTGCTTCGAGAAATCATCAGCAGATAGATCGTTCAACAATGCAACTCTCATATTTACAGACAGTTGAAGTTTCTTTACATATCGCCACAGATTTGATGCTTTGAGGCAAGCGTTTATTTCGTCGGCAGCAGTAGATCTTGGAATGACTGGTAGTGTTTGTCGGAAATCGCCAGATAATAAAATCATTGCACCACCAAAACATCTCGAGTCATTGCGCAGATCTTTTAATGTTCGGTCTAGTGCTTCCAATGCGCGTTTGTGCGCCATTGTGCATTCGTCCCATATGATGATTTTTGATGCTACTAAAACTTTGGCCATTGCGGAGTGTTTCGAAATGTTACATGTCGGTTGTTCAGTAGTTTGAAGGTTTAATGGCAATTTTAACGCTGAGTGAGCCGTACGGCATCCGTCTAACAATGTGGCCGCTATTCCAGAAGAAGCAATTGCTACCGCAATTTCGGATCTCGCACGTACAGTGGCCAAAATCAATGACATGAGGAATGTCTTCCCAGTTCCACCGGGGGCATCTAAAAAAAATAAGCCGCCATTTCCATCATCAATTGCATTAATCAGTAAATCATAGACTTCCCTCTGCTTAGGATTCAACAGAGGTACATTCGTTTGGACTGATTGGATTAGTTCATGTGGATCATATTCACGTTCACGTTCCAATTCTCTATTAAATGCGTCATTCATTCCGCGATCTGGCGCTGGCATTCCTAACCTAACTAACAAACTGCCGCACATGAGGTAACACATATCTTCGATCAAGAGCAAAGTCTGGTTATGCATCTCCTCATTCACCTCAAGATCGGAATTTCTTGAGCTGACGCGAATTCGATGTAAAATATCTTCAGACATGTTATCTTTGTATTTGTTCCATAGGTCACGTGGGTTCGATGGGAAGCATGTCGAAATGATGATAGCAAATAATGTGCGTATCTGACTTGGAGATGCAGAAATAATTGCTTCAGCGATTGTCGTGTCCCAATGAGTATCGTTTTCAAGCAAATTCAGCTCTTGACATGCTGCACGAAATGTGGGGCACACTATACCATTAACAGTTCGTAGTGATTCAAATGATGTTGGCCCTCGAACATGTACCAGCAACAACCGCAAATAGAAACATTCATCATTCTTCGGATGAACTGTGTAAATACGACCAAGAGCATCAGTAGAATGCATATCTGGATAACCAGGAACTGCATCGCCTTGCTTCCGACGTTGAAATTTCTTTGATGTAGCGTTCCAAGTGTAATAACGTGGCATTTCTGAGTAAAGCAAAGTTCGTGCGAACGGATCGCTTTGACAAATCGCAAAGAAACTGGTTAGTGTTGTCGCTGGAGGTGTTTCGGCACGTTGAGCAGCATTCGACGCTGTGAAATATACTCTCTGACCGTTCTCTAGATGCACCCCCAAATGTACAACAGTGGGATGACGTTCGTGAATAGGGAATGAAAATATACGCCAAATTGCTTCATTGCAGTTCACATATCTACCGACTTGATAGCGCGTGATTTCATCGTTGATATTGGATGTTTGGATACCAAAAACCGCCATGTCGCTCCCTTTCGTGACATATTTGCAAATGTATTTAATTGACTTGACCGAATTGCAATACTCAACATTACAATGTGCCTTGAATGTTTTGGAAAGAAGTGGTGAATATGGAACAATCCAACTGTTGTCAACTACGAAATCGTTTCCTTTCACTTTAGTTGTGATAGTTCTACCATTATCATCGGGCGATCGACGCCGATACAATGGATAACCGTCGTTGCCTGTAATGGTCTCTGCCGTCAATTTTCGTGGATACCGTTTGGAACACTTGCCGTCGACCATGCACGGTGATTGGCGGTTGATAGTGCCACACGGTCCATGAATCATATTCGTGATTACAACATCATGTAGGTCTGGATCGGTTTCAGGAGCAGGAATCTCCGCACATATGATGTCATCTATTTGATCTGGCCGAATTCTTTCGACTAACCAAATTAGAATGTGAGCATGCGGCAGGCCTCGTTTTTGCCATTCGATTGAATACATCCAGCATCGAGTATTCCCAAAGACGTGTTGCTTAACAATGTAATTCATTAGTGACCGAATTTTTTGCCTGAAAACACGTGCGGTGATGTCGTGTCGATCACTTGATGTTTGTCCGGGAAGCAGCAATTGAATAATTTCTATCCATTTCGGATTACATGTAAATGTAATGAATAGATCTGGCCGACCATAATGACGAACATATGTCATTGCATCTTGCGCATATTCATGCAAATGACGCGGGCTACCTGTGTATGTCGCCGGTAAAATAGTCAATCGACCAACATTTTCTGAATCTCCTTCTGTGCTAATTGCATCGCGTAAATGAATATACTCTTCTGAACGCAATTTAACTTGATTCAACCGAATGAAAGTCAGGCGCTCCGTTTCGATTTTAACGTACATGTCAACGCAATATTGTTGAAGCAGTCGACGAAATCGCAACAAATAATTGTCAGAATTTTCACGAATCATCAAACGGTATGCGTAATAATTCATTGAACTAACCTTCTTGGTAGTTTCCTCACCTGGAACAAATGCAGTAAAAATTGTATTTTAGAATCCCTAATAGGTTAACGACTCTTACAGCTACTCTCTACTAAATTAGAAATTACAACTTTTTTTGGGTACTAAAAGCAAACAGAATAAAATGTATATCAAGTTTAAATGAAAACAACAATATTAATCTTACCATTCAATGGATTAATCATTTTGATATTAAAGTGATATCCATCGTCTCCTTGCCAAAACATCAGCGGGTATTGTAACGCGTCATATGAACGGTGTGTTTCATATATTCTTTGTAGTTGCCCAGTATTGCGCCGTGTAAGTACAATATCACGTGTTTCCAAGTTTTCACCAACAATCAGGATTGCCACTTCATCGATTGTTGGAGCATTAAATGTGCGTTCATGTGTTCCAGCTGGTCTTTTATCTGCTCTGATCACAACTTTATAGTCATCACTTGGCATGCGCTCTAATGCAGTCTTGAACAGCCTGACCAATGCATGATGTTCATGAAGCATTTGCTGCAGATGTTGGAGAATTGCTCTTTTCGTAGCTGTGTTGATCCCTTGACGCCGGTCAAGTTGTTCTTCCATATTGCCCATGAAGTATATTTGCAAGAATTTATGCTGTGCATCTTCTATAGGTTGCAATGATCCAATGCGATGGCAAATCTGGCCTTGAATCTGTGAAGTCAAAGCCATAGTTATAGTTAGATTGACAAACACTTTTTTTACAAACACTTTTTTTTTCAAATAATAACATGCCATTTTTATTTCAGAGACAAATACAGAAATCTAACAAACTACATTCCAGATTTTTTTTACAATCATAGAAAATATAGTTTTTAACGTAAATTACCTTAAATGTCGGATTATATCCGTGTTCTTCGATAATTTCCGCCCCAAATGAAGTCATTTGGAAACAGACATTGTATTTTTGAGTGTTCGCTAGAAAATGTCGTGATTCTAGTGTTTCGCCATAAAGCAGGGAGCACAATGGCTCTGGTGGCGGGACCAATGATGGCAATTTCACTTTACCACTAAGGCAGCACAAACCAGGCGTTTCACCAGCAAACCTCAATGCTCCACAATGCTGGCAAACAACGTCCATTGGACCAATGCAAACTAAACGATGCAAGCTGTAGTCGATGGTGCAATCATATAGAAACGCTGCTCGATTCAAATCAATACTTGAACCATTTCTTCTTGCACTTCGAAGATTATTCCTCTGTTCATCTGTACGATAAGCTCGACGATTCCTCGTTTCTAACCTAGCCGTTTCACGGGCTACCTCTCTTTGCTCTTGTGTTTGAGAAGCACGAATTAAGGCCCTTCTTTGCTCCATACTAACGCGGTGCTCTTCTCGTGCAATTTCTCGTTCTTCATCAGATAATTGACTCGCGATATTCCGTTGCCTAATTGCATTACGGCTCCGCTGGGAAAGATTAGATCTTCTAGGACGCGGCATAGTTATTAATATAAATACTGAATGTGCACTCGCATAAAACCACAAAAAACCACTTTCGAGATATAGACAATAGCTCAAAGAGTATATAAGCACTACATATGAATAGCTTATCAAGAAAAATTATAGTTATAGATAACCTATAAAAAGACATTTACACTTTTGTTAACGTGTACAATAAATCTTAGGTATTATTTTCTGAAATTAAAAATTAAATAATTAATAAATAATTTACACAAATTAATGTCTAAAACAAACAAATATAACAGTACCTGAACTTTCGACACATTTTACAAAAAATAAATTTCTGAACGCACATATGAATAGTTGTTACATGTTGTCATGGCAACAAATGTTTGACATGAAATAAACAAATGAGCATTTATTGAAATGTTTAAGTATCGAGTTTTCATTGTCGAGTTTTTTAAATTTCGAATTTTCATTGTTGTAACAAACCCGTCTTTGTTTTATATATTTTCATTGTTTTTAAGATGTATTATGCTATTCGGGGCGAAGACAAATCCAACGAATCAATAACCATGAATATTGGTTCAGCAGATCTCGAGTTATAAGTGTTGCAACAAACCCGTCTTTCTTTTATATATTAAGATTTTTATATGTAAAAAAAGAGACAGCAATATTATTTTAAAAATATTTTTAAAGTAAACAATTGTATTTAATGTTAGGGTTATGTCGGTGGTTGTCTTGCAGATAAACACGAGTCTGAGACATATTCGACTGAATAATGATTGTCAGTTGAAGAAAAGAGATGAATATAGTTTCCAGATCAATCTAATAGAATAACTAAAAACTACGTACTTATTTGAATTTAAAAAAATATTTGATTCGTTTGCAAGTCGAAACTTGAACGACAAACCATTGTCGAGTGGGTGCTGATAGTGTGGAAAGAGAGGTGGAAGGGGCAGGTGCAGTTTCATTATTTTAACTCTTGTGTCAAATTCTTATATACGCGCCAAATTCAAAATTTACTGACCTAGAATTTTTAAATAAATTCACTTAGATATATATTTTGAGTCAAGCTCAGGGGGCCCTCAAGTAATGTATATATATATTACTTGATAACAGTTTACATCGAGTCTTCTTGGTGAGCGCACGTATTTACAATAAACAAAACAATAAAATAAATAGTGATCTTTTTTTTTTTGCAAATTATAAAATTTTTTTTTCGTGATTTATTTTTTTTTTAAATTATAATTTATATTATTATTAAGTGTTATTAATTAGAAGTGAAGTAACTTCTATTTAATTATCACTGGTTAATTAACAATATGGATATGGAGGTTGAACCTCCCGATAAAAATCCGATCAATAAAAACAACTCTGTGACTAACAAATCAATTCCTACAGATAAAACATCCAGTGATATAACAGAAAACTTAAATAACAATAGTGACAATGTTAAAAAAATATTTAATAATTTATACAACACAGAAACAAAATATGACTCGTATAAAGTAATGATAGTTAAAAATAATAGTGATGGAAATACATTTTTTAGTTCTCTTAAATTAGCAGAAATAATATGTAAAATTAGCAATAAATCTAATATAATAGAAATTAAAAAAGTGGGAAGAAATAGAGTAATCGTTCAATGTGCTAATGCAGTACTAGCTAATGAAATTACCAAATCAACATTGCTGAAAAACAATGGGTATGAAGCGTTTATCCCATTTTACTGGTGCACAAAAGTTGCTATTATAAAAGGTGTTGATATTGAATATTCGGAAGATACAATTTTAAATAATATAGAGTGTCCACCTTTTAAAGTAACGAGAGTGCAAAGGTTAAATCGAAAACTAAGAGTTGACGGAGCTATTAAATATGAACCCAGTACAACAGTGAAATTATTCTTTGAAGGACTTGCTATTCCTGCTTATGTTTACATGTGGAGAGTGAGACGAGCATGTGAACCATTTGTACAACAGACGATACAATGTTATAATTGTTTTAAATTTGGACATGCAGCCACAAAATGTAGAGCAAAAGTAGCAAAATGTAAATTCTGCGGAAGTGAAGATCATTTACGTACTGCATGCACATCTCCTAATCCGACATGCATAAATTGTAAACTTAACCACGAGGCTACAGACAATGAATGTCCTGAAAAAAAAAGACAAATCAAGATAAAAGATCTCATGGCCCAACACAATCTCAGTTTTTATGAAGCAAAATTAGAATTAACAGAAAAAAATACAGACTATTTATACTCAGTAAGAACTCAAAACTCTTTTGAAGCTCTAAACTACAATGAGACTTTTCCCAATATCACTAATAAATACAATAGTATCAACATAATTCCAACATACAAACCAAACCCTTTAACCAGAAGAACTAATACCAGAGTGAATAAATCAAATACAGGTAACTCGTTACAAAGATCTTACAGTCAACCACAACCTACGACATCCACTAAAGAACCAATTTCAAAAAGAAGAAGAGAAGAAAAGAAACCTAACAATGAAGAAAGCGACACATACCTTAAGATAACTAATCAAGGAAAAAACAGAAAGCAAATCAACCAAGAGACACCTGATATTACAATGGAAAACAATGATAATGATACCTGCTATACATCAATATATAATAAAAATAATGATGACAAAATTAAAAATACAAACAAAGACCCAAATATTACATCCCAATCCCTTAGAAGCTACAAGAAACAAATATCTAGTGTACAATGGCCAAACTCGTAAGAAAACATCGATATATAAATTAAGTTTATTTTTTAAAAATCTATTCACATCACTAAACCTAATCGTTTAATAAATTTACTAAAATATTAAATCAACAATAATTATATAAACGGAGAGAAAATAAAATAAAATAAAATATATAAATAAATCTAACAACAAGACCAAGGACAGATATAAAAATCAATAATTAATTAAAACAGTTAAAATGATAAATTTTATTCAATGGAATTGCAGAGGAGTCAGATATATTAAAGAGGAACTACAACATATGTTACAGAAGCATAACATACATATATGCATACTATCAGAAACGTTTTTAACAAAAAATATCAATTTCAACATCAAAGGTTATTTTATTGAAAGAGAAGATAGGATACAGAATACAAACTATAATCCCCACGGGGGTGCTGCTATCTTGATTCATAAATCTATAAAATATAAAAGAGTAATGCTAAATAACCCATTTAATTCGGTCGAAATAGTTGGAATAATTTTAACACATAACGAAACTGATGTAATATGTATTTTATCAATCTATGCTAAACCGAATCATAAACTATCTAATTCTAATTGGTCACAGATAAAACAACAAATAGATGTTCCTGTTATACTTGCTGGAGATTTTAACGCGACTAATCTTGCTTGGGATATAAATTGTCCAGGTAGTCAGTATGAAGGTAACGAATTGTTAGATTTCATAGAAAACGAAAATCTAAATATTATCAACGATGATAAACCAACTAGAGTAAGCAATCTCAGTACAAGGGACAGTATATTGGATCTCACATTGGTATCAATGACTTTAACACAACAAATTACTTCGTGGCAAGTTCTTGCAGATAGCTTAGGTAGTGATCACTATCCAATTTTTTTCTGTTTGAATGACTATAATAAAGACCGTTACCGTACATCTGAATATTTAACGAGGAGAAATTTCCGAAAAGCAGATTGGGAGAAATATAACCTTGAAATAGAAAGCAGAATTTCAAACCTTAGCACAAATGGAATCACAAGTAATCCCCAAGATGTTGAAAACAAATACAACCAATTTAGAGATGTTATTAATAATTCGGCAGACATACATATCCCATCTACCAGATTGTATAATATAACTCCTAATAAAATAAAACCGTCTTGGTGGGACACTGAGTGCAATAAAATGATAGCTCAAAGAAAACTAGCACTAACTATTTTTAATAAAAACATGACAATGGCGAATTATTTAAATTATAAAAAACATCAAGCTAAAACCAGACGATATTTTAGAGCCAGAAAAAAAATAGAATGGCAAAATTTCTGCGAGAATTTAAACCCAAACACAACAACCAACATTGTCTGGAATAATATAAGAAAAATTAACAATAAAAGCTATAGTACTAAAAGGATAAGTGATAATGAAAATTTAATAGAAGAATTCATTAAAAAAAAATTTCCACAGAACAACAATTTAAATATTACTACCACCACCATCGTAAAAGATAATTTTCTAGATAATAACATAAATAAAAATGAAGTAAAATTCGCGTTAAATCATAATAAAAACAGTAGCACAGGATTTGATAGAATAAATTACAAA
Organism: Panorpa germanica; assembly: GCA_963678705.1. Lineage (NCBI taxonomy): Eukaryota > Metazoa > Arthropoda > Insecta > Mecoptera > Panorpidae > Panorpa > Panorpa germanica. The sequence continues at coordinate 5,301,451 of OY783211.1, read as the reverse complement.
ATGATACAAAACTTACCTGACAATGCAATAAATCATCTTACACAAATATACAATCTGTCATTAAACACTGCTGATATACCATTAGACTGGAAAAAACATATCGTTGTTCCTATATTAAAAACAGGAAAAGATCCAAACAAAGAAGAATCATTCAGACCAATTACTTTACTATCATGTATGGGCAAAACTATGGAATCCATCATCAAAAACAGACTGGAGTGGTATCTCGAACATCATAAAAGATTACCTGAGTTACAATTTGCGTTTAGAAAAACAAGAAGTACACAGCATAACTTAAACATATTGAATATCGATATTCAAAGAACATACAGTAAAAATCATTATATGATAGCTGCTTTCATTGATATTGAAGCTGCTTATGACAATGTTAATCTAAAAATATTAAAAGAAAAAGTAGAAAACATAGGTATATCTTCCAAAATATCCAACTGGATTATAAACTACTTCCAAAATAGAGAAATAACAGTTAGATACAATAATAAGTTAACTGGTCCTATACTATGTAATCACGGAATTCCACAAGGCTCAATATTATCTCCCTTATTATTCAACATATACACAGAAAAGTTAACAACATTATCAGATAACAACACAACAGTACTGATGTATGCAGATGACATGGTTATTTATAGTATGGGTCATACACAAGATATAGCTCAAAACAGATTACAATCGAAATTAAGAAAACTAGATATTTTATTAAAGGAAATCAAATTAAATATATCGTCAGAAAAAAGTAAAATAGTTATATTTACAAGGCATAGAATAAACTGCAGTCCAAAAATAACCATCAGAAATAAAAATATAACTGTTACTTCAAATACCAAATTTCTGGGTATATTCTTTGATACGAAAAGCACTTGGGCGAAAGAAATTGCACATATTATTAACAAATGTCAAAAAGGCTTAAATTTGATGCGATGTATAGCAGGATACAAATGGGGCGCACACCCAACAACCTTAATAAAAATATATAAAGCTATTGTTAGACCGCATATTGACTATTCTAGTACTATGATCTGCACCGCAAATAACTCAAGATTAAAAAAAATTGAAATTATACAAAACAAATGTTTAAGAATAATATTAGGTGCAATGGTTTCAACACCAATCCAAATCCTCAACTATCAAACTAATATTCCTCCGGTAAATATCAGAATACAACAAATATCAGACAGTTTCTTTTGTAAAAACAGACATAACTCATGTGGCCCCTTAAATACAAGATTATCTAAACTATATGTTCTTTATAATAAACCATATTGGACAACTCATAAAAAACCGGCACTTTTAACTAGTTTTGATAGATATAATAACTTGAACTTAGAGGTACACAACATTATACCTTTTTTCAAATTTCCATTAGAAATAAGCATGACAACAATACATACAGAAATAAATTTGTTCAAGAAGAATGACAGTAAGGAAATAACTTATCAAAAATATATGGAATATATAACAAAAGATGATATAAACTGGAGTATATGGTTTACCGATGGTTCATTCGAAAAAAACTCTAAAACTGGAGGAATTGGCATTTTCAATTATAATACAGATCAACAGTACAAATACAAACTTAACAACATCACAAATTCTTATAATACAGAAATAACAGCAATTATGAAATTACTAGAAATAATACAAAAAACTGACAATAAAAATATATTAATCTTCACAGATTCTCGTAGTGTTTGTGTATCTTTAAATAACAATAAATTCAAAAACAATAATAATAACAAAATATGTTCAATTAAAGAATATCTTTTAAAAATGAAAAAAAATGATATCAATGTTAAACTTATTTGGATTCCTGGACATGTAGGCATAAAAGGAAACGAAATGGCTGACAAACTGGCCAAAGAAGCTTGTGTAGATGGGGAAATAATCGAAATAAATTGGTCAATAAATGATTCCAAAAAAATAATTAAAGAAAATTGTATGGCAGAATGGCAGAGTATATATAATGAGAAAAGTCAAAGTACTGGAAAAAATTTTTTTGCAGCGAATCAAAAAATTCCAACAACCACATGGTTTAATAAAAACCATTCACGAAGATATATTTCAACAAATTGTCGAATGAAATCTGGGCATTCTAGATGTCCAGCTCATCTATACAAAATAAATATAAAAGACACACCAAATTGTATATGTGGAGAAGAAGGGTCTTTGGACCATATAATTCTAGGGTGTCATCTTTTATCATCAAAAATTGATAGACTTTTAAATGATTTACGTAATGTAACACAGTTCCCAGTCAATATGTCCTGTTTAATGACAAGTGAAGCAACGGCGGAAATATTAACAAACTTTGTGATAGAAAATAATATAGAAGTGTAATTTAAGTTAAAATATTTTATTTAGTATGTATTTAATTTTAAGTTTAATTTTTTAAAAGAATCAATTTGTTTTGTATTTATTAGAACAATTATAATTTATATGTAAATTTTTATATAATTTTACAAATAAAAGCAATGGCAAGAAGGCTGAATAAGCCAAAGCCTAAATAATTAAAAAAAAATATTACTTGATAAAACCTAAACAGTTGAGCTAAGGCCCCAGTTTTTTTTTGCACCGGGGCCTTTGGTTACCTAGCTACGTCACTGTGTTTCAGCAGCATATCATATCAAATACAAATCGACATGATTTGTGAGGCTGAGTATTCAATCCTGCATATCGTACTGCAGACCTTAATTAAAAGGATTTACTTTATTATTTTCTAGATTTAGATAAATCTAAATGCACGTAACTGTGTTTAGCAGACAAATACATTAAAAACAGAACATTTCTGCAAGTTACTTCTAAGTGTAACTTCGATTTATTGGCACCTATAAAATCATAATATTTAATTGTATCGTTCGAATACAACAAACTCTACTCCCACTGTGTTTTCATTTAGTTGCAGCGAGTTTAAGAAATTGTCACATTTTAATGAGAAGAGCTGTATTTTAATTCTGGATCGCACTGTCCATTCAAGGGACTTCCTGATCACACAATAACTATGAAGGTCTGCTGATAAGGCGGATACAGAGATAACAGTCATTTTATCGACAACCCTTACAAACGTATTAAAATTGTTTTCTCGTGTCAATTATATCTATACTGATGTTGTCCGCATTGATTCCACTACAAACACATTGAAATAGTTTCATTGTTTTTACTGCATGTAAACAGTACTGGACTGACTAGTATGAAGCAAAGGGCCACAGTAAGTGAGGGTGTTACACGTGGTTTTTATTACACACGCATTGTTGTGCCTCAGCCTGATGTAAAATAAATGGGACAGTAAATAAAAGACACACAAGCGATCAACTTAAAAATAAAAAGTTGTGTTAAAATTTCAAATCAATCGACCGACTATTTTTCCAGTTTTGTGAGTACGAACATTCGCAGGCTGAATTTATATGTATAAAGATGAGTTCTATCACCGTCGGTCGATGTTGTCGGGCCTCAAATATGTGAGCTACATCGCTACCTAATTGTGAAGTAACATCAATGCTCTCGCCCATTGTGTCGTCTAAGGAAATGTTTCTCGTAGTGTCATGAGAATATATTTGTATTTGTATAAGTGCTTATACGCGTACAAAGTGAAACATAAAACATTTTTTAACTAATATTTATGATAATTAAATTTTTATCTTTATTATAAAAAAAATACATGGTAAATTACACATTTATAAAATTAAATAAAAGTCAACCTAAAAACTTTTTAAAGAAAAATGTGTCATAAAGAAATTCCATCCTTTGTAATATCCACCGCTATGCCAGTCGAAAGCCAACACCACCTCTCACTCCCTCTCACCCCCACTCCAATGTTTTAAAGAAATATGACGATAAAAACCTCTTGAAATAGCTCTATATATTTCCGTAATTAAGTGCTTACAAGTAACCACTTCAATTACGTTATGGGGATATCAAGTACGAAGTACCAACCCTCTCCCACCACCCCTGACCACCCCTGAGCTTGAGCCTGTGATATCATTTTGTATTACTCTTTAAATGTCGTCGTCTCTACTGTAAACACCTTTGTAAAACTTAACCTCATTGTCATGGGACCCCAGAGTGCTCCCTGCTCATTCCCTCCACTCTTCCACTGTTTTGTTTGACGCATAACCTCCCGTGTACGTATATTAGTGTGAGTGGGGTGGGGGATGTTAAAGAGGTCTTACATTTCTATATATTTTGTTACAAAAGCGTTTCTAAAGTGAACGACACACTGCTAAAGCATACTTGTACTTATTTTATAATGGTACCCACCACAAAAAGGATCTCCTATTCGTATTTGTAAACCAACTACAAAAACCACAAATACGGACAGCGTTATAAATTAAAAGCATTAGGTGGTTAAACAAGCATCACTTATTCTGTAATAAAGAGGTGTTATTAAAACTAGCGTTACTTGGGATGAGATAGTATCAATTACGAGAGTTCGACGGTGACTCATACTTAAAACAAGTTGTGAGGTATAAACTGCCGATATATCTAAAAAGCACTGACTCACTTATTTTTCTATAATGTATATAGAAACGTATAAGATAAAATTCTTTATCGTATTATAGATTTATACCGCTCTATATATAGTGTGAGTGTCTTGTGTATAACATGCGAGTATATTCTCCATTCTTTAAATCTTCATATTGGGTAGAGAGATAGAAGTATTTTGAGAATATCCAGGAGCGATAAAATGTTTAATTGCTTAAGAAAATTAGACTAAATATTATTTAACACAAGAAACATTAATTTCCAGAATTCGCATCCACATGCAGTAAATAATTTGATGTTTGAACAAGCTCTGATGATAGTAACTTTATAAAAGAACACAACATAAAAGAACCTTTTGTTATATTAAGTTTTACGGCAAAAAATAGTTGTAAAAATGTCATGTAAACAGCTATAAACAATTTTTATTCTCGGCAAATACTATAAATTACTATGCTGTAAGTATATGAGTAGCCCAGTTGCAAAACTCAACATCTGACAAAAAATAACAAATCGAATTATTGGTATCGATGCGTTTTTAAATATAAATAATTACTTTACCAACAAATAAAGTTTTACAATATCTCATTATTTTTAATTGCTCTTAAAAATATATGTCTTTACTAATTTCAATAATGTGGAACTGAAAACATAACCTTCCGCATAATTTCTTATTATTATATTATTCAAATATTATTATAAAATTTACGATGTTAGATTTTAAGTCACTTCCGCCAGTCGAGCATCTTCAGTAACAGTGCACGCGCGGGGAGCTGTCATTGAATTTTTTTTAAATGAAATAAAATAATTAAAAGTGCAAAGTAAAACCCAAGATATGTTTTAAATTAATTAGACAGTGTATTTAAACTTAGTGATATATTAATATATGTGTAATAAACTCTATTTAATTAGTATTTGAATAAAACAATTACATTTAAATTGTGTGGTTAAAAGTGAAGCATTTTTTTAATGCAGTGCTACTGTTACCAACTTAAGAAAAATGTTACTGCTGTCCTAGGTGAGTTTTATGTTCGACATTCGACGTCGAAATTCGAAGTCATATTTTTAATAAGCGTAGTATGTAGGTTGGTAGCATTGTTGTTTACGTTTGACACTTGTGGGACCTGTCAAAATGTTGTGATGCAGGTTCTTGCAAATATTAAAATGAAATAATATATCTCAGGAATACAAACTTATTTTATTTTAAAAGAAATGCAAATATTAAGGAAACACAAACGAAAATAGTGTTCATGCATTTACTTCCTTTCTTCTCTGTCTCTTCCTTCAACAACCCGACTGACTATAAATAAAGTTGGTAAAGTAATTCTTCTGGTCTGACCTAATTACTTATTAAAACCCCAATTTCACATAATTTATTTATTTTATTCATCTAAACGAAGTTATAATTCAAGTTTTATTTGTTAACTGAACGAGTGCTAAAACAAATATTCTCTTCAACATTTTTACTCTGTTATCACAATTAACATTTAAGCAAAAGTTTTTTTGTTGTTTTGTTATTTTTTATTTCTGCATATACACTCACGCTTGTTTATATTTCCAAGGGGTTAGGAGTAAGGGTTTCGGTGTTTGCGCCACTTAAACTCGAGGGGTGTTGAGTATATTAGTGTTAACAAAACGGTCATATTATTTCAAGTTATATTTTGGAACTTTTGTTTTGTTTTATAAATTGTTAAGGGTTGGTATTTTTTTTATCAGGTTTCTTGTGTTGTTTCCAACAATAGTTGTACGTTCTCCAAGCAGAAAACTACTCTCTCTCTCTATAATATATGTTATTACCGCTGATTAATTGCTATTCACCCTGTATATATTCCCATGTGTACTAATTTTTTCTGTTCTGTAAATTAATTCAAAACCATTGCAGTCGTAAACCATTTTAAAAATGTTCAAGTAGCGTTACAGTTTACAGCCAGTTCACTTATTCATTTTCACCATAAATCAGTTCTGAGTCCAATAAAACAGCGCTTGTGGTGGACAAAAGTTGAACAAAATAAATACTTAACAAATGATCGTACGAGTAAATATTTCAGAGGTATTTTAAAATGAAATTTAGCTTCTAAAAGCACTTGTACGTGTACTTACAAGCTACTGAAAGTTATAAATAAAATGCGAAAATTTATCGGTGTAAAAGGAATTTTATAATTATGTTTATATGAATTTTTTATAAAAGACTGTCGCTCTTATAAAATTAGCATAACAGATTGTTGGGTGATTTTCCACCCCATCGCATATTAGAGGTCTGGTTTTCATAAAATATAGGGGTATGTTAAATATTCCAGTTCATTTTAAACGCCGTAAAGAAAATATTGAAGTACCGTAATTTACTGTAATATTTGTTAAGCTACCGGCTAGACGTGGTTTGGTATCTGTTAAATTTAATCTGTTATCTCACGAATCTTTAAGCCTTCATATTTTAAATGTAATCTTAAGGTCTCCATGAAGATGATGACGCTAGTGTTAAATTAATGTGAAGAAGAGTAAATTTCTTGTCTTCTTAGTATGCAATGAATGCTATCTGGAGATTTACATTAAACAACGATTGGAAATTTACGCTTGATGTTACTTCAACGACTATTGTGGCTGCCACGACTGTCAAGGCTGCGACACGTTGGTGCTAAATGGAATCTGAATTGTGACTGTCCAAACTGTACTGCAACTTTATCATTACAATGTTAATTTCATAGATTTTCGGAATTAGCACACAACCTAATTGTACGCTATTTCTAAAATAGGTTACTTTGTATTTTATAATATATTAGTACAAGAAAGCAGCTACAATTACCCACGAACTCAGCTTGGAAAAACCTGAATAAACGTCATTTGCAAATCCCATTTCTACCATATATTCTTACTTGTATTTATTAAAATCCATGTACAAAGCAATCCGCCATTCCTTCTTTGCTCTGTAATTACTTTCACAACTGCATGAGAAATGCAACACTGTCACTGACAGCTACAACTAGTGCAGTTCACGTACATTAATAACTGTAACTGCAGTAAATACAAATATACAAAAATCTAATAAAAATTTAATATCAAGTTCCACGTACAAAAACGCTTATTCTTGACGCGCAAAGCTGCAAAGTACTTCGTAGCCGAGTTGTTAAGTTGGTGAGTTTCCCAACCAACAGCCTTGCCTCCTGGAGGCTCGCTGCAGGACGATAAATTAAATAAACGTACCTTATAAGAAATGTTTCAATTCGTTTTCAAACGATTTCAAATATGATTTGTTTCTTGTACGCGCAAAGTTTTCCAGCATGTTACGTGTAAGACGGTGTTACAATAGCGAAATCTTTTCTTTCGAATTTAGTGTTGAAAATCTAGAGAAAGTGCAACAGTCTCTTTGAAAAGAATGCGCTATAAGAATTGTATTTACACATCTACTGGCGAATATCCTTATTGGGTTCCAAAGAGCATTATGGACCGTGCTGGAAACGAAGGCAATCTCCGAGCCTTTACACCGTTAGAATAGAATTCGCGTGAACAGATTTCAATTTTCGCGGACAATAGCATTGCGCTAGTGTAAATTGAACTTTTTATGACATTTTGTAGTTGGATGGATTTGTACAGCAGCAGTTCACGGTAAAGAGATTTGATGTACTCGTACATACAAATATACAGCAACATAACAGTGTACCATCTACTGAATATACCCGTACACAGATATTGTCCCATTTGTCGGTTAGTTTGGTTTTAAAGTGCGGCCAACCGAAATAAAACAAATAAACTGTTTACGCTACATACGAGTATGTATGTTTTTATTATTTTTTAGGTCATTAACACAAACTTTGAGCCCAATGTTTAGTTGCGGTCTACGTTTATGTTTATATCCCAGTAAACATTTTGGAGCATTCTGGAGTCACTTTGATATCATATTGGAGATGCGTATGATTTTTTTGTCATGAAAGAGTTCATTTATAGTTCAGTTTCTGACAATCGTTCATATGAAATGTCTGTTTTATCGGCTGCAGATGACGGAACCACTCCACCTTCATTTTTATTCCGACAGGTGGAGTAATTTCGCCATTTGTAGCCGATAAAGTAGACATTTTAGTTGCTACTATTCAAAACTCCGTGCCGTGCAAAATCAAACAATAAATAAATGTTGAAAAAGCAATATTAGATTAAAGATAATTCGCTTTTGTTTAGGCTGAACCCGGCTATTAGTACATTTTCTAAATGCCGGTTAATAAAATATACTACCGTGGGGTGTACCTATTTATTTATTACACCCTTTCGTCCTATTTTCTCCTCCATCCCACTAATTTAACACACCATTGTAATTAACTACATATGGTAATTAAGTAGTTACTTATTTCTCGTAGAGATTACGTATTACATAATAATTTTTAATTTTTGATGAATATTCATGAAAATATCGTTTTACAACGCAATCAAGGGTAGTAAACTCCCCCTTTATTTTGATACAATTACTTGTTAATTTGGCAACGCACAATATGCTAGCCTATAAACTACCCCCTTCCATTTCAGCCACCTTCGCTGTACAAATAGGCATGCAGACACAAGACCGAATATAATACCCTATATCAAAGTTATTGTATGGACCTGGTTTGGCCTGGCCTCCATTGTATAAGTTATAGTCTATTGCCTATCACCCTTCGATTCCATAATTTAAATTTGGGTTTTCCTATAGTCTATTAATAACACATTAATAATGTGCTGTATAGAGCCTGACTATACTGACTGCCTCTGCACTGAACTGGGCTGAACTGGGCTGACTGGCTTGGTAATATTCCTGTGTAAACACTCCTGTTTATGCAAAACAGTGAAGATCGTGTTTCATAAACCACGAATTACGACTACTGCGGTGGCCAGGGATCCAGGACTCCATCGATTGGGTATTGTATAGTCTGGCGGAAACTAATTCACAAGGTTCTGTACAACACGTATTTGTAAAGCACAGTGACTTGAAAAATGTATGCTGCTGGTACTCATTTATTTGTAAAACATAAAACGGTCCACTTTTATAAACCTATATCACTATGAATTCATCATTTCTTCATTATCCTCGGACGTGTTGTAAGTGTTGCGTAGCGGCAGGCGTTTTTAAATCCGTTCAACGTTAATTTATGATACTTGTTTCACTCTCACAATTTTAGAACTTGTATCATGTTAAAATGAAGCAAGCACAATAAAGTGGATAGCTAAGAGGAAAGGAAGGAGAAGGGAGCTAGTAAGAGTCCTAGATCGTATGAGTATAATCTGAATATTTAATAAATCAAGCTCAAAATGAAGTGTCAAAATAAAGTTCTAAATAAATATAAACCCTGATTGATTATGAAACGCGAATGGCGTTTATCAATAAGACTTATGTGCTTGATATAAAGTACTCGTATCGTGCTTGTACGTAACGTAGAAGCTTTACGCATAGGGTGACTACGAAATCTAATCTAAACAATATTTTAATTAAATATAACTTTTAATAAACTGTTTTTCTTTTGTTTCAGGTGAGTTTTTTTATATCTACTTGCTTAGTATACAGTCCGGGTGGTAAGTTTTATTAAAAATATTCTGCTCATTATTCCCACCACTTTTCAGAACGGAATAACAGGAAATTTGTGTGACGTAATTTATGGGTGGTCTCTTATGAGGTACATTTTGTATTTGGGGCAAATTGAAAGTAATAATATTTATAAGAATTTCGGTTTTTATGGTTTTATTTAATTTAGTATTTTCACTAATATTTTGTAGTATAATTTGCGGGACACTGAACAAATCACTCCTGTGTGCGATTGTCCCGCTCCAAACTATTTTAATCCTCCCTACAAAATCCACTTACACATGTTTGTAGAGACTATTATATGGCTAATATGAATAATTAATTAATAGGAATGTTCCCCTCTTTACTCTTGATTACTCATTCCACTCCTTGTTACACAACACCTCTCACACTTCCATTTTCTCCACGGTCTACCTAAACTAAGTCGTAACTTTTAAGGCTTAGTCATCAACATTTGAAGAGAATTTTCAGGATGTGGGATGGAAATTGATTTAGTTAGGAACAAATTTGGGGTGAACATTCACAGGTCTTTGGGGAATACATAGCATATATAAGATAAGCCAAAAGTTACATTTCAATGAAGATACTCACTAGAGAAAAAAGGGAATCCTACAAATCCCCAAAGCATTGTGTTTATAATCGAAACGTAAGGATAATCTAATATTTTGCTTTTAATTACGGTTTATATTCTGAGAGTATAATTGATTTAGGGACTTGAATTTATATTATTTCACTGTAACACAGTTAACATATAACTTTGAATGCGATGAATCACTTTATGTAATTTAGGAATTATCTAAAGACCTCTATTGAAGAAATTTAGAAAGAGATATAATTCGCTTTAGTAAGGTTAAGGCTTGTGTCTTCATTTTTTAGTGGTCGATTTTTCAATTGTTGATTGAAATTGATGTTAATAAATGTGTATTGGCGTGTCTATTTTATTAAATATCTAAATGTTAACGGAGATATAGCAATTAAAAATTTGAATTGTAGTTTTAGCGCTAGAAATGGTCGGCCATATTTGTATGACGTAAAATGCATTTTAACGTCAGTTATTTGTTGAGTAGGTCAGTGCTGTGGTAATATTCTGTACCTGTTGGTAGTCAAATAATCAAGTCAAGTCAAAGAATAATAAGTTTTTATTTTATTTAACACTGCTAAGGCAGACATCATATTGAAATTTGAGTGTTCCTTGAAATAGCTGTAAATAATATTTGATATTTTGATATATAAATACATATAGCAGAGATTTATGAGCTGTAAGGTTGGTAACCTTACACAAGGATTGTGATGTTACATGCACTTGGAATGTGTACAACGTTGAATCCCTTTAATAATTAAAGAGATAAAATGACTTTTTTATTTGTTAATATCTCCTAACATATAATTAAACATTTGAGGTTCTAGTAACCAACTTTATCAATATATAGTACAGTTTTATAGAAATTAAGACATAGAACACAAGCCCATTCTGCTGAATCCACTGCTTAGGTTTTAAAGCATTCAGCAAAGAAAAGTTATTCGCATTGGTTTTGAGTTAAACTTTTTTGAATTATTTTGGAGTATTATTTATTTACTAAATTATCTAAATTATCAACAGGATTATCAAAACTTATTTTTAATTAAAAATGCATGTTTTCAATAAAATCACTTGCCTACACTGGAAATCTTGTTTTATACAGCACATACATGCCACTGCTACTTACTTTTTTGAGTGGTGTTCATTTTGAGTTAGTCGTCAAAGCGACGTTACCTTTAATGTCTTTTCTCTATAATTTTGATGATAAAGTCTTAAATGGTTTTCAAGATTTAAACACATATTACCATACAGGTCACTAGAGCTTCCAACTTACTGAATATATTAAAAGCTCTATAATCAAATGTATATTAAAATACAACGGCTTTTTGACGATGTAAGTACCTTGCGTGTTGCATTCAAGGAGGTGCAACTCCCACATTTTTGCATATAATCCAATCAGTTAATTCACCCTCGAAGGCACAATTTTTTTCATCTATTTTTAAGTTGTTTAATGTTTTCTACACTGTCCATTACTTTTTTGTCAAATCTGAAAATAAATTGATGTGTGTCACTAAACTATGTTGATCATATTCCTGTGTGCCGTATTTATTGAGGCCTGAGTGTTTCATACAATAAGCAAAGATATGTAAGAGAAAATAATACGTAAATTAAGTTAAGTGCAAGAAGAGGTATTTATCTACTGGCAAGGGGATTCTCTGTGTTAGCATAATTTTGTTTTTACTGACAGCGCAGGTTTACATTGCCCTAAATACGAGTAAAGTAAAGTGGGGGTAAAGTAAATCAAATAGGTAGACTGGCGTCAACGTTTTGTAAGCAATAAGTTTAGTTAAATAAATTGATAACATTAAAATAAATTTTGACAGTGTAATTTCTTATCGCAATATGGAATATTATCCGCTTTTCCCTTGCTACAGCCAATGCCCGTGCTTCTAGTTATGGTTGCACATGTCTGAGCTTGACTAGTATAGTATCGTGCCCACATGTACATATACATACACAGATATATTTCTACGGTAATTTCATGCAATATCTATAATCTTATACTTAAATACAATCCGTAATTCTATTATACCAAATCGATTTTACATATTTTTACTTGAATGACTCTATTTTAATATTCCAATACAAAAATATGCTGAACATTATTATAGAGATTACCTTTTCTTTATACAACCTCTATCTCTATTTAGAGGAACCGTATGGTCCGGTATCTTGTGGGATAAAATAGGTTTTATATGGTTGTTAAATATATTTAATGCATGATACATGTTCATTGGTAAAAACTGCTACCGATCATGAAAATCGCAACTACGATAGATAATAAGTTCAGGGCTATATTACTATATACTGTGTCTTGCAGTTGGATTCTCAGACCAGAGTCATATTTTCTAAGCTTAGCATCGAAAATAGCCGAACAAGAGTAGATGTCTGGAGAAAGTGGAAAGTAGAGTAGGCCTGTAGGAGATATTGCAAGGAAAGAGAGAAGGAAGAGAAACGAGAGAAAGATAGTGAGTAATGGTAATTTAGGTTTTATTTGTAAGCTAGATTTCAAATGTCAATTAAGTAAAACTAAATGTAATAAGATTAATTGGGATGTCGGAATGCAAATCAATTATAATAAATACCAATAATTTTATGAAAAATTCGCGAACTCCTCGCTGGTATCTAATAAATGTTAATAAGTAAGAAATCTGGAAGACATACGAGTACATCAAGTATGCATACAGTATGCAAACAAAAGAACTAGTATATATATACTATACAGCTGTTATTTACGACGGCCTTGATTAAAACTTCATATGAGTTTTCCAGAGTTTGTTAGTTGTTTTCTTGTCATACATAATTTCCATGTAATTACAAGAAAATGGAAATAATGTTCTTCTAAGAAAAATAAGTCTTATAATTTATACATTCTGAAACTTCGCACAAGTTGATGTGTTGTATGTATGTAAGTCTGTAATGGGATGAGATGGGTTGGGAGGGGTTGGGGTATGGGAGGGAGATTCTAATTTAAATACATCAACAATTTACGTTTGTTATTCTATCTAGCTTCTTGTTGCTTGGCGAGTATCGGGTAAGCAAGTAGGAAGCATCTTGTATAAACGAAGAGGTTTTTATAATTATCCACCTGTTTTATATTAAAACAATTTCTTTTTTCAATATAACATAAACTGTACCAGACAACTTGTTGTTGCAAACATCAAAAGGTTTTATTTTTGACTTCAACGATGAATAGTTGATTTTAATTTCTTACAATGCCTTTAACGTAATTGCTTTTTAATAGGATCAAAGTTTTTTATAAGATACCTTTTGTAGTTGACATATCTGTAGTAAATTGTAATGTTTTGTATGATACAAAGTTATGATAACATAAGAAAGCATTCAATAAATTTCATTCCTTCAAATATAAAACAATTTTAGTACCCAGTAAACATTTTGGAGTCACTTTGACGTCATATTGGAGATGCGTATGATTTTTTTGTCATGAAAGAGTTCATTTGTAGTTCATTTTCTCACAATCGTTCATATGAAATGTCTGTTTTATCGGCTACAGATGACGGAACCACTCCACCTGTCGGAATACAAATGAAGATAAAGTTGATGCGAACTATAATTCAAGTGAAATAGTGATAGAAACGTCACAAAATAGGACACTTTACCAAATTGTTTACTGGGTAATTTGATCATATTCCGGTATACTAATAATGATAAACAAAATACACATATCACGGCAAATTTCGCATTTACCACTTATCTTCAAACCCAATAAAAAGCGTGATCCATTAATTACGTCATACACAAATAGAGATGGAGAGGTTATAATTTGGTTGATGTTTATTTCCATAAATATAACATTTATCGCTAGTAGTGACACTTTCACAATATAATACAAATTTCGAAAGGAAACCTTCAAATGATTCCATGGAGTTCCGCCATCTATTTGAAAGCTAGACTAATCCATTGAGATAAGTGCGATTCTATCGTAATGAAACAGATTTCTATACTGTATCCAACACAGTGAAAACTATTTTCATTTAAGTTCAACATTTTCTTCTTCCATCTGCTACACATTACACTTTTGGTTGAATCTAAAATAAAAATACAATATCAAAGAGATTGTTATGTAAAGGAAATTTCTATTTAAATGGTAAAACTAAACAAGGAAAATATCTGAACTGCTCCGTGGCTCCGTCCCGTTCCGTCCAGGTCTTCTTCGCTTTGCTGTTTAATGGTAAATAACAATTTAAAACGTTTCATAAATATATTTACAACTTAATTGCATAGTTAAGGCTATAAAATGGTTTTATCTTCAACCCATTTGGAGAGAATTCTTTGTTACATTTGATATATGTTATGAGAAATGAAACGAATGAGCTAGCAGCCTTTCTACAGCTACTTCTGTCTTGTTAAATAATTCATTTTAAAGAATTATGATGGTGTTTGGCATATCTGATTAATTTAGAACACGATTCGGCGAAGCCTTACTTTTTAAATACGCGTATATATTTGGTTTTGTCAAATTAGAAAAAAGACCATGTGCCGTCTATATCTGAAAATACATTTACCTCGGGCTACGAACTTAACGGTTATGTTTCAGCAATGCTGAAGTATCATGGCAACATTAAAGGCATGTTTAGGAGTTCGTATACCGAAGCACTGTATGCAACTTGAGTCAAAACGTGTTCGAAAATGTGTTCGTAACTCAAACGCATTTCTTATAACGTCACTGAAGTTAACGAAAAGTTCGAAAATGAGCAGTACTAGTGGGGTCCAACTGACATTGCGCGAATGTCAGTGGACTCCACTAGTATTGCTCATTTTCGAATTTTTCGCAGGAACTTTTCGCTAACTGCAGCGACGTTAAAAATTTTAAATTTGTAGTTGGTCTTTGTAAAGAAAGATAGCTCATCTCTCATTTTAGACCATATCGCTGCCCAATGGGTAGTGTAAGCCATAAGTACGACAATGTTCTCAAAATACTCTTATCAATATATTTGTACCTTTTATACCATAGAAGTAATTACATAGAAGTCATTAGTAATTCCGAGTTGCCTCTTAGATTATATTTGCTCACATAATTTCCAGTGTAAATTTTTCTTAGAAATACTTTGAAATTGTTTTTCTTTAAGTCTCAAAAGTTTCTAATGAGCAATCATATAAGAGGTTTTCTAGGAAGAACTTTTTATAGACAAGTACAGGATTTTCTTCATTTATGCATAATTAACATATTCAGGTATTGAATAAATTTGAGACCAAGTTACGTATGCTATGCTCAGGTTGATGCGCTTAATTATAAATTTAAAAAAATGAATTAATAATTACGAAAAATTTATTATGCGAATATTAAGTATTCTAATTATGAACTATACCGAAACTACAATTATCGTATACAAAATCCTCTGCTAACATTATAACAAAACAAAATGCATTTTGGTAATTAAATAAATAATTAATTTTAATTCGGTTGCCTCACATTTCGCATCACTAATTTACATAATGCACGTATTTGTTATGTATGGACAGTAATTTACATATGTAACTGTACATATTAATACCCATATAACATATGATGACCAATTTATTTCAGGGGTACTAACCCAATACACATATTATAATACGGCGTGCGTACATGATCTGCAGACTGTGAAACAAGAGCGTCTCGTTTCTGTATTCAGTCTGAACTGTATAACTGTTCATTTATTCAATGTTATATATCATTAGAGTAATTTTTTAGAAATTAATATTTAATATTTCTCAAAACATTTGTCGATGTGCCGAGAAATAACTAATTTACTTTCTATTTTAACGAGATATTGTTGTGTTATCATTGTCAAGTTTCATTTATTTCTTGATCAATTCTATAATTTGTTATTTTGTAACAAATAAAGTGTTCTGTAATTGCATAAGTAGTAAATGTCATTGACCCAGTTTTCTGCGAATTGCGAATGTTGTCATTTAGTAAACTAGTTTTGTTAAACTGTTTTTAAAATGAACCAATTGTATTCTTTGTGATGTGTTCAATTTAGTTTGTTGAAGAGTCATTTAAATTTATTTGTTGCTTATGTTTTGAATGAATTTGAACACCTGCAAGCAGAACAGAAGATAGTGGCGTTTAATTATTTTGTTGCTGTAGTAAATATGTGAACGAGTGTAATATAGTTTCCAGATTTGCTGTATATATAAAACTTTCTTTTAGACTTAAGTCAATGAATTCAAATAAAATATAAGCGATTGTTCTGAAATGTATGTGGTTTATATACTTCTCTACAGAAAGAGCATCGTGGTTATTTGTATTCAGATCACGGCGCGCCTGTTCTGAACGATCGGGTGTTGGGATTTGGTAACTATGACGATCTCCATGGTAACCGTGCCGAGTGTTAGGGATCTGAACACGCAGTAGACAAACAGATGGAACCGAACTACGGATGGACCGATACCGATATGGGAGATAGACCACAGAATGCCACAGAACGACAACCAGTAGACAATGCGATTCCAGAACGCGATACCAACTTGATAATGATAATCTGATTCCTGATTTATTCGAATACGTCATTTCGCTGGTTATTGTATACTGTTTGCCATATTGGGGCGGGATTAAACATTTAGTTCGATGTATTGTGTATGTCCTTAATAGAGACGATTGACTCTGAATTAGTAGATGATGAAATAGATTACTTCGTTGGTATTAGATAGTAGATCTAGTCACTGGCGTAGCTAGGTATGGGCCAGTCGGTCCCAGACCCTCAAGCTCAGAGGGCCCTCGGACCCTGACCTCGTAATGAAAACCTCGTATTGTACTAGCTAAAAATTCTCCCACCTTTGAAATGTAAATAAAATAGATTGCAACACGACTTTAAGGTAGTACTGTCGGTCAGAGAGTTATCGTTTAATATTTTCTAAAATTTGGCGTATTGGTAGATTATAATAAGATAATGATCTCGTTAAATTTTAGAAAAACTGCAGAGAACCAGTAAAAATATATTGAATTTATGTACAATAAAGTGTTGTATAAGTGGTTATATATTTTGACTTGATAAAACCTAAACAATTCTTTTTTTTTGCCGCGGGGCCTTTGGTTACCTAGCTACGCCACTGGATCTAGTAGATAGCTTTCTTTCGATAGAGTTGCGTAGGAGTTCTATATATCCCTACAATGTCGTCTTAAGCTCTATGATGGTCTATTAGGTTTAGATAAACTTAATTTCGAAAATACAGGCGCTTGAAAAATCCTTAAAAAGTTACAAATTAGGGGTCATACTTTGTGCAATATAGTCCGCGGTACTGATAGTACTTTTCATATGCTAGATATTACAGATACGTGAAGACAGTCATGTGGAATACAAAAGAAGATTAAAAGTCTCTTATCTTTTTATAAAAATTAAATTATATCTATCTGATAATCTATGTGAGAGACATTGTGAAGCAAATCAACGTCAGTAACCCCCCTTTACAGTTTCTGATGTCACGAATGACGGTGACGTCACCGCTTATGACATCGTTGACACTAACGACGCTTCCAACGAACCGCTGTCTTGTCAGAACCGTTGCCGTTGTATCGTCGTATGCTAATCTTATGTAAATATATGCGAAATAACCAGAGGGCTTAAATTTTCTAATGAGCTAATTTTAAGCTTTTTTACGGAATTATTTTGTCTTGTATGATTTATATTTGAATGCAAAATATATGTTACTAGGAAAACGTACTTACATTTTGTCGGCAAGTATGTATGATTATTAAAAAATTAGGTTTCTTATGAAGTTGAGAGCAAGTCACATTGATAAACAACCTACTTAATATTTTAAGACACGAAAGTTTATTACGTTTATAATTAACCCCTAATTTTCACCAGTAGTTTTCACCACCGTTCGCTTAACTCACCGTTCTAGCAGATATTCTCCCACTTCAGTTCTCCCAGAATATGAGATCCCAGAAACAGATCTCTAACAAAATGAATAAAAACTCCATTGTGAAAATTATAATTACTTTAAAATTATAATAAAAAGTACATTTTACTGTTAGGTTTTCCTTGCATTGCATGTCAAAAAACGCAGTATAATATCCAGGCTAATTTACGTGCAGTTAAAAGAATATGAGGCTATAAAAGATCGTCGTTATTAGTAAAAAAAAAACGAAGTAGAGGCACTGCCACCGTACCAGTATTACAGCAGCCACATGCTCTGTGTTAAACAAGTCATAAAACTGGCAACTTTGTTACTAATTTAGTATTGCTTGCAAGTAAGACTTCACTGTTACTTCCGTAAAGTAATATCGGTGAAGAGTAGCTGGAGGCGAACGTGGAATATTAACAAATCAACCAACTTTAAAAAGACTTGCATATGCATATTACATCACTTAAACTTTATAGGGTTCTACGTCATTAAAAATTAGTCATTTAAGAAGTTTTTAAAAACTCGATGCTGCAAGTGAATAAATAGAAGAATCTAACTGGACTATTCAAAAGTTTTGACGTGAGATTTATTCTCCAATATATTTAAAGGTTGCGCAAATTTCGGAGGAGTCTAACCAATTAAATTAATATGATTCATTACTAGACACGAAGACAAAAGCCAATGAAGCAAAGCTTTATAACGAATTACGTTAAACTGTGTCGGAGAAACCTTTGTTTCAATTTTATTTAATAGATGTAATTATATATAAAAATAAATTAGAATCAATAAACAAGTAATGCTACAATTAATTTGATATTTCATTATTAAATAGAACTGTTAAAACGTACATCACGTTTGTTCATCACAAGAAAATGAACAAATACCTTGAATCCAAACCATTGAAGATGAGACTCAGACGTAATTACACTTCACCTTTTGTTAATTACATTTCTACAATGAAACCCTTTAGATACAAACTAATTACAATATGTTATTTCAAAACATATTGCGTTCTTGCTCTAGTTCTGTATCTAGTTTTAGTTTTAGTTGTAGTAGATCTTGTCAATTTACATAACCATGTAAATTCAACAATTCAATTACATTTTGTACAATACACATGTAACCTTGCAACTAACTAATATTACAAATTTATACTGACATTTATTTAAATACTAAATGTTGCTATGTAGTATAATTTACATTTATTTAATTGTATTTTAAACACTAATGTTAATTACCGTAACTGGATACACATCTACACAGCTAGATATAGTACAGTGGCGTATCATTGTAACGGCTACAATGTTTAAAAATTACATTTCAGATTCTGACTATCAAACTATATATATTATAAATAAAGATCCAACTATTTCAAGTGCGAACGAGATGGTGCGATAACGCGATAGTGGTTAGGTAGGTATGGTTTAATAATTTTTACGTTCATTATTATGTAATTTATTACATTTACAATTTTATAATACATTTTTATGTATTATGTAATTTATTTCGATTTCACTATCGATTGCGGAATATTGATGAGGCGGCAAGTAATGCAATAATACTCTTGTGGATCCAGAACTTTATCACTTCCAGAAATACAGTGGAAAATAAACATTTGTATGTCTTAGAAGTGTAAGAACTCTGAGGTAAGCATGATCCGCAATTTCTCCCATTTCGAGCATCGGGAATGCTTTCGCTTTGCGGCGTTTCCCAGACTTCTTCTTCAGAAAGTTTTTAGAAACCTTTTATAGGCCCTTACCTCGGCCTAATATTTAATTTCAAGCCACGGAATGTATTTGTAGTATAACAAAAAACCGTTTTTATCCGTGTTTGAAGTGCGGCACTGTCACATATATAGACAGCAACTAAGTGTTGTCAAATGTAATATGAACAAGAACCACACCCTGAAGAAACAAACATATTATACAGTTAAAACAGTTTTCCGTAGTATAACTTCATCGTTAGTACCTCCCTATCTCCTCCTCCTCGTCCCTCCTCCTTGCCCTTGCTACTCGCACAACTAAAAAGAGTCGTTTCCCAGAGGTCTTATACCGGGTAAACCAGTTCAACTATTTGGCATATCTACAAAAGATTATTAGTATCATATTCTGTGTTTAACAAGTAAACTTTTTATAACGAGATATAACATTTGCATATGAATTTGTTAATTATATAAGAACTAGAGCTTGAAACTAACCTATCCAAAAGTGGGTAAAGCTCGTTAACTACCAGCTATAGGGTATCACAAAAGAATCTATTAAAGATTTAAATATGAAATACCGTAAGAAAGAACATAAATATGTTTTGGGAAGAATTCGTCTTTAGATTCGGTCAGCTTTTTAAATCAAGTAGAATCAAATTAAGTTATCTTATTTTTGTCTAACGACAAAAAATCACTTGCTTGTAGTTTTCATGTGGTTTCATGAATTTCATGACACCCTGTGCTATCTGCTTACTACCAAGCAGCTATTACATGTAATGCAAGGTGGATCCGAGATTAAACTTAGTATGAGATATGACTAATTTAAGGATGTGTTCTGCATATTAAAGCACTGTTGCCAACTTAATATATTTAATCTAGCGCCATATCTAATATGCAAGAAATATCTTTCCGTGTTTTCATATATAAAACTTTTACAATTTAATAATAATTTAAACATATCTAAAATTTCCTTCAAAGCTAGAATACTGCCTTAAATTCTTTATCCAGTTGTTATCACTTTAAAAAGGGAAGGTCCGGATATCAGTCACTTTGTGGAATATGTGTAATACTTCTGACTTAGATTTTCACACCCTTTTTTCGGGGAAAACACATTTTCTTATATTGCCTTTAATAATAGACCCCAAACCCAATGATTCAGCATCATAAGACTCGTTTAAGTAAAACCTTTTCGTATTATCTTAAATATAACTTATCTTTATATTTCGCCCTTCTCGTCACGCGCTTTTCTGGACATGTGCCACTCTACTTTTTTCGTCTATTATATTTCCTTTGTTATGACACAGCAGACTGTCATGCTTTCTATTATTATCATCTTTCTATCGTTGACTTGGCATTCAAACCTTCTGTTTCCATCTGCAGTCTATCGGAGTCTATTAGGGAGCTAGTCTTTGGAAGTATAGCTTGTCAAAAATTCTGTTATATTTATTGTACTTAAGTTTAGTATATCATACCATATACAACTGCTCGTATATTTTAAGACAGTATTTCCAGGAAAGATTTGTGTTAACTTATTATATTTCTCGAGAGCTACAAAGACGTTTAATTTAAAGAAATGTTTTCGACATGAATAATATATTTATTATGCAAATAAGACAGTTGGTGTGAGTGTACCAGAGACAGAATAACATTTTTTAATGGTTGTAAATTCTACAATATATGTAATAATATAATTTGACTGTTTTTTCAACTCTTAAGTATATATATTTTTCTCTTTGTTTCACAATTTATATTTTTTAAAAGATGTTCTTATAGGCTTTTAGCGTTTTAAATATTCATGTAGGGAATGAATATATTATTCATCATCTGAGGAGATCTTCCGCGGCTCGGCATAGCTCCCCAAAGTGCCACTGCCGCGTATGATCCTAAATGTTAAATACTTAAGGGTAAATTCTTCCCTATTTTCTTATGCTCTGTATCTTTACAACATTGACATAATTCTTTTGTAAATTTAAATCTGGTTTGTTTTATAATAAGTTTAAAACTTCATTTGATGTTTATTTATTTCAATCAACATTTTTAAATCTCGCAATATAAAACTCGCTCTAATGAAATAAGTGAATATAAAAATCAAAGTATGTACGAGTAGCTCGAAATACAATAGAGAAAATAGCGTAGCCATACGTAAACGTAACTATGGTCAATAAGTTCCCAATATAAAATTGTTTTCCTTCAATTGAATCAGGCAGTTGAATCACAACCGATTTAACTCAATCCCGCAATATGTGAACCTTGCAAAACGTCAGGCCTACTTTACAGTAAATAGCTTTTATTGAAACAAATATCCATTACAGGGTCTGTGAAAAGGTACAGTTCAATTGAACACTGAAATATATAGTAGCACAAACAATGGGCTTTTGTACTCATTTTTTAGGGGTTGATTTTCTAATTGTTGACTTAAAATAGATGTTAATAAATGTATTAATTGGTGTTTTTATTATAATATATATCTAAATGTTAACGGAGATATACCAATTAAATATTTTAATGAGCTTGTGTCCTATGTCTATAAAAGTGTACAATATATTGATAAAGTGGGTTACTAGAACCTCAAATGTCCAATTATTTTTTAATAACTCATTATATGTTGGGAGATATTAACAATTAAAAAAGTCATTTTGTCTCTTTAATTATTAAAGGGATTCAACGTTGTACACATTCCAAGTGCATGTGACATCACAATCCTTGTGTACGGTTACCAACCTTACAGCTCATAAATCTCTGCTATATGTATTTATATATCAAAATATCAAATATTATTTACAACTATTTCAAGGAACAATAAAATTTCAATATTATGTCTGCCTTAGCAGCGGTAAATAAAATAACAACTTATTATTCTTTGATTTGACTTGATTATTTGACTACCAACAGCTACAGAACATTACCACAGCACTGACCTACTCAACAAATAACTGACGTTACGTCATACAAATATGGCCGACCATTTCTAGCGCTAAAACTACAATTCAAATTTTTAATTGCTATATTCCCGTCAACATTTAGATATTTAATATAATAGACACGCCAATACACATTTATTAACATCAATTTCAATCAACAATTTAAAAATCGACCACTAAAAAGTGAGGACAGGATATTTATCACGCGTTTTTTCGGTTACTTTTAAGTATTATACTTGAACCACACGCTTATAAAGACCCTAATCCTATTAAATTGAATTCATATCGCTCATTTAACACATACAGTACACACAACACATTTATTTTTAACATTTGTTCATTTCTAACCTCAAAATGATTACAATATAATCTGTATTCATTAACGAACTCAATTTAACGAACGATTAACATTTTAATCATGACATTGTCTCAGTAATTCCTGATTAAATTTTATTATACTTAATCCTTTTAAATTCACATTGGTTATATTATGTGGATTAGAAAATACCATTAAAACAAATTAAAACAAAATGGCTGACAATTTAATACAGATACAATTTAAATTTACCAGCCACAATATAAATATCTTTGTGGTTTATGCAGAGACAATTAGAAAATGTAGGTCAACTGGGTAGTGTAGTATGCTAGGCTACGATGTTGCTTTATTGGAACTCCTGATTTGCCGGAATTAATACACTGCAAGGGAATGTATTTGTCTGTTCATTGGTTTGTTCAGCAGCAAAGTGCATCGAAGATACTGGATGTTGATGTGTTCTGTGTTTTCGACAGACATTGCTGTAACACATGTTCGTTCATTTACGAATTGCTGTTCGATAGAGAATTCATTACTGTAATGAATACAAGATGGATCTGCTTCGTGGATAATTAAAACTTGCACAACGTTGTTTTTGATTCAGTAATTGTAGAAACAGATCTGTAAAGGGTACATACTAAATTTCAAAATAGGATTATGTGCTCATTTTTAAGGGGTGATATTTTTAACTTTTCAAATATCAAAAAATATTTTAGCTATGCATAAGATGTCACCTGCAGAAGAAATAAGTAATGGAGAATATAATTCGTCATTTGCTGTTTTAAATCGTTATTAATTTTCAATGAAGTGCTCTACTTTATTTAAGTGTAGCTCAGTCAGTGAGCAGAAGGATGTTTCTCAAGTGATCTTTTATTTATAATTGACGAAGAAAGGGTGGTGTAACAATATATTGATACTTTAAAAATATTTTAGATTCTCACGAATTTTTTTTGGAAAATACACTCAGTAAGAATTTCTTATCAGCAACAAATCACGTGTGTCTGATAAGAGTTGCATTATACATAAATTAGATGACAATTCCATTTCAATAAACTAAAGCTTTACAAAGTGAGGATAATGTCAACCATACGGACAGCGCTCCATTGTCTTTGACAATGTCTTACAAAAGAATCTTTGCATAAAGAAAATCTAAGAGTTTATAAGAAGAGTGACATAGAGATGAACGCTATAGAACTATGTACGGATAACCCTTTGAAGTATTACAGCATTCTATAGAAAGATATGTTTTCTTCAGTAGCTCTCATTTTGCATCCAGTAGATACTTTCAACAACGGAATGGAAATTTCTTAAATATGAGCCGATACTTTTAACACATGAAGAGTCAAACTGAAAATACAAATGTTTCTTAACGCAAAAAAGAAGCACGAAGTTGTTACTTCAGAAAGTAGCTATGCGATTGCAACTATTTCATAAACATGAAGTTTTGTTTCAACACATTTTAGAATTAATTCTGTTTCTATTCGCCACGTAGCGGTTTATAATGGATCTACACCATAAAACACAAATGTGATGTTGGTTGGTTATTTTGAGAACAATTTGTGTTCTGAAATTGCATAAAATCAAATTATATTAATAATGGAAACGAATTATAAAGTTATATGAAATATTATTTTAATTGAAAAGTTTTGATGACTGTTTATTATTGTTGTATATTAAATAAATTGAAATAAATGGTGGAAATATTACTTGTTCATCTTAAGCACTCAGAAATAATGAAAATAGATTCTTAGAATCACTTAAATATGTATACAATTAAAAAATTAGATAAAAAATAATATTAATATAAAAACTTATAACCACGAGTAATTTAATATTTATTAATAATCATTCCTTCGACATGCATGGATTTATTTATAAGATCCAATAAAGTGGAAATATACAGAACATTTATAACGATTTTTTAAATAAATATGTAAAGAAATGTTGCTTTGAAGAGAAATAATTATTCGTATATGGAAATGAAGTGTTCATCACGCTTAGCAATGCTCAAAGAACATATCGTTTGAAACATATATAGAAATAGAAACAGAAATCCGCAAATAAAGCTACAAGAATCTTTCAAGTAATGGAAAAAGACTTGTAGAGTTTAATGTATTCCAGTCTTGAAATAATTACAAATGCAATCAATTGTTTATTATCATATCAAAGGGAGTTCTTAACATGTCTGTAATTATTTTGCAAAGCACTCGAGGCACTCTTAAGGGTTCATTTGTAGTTGTAGATGATACAAAGGCAAGGCGAAGAACGTTTCAAAACATTCATAACTCAGCTATGTGAATAAACAAGTATACAAAAATTCATCAAACAAAATTCTTGTAGAAATAGGTTTTAAAATCATTCTACGATGTCTGAAAGTTATTCATCAAACTAATTTAATTATTAAATATATTTAACTTGGAATTATTTCATTTCGAACTTAGTTGCATTAGTTAAATATAATTAGAAACAAAATAATGAAAATAAGTTTAAATTCTTTTGAAAATGAATAGCTATTTAATATTGAAACATAAATTAGTAATTTGTTGAACAATTGTTTTCTTTTGTGGTGCGGACTCCTAAGCACGTGTCTATTTTGCCTAAATTTAAAAGCGGCTCTGACCCTAACAAAGAAACACAAGTATTTCTAATAACAAAGATTTACTTTTAGCAATTTTGAGTATTTCCTGCATAATGATTGGGGTCTTCTATCCACTATCACATTAAACAGTGAAATGTAGAAACCGAATACATTAATATCAAGGGAAGGACCCCTCTCTACTTCTCTAAAACACACTTTACATACTTCAAGTTCTAAATGAGGGGTGGGAGGCATTATACTTTTTCCTTATTTCTTGTCAGTAAGAGACCAGGGGCTGATAACCCTCTTCACACCGTTCAACATTCCGTTGAACCAAAAAACAAGAGGGTCCAGTCCCTAGTCCACACTCCCGCGCAAGCAGGAGAACCATTTACCCCCATCCTACCCTAGTAAGAAGGGTAGATGTAAATAAATATATTCAAATATGTTTTTATAACCGACGAAGTATATTAATGTTTTAATTGTTTTTGTTCCGACAGTTATATTATGTAATTTAGCTCTGATTTATGTATGTTAATATTTTCAAATTGTTTTTTCGGTTGGTATCCGTGTTGTAGAACATGTTAATCTTTTTTATTTCATTCTGTTTTATCTGAAATTATTATAGCATTCATTTAAATGTTGTTGTTTCAGTTATTTCAATACGTGTTTTGAAAATAAAATATTATCGCTTGTATTAAAAAGGTTAAGCAGATTAAAATATATCTAACACATTGATTTTTGCTTGAAAATTATTCGCATTTCATTTTATAGTTTTTCAACTTATTAATAAGAAAAACTCATTTCGCATTTCCGGATAATAAATCAGAAATCTTAACTTAGGAGAGCTTAGTTCAAAAATAAGTAAATTATTCTTCAACTTGTAAGATAATATCATCAAACAAGGTATGTCTCACGTAGTGGGACCGCTTTGCATAGCTAGTGATAATTTATTTGTTTATTCTAATAGAATTCTACTTATCATCCATTAATTTATGATAATCCATAGCAGGCAATCCTTCGTATCCCCAGACGCAATTTCAAATGTAAGACCCACATTTTGCGAGTAGATTTAGGTGTCATTTTGATTATATGGAAATACGTGCAATACTCTCCCCTTAAGATGAGTGGCAGGCAGAGTGAGGCTCAAGTGGTCATTCATGGTCAGGACTCAGCGCCATCATCACTGCCCTTGCCGTGAGCCCTTGATGTATTCTCGTACATTTAATAATATAAGTGCTGCAGTGTGGTCACACAATACACACACATTTATCAAACTGATAACTGGGCATTATGTACACGTACAGTGGCAGACATCATTTGTAATCACAACAATGTGGATTAGGGGTGAGGGGGCGCGGGGCGGAGGGAGGAGGGTTACTCAATTCTGTACAAGAGTCTTCAACGGTTTACTCCATTTTAAGTCCTCAGTGTGTTAGTTAGTAACCCAAGCATTTACCTTTGTACCCAAATTTAGTTACAGTACCAAATTCTGATTAATAATAAAATAATAATTTAATTAAAAACTAATAACGCTGTTCGGAGACTTTCTGGGATGCCGGTTAAGAAAAAATATATTTTTCACTGAAGAGGGAATTTAGGATTAAAATGGAGTTATATAAATGATTAGTTACTTAAGGCAGTTGTGCTACAGTTGTTATCAATAGATAATTAATGATTTTGTACAATTATAAAGCTTATCAGACAACACAAAGGGCGAGAGCATTTATTCTTGACGCTAGACTTCTGCATTTTCAGTTTTATTTTTTGAATTTGGTTGTTATTAAGTTAAACATACATACTCACACATTTATTAGACAGCGGTGTAGTTGTAATAATTTGACCACTCCACTGGAATTATCCACTGCACAAGATCTACGAATACGCAACCTAACTTTCTGATCACCTTCAATTACGACAACGCCCTTAAAGCTCATGTTGAACAAGCTTTGTGTTCTAAGTTACAAATATTAACTC
This sequence comes from Panorpa germanica, assembly GCA_963678705.1. Classification (NCBI taxonomy): domain Eukaryota; kingdom Metazoa; phylum Arthropoda; class Insecta; order Mecoptera; family Panorpidae; genus Panorpa; species Panorpa germanica. The sequence continues at coordinate 5,273,490 of OY783211.1, read as the reverse complement.
AACTCCAGTTTATACAAAAGTAATTTATTATTTTTTTACAATTATATATCACATAAAATAACAAAATACTTACGGGTGGGTATACTCTAAACATATATATTTAAAGAAATATCGCAGAAACATGTTGCGAGCAATTTATTGCTTAATACATTTCCTTGTTTCTTTCACAGACTCAGATTAGACTCACGAGTCGTGAATTATGAAAGAAGTGATAATGTGAACGTCTATATATCAAACTCGATGTACACTTTAAAAGAAATTTATTGTAACATTTAATATTACAGTTTCTCTAAATTGAAAAAGATAAGAGCGCCGAATGCTGTTCAGATGCAGAAGCTTGAATAAATTAGTGTGGTCACACTGTAAGAATATATCGATGTTCGATAAACAATCGATGGAACAGTTCACTTAATCTTTATGATTTGTGATATTAATACTAGTTTTAAGAATTTAAAAACAACTATCGATATAAGTCGATGTTTTCATTTTCTACATCCCTAGTTATGCTCCAAATCTAGATAAAGTCTTGAATCGTACGTCGGGGCTTTCATATTATTTAAAGCTTAATGTGTATTAGATATTACAGAACAGACTGCACTTGTGCTTTTACAGGACTCTATTTGAGTATCAAAGCACAGATTAAGTATAGTTTGTATTCAAACTAAATACAATATTTTATTTAAAATATAGATGGTATTAGCAACATAAAATCGTTGTATTATTTTTCTGTTGGCTATTCAAACATTGGGCTGTGGTCTTAGGAGTTGTAAACACCTTGTGCATGATCTATTGGTATCGGCAGATCGTATTGATACAACTCCGTGATTACTTTTATGGAGCATTGAACACTTTATTGAAATCTTGTCACCTTTAAATCAACACGTATCCATACATTTATATTTGGTATTACAATATTTGAAAACTTAATTTAAACTTCGTTTAATAATAAATTAGCTGTGACATCCATATAATAATTCGTGCATCAATAAAGATCCCTCAATACCGGTGAAATATAAAAAAAAATATGATAAGCGAAAAATGAAAAGATCTTTTTTTATTTTCATAATATAAACCGGGAGTCCATAAGACCTATATTACAACAAACTTGCATTATTCCTTTTTGTCATCCAAAAAAAAAGCCATCAACCTTTCACATAACATAAATCACACGGTGTCAATAATAAATCATCAAATGTATAATATAATACAAAATTCATTTTTTTATATAATAGAAATGTTTTATAACCCCTGATGCTTGTGATAGGTGTATACTGTATCTAGAGGAAGGCTAGGCCATATGGTGGATGGTATCGGGATCTGTGTATCGGGTATGCAAAGTATACGTTGAATTATTCAGTGTGAAAAAACACAAACCCCACACGAATTCACACACACACTCACACACAGTGAAACGCATAAGTAAACACTACACTAACAACACATACGGAAGGAGGAAACTCAGGTATGGTATAATCGAAGCTCAGCCATGTCATTTAATATTTTCGATCACCATCTACACGAATATGGAATTAAAATATTGGAATTTGTAAACAGTAACAGTGGCGGACACAAAACAAACTTGTGTAGAAAGAACACTAAATAAAAGAGGTGCCATTTATATATCTTCCTGCGAACTTATTGGGCGATATGAAATGATTCTTTTATTAGGAGTAAGTAGTTTCATTCTGGATGTAACTGTTCCATTTTCCAATAAATATTATAGAAGCTGCTGTAGCCTGCTATTCTCTACTATTTATATTTTTCTAAACATTTACAAGTGCATAGAATGAATACATTGAATGTTTTCACAGTTGGTGAGTTCTTAGTCGTTCTGTTCACTTATTGCAACACTGTAAACTGTAAACTGAAAACATCATATTTACAAACTCATATACTAATGGATACATCATAGTCATGTACAAACATAAAAAAATAAGCACGTCACAAGAACTTCTTGACAACGAGGTGGTTTTAAAAACTGTTTGGAAATCCATCTATATTTATATCCTGTCTCTATAGAGTAACAGGAAAGACACGATGTCTGTGTAAACAGTATCACGTCCCTTACTACTCCAACCCTTCAGTCAGCACACCTCACCACCTCCCACCCTCTTTCCCATTCACGTATCAACCCAGTCTTCTACACAGAATAGGAAAAAATATCTACAAAAATAGGGACAGTCTTTTTATACCCAGCGGGTCCACTTGGGTAACTGGTGCTGATATCCATCGGTATTGCTGCATTAAATTAAACGCAAATAAATTACTTTACTGAAAAAACTGGAGTTTTGAAAATGCATCACATGATTGGATTTCTATAATAGCAATTTTTAGGATAAATTCAACTGCACTTGCACTAATTTGATTACTTCGCACAAGAAAACACTTTCTTAAGTCCTTTGATCATTACAAATATTTTATAAAATAGGAGTGACAGTTTTTATAAATGTTATCTTTGTCAGATTTGATAAAGTTTTCCTGAATGTTTTTATACATTCAATTTCATTTAATTAATTATTTTCAATTAATTATTTCTGTTCCTTTAATGTAAAGAAGAGAACAGTCACATTTCTAGATTTAATTTGAGAGACTACATTAGAAAAGCAATTATTTTCGCATTGTTTGAAGAACTATTGAAGAAAAAGCTCAATTTAATATCCGTATTTGTAAACACTTATAAAATAAACAAACCCGTTCTTTTGTTATTCGAGCAAAGATTCTTAACACATGAGATAATTATTTTACCTGTTAATTTTTTAAAGAAAACTGTGTTATATTTAGTTGTTATAGTTGTACAATCTTTGGTTTCTCTAGACATTGTCGACTCATCTCGCGTTTCTCCTTGTCATCAGACTCCGATCCCAGTCAGAGATACAAACTGGTGACTTTTGAATTCATTCCATGATGCAATCATGAGAACAAGAATTGTTACAATCCCGTTGAGATTTTGTCCATTTATTTATATATCTATCCAGCATGTAGAACGAAAGAGTCCAGGTCACAGCAACGCCAGGAGTGGGATCTGCACCCTGTGGGATTCGGAAGTAATAAAGTTTAGGGGTGTACAGTTGTACACTCTACATTATCACTACAAAATTACAATACAAAAATGTCACCGACATAATCTATTTTGACTTATATCTGTATTAAAAAGTAAAAATATATCTCATAACCTAGTAGTGATATATATTAATAAAATATATATATATATATATTCGATGTCTGATTTCGTATCTCGTAGACACCACACTATCATCAACAACTTGATTGTATAAATGTAACAGAGTTGTTTTTTTTATTGTTAATGTCCTCGGTTTGATTCCCAGTAGACTATTTGTTACTTTTATATCAACTCTCTTTGTGTATGTATTACAATCCTCAGCTCGTAAGAACAATAAGATAGAAAATACAACAGCACATATAAAAAAAGAAAGAAATAAAACACAACACAAGACAAGAGAAGAAACCAATGCCGTTTTACCAACATAACGAAAAATATTTTAAAAGAATTATAACAGCAAAAAATACACGGAAATATAAGAATATAGTTCCACGAAAATAAATATGCACAGTGGTGTAAATGGTCTATTAGAATTTTGATCAATAACTAATTTAAATAGTATTTGATATTTGTGTCAAAACTTAACTTCGCACAAAATAAATTTGAGATTAATAATCGAGAAAGTTGGGATGTGGGGAAGAACGTGAGGTGAGAGAATGGAAGGAAAGAATACTATGAAGAGGAATGGCGGTGGAGGAAATATAAAGGATTCAGGTGAAGGAGGTAATGAAATATAAAGAAAAAAAAGGAATAATGAAAAAAAGAGATGTAGAAGTGCAGCAGAATGAAAGAAGGCAGATCATGAAAGAGAATAAAGACAAAAAGAATGACGCAACGACTTTTTGTTTTCTTTTTTTAATTGGTATATTAGTAAGTATATAATAAATGAAATGTAATCACAAGTGAATCAAAAAAGTACTCTGTATTAAAAGAAAAACAATACCAAAAATGTCTGCAGCAAAATAAAAATTGTATTAGCAAAGCGACTGCATTGTCCGTTGTGTAGTTAAAGGCATGGTCCCATGGTACTGGTACTGCAGTTGAAGTGGTTGTGACCTTTGACACCTGATGGTTCACCACTCGCACTGATAAAATGTAAAACTAAGTAAATTGAATTTGTTGAATCATTTTCACCACTGTATATTCTGCACTTATTTATATATGTGTTCAGAGCAAAATAATTCAGCAGCAGCTGTTACTAGACATTATGTGTGAAATATGAAAGCCCAGTGTACCCAGAGTATATGTATTGCATAATCGTATATCGTAGAATGCTCGAAATATGTAATATTTTAACAAAAATTTATCTCGTAATAAAAATATAAAAAGGTACTAAAATTATACCATATATTACAACCTTAATGTACAGAGAAAAATGTTGATTATTTCACGGGAAAACTTATAAGAAAAGCGTCTAAATAGGAAAAGTTTTCTATTATTCTAAAAATTAATTTATATTTTTTAATTAACTTTATCAAAAGTAATTAATTAGTTTTTTTTTTTTTTTAAATAAAATATTCACTCGAAAAATTTATTTTTTAAGTACGCGTATTTGTTGAAATTCTTAAAAAGCATTTCCTGGGCCTGCGGCGAGGACTCGCTGTTGGCAGGCGGTAGGGTTAATTAGCAGGAGCTACAGCGCTAAAAGAACACCACGTCCGTGCCCGTGTCCGCATTCTCATTGAATGCAAACTGACGTACTAAACCGTGTAATTAATTAATCTTCCTGTAATACTAATGATGTTTCACCTTACAAGTTGTTCTACAAACAATAATTAACTTGGAAAAAAACAATTATTTTTTTAGAAGAAACGAAACGAAGGAAAGGCTTATTGGATTATATCAGTATTTTTTTTTTTTTTTAATATCTATTTTATTTGTGCATCAACTTTTAGAAGTTATTAGCACATATACAATTATTTATAATACATAATTCGTAATTTATAATTTACAATTTATAAATATATTTAAAATAAAGAAATTAAGTTTGTTTTGTTTATAAACTCAATAAGGTTTTTCAAATTTTCTTTGCTTTTATATATCAGCCTATATTCTTGAGGTATATTATATTCTTGTCTGAGCGACGAGTATTTTGACCAATGGAAAATAATATGCTTTACCGTTAGTAGGTTATTGCATTGTTCACATATTGGTTGTGGTTCTTTTTTAAATAAGTAGGTATGAGTATAATTTGTATGGCCTATCATGAGTCTACATATTACTACTTCCAGCCTTCTATTTATTCCGTCTGGTAATTCTTGTTTGCTAATTAATGGCTTTACTTCCCTTCATTTGTTATCACTTTCTTCACTCCATTCTTTTTGCCATGAACAATTTATTATATTTTTAGATCTGAACATGTAATTGTTGTTTCTTCTGGAATACGTCCTGAATAAATTGCTTCTTTAGTATAATTATCAACTTTGTTAATCAGTTATCAGTTTTAATAATTTTTTAAATAATGAGTTTGAGTCAAACGTTACCGAAAACTAAAAATTTAATTTAAATATGCAGGTTTATGAAAAAGTAAATCTATATCTAATTCTAAAGAATTGAACATTCGATATGCATACTGGTTATATATTTTTATAAAGGTATATGTATAGGAATAGAACAGATTGGTGATAAAAATTAATTAAAATACAAAAGTATTTAATTAAATATGATGGTTTAAACATAAAATTCAAATTTCTATTTTCCGTAATAAAGTTATTATTTTTTAATTAGAGATATATTTGATATTATTCGTTTTAAAACTTTTAATTTAATTTTATAAAAAAAAGATTATTACTAAAAAAAAGCTTGAATAATACAATGGCTGACACTGGTGGTTAGCTGGCTCGGTTTATTAATGAATTCTCCACCGAAAAGGACCCTTTGACAAATTAATAATTCGGTTATAAATATTTTTTTAATGAAATTGAAATCCAAGAAGTTTTAATATATATTTTTGTCCAATAAGTGAATTTGATATACTCGTATATTTATATTACTGGTTGTATTACTAGTGAACTTTTACAGTGGTGACAGTTGTTGGTACACTTTTTAGTTAGACTCCATTACAAACCTTAAGTTGTAAACTGTTTAATATACGAGACATATAAAAGTTTATATTACGTAAAAGTATTTACATTATTATTCATGCAATTTGTCTGATCTTTAATGGCTGTATTTTATTTATTTCCGTTGAGAAATAAAGAAAAACATTGAAGAAGAAGTAATATAAATGAAAAAGGCTTAAAATCATCTGTAATTTGTTAAAAATTTAAATTGCAAAGAAGAAAAATAAAAAAAAAAAACTTCAAGTTCTCTGAAGTAATTCTTATAAAAAATCCCTTAAACCTCTACGCCGTCAGAAGCCGGAAATGGAAATTTTCCTAAGAAAAATCTGTCGGTACTTTATTTTCTTTTTTGACCTAAACTTCTTAAAGTACACTCGCTATTAAAAGTTACAAGAGTTTTATAAAAAGGGACTTTAATAAACAACATTATTAATAAAGATTACGCTTTGTCAGATTTATAAATTAACAATATTTAATGGGTTAACTAATTGTTGAGAAGTTCTTGTTGGGTTTACTCGAATAAATTATGGAGTTAAAATATTTACAAGGTTTTTTGCGCTAAATCATTAATCTTAGACGATTGCTTACGTTTAGAGTATCCGTACGAGTCTATCGCTGCGCTGGTAAAAAGAAAGACCCATCTTTCCTATCTTCATACGAGTATATCTAATTATTCATTAATTATTCAGCTTATATTTACCGAGCTTTAACATTCACACAAAATGAACTCTATTAATTACATCTGAATAAAGAACAGCCTAGCTCGAGTATCATACTTGATACGGTTTTAATTACAAACCATATATCAACGTATTACTTTATCTAGTTGTGCTGTTGGAATTCTCATACAATTTTCCTTTATAATATACAATTTATTTCACTTCATTCTCGCTCTAATTAACACCATGCAGTAGTCGAACAATTTCCAATGAATCACGATCGCGTATGGCTAATTTGTGTATGCATTTCATTCCATAAAATGAGTGGCCAGGCCAAGTTTCTAACTGAACCATTTGCAGTTCGAAAACTGCCTTGCATGCATTGATGCAGTTGACAGTGGCGTTACTTTTGAAATACTCGTAGGTACAGTTAATAATAATTTAAAAAGACCCGCGATAATAATTTTATAAAAGTCTCTATTTCCCAATAGTATTTAACAGCTGCTACAATGGTGCGACGTGCTTTTTCACGCGACCCAGTAAGTTTTCCTACGAATCTTACAGTAAATGGGAAGGTGCGGTGATGCGCTTGACTTGAAATTTTTCGCGCGCTTAATGGGCTCACCGACAGTGGACTTTGACTCTTAGTCTCGAATTAAATCAGCAATTTATAAACACAGTATTTTGAAACCTTTTAGCCTTCGAATTAAAACCTAGAATCACGAATGAAATGGTTTAGAATAAGCGATTGATTGTAATGACCCTTTCTAGATAACTACGGCACTGGTTATTACAGAATTTCATATTGAAACAGTATAAAACAAAGTTAATGTTAGTAATTTACACAGTAACACAACGATGCCATGTTTATAAAGAGGGGTGGGTGGGGGTATGGGTGAGGGTGAGGGTGTATTAGTTCTAAATAGAAACCATTTATACTCGTATGTGCACTTTCAAATTAAATACCAGGGGGCATTCGTATTCGCATTCCATTCAGGTGGTTCTGGGTTCTAGGTTCGAGGTTCCGGGTTTTCAGCTGTTCTAACTAGCTCATGTTTTATTATTGAATGAAACTATTCAATGGGTTCGTTAAGTCTCCTTTAATTGCGATATTTGTTATACACAAAGCAATATCAAACATTCGAAGATGTTTTATGTGAAAGGTACAAGTCGCCATTACAATTATTGTATTTATTGTAATTATGTTATAAAAAATAGTTTGTAGTAATTTGTAGTTTGGGAATAGGCTTGTGTCCTCATTTTTTAGTGGTCGATTTTTAAATTTTTGTTGAATTTAATTTATGTTAATAAATGTGTATTGACGTGTCTATTTTATTAAATATCTAAATGTTGACGGAGATATAGCAATTCAAAGTTTGAATTGTAGTTTTAGCGCTAAAAATGGTTGGCTATATTTGTATGACGTGAAATGTATTTTAACGTCAGTTATTTCTTGAGTAGGTCAGTGCTGTGGTAATGTTTTGTAGCTGTTGGTAGTCAAATAATCAAGTCAAGTCAAAGAATAATAAATTTTTATTTTATTTAACCCTGCTAATGCAGACATAATATTGGAATTTGAGTGTTCTTTGAAATAGCTGTAAATAATATTTGATATTTAGATAAATACATATATCAGAGATTTATGAGCTGTAAGGTTAGTAACCTTACACAAGGATTGTGATGTCACATGCATTTGGAATGTGTACAACGTTTAATCCCTTTAATTGTTAATATCTGTTAACATATAAGGAGTTATTAAAAATAATTGAACATTTGAGGTTCTAGTAACCCACTTTATCAATATTGTTGTAAGTACGCATATGTCGCACTTACCTTTTATTTTTAATGATATTAAATGTTAATTATGTAATAGAATTATATTATGTAAACAGTTTTTGTATTAGTATTAAGATTGTAAAGAATAATTATTTAAGTTTAGCGCTTATAAATATTGTCTCTGGTTTGTGGAGATTAATATTGATTTAATGCTGGTAATTCAGTATTGGCGTTCTGTGATGTGAAATAAATTATTATATATTAAATTGCACAAGACGCTGAAAGCCAGTCTTCTCCTGAGTCTCAAAGCAAGCATTACTATTCGCAACTTCGTACGTATTGAATAGTGAGCACATTTCAACTATTAATTAAATTATAACACTATAGAATTACATTTTGTTTTATATCTGTCATCTTCGTTAATCTAATAAAATACTATTGTAATTAAGTAAGCAGATATAATATTACAACGAATAAATGATATATTTTAATAAAAGTGTTTGTATTAATAGTAATAAAAAGATACTAATTGTTCAACCGTCGCATGTCGCAACGAGGTTACTTTAGACCGCTCAAGTATTCTCTAATTGCAACAATACACCGTCTGAACAAGAATCCTTATTAATCATCTTAAGAAAGATATTCGATTACTACTGTAATTGGTGTTGGAAGTCGTCAACTGAAGAATCTACTACCAGAAGCTAGCATCCCTGCAGAATGTACTAGTAAGCTGAGTAATCTCCTCCAGAACGACAATACGACACAATTTTACAACATTGGTGTCAGGTGTGGGGTCTCGAAGAGATATTCCTACACATAAATATCCAAGAGGTACGCCCAAAATTTTTTTCTATATATTCTACACCTGGATGCAGATCAATTATTCTGGATACCACTACGTCGATCGATTATTTCCAAGATTGCCGAAGAGTACGAGATAGAACGTCAATTCATCTGTATTTCACATAATTTTTCTACAAGTCCGGTGGATGTAAAACAACAGCCCGCTGAACCAGAAAAAAAAGAAATCTTTTGCCCCCAGCGAATGGATGGATGCTTCTAGAACAAATGGAATAATCTAAACTGATGTTAATCGTTTCCAGAACCCTGCACACAGCTGTACATAGATCAAAATCGAAAGTTTTTTTTGTTAAGTATAATAAGACAGTATCTTTTTATCTTGTATACAATTATTATCATAAATTGATAATTGTATTTTTTTCTATTAGTAGCATCCTTGTAGTTCATTGAAGCTATTATTTTTTTAGTATTATATTCAATACTTTTGAATATTTGCTATAACCTATCTATTAGTAGCATCCTTGTAGTTCATTGAAGCTATTATTTTTTTAGTATTATATTCAATACTTTTGAATATTTGCTATAACCTATCTATTAGTAGCATCCTTGTAATTCATTGAAGCTATTATTTTTTAGTATTATATTCAATACTTTTGAATATTTGTTATAAAATAACAATTTTGTAGCATCATTGTTCAATATTTTTAGTATTATATCCAATACTTTTGAATATCTACTATAATATTTCCTATAATTGTTTCTACAATTATATTAATTCATGTTTAATATTTTTAGAACATCTTTATGAACGAGAAAGAATTTTGAAAAGGAGAAGTAAAGAGCTGAAGCAGTTAGATAGCAGTCTGTTCAATCAGAGAGACTACCTTCCTGTTACAACTGCGGTGTCTGAGCCCCATCGGAAATTTCCTGTGAGTTACTGTTTTCGCTAGCAATTTTTCCTTGTCAGAATCCTGTTCTTCGGAGAGTCATTTATTGGTACAAAATAATCTTTAGTCTGTATATTATATATAACTTTAATTAAGTACTATGGCACCGAACGTTCATTCACTCACACTAGTTGAGAATACAATCAATCTAATTAATGAGTTTTCAAAAAATCTAGAAGTCCAATCAACATCCTTAACAATAGTTGAATTAAAAATCAAAAACTTAGACAAAGCTTGGGTTAAATATAGTAGTATCGTAGAAGCATTGCTTCCAACTCTAAAAAATGAAGAAGCTTCGGCTATCGTTAGTAAGTCTATGGAAGTTGAAAGTATTTATGACGACACTCTTATTTACTTGTTGAATTATAAGCAAACATTTGAGAATGATACACATATTGTAGACGACTCAAAAAGTATAGATTCAATAAAAAATCTGAACTTAAGTCCAATGCAACTAACCGTTTTTGATGGAGAATATATTAATTGGCAAAGTTTTATGGAATTATTTACAAATTTAATTCGTAATAATAGTAAACTATCAAGCATTGAAAAAATGCATTATTTAAAGTTAAATTTGTCAGGAGAACCACTCAAACTCATAAAGAATTATCCTTTAACAAATGATAATTACGAAATTGTTTGGAACATCCTTTGTAAACGTTATGATAACAAGGTAGCACTTATTGAAACCTGTTTAAACAATTTAATAAACTACAATGTTATACGTTTAGAGTCCGAAATCAATATCAAAAAACTACTAGATGAAATTAATGAATCGATTAGAGCATTAACCGAATTGGGGATATATTCTAATCATTCAGATTTTATGTTAATACATATTTTAAAGACCAAATTAGATTTTAATTCGTCAAAGGAATGGGAAAACAGAAATAATTCTGAATTACCAACCTTAAATGAATTTACAGAGTTTCTGGAGAGACGGTGGCGCAATCTAGAAAGAAGAAGGCATATTAAAGTCAAAACATATCCAAGCGTTCCTAATTCTAATAGTAAACCAGTTTCAAGCAAGCAAATTCCTAATAAGGTCGAAACAAAAACTAAAAATTTGTTCTGTAACCATTGTAAGAAAAGTGGTCATACAGAAAAGTATTGTTTTATTAAGAAGGAAAATCTAGATACGGGTAACCCTATTGCTCAAGTTAATACTTGTAGGGAGGCCACAATTTTATCAGAACCTTCTACTTGTTGTGAAAGATCGAAACATCTTATATCTGATGGTTCTCAAGTATCTTTTACTAACAAGACACAACACAATTCAAATAATGAATTATGTTTTTTTTATGATTTTGATGAGATCAATACGGGTAATTTACAAAATAATAATGATATTCTAAGTTTTGACAGTAAAAATAAAAATGTTAAGGCTAAGCAAACAGTTGACACTATCCAATTCAAGATGGTCGCAGCCAAAGCTAAAACCGTATCATTTTTATTAGATACTGGTTCTCAAATCTCCTTGATTAAACAAAATATTTTAAATAACAATGTCAGAATTAATAATAAATCTAAAATTCTATTGAAGGGTATTTCTGAAGGCACGCCTTATACCTTAGGTTCACTGAAAACTTCTATAATTTTAGATAGTAATAAGTCGAAACAAACTTTACAGGTTGTGTCAGAAAATTTCCCCATTAAACACGATGGAATTATAGGGTTAGATATTTTACGGAAACTAAATGCAGTAATTAATCTAAAAATGAACAGTGTACAATTCTCAGAATGTGGCAAAGTAATTGAGCTCCCACTTATAAATATAAACAATATCGTTTTACCAGCACGTACGAGGAAGATAATTCCTATGTCAGGTTCTACAGTAGGAGTTTGTGTAGCCAGGGAATTGTTACCTGAAGTTTTTTTAGCTAATGCATTAATCAAGCCCGTCAAAAATATTTTCTATATTTCAATAATAAATTCTTCAATAAAAAATATAATACTTAGTAATTTCAAACCGAATATCATACCGATAGATCAATTTAGTATTTACCATTTTTCAAAATCAAGTCCTAACAACCGTAAGGAACTTTTATTAAACAATTTAAATCTTTCACATGTCAATTCAGAATTAGTAACAGAATTAATAGAAATCTGTGACAGCTTTAATGACATATTTTTTTTACCGGGAGACAAGTTATCTTGTACGAGCGCATTAAGTCATAAGATAAAGATTAATTCTTCTAAACCCGTTAACGTTAAACCGTATCGATTGCCCCATGCGCAAAAAGAGATTGTGGAAAAGCATATTCAGGAACTGTTGGTCAACAACATAATTGAAGAAAGCGACTCACCCTATAACGCACCTTTATTAGTAGTACCAAAAAAACCAGATGCGTTAGGTAATAAACAATTCCGCGTAGTAGTCGATTTCCGTAAACTTAACGAGCAGACAACAAGTGACGCCTATCCTTTGCCTCTTATACATGATATACTGGACCAACTTAGTGGTGCAAAATTTTTCTCTACCCTTGACTTAGCAAGCGGTTTTCACCAGGTCCCTATGCTTCCCGAAGATAAAGAGAAAACAGCATTTAGTGCGAACTCTAAACACTATCAATTTGTAAGAATGCCATTCGGACTTAAAGGAGCCCCCCCCATGTTTCAGAGACTTATGTCTCACGTTCTCACAGGTTTGCAAGGAATAGATTGCTTAATCTATCTGGACGATGTAGTCATTTTTGGAAAAAACATTTCTGAGCACAACCAAAGATTAAAAAACGTTTTTTCTAAATTACGGGAACATAATTTGAAGCTCCAACCATCCAAATGTAACTTTCTACATAAAGATTTGATTTATTTAGGTCACGTTATTAATGAAACAGGTATTCTACCAGATCCTTCTAAAGTAGAAGCAATAAAGAATTTCCCCATTCCAAACAGTCCTAAACAAATTAAAACATTTTTGGGTATGTCTGGTTATTATCGCCGACATATACCGCATTACGCAGAGATAGCCAAACCACTATATAATGCAGCAAACAGTAATGTTAAAGTATTAGAATGGTCAGACCAATGCGACGAATCATTTAAAACTTTAAAAAATAAATTAACCATATCACCTGTTTTGCAATACCCGGACTTTAGTAAAAATTTCGTTGTAACCACGGATGCAAGTAAATATGCTATAGGTGCAGTCCTTTCACAAGGTACTATTAAGGAAAGCCACCCAATAGCATATGCTTCAAGAACTCTAAATAAGGCACAACAAAATTACACAACTACTGAACGTGAGTTATTAGCAGTAGTATGGGCTGTGGCTCATTTTAGACCCTATCTCTATGGAAAGTTTTTTAGTATCGTAACAGACCATCAAGCCTTGACTTGGTTAATGAGTATTAAGGACCCGAGTTCTAGACTTATGCGTTGGCGGATAAAACTAGAGGAATATAATTACGAAGTAATATATAGACCAGGTAGTTCGATTCCACACGTAGATGCCCTAAGTCGCGTATACTCACTTCAGGTTGAAACAATGGATGTCACATACGAAAATTATTTAGAAATAATTAAAAATAAAATTATCATAAACAATAAAGTAATTGAACATGATAAAAGTTTATATGACGCACCGACGTCATTTTCATTAGTAGATTTTGTATCAAAAGATTTTAAAAATTCAATTGGAAATTCTCCTGAATTAATCAATAAATTTAGTAGTATCAATGCATTTCTAATACAAGAAAAAGAAGTATCAGAAATTGCATATGTTGAAATTGATACTAGATTTATTATCTGTTTAATAATTAAGGAATTTCATTTTAATCTACCAAATTATAAAGAAATATTTTTGGCATTAGTGAATCTGAAAAACTTTTGTACTTTACACAAAATTACTAACATAGCTATGAACAGGTTCGAGTCTGAACTAAGTAAATTAGATTTTGCCCAGTTACGAACTATGATCAGACATATCTTTGATAAAACAAATATAATAGTACACATTTATAATGACAATATACTTAAAATTAGTGACCCTGAGTTAATAAACAATGTAATTTCGGAATTTCATGTTAATCCCACAGCAGGCCACTTAGGAGTTTCTAAAACAATTAAACGATTAAAATCACACTTTAAATTTCCAAGTATGATTAGAAAAGTTAAAAATTTTATTAGACAATGTGTATCATGTCAAAAGAATAAAGTGTGCAAATTAAATAAATGCCCATTAACAATTACATCGACTTCGAAACATAGTTTCGAAAGGTTGGCTTTGGACATAGTATATCTTCCCAAGAAAGACGACAACGACAAATACAAATACTTACTAACAATACAGGATGACCTTACTAAGTTTACGGAAGCTATTCCTATTATAAACCAGGAGGCAAATACTGTCGCGAAAGCATTAGTAACTAACGTTATTTGTAGGTACGGAGTTCCTAATATGATCTTAACAGACCAAGGAACAAATTTCATGTCAAAATTTTTTAAAGATATATGCAAATTGTTAAAAATTAAACAATTAAAAACAACAGCATTTAGACCAGCAACCAACGGTGCCTTAGAAAGAGTTCATAGAACCCTTGCCGAGTATCTAAGGAATTTTTGTAAAAAGCAGGATGATTGGATAAATTGGATTCCCTATGCAATGTTCGTGTATAACACAACTCCGCATACAGCGACCGGTTTTACTCCTTTCGAACTAATTTATGGACATAAGGCAAATCTGCCTTCAATTTTTTATAAAGAACCAATTGAGGTAAATACTTATAATAATTTTATAGTAGAACTCAAACACAGGTTACAAGTAGCGAGGGAACTTGCTATAAATAACTTGGTTAAAAGCAAAGAAAAAACAAAATTATATTTTGATAAAAGGGTCAATTCTCTTTTCACACCTGAAGTAAACGAACTAGTTTTATTAAGAAATGAACAGTTACCAACTAAAGGACAGTCAAAAAAACTTTTACCCTTATACGTAGGACCGTATAAAGTTACTAAAATTATATCCCCTGTTAATACAGAAATACTAATTGGTAAAAAACATACGGTAGTTCATAATAATAGGTTGAAGAGATTTTGTACCAATGAATAAAAACTTGACGAATGAAATGGATTTTGTCAGGGATGATTGTTTTGTGGAGCAGTGTTAACTCTATACGATGGGATCAGAATCGTTGTCGACACTTTGCTTCTCTTTTTGTTTTTTTCTAGAATTGTAACTCGTATATTTTGTTTTTATACGTGTCCCTTTTTTTTTGAAAGGGGGTGTTGTGATATGTACGACATCTCCCCTATCACAATTTTTCCTTTTTCTTTTCCTTAGAGCAGAAACGCATATGTTTTGTTTTATATGCGTTCCTTTTCTTTGGTTGAGGAGTGTTGTAAGTACGCATATGTCGCACTTACCTTTTATTTTTAATGATATTAAATGTTAATTATGTAATAGAATTATATTATGTAAACAGTTTTTGTATTAGTATTAAGATTGTAAAGAATAATTATTTAAGTTTAGCGCTTATAAATATTGTCTCTGGTTTGTGGAGATTAATATTGATTTAATGCTGGTAATTCAGTATTGGCGTTCTGTGATGTGAAATAAATTATTATATATTAAATTGCACAAGACGCTGAAAGCCAGTCTTCTCCTGAGTCTCAAAGCAAGCATTACTATTCGCAACTTCGTACGTATTGAATAGTGAGCACATTTCAACTATTAATTAAATTATAACACTATAGAATTACATTTTGTTTTATATCTGTCATCTTCGTTAATCTAATAAAATACTATTGTAATTAAGTAAGCAGATATAATATTACAACGAATAAATGATATATTTTAATAAAAGTGTTTGTATTAATAGTAATAAAAAGATACTAATTGTTCAACCGTCGCATGTCGCAACGAGGTTACTTTAGACCGCTCAAGTATTCTCTAATTGCAACAATACACCGTCTGAACAAGAATCCTTATTAATCATCTTAAGAAAGATATTCGATTACTACTGTAATTGGTGTTGGAAGTCGTCAACTGAAGAATCTACTACCAGAAGCTAGCATCCCTGCAGAATGTACTAGTAAGCTGAGTAATCTCCTCCAGAACGACAATACGACACAATTTTACAACAATATATAATACACTTTTATACAAATTAAGACATAGGACACAAGCCCATTGAACTCTCTTGACATGGACTGTCAATATGGCGAACGCCACCCCGAAAATGAGATTTTAAATTCAGGTGTAACTTTTTTGCATAAACAAAAAAATCATTAATTAATTTAGAATCATTTAACAAACTTATACATTTAATATTCTTTTGTTAAGTTTTAACCAAATCTATTATTTTACTGTTAAATTTCATCAATAATTTTACAGTTCTCTGACTACTATGTCCTCGGGTTCGATCCCCGGGTTAGATATTATCTGTGTTTTGGTTATAATTCCCGAGTGGTGACCGGGTGTGAAAGAATAGTCCCAATGTTGCTCATGCATGTCGTAAGAGGCGACTAAAATGGGTACCCAGTGCCTGGGGGTATAGCCGGGCACCCTGCCCCTGAGGATTATATCAGGGGACTGGTCCTCCAGGCTGGGGGGTGGGCGTGGTGCTAACAACGCCACCCCGTGAAAAAACCTTGTTACGAAATCTCAAGTAATTCAAATCATTCGGAAAAAATTCTTGAGAAGGCCAGGGCCCACCCAGGGCTGTCGAGCCACTGAAGAAGAAGAAGAAGAATTTTACAGTTACAAATCAAATCCAATTATCAATATAATCACTCAAGGAATTTAAGCTAATTTACATGGCTGTTTTAATAATCAATGAAATTGATCAAACGATATTGTTGTATTGAGACCATCCAGGTATCTTCAGATATTTGCATTTCCACTACGTCAGAGAGTTTCTGAAACCTATGGGAACCAGAAACGCAATGATCCAGTAATAATTACAAAGAGACTCGCAGATATACGTCAAAGTGATTATCCAAGCTCTTTGATTAGTTGCCGTAGCCGTGTAGCCTTGTACCCGACGTGGTCAGCGTGGTCCAATGATTAATTTATTTAAATCCCGCTAGAGGACACTGTTCCACAAAAGTTTTGATATTAATTGGAAAATACTACATATATACACACTGTATACGAAATTGTATATCACCGACACTGTGAAGAATTATTACAATATTTATTTAACAAAGTAAAAAGCACAAAAGGGTTTAATTTAAAAGCTCTAAAACCCTGTATAAAATACGTTCATTTATTGCTCCATATTTTGATATATTGCACATATATTAGACTTAAAGTAAGATGATAACAAAGTTTTGACATCGAGATATCAGACAAGAAACAGTTTGCAAGTTCCAAGTTATATTAATGTTTTTCTTTACTTATTTGATGCAACAATACGTCACTAGTACAGTAACTCGTAGCCAACGTAGAACTGTATACGAGAGTTCAAATCACACGACACGGCAAAACACTGCAACTGTTCGAAGGATAAAGTTCGAAGTAAGTACACAGTTAATATTTTATATCAAACTATTCAAGACTTTTTATAAATTTATATGTAGCACATACTGTTTGAATAGGATACAGTTTTGCAACAATACGGGCAAAAACGGAATCTAAATCAAGACGACATCAGAGAAACGTAAAAATGTCACTTTAAAATGAATCGAACTTTAATCCGATCATGACCGATTAGTATAGAACCGTAACATACATAAATTGAACACACTTTTTGTAAACGAAACAGCATAATCATTTCGTTAAGATTACATCTATAAACAAATGGTGAACTTAAGAAACGTTAAACCGCATCTGTAGTATATTAAAGTCACTTAACAATTTCTCGCCCAAACTATTGTTATAAAACACGGTTTAACAACGCAAGTATTCCCAACTTTATTAAAGTCAGCGTTCGCTGGTAAAGTTTTGCACTTCTGATTTATAGTGAAGTATCGAGCATTATTCTAAATTAGATTAACAAGCATAAAACACGGTAAGAAAGAACAAGCAACTATGGGCAATCTATAAAGTTTAGACATTATTTTGACACCTGATCTGACGTGTGATATAGGAAATATTAAATTACTTTAATAAAATAAAATTGTGTCAAAACTAAAATTAAAATTTGTCTCTTGATAAATGTTTAAATAAATTAGAAAATTAAGTTGATTAAAAGTGGGTGCGTATTTTAATGTCTGTTAATAATTCATTTTAAAATTGCACAATCCGGTTGAATTGTGTAATATTATATTAATTAAATAAAGATAAGGAAAAGATTAAAATTATAAAAAATGTCAAAAGTGAACTTAATTACTTTTGCTCAATTCATTGCGTCTCAACAGAACAAGAACAGGCTTAACGGTGCGACATTTTGAAGATAATTTATCACAGCAGACTTCTTGACGGGTTTTCAAACAGATGAAATGGCAAATGTTTATGCAGACTAAAGGAATAGTGACAACTTTGAAATTCACGAAATCATTGTCACACTCTAAACTACAGACTTAAATCCTGAAGCCCGCTTAAACATATCAGGAATATACGAATGGGGATTGATAGGTTCCCGTGTTTGAGACATTGCCATCTTCTATAACCATCTTTCAAACGACGCTATACAACATTGGTTTCCTTAGCAAAGCTACTTAGCCTTAAGGAGGTACAGGACGTACCGTCAATGCAAAAAGTTTATCTCTCGGTAATACGAAATGCAAAATATGAAGTACATGAGGGACGAGCAAATATTAGGACTGTATCTTTGAAAATGAATTTTTAAACTGCTATTTGCTAGTTAAAATGATTTTTTATGCATATAATAATTTAATAAATGAAAAATTACCTATAATTAATATCAAATTTATATTAATTCAATTTAAATTTAAATTAAATATTTTGAAAAAGGAATAATAAATTTGGCAACGCTTTAAATTTACTTGTGTTGACGCATGCGTGATTTGGTTCTTTGACAAATAAATTGTTATATTTTATAAAATATATATTCCGATTTTGAATTTCCCGCTCAAATTGGGATTTGCAACGTTGTCGGCTTATAACCTACACTTACTGTTTCTTACTGGTTTTATTTAAATATTTTCGTACATAGGTATCCTTTTGATAATTTTCTTTTTGCAATAGTTACAGAAAGTATTATTTTATATACACCTAGTTTTTGAAAGCCGTGTCACCATTTTTTAATAGTTAAAAGTTATATTATGTGGTGAAATTGAGCTATAAATTATGATTTATATGGAAAATGACTATTTTTAATCATGTATAAAAAGAAAACTAGGAACCCTAGATCTTTAAAATTTTAAGACAGCATGTATTTTAACTATTTGTATTGACCCTCCAAATTTTATAACGTTTTCATCATTTACGTCCTATGCCTCCTTAAACGCAGCAACTTATTGATCCATCGTCACATAATAACAATTTTTATAATAATTCAGCACGTTTTGAACTAGCTTTATTGAACATCACAGCCATTTAACAAGGAATTAAAATAAAATACAATAAATGCTTTAATGAGTAGAATACGAGTATTAATGAACATGTAATTCAAACAATACATTCAAACATCTGTCAAATAAACATGTTATTTAGCCGTTACACATTCAAATCCTGATAACAGAAACAGTATTGCCCGATGCGATTCATTGTTTTTAGATATACATACTAATTAGCATATTTCTATATAAAGCTCGTTTCTCATTATGTTCATCGATGGCGTGATGATCATTGGTGACACAAACACAGTCTAGGGGCGGGGCGTATTGTTAATTATAATCCTAGTTTATTTATTCGTCTCATTTGTTTTGATTGATTAATATAGCGTGATCATGATACATATATGGCTGGTTTTGTTTGCATACAAAGAACAGCATATTGCAAAAAGAGATAACATAGTTTCAAGCGCAACTCCGAATTGGGTCCGAGCCCAATCAGTATCAGTCGTATCAATTAGAAAATATTGTAATTATAGAATATTATTATACTGGTACACAATTATGTAAATCAGAATGTTGTTATTCAAACTTGCATTTGTGGGGAATATTAATATTTGGTAGCTATTGATTATGTTAATTATATAATGAATGAATGGTCACACTCATTAGAGAACTCTGTTTAAAATCACAAAAACTAATATATATATAAATATATTTATTATAATAAAATATTTTGATTCAATACTTCTTGATTAAATAAAAAGTACGTCTTGGAAAAGGTGATTAAACATCTCGCAATGTAATCGAATTAGGCATAGATCACACCCATGCGTGCATGTTCATATAATTGTTAAGGTTATCCTGAAATTAATTAGGATCTGCAACTTAGTTTTAAATGAGATGCTTTTCTCCAAATTAAAAAGAAATTTGTATTAAATATAAGTTCAGTTTTCGGTGGATCTTTCATGTGTTAAACTAAATTTAACCACAAAATCTTCAAAAACTAAAGTCAGAAAACTTTTGGTCTGCAGCCGTTGTCATTTCTTCACTGATTTTAGTTGTTGGTTGAGAAGGGTAGCGCAGAATACTTGGGGTATCTTGTCTAGACAAGTCTAAAGTTCTCAACCCCTTCATTCAGACCACCAAGACGCAAAGGGGTAGTTATACAAAGAGAGAAATAGAGAGAGAGGTTTACAGGAGGAGAGAAACACAGAGTTTTTAATGGTTTAGATTAGATTGGGTTTGTTATTTGGTTCACTAGTTTTATACGTTGGATTGGATTATATGGGACTTACTTTAGATTATACTTGGTAAGAAATCATGATATCGTGAAATCATGAAATCGTAAACAGGAGACTAAAATCCTATGTGACAAGGATGTGTTTTGTGTTAGACATGGAGCTCAATGGAGCTCAAGGAGTGGGGAGGAATATGTTAAGTTTATAGGAAGCAGTGAATAGCAACTTGTACGACGGAATACGACGTAGAAGATGGAACAATACAAGATAACTTAAGTATTCACTTAAGACGAACATTTCTCAACCAGTTGTAAGATATTTTGTATTATTTAATGCAATTAAACATACCTGAGAAACTATTTCATTTCAAATTGTTGCAGTTTTACAAGTTATATAGAAAATAAACAAGTTTCATTACTAGTCTTACAGGCAGAAAATTACAATTGAATATATTATAAAAATATACTTGTGCTATTTTCAATGTACTCGTCAGTGGATTAAATATGTTTTTTTTTTGATTGCATTAAGAAACACAGTAGTCAAATTTAAGCGTCCATGCTCTCACTCACTGTGTCGTCCTTTGCGATATTGATTTTTCAATTAAAACGTTTAAACAATTACTATGATAAATTGCATGCTTTGCGATCAATTATTCGGTGACCTAAATCGATTTTACGAATCAATTAAAAATATAAATATGAAAACTGTAGAGCTGTAGAGATTCTGATATTTGAAAAGGTAGACTATATTTCTAATCACTTCATATCATGACCGGGAATTGCCCTAGCTTTAAAAATAAAGACATAATAAATAAGACAAGCTACATCCGGTCTACCGGACTACAGGATCCTCGGTTATCGCGTGATATTAAGGCTATTTAAACTAGGTTAGTGAAACATTTCTGAGTAATGAAATGTACTCGTATATACCTATACCTTATATAATTTGTGCAGGGTGTTTAAAAATAACAAATGACTATCAAATCAAAACTAAGAGGCAGTCTGAAATTTTGTTTGGAAGACGTTTGAAAAAGGGCATGAAATTTGTCGTGAAACATGGGTACATAAGACTTTTCCGCTTATTTATTTTTCAATAAAACAGCAAGCCACTAGAAAAATGGGGCAAACATTTAAGTCCATGTAAACACACCCTATACTTACATTGATTGTACTCTGTGTGAGTGTTATAATGCTTGTTTGCTTAAAGACATAATAATGGTTTGGCACAGTTTAGTATTCGTAGTCGTTCTTCGCGTCAGGCACTCTCCTGCACCATGCAAAACAAATAGAGCTTTAAGTCGAGCTTACCGTTATTCGTTACCCGTTACCCGTACGCTGATGTAGAAGGAACAGAACCGAAGCGTTGTTTATTAGACACTATATTTGTTTTATTTAGTTTAATTTAATTACATTTCTAATCCAACCACTACTATGTTATGAAGCACACAGTTTTATCTAGCACGACATATATGTATGTATAAGGTATTATTCTATCAAAGTATCGTACAATGAACAAACCACGTTAGGAGGGTTTAATTAAGCTCTTGATTAATTATTTAATCTGATTAGTAAATCTCAATAAAATCTGTAATCAGTCTGCAGAATTTGTTCAGCGGTTAATTAAAAATAGATGAAGCCCTTGAAATTGTTCAAAAATTTAGTTAAGTCTGGATTTAATTTGTCGTTGTATTCGAATTTTTCCACGATTTATACAATATTTCATTTCAAATATTCTGACAAACTTCGCAGTGTAGTCATATGTTTTTCTCTTAATGTCGTATTCTAATTATGATTCTATGGTAAACTCAAGTATCATAAGCATCCTGAACGGACGCTTACCGCCCGGTAACGAACAATATTACTAATTATCGTTATTACCGCCGTGGTGCAGCTCCCATCCTCTCTACTTCCCTCACTTCACCACTATTGTACTAGATGTAGTCATACGAAAGCATGTCATATCATCGTGTACCTATACAAACATTCAGCAAACCAAATTGTACCGAATTAGCGTATCATGCGACTCCATCTACCACTAAAATATGAACTAATTATAAGTTATGATGCTTGTATGGTTATAACGTGAGTGACAAAGATAGCAGATAAGTGACCTTTGTTCAGATAGAGAAATAAGATGTATCATTATTGTTGTTAATATAGGAGAGATATTATACCAGTTTCATTTTATAATCAATTAATAATTACTAAATTCTTTTTTATCTAGTCCACCATTTAAGCGCGACTAGAAGCATGTTCTCATGCCGTCTCTGTTGCGCAGTCTACTCGCCAGCAAGTAATTCCGAACTAATAATTCAGAGTACAGTAAGCCATCTTGTCAAAGTTTTCCAACATAAATTGACGGTATTTTCCCAAAGTTAAGACACTTTAGAAACAGCTTGAATATTTAAACTTTTCAATAAAATTTAAATGATTTTAAGACTTGAAAACAACTTGTCTTGATATACCTCTTAACTGTTCTAATCCAATCAGCAATCCAGCTCGTCTCTGATCCTCACTTTCGTATCAAACGATTCGTTTCGTTTTAGAGATTTTTCGTTTTAAATATACGACTAAAATGGAGTCAACTCGAGTCCTCTCTAATGATGTCTACAGACAGTTTCAGATGGTTTAATAAGACCCAGGAGGAGGAATGGAGAGGAGTAAAGGGGGAGAAATCTAATGCCAAGTCACACAGGAATATTACATCTAACTTAATTTGTGACCAAAGTTTCTTTGTTTCATCGATTTTATTTAACAATTCAAACAGTTTTGTTGGCTTCCTTGAATTTTTTATTCTGTTTTCAAGTACCTATTAAGCCATTGCTTTGTTTGTTTTCATTACTTTGATTCTATGTAATTCCATTACAAGGAATGTACGAAGGGAGAGGAAGGGATTTCATTCGATTTTAAGTTCTTTGTGATAAGGATTTGATACAATCTGGTTGCAAATATTATGGAACATTTTAGTAAAAATTTCACAGATTTAAAGTAGCTTAAAGTAATGACGGAGATGGAGACAATAATAAAATAGTAAAGGAAGATAGTCAAGAAAAAATAGTAAAGTAAGAGAGTCTAGAGGAAATATAAAAGATAGAGCGTCTATGCCTGTAATAGACATAAATGGAGAAGTGAAAACGAAGAGAGAAGGCAGGAAGGATAGTGAAAAGATAATAGAGGGTTTGTCGAGAGGAGACAAGGAAGGCAAGAGGTGATAGATGAAGATACAGGCAATAAGGAAGGAGAAGCAAGAAACGGTGTGAATAAAGGAGGAGTAGGGAACATTAAGAGAGAGGATCAAGAAAAGAAGAAACAGAAATTACTATTCTAATAGTTTAAGTTTAGTTTTAACTTTGAATTTATATGAAATGCATTAAGAAATATAATAATGTAGATTGTAAAGCCGAAAGACACACAATTAATATAATAAATCAGTAGCTTGTAAAAAACTACAGAAAACAAACATATTTATATATATACCCAAAGAACCATCAACTACACTCTTCTGGTGGAGTTTAAATATGCCTTGAAGAACAAGCAGGACGATTTAGTCGTAAGCGGGAACGGTAATACCCCTATTATATGTAGCCATTTTTCCACATAAAGTTCACGGACAATTTACTATAAAATACGGAACACCTTATTAAGTTGGCATGTGTGATTAAGGCACAAGACGTTTTGGAACCCTGTTTAAACTTCGGATAGACGTAGACATAGATAGTAGTTTCCCGAGCATGATGGATCCACATCACACAGACACATCCATAGCTATAGCCACAGGACCTGACAGTGTTAAAGAATACCACAAACCAAAGCAATCTATCATTTATTCACACTTTATAAGGGTAAAATATTACGCAACCCCCAACATATATTACATCTTCTTCTTATTCTCCT
Organism: Panorpa germanica; assembly: GCA_963678705.1. Taxonomy (NCBI): domain Eukaryota; kingdom Metazoa; phylum Arthropoda; class Insecta; order Mecoptera; family Panorpidae; genus Panorpa; species Panorpa germanica. The sequence goes on along the minus strand of OY783211.1, from coordinate 5,248,651 downwards.
TCTTCTTCTTAGCATATGAATAACACAGGGATTTTTGAATATAAATGCTCAGGATGTCTATTACAAAATGTAAATTATTTCAAGATTTATTTTAAATTATATTACATTGATTTTTGTATAATAGTTATTTTCTTATATCTATTATATATAGATCTTATTTTATATACTCGCAGAAGTAAACTGTTTGTATTTTAGTAAGGGGCTTTTGCAGTTTATAAAATGATACAACATAAGATAATTGAACATTTTAAATTGACACCTTGTTAATACGACCTTCTAGCAATGGCATACGGTTGAGAAAACTTCATTCTACGCATTTAGTATAGTTGAGAACTTTGCAGACATAATCTACATGTACGTCATTTAATACGAGTATATTTGTACTATTTATTTAGTCCGATATTCATCTACTTCATCAGTTTGGGTTAAGTTTTATTAAAACAAATGTAGCTTGTATTATTATTTTATTTTTTAATGTTTTTGCCATTTGGCACTACATATTTGTGCCTTAACTCATTTATATACATGTCATTGTGCTTAATTCAATTTTGATCACTATTAAATCTAAACATTTTAATTTTTTTCAAACAAAAAATATATATATATATATATAAAATTCCTGCTGTAAAATACTGCTTCGCTCCTCCTGCTTAGCTCCTTCTGCTACTGTCCCTCCTTTTTCTACTCTGCCATTCCTTCTCTTTCCTAGTTTTTTTTATCTATCTCCGCCATCCACCTCTTCCATCCACTTTCGGCACAAATGTAGCTTGTAAATGTCTCGTACCAAAGGCAACAACGTTCATGATGATCACGTCCTATATATTTAATTGTTTTTTCTTGCATGGCCCTCTTAAATGTGTCACTACTCACTAGTCACAGCTTGGTCTTCGTGGAGCTCACAGCTCAATTAACTTATTTTAACGTCAGAGAGTTTTCTAACGAAAGCTATTCACAATGTGATACTAATAGAGTTTTACACCTTAAACTAACTATCGCATCACCGTCGAATTTAGAAGTAATATACTTATATTAATATTGTTACAGTATTGTTATCAACGAGTCCTCATCATCTTAGACTTCCCATTTAGTAGTGCAATATTCAAAAGAACATATTCTGCTATATTCTCAATGACTTAGTAGATGACTTAATTTTAAGATCTAGTGTATTATTAGGATGTCAGATGTAAAATTAATTAACACTTCAGTGAAGTAACATTTAATTACTAATACTAGTTTAAATAAACAATCTATCTTCATTTCAATTCACCCTGTATCTTACAATAGCATTACTGGCATTTATAGGAGTCTAGAACTGAGACAACACAGAACTTTCCTGTTATAGAACGCTCTAGACTTTAGACTTTAGACTCTATCTCTATCTTGAGAGTATTCGCGAAGAGAGTAACAATAAATACAATCGCAGACTCTATTCAACTCCGACTGCATCCGAAGGCACACAGAGATGTTACGCGCCGATGCCACACAAGCACTATTCTCGTGAGTATCTTGGAACTCTCTAGTGTCTCATCGTCTTCAGCTGCACTACTTACACCTGCAGAGTGCAGTGTGCAGTGGCACTAAGCGAAACCCCGGAGGGTTACAGTTGTATCCTCTGCATGATTCAAATGCTTTTGGAAAACCAACAGATTGCAAAATATTGCTGACTTCATAGTAACTAGGATTTTGTTCAAATGTTTGTTGACAGAAAGAAAATTGAATTTTTATATCAGATACTATAAACCTAGTTAATAAAAGTATGAATTGGTAGTCAAATAATCAAGTCAAATCAAAGGATAATACGTTTTTATTTTATTTAACCCTGTTACGGCAGACATAATATTGATATTTTATTGTTCCTTGAAATAGCTGTAAATATTATTTGATATTTTAATATATAAATGTAGAGATTTAAGAGCTGTAAGGTTGGTAACCTTACACAAGGATTGTGATGTCACATGCACTTGAAATGTCTACAACGTTGAATCCCTTTAATAATTAAAGAGACAAAATGACTTTTTTAATTGTTAATATCTCCTAACATATAAGGAGTTATTAAAATATAATTGAACATTTGAGGTTCTAGTAACCCACTTTATCAATATATAGTACACTTTTATAGGAATTAAGACATAGGACACAAGCCCATGGAAGAAATATTCGTAAGATTAATACTAAATCATTATCACACGAATCCGTTGGATTTTGAAAGTATAATTAATATTTATACTTTGTAAAATTCAACTATGTGTTCTTTTGTCTTGTCAAAGAACAGAAATAACAAATTTGTAGAAGATCCCTACATAAATATTCATCATCTAATGCAAATATGTATTATTAGAAAAATTTTAAAATTTAAAATTGTACACTTAAAACACTTTGCACGCGCCACGAATGAATAATGGTGTTATCACAAGATAAAGGAAAATATCTTTCTTATTTCTAGCGTAAGTTAATCCGGTACTTGGAGATCCACCTCAAATTGATGATTATCCAAGAGATGGCAAGACTATTTATAAAAATTTATCATACACTGAAGTAAAATATGGATTTGAAGGAAGAGCCAGAGGTACATACTCTGTGAACTCTCTCTCCTTCTTCTTCTGCAGTCTGAATTCAGTTTTATCAGCATTCCAGTCACACCTTGCCCCTGTCGCATAATAATGTACATTGTTGTCGTGATTATCATGCCAAGGTGTTGGAATTTTGAAATAAAAATGAAAAAGAGAAATAACAAAGGAGAACCGCAGAATCATAATTTGATCAACATTTTCGTACCAGAGGCTATTTGCATTCCTTTTTATAAAACATGTTCAAATTATTTGACGTGAATTCATAAATTACAATTTCCACGTTAGTTTCATCTTATTCATTTGTATATTCATTTGTATATGGTTGTAATTTTCTTGTAATATTTGTAAAAGACATAAAGAATTAAATAGTAACTTTATTTTACTAATTACAAAATTAGCTTTTGAAAAATTACAAAATTCGTCTTTAACTCTGACAGACAAAGTTACAAGAGAGAGCGATTTCAGAACCGCTAGGTGTGGTTTACCATTTTAGTAATCCATTCCACTTAAAATTAATTTAGAAACCAATTTAATAAGTTATTATGAGACTAACAGATCTACAGCAACGGTGATGAAACGAACCACCCTGTATTTCAAGTGCAAATGAAACACCTCGTGCTTCACACGTTTCTATAACATTTACATAATTACCTTGCAATAAAATATATTTTAATTGGTAATTATGCTATTTAATTAATTACAACAAAGCTTGTTTCGTGCCAGGAAATAAACAGCGTTAATAAAATGACCAGTTTAAATTGCGTTTAAATAATTTCACAGCTTTTGATGCAATTGTTAATTATATTAATTAATTACATATTATTTGAATATATAAATATAAGTGATTAATTATGATGGTTTTATTACTAATGTTCATTTAATACATCGTTAAAAGGATCTGCAATATATTTGCGTTGTTTTAATTAGCTGTTGCTTTTGTTTTAATTTTAAATTTCGTGTAATTAGTAACATAGCAAGATACATTTTAATTTGGTTAACCTTGTTTTCTATTTCTTTGCCTTTTACTTTTTTTTATTTTGATCTTCTCTGCTTCCCCATTAGGAATATTCATGGTTACTTCTATTACATCTAACCTTTCTTTTCTTATCTGTATTCTGTTCCATTTCATCAAACCGCAGCCATCGTCGTTTCGTTGTCTTTCATCCTGTGATTCCTCTTCTTCAGAATCGAATTCATCATCTTCCTCTGCTTCCTTATCATCTATATCTTTTTCAACTTCCTGGTCATTCTCTTCTTCATTTTCCTCTTCTTCTTTTTCATTATCACTTAACCATTTTTATAAACGAAATGAAATATCTTTGATTTAGCGTAGTTATTCCGATTCCTCAATTCAAATATTTGTTTCCTGTTGAAAAGATGTGAAATATCTTTTAATAATTGTACATACATTGTCAACCTTGTTGTCAACAGTGAGGTTGACAACAAAGTTGATCGTCTATTGGTCCCTTAACAACAATATTAAAAACCAACAACTAAAACAACTTAACATCCTCTGATTATATTATAATAAATACCCATGGTTGTTTACCAACAAATAAATTGGTGTTCCATGGTGATAACATTTTAATAGGATCAAACGTAATAAATTATGCAAATTCCTTATTCTTGTTACATACATAATAATCCTGTTAAATTTCCAAATAATTAGCTTTCTGGAACACCCTGCTAATAACTGCTTATTCCTACTCCCAGTCCCAGTCCTAGTTCTATAATAGGACTTGTATTCCATTCGATTCCCATATTATACGTACATTGCCTTTAGATTCGGGTTCCAGATTACATTCCTATTTGCATATATTTTGTAGAGGCTTACAGTACACGAAGCTCCCACACACTGTCACTGTCGCTGCCGTCTTATATACACATATTATTGTTCGTCAAATAATTTGACGATTTAATTGCATGACTTAGCACCTATAAACTTACGTACTATCTTTAATGACTCATCTGTGTAATTGTCATGTTATCTGCTCCTCTTGAGGTACTTTGTTTTACACTCTTGGATTTGTCAAACGTTGAGTGGAAGGGTGAAGAGGGAGGATCTGGTAAAATACTACTTAATTTATAATCATGAGTAATTTCTATATATAGGTGTCTTCACCCGTATTTCTGTATTTATATTTTCTCTAGTTGATAGACATAGCAAAAGGTATATAGTAGTACATGCTCAAAACTTGCGTTTAAAGGAAGTAGTTTGCACCAAAAATGTGGCCAAATAGTGTCCTACTAATACTAATAACCTCTAAGTACGAGGCGTGTTTTTTAAGTAAGTACCGTTTTGGAATTAAAAAAGACGTGCAAAGATATCGCAATAACTTTATTTTTACATGAAAGCCTGTACCTTAATCTACTTTTCTACAGCCATTACAGTCTGATTCTTCATTGTATACGTTGTTTACTGAGTGTTTAAGATGCCTCCGACAATCGTGAGTCCCGCCGAGTGTGAAGTACGGGCTGTTATACGATTTCTTAGTGCTAAAGGCGTAAAACCGATCGATATTCATCGTGAGATCTGTGAAGTTTACGGACAAAACATTATGAGTGATGGAATGGTAAGGAAATGGGTGAGAGCATTTAAAGATGGCCGCACAAATGTGCATGATGAAAAAAGACAAAACAGTTGTGATACAGTGGTTAACAAGTCAGGCGGCAGAATTTTATGAGGAGGGTATTCAAAAACTGGTGCCACGTTATGACAAGTGCCTCAATATTCACGGAAATTATGTAGAAAAGTAGATTAAGGTACAGGCTTTCATGTAAAAATAAAATTATTGCGATATCTTTGCACGTTTTTTTTTAATTCCAAAACGGTACTCACTTAAAAAACACGCCTCGTATAAAGTAGTGTTGTTTAGGGATTTCTAGAGGAAGTCTTATTTTGATAATTCAGGAACAGATGTCATTGAAGTATTTTATGTAGATAATCATAGAGCCTCAGACTTATGTACCAGAGATAATTAATAATACAAAATAAATGAATAGTTCAGAAATACAAAATACGTTAATTTTTAAATGATAGAAGCACCTGCACACGTAGCGTATGTCTAGGTATGCTTTATTCATTGTTATTTCATATAACCTCCTCCTCCTTCTCCCACTCCCTATTTATGTCTTCAGAACGTGACATTTTGAGTGCATAACGAGGTAGATAATGTCTCGTAGATTTCTGCGTGAGATTCGAATAAACTCAACTTGAGACTCTTTCAAGAGTACTTTGAAATAATGATGAACTCGTAATATAGTCTTTGAAGAAACAATTTTCAAATTTACATAATCAGTGAAAGGAAATTGTCTTTCATATGCTACATTCAGAATATAATAAATCTGATTTTCTATTCTGAATTTCCACAATTCTCTTCAATAATATATTTTACATATAATATTTAAATAAGGTAGATTTTTCTTCAATAAATATGTTCGGTATTATGTTCTTACTAGTGTATTCATAGAATTGTAATATTTAACATATTCTGAAGTGGAGTTTATGTCGGTTTAGACTTCATCTATTTAATTTCAAAGTAATCTCAACCATCGCTGATTGGCTGCATCGTACAAGTTATAGACAAAGCTACTAACAGTTTTAGACAGTACTTGACATAAACGAGAATAGTTATCATAAACTGCCACAAAACTTTAAAGATTAGAATGCCATCGCCATCGCCCATCGCCCGTCGCCTTCCACAACACGAACTTGCAAAGGATATTAGGTGGATTCAGCCGCAACGAGGGCTGAAAATGATGCCGCAATTTAGCTAGGAGATAGAGGAGCATTGAGTAGGCGTGATAAAAACCTGCTAAAAGGTGGAAATATATCCAGGCCCAAATGGATTACAGAGATAAAAAGGATCTAAATATACGTATAGTGAACTTAGAGGTAAAATTACGGGTATGGCCCCCCATAATCCGTTAATTTACGTTCTTAAGATACGGATAGTATACTGACTTAAGGAAACACTTTTTTGAAAATTATTAAGGAACTAAAATAAACAGAAGCATTAAAATATCATGAGATTATATCCACATTAAGAAAAAATACATCTCTGGTAATACCACTTTATATATTACGTATTGGGGCCGTGCTGAGTGCATAGCGCGAATAAATCGTACACTAATGGCGGCTTTTTTAAGATTATAGCAAAACAGATAAATAAGATTTTTTATTTTTATTAACATTGTATTCGTATGTAAAATATAATTAAATAAATTAAGTTTTCATTTTTTTTTTTGAGTTAGTGTCTTATTCTGTATGTCATTTCATTTCACACACGTCACATGAACTTTCAGCCGCCCCAAACGATGCGTTGAACGTTTGATTCAAACGTGTAGTCAAATATTGGAAGATTGACATGGCAAGTTTCCTACTACACGGTGGAACGAATGTTTGATCCGAATGATTTATTTATTTTATTAATTTGTTTAAATTATTAATTTAACACTGACACAAAAAACATCAATAATTGATAATTTTAAATAAAAATTGAACATCTTGAACACTAAATTTACATTTAACTCTTTTACTATTTAATGTCAACAGGACCACCTTTAGCTCCTAAGTTATTTGGCGCTGCAGTCGCGCACGGTACCCATAGATTATTTACTATTCCCTAATATCATCAGGTCCAATTACGCGATGTCTGCGATTACGCTGAAATTTACAATGGGATGGAGTAGATAATTCAATTACACATAACAATACAACTCCAATACAAGAGCGTAAACGTAACTTGAGGAATTACGATAATTAGGGCAGATTGTAGAGATTTTCAATGTTTCCCTCGGATTCGAGGGTTGTCAACAACCCTTTGGTTTACATTTAAATTATTATAGACTCGTCAAATGAGATGCAAATGTTTTCCCTTACCCTTGTAATGGATTGGTGCAATAAATCTGTGGACATCACCCCCCTCGCACTCCCACCGCGTGATAAAAACACACAATGTCGAAGGAGACATCATCATTTAAGGTTTTGTTTCAGACTTCAAAAATATATATTTTTATTTAATATAATTGATTAATAAAATAAAACCTTTTTATGTTTATTTAAACAAAATTTTATTTAAATAAAACTGAATTATTATTTCTGTTAAAAACTAAATTCAATTACAAAATCCAAACTTCGGAGGAATCGTCTCTAGGAATATGCTGGGTTTGCCAACAAATCGATACTTATATTAGTACAAGTACTCCTTTAAAATGACTGTCATTGTGACACTAAATAATAACGACATGGTTATAGAAATACAGTCATTGTAATTATCAGATAATTATATATAATTATTTTATTAAAAGCTGTTATTACATATTTTAATAATAATATTGTTTTTCACTTGTGAATGCGTAAGCTTGTTGTATACCAACGTTTTAAAATTCTTTCATATTTCAAATAATTTTAATCGAATTACTTTTGAACATTATTCTCGAAATGGTTTAATTTCCTCTTGACATTTCGTGGTTAATATCTCGTAGCACCGTAGCCGCGTAGCCTCGTAACCCCACTACGGAACGCAATATATAATAAGTTCTTCTGCTGTCAGTTGACATATTTACAATCAAATTGAAATATGACTGTCAAATGCAGAGACACATGTTATGTAAACGGAATATCTGATGGATTGATAACGAACAAAAAATGCTGATAAGAATCCTGGGAGATGAGAAAAACAACAAACACAATGTAAATTCAACCGTCTTTAAAGTATGAAGGAATGCTTTATGAAGCGTTATGCTAATGCTGGCTTTTTTTAGGGATTTGTCTTTCCAGGAAATAATGGAAATAGCTTTGTCAATAAATACGAGTAAAATGAAAATAGGACAAGACAGGCAAATAAGAAACTCTCGTCTTTTGAAGATTCGATGTTGTCGTTTATTTTTTCTTTGTAACACCTAGAAAGCTTCTTTCCATACTAGCCAGCTTCTATTTTTATGTGTTGACGTATTTTAATTTTAATTTACTTAGCACGCATGCGTCGTGCGTCAGTAGTATTTATTTTGACAATGTCGTTTGTGAAAAGTGTCTCCTTTTAATAATCAGATCTTCGTAAGAATGCCACTACATTTACGTATGTTTTAAACACACGACAACCTTACACTGACCACCCATAGTTTTCCAAAGCTTCACATATGGAGACAAATGTAATTTGAATTTGATAATTTTAAAACGTCAAAGTAATTGATTTAAAAATCCATAAAATCTTTTACTTAATTTAAAATTTTCTCTGAAATACATTTTAGCATAAAACAATTAAATTACATTTTGTAGACGTTGTAAAAACAACGAGATTTAAATTAAAAATAAAGCTACATTGAGTAAAGCTACAACCACCGTACTCTACACACTACTAACACACGCTACACATATCCTACGGTACACAATGTCACTTTGTCATACAATGTTGCTTGACGCGTTTTCTAAATGTAAAAAAATAGAAATAGCCTGTCTAGCCTGGAGCCTGATGAAAGTATTAGCTTGCTACGTGATATTTATTTTCAAATCAATTTTCCATGTTTTTCTTTTATTTATGTACAGGGTGGAACATAATAATATAAGGCAAGATTTTCATATATTATTCAGGCGTTATTATAAACATATATTTGTTTAACAATTCCAAAATTGTGGTCGTTCAATCTTTGTACGACAAAGTCATAATCTCATATTTAATATTAAAAATTGTATTACATTTTAAAAGTTATTATTGTCTTGCTTCTCTCTTCACTTTCTTTCCTTGCCTTCTATGTTCTTTCTTCCTTATTTCTGTCACATATCTTCTTCACATCCTCTCTCTGTGAGCTCCTCCTTTTTTCATTTTTCCTTCACCTCCCGCATATTCAGTATACTCTCTCCTCTGTGTCCATCCAATACTTTCTTGCTCTCTCATTCTAATATTCTAATATGTCTGTACATCTAGATACTTCAGCATCCTCCTCTTCCAATCGTTTATACTTCGTATTGTAATTTGCTTCCTCTATCTTCTAAATTCTTTCCTGCTGTTACACTTCTATATCCACTTCCATATTCTCTCGTTGTTTTTCTATCTCCTCAACCGCCAGCCCACTTCCTTATTTTAATATATTAAATTAGGAATAAGATATATTCCGTGGCACCCTGTACTAAATATACAACAGACAAACGTGTGTTACTATATACAACATATTTATAAATAAGTAATATTTTTCTCTATTTTATATTTATAGCATTGGACACGTTTTTAAGTTATTTTTCTTAACATAAATTGGACATGCTAGAACTCCAGTACGTTTCCTAGGAAGTAGAACCTGGAACTATCGTATTTGTGTTTTTTGCTTACACTACACACTCGTAAATATAAATCTGTCAGAGTTTTTATTGATTTCATAAAATAGTAATACATTTTATTGCAACTTTTATCTTTTCATAAAGTGACTTGTATTTTAAATTAAGCGGATTGGTCGTGAATCGTCGGCGTGTGTTCTCTGGGTCCCGTTGGTTATATTGCCAACAACACCGACAGGGGAACAACAACTAAATCTATTTAATAGGGTTATGGTTCTGTTTGTACCACAATATATTATGAACACACTATGGGAACCACCTTTGCGTCTGTAGCCGCTAGCTTCAAACGTAGACTCTGAATTGTTGATGTCCTGGTGTCCTGGTGTAGCCATGCTTTGTGGTTTAATAATTCACCTACTAAGATCCTTGGCAAAGCTGACTTTATGTGTAGGCTTATCCATCGCGTACCGCATTAAGATATTCGAGGCCTCCTGTTTAAGGTAAGCGTTCACGAGTTCGTATGACAGGCATTGGTTTTAACGTCCCATGCACTGATATGATTCGGCACGGATCAGTGAACACGCTTTTGTGAGGAACAGTACAAAGAATACTTTATACGATACATGCAGTGCGAACCATTGAACGCTTACCTTGCATATTGCGATTGTGTGACGAATATTGTACTTAACGAATCGTTGTATGGTTTGTGCTCAGTGACGTAGCTAGGTAACCAAAGGCCCCGGTGCAAAAAAAAACTGGGGCCTTAACTCAACTGTTTAGGTTTTATCAAGTAATATATATATATATATATATATATACTAGCTTTTACCCCCGTCGCAAGCGACGTTTGTTTTTTGTGAGTGGCTTGAATTTCAAGTCAAAATTTAATTTTTAAATTGAAATAATAAATAAACTCGTCCTATATTGATTTAACATTTAATAACAATTAATTTTTCATCCAAACTGACTAAGAAAATACATTTTTTATATCAAAATAAAAAATATTTTGAATTTATGCGATATTTGAACAACTTTTTTTCAAAATTTGGGATTTTCTTTTCGATTCGTAAATAAGTTGCCAAGGTTAGCCTATATACAAAATTTCAACTTTCTAGCACAATTTTTACTCTCGGCAAATACTGCCCCCGTGCCCCCCAATAAAATTTTGAAATTTTGAATTTTTTTTTATTAATAATATACTTAATTATTCTACAATCCAGAATGTGAACTTTCTCCAAAGTTCCCTACCGGGCCCCCGAATTTCTTCAACCCCCCCTTTTTCAATTTTTGAATTTCTACTTTTTGAGAAATGTCAGCATTAAGTACCTTAATACACATGCAAAATTTCAACTTTCTATCTTTTACGACTTAAAAGTAATGCAGCAAAAAAGGGATCACTTTTTTCCAGTTTTTCCAAAATTACGGGTTTCCAGGAAATTCAGGGAAAAATCCAGGGACGCCAAAAGTCTTAGAATTTTTTTCTCTACGAAATAGGAAATTTTTAAAAACTTCCCTGGAGCCGTTTTCGAGATGCCATACAAAATTCGAACCAAACATATAAGAATATAAGAATATAAGACTATAAGAATATAAATATACTAGCTTTTAACCCCGTCGCAAGCGACGTTTGTTTTTTGTGAGTGGCTTGAATTTCAAGTCTAAATTTAATTCCATTTTTTAATTGATATAATAAACTCGTCCTATATTTATTTAACATTTAATAACAATTAATTTTTCATACAAACTGACTAAGAAAATACATTTTTTATATCAAAATAAAAAATATTTTGAATTTATGCGATATTTGAACAACTTTTTTTCAAAATTTGGGATTTTTTTTCGATTCGTAAATAACTTACCAAGGTTAGGCTATATACAAAATTTTAACTTTCTAGCACAATTTTTAATCGGCAAATATTGCCCTCGTGCCCCCCAATAAAATTTTTAAATTTTGAATTTTTTTTTTATTAATAATATACTTAATTATTCTAGAATTCAGAAAATGAATTTTCTCCAAAGTTCCTTGCCGGGCCCCCGAATTTCTTTAACCCCCCCCTTTTTCAATTTTTGAATTTCTAATTTTTGAGAAATGTCAGCATTGAATACCTTAATACACATGCAAAATTTCAACTTTCTATCTTATACGAATTAAAAGTAATACAGCAAAAAAGGGATCACTTTTTTTCCAGTTTTTCCAAAATTACGGGTTTCCAGGAAATTCAGGGAAAAATCCGGGTACGCCAAAAGTCTTAGAATTTTTTTCTCTACAAAATAGGAAATTTTTAAAAACTTCCCTGGAGCCGTTTTCGAGATGCCATACAAAATTCGAACCAAACATATAAAGACATAAACATATAAGAATATAAATATACAGCTGGGACATTATAATATACTTGAGTTTACCTCCGTCGCAATGCGACGTCTTTTTGGTGTGTATCATTTGAATCCAATAAAATAATTCGTAATTAAATTTCATATTTCACTGTTCTATTTTTAAATTGAAATAATAAATAAACTCGCACAATTACATTGACACATATAAATTGACTAAAAAATATATTTTTTTTATCAAAATAAAAAATATTTTCAATTTATGCGTTATTTGACCAATTTTTTTTCAAAATTTGGAATTTTTTTTTTCGATTCGTAAATAACTTACCAAGGTTAGGCTATATACAAAATTTCAACTTTCTAGCACAATTTTTATTCTCGGAAAATACTGCCCTTGTGCCCCCAAATAAAATTTTGAAATTTGGATTTTTTTTTCATTAATAATATACTTAATTATTCTAGAATTCAGAATATGAACTTTCTCCAAAGTTTCCTACCGGGCCCCCGAATTTTTTTAACCCCCCCTTTTTCAATTTTTGAATTTCTAATTTTTGAGAAATATTAGCCTTAAAAAGCTTAATACACATGCAAAATTTCAACTTTCTATCTTTTACGACTTAAAAGTAATACAGCAAAAAAGGGATCACTTTTTTTCCAGTTTTTCCATAATTACGGGTTTCCAGGAAATTCAGGGAAAAATCCAGGGACGCCAAAAGTCTTAGAATTTTTTTCTCTACGAAATAGGAAATTTTTAAAAACTTCCCTGGAGCCGTTTTCGAGCTACCATACGAATCGCGTAAACATATAAGAATATAAACATATAAGAAAACAAACATACACCTCGGACATTATAATATAGGACACCTGGGACATTATAATATACTAGCTTTTACCCCCGTCGCAAGCGACGTCTGTCTTTTGTGTGTGGCTTTAATTTCATGTCAAATTTAAATTCCATAGAGTTTACCCCCATCGCAATGCGTCATCTTTTTTGCGTGTATGATTTGAATCCAATAAAATAATTCGTAATTACATTTCATATTTAATTCTATTTTTAAATTGAAATAATAAATAAACTCGCGCACATCACATTGACACATATAAATTGACTAAAAAAATATTTTTTTTTTATCAAAATAAAAAATATTTTCAATTTATGCGTTATTTGACCAACTTTTTTTCAAAATTTGGGATTTTTTTTTTCGATTCGTAAATAAGTTACCAAGGTTAGCCTATATACAAAATTTCAACTTTCTAGCACAATTTTTACTCTCGTCAAATACTGCCCCCCGTGCCCCCAAACAAAATTTTGAAATTTTGAAATTTTTTTTATTAATAATATACTTAATTATTCTAGAATCCAGAATATGAACTTTCTCAAAAGTTCCCTACCGGGTCCACGAATTTCGTGAACCCCCCCTTTTTCAATTTTTGAATTTTTAATTTTTGAGAAATGTCAGCATTGAATACCTTAATACACATGCAAAATTTCAACTTTCTATCTTTTACGAATTAAAAGTAAAACAGCAAAAAAGGGTTTACTTTTTTCCAGTTTTTCCAAAATTACGGGTTTCCAGGAAATTCAGGGAAAAATCCGGGGACGCCAAAAGTCTTAGAATTTTTTTCTCTACGAAATAGGAAATTTTCAAAAACTTCAAATTTCTTTTCAAATACAAAATTCGAACCAAACATATAAACATAGAAACATAGAAACATATAAACATATAAGAATACTAGCTGTCCCGGCCACGCGTTGCTGTGCCTAACGTTTTTGTCATATTACATTACATAGCGCCATCTATTGAATATTTACTCAATCTAGAAAACTATATAGAAAACAACTACAAAATGAAACTGTGTTTAAAAAGTAATATTACGATGATAATTGTATCGCATAAACAAATTAGCGCTGCATTCAACCGTTCAGTAGGGAGCCGACCGCGCGAGTGAGCCGCGCGGCATGGTATCTCGTTGAGCTACACCCCCCTCCCGGCTTGCCCGCAAGCACCGCCTCTCTCCCGCCGCACCGGCCAGCGCAGAGAGCGAGTTGGTTTTGTTTCGGAGTTATTTATCATTATTTATCATTGTAATCTTTAAAGTTTTTTGTTGAAATTAAGTTATGTCAAAGACAATTTTATTCACAATGAAGTACTCTTAACCAACAACATATTTATTTGAATAATGATTAATATTATTATGTTGATACAACTTAAACAAATTATTTCGACCAAATTAGGTACCATAAAAACGGTTTTTGTGAGTTAATCTTAAAAGATAGACATATACTATCGCAAACTGTTTTTTAGATCATTAAAAGAGCTATTATTCTTTAATACATATTTTTTGTGTATTTCGAACCGTTTTCACGGCGCACGCAACGGAAGGCTTCAAAGATGAAATAATTTCTCCGTTTTTTACACATTTACCACTATATCTTTGCTCCTATTGGTCGTAGCGTGATGTTATATAGCCTATAGCCTTCCTCGATAACTGGACTATCCAACACAAAAAGAATTATTCAATTCGAACCAGTAGTTACTAATTACATTAAATATTTTAATTAGCAACTTCACTTGAATAACACAATTATAACACAAAATAACGAAATACTTTTTCAAATTGATCGTAGCACTATCTGTCGGGACAAACTAAAATTAAAATAGAATAATATTGAATGCGATGATAGCGCCGTCCGCCGGATCTAATGTAAAACATTCCAAAATCAACAACTCCTTATAAATAAGAAATTAATTGAAAAAACATTTTCCAGTAGACCAAACTGTAAATCTAAACCATTCTCGAATCTCCACGAACACACACAAAAAATTTCATCAAAATTGGTCCAGTCGTTTAGGAGGAGTTCAGTCACATACACACGCACACAAGAAATATATATATTAAGATAAATAAACACTTGGAACATTATAATATAGGATGATATATATATATATATATATATATATACATATATATATATATATATATATATATATATATATATATATATATATATATATATATATATATTACTTGAGGGCCCCCTGAGCTTGACTCAAAATATATATCTAAGTGAATTTATTTAAAAATTCTAGGCCAGTAAATTTTGAATTTGGCGCGTATATCTCTATATAAGAATTTGACACAAGAGTTAAAATAATGAAACTGCACCTGCCCCTTACACCTCTCTTTCCACACTATCAGCACCCAATCGACAATGGTTTGTCGTTCAAGTTTCGACTTGCAAACGAATCAAATATTTTTTTAAATTCAAATAAGTACGTAGTCCTAGTTATTCTATTAGATTGATCTGGAAACTATATTCATCTCTTTTCTTCAACTGACAATCATTATTCAGTCGAATATGTCTCAGACTCGTGTTTATCTGCAAGACAACCACCGACCTAACCCTAACATTAAATACAATTGTTTACTTTATAAATATTTTTAAAATAATATTGCTGTCTCTTTTTTTACATATAAAAATATTATATAAAACTATGCACTGCTCTAACACATTATAAAAATATTTCTTTAAAATGAAACATTTGCAAAATAATGAATATAACTTGATAGTGCACGTGTTCAAATATAAACAAAACACTGATGCGTTGCCATAGTTACATAAATTATTTACTTTATAAATGTTTTTGAAATAATATTGCTGTCTCTTTTTTTACATATAAAAATATTATATAAAACTATGCACTACTCTAACACATTATAAAAATATTTCTTTAAAATGAAACATTTGCAAAATAATGAATATAACTTGATAGTGCACGTGTTCAAATATAAACAAAACACTGATGCGTTGCCATAGTTACATAAATTATTTACTTTATAAATATTTTTGAAATAATATTGCTGTCTCTTTCTTTTACATATAAAACACTTAAATGAAACTAAGCACTGCTTTAACACATTACAATAATTTTTCTCTAAAAATAAACATTTCAAAATAATTAATAGAACTTGATATGACTTACCGGTCATTGATCTCTGACCGACAGTACTACCTTAAATTCGTGTTGCAACCTATTTTATTTACATTCCAAAGATTGGAGAATTTTTAGCTAGTACAATATGAGGTTTGCTGGTCTCGGTCCGAGGGCCCCCTGAGCTTGAGGGCCCCGGTGCCCAGCCCAGACTGGCCCATACCTAGCTACGCCAGTGTTTGTGCTTTACCCATTTTCAATCTATCTGATAGCTTTTCTTGTGATACACAATTTTGTACCAAAAGTATATGTCTTACATGGTTTAAAACATGGCCTTGCTTTGTTTTAAATGGCATCATCTTCAAAAAAGTCTTTTCAGAGTTTCTGTTAGCATATTAAAATATTTTTTTAAGTAAAAACAAAGAGTAATATTTCAAAATTGTTCAACTTTCATATACGTACTCTCTTATGGAATACTTTTGTACGATATTATTATGATAACCAAGTATACTTTTTATTTATTTTTTGTTCAAACATTGTAAATGTATATTATTATATTATGCAGTAGTTTTTTCCTCTATATTATTATAAATACGACAGCTCACAGACAGCATCGTAGCTAAGCATTTGAGCATCTCAGTGTCTGAACATCTTAGCTCTTACCGACTTGCACCTAGCTACCACTTCAGGTGTATATATTACTGTCAAGAAATGTGTTAGGAACAAAATTGATGCAAATTCAGATTACCGCTGTTGCCACTTGCCGCCATTGCTACTAAGAATATCTTCTTGAAATGTTTTTGTCTATGAAGTTACAAGTCATTTCAATATCTTATGCGTCGTCCATACCAAATAAGAAAATAATCTTATATTATATTCATTATATTTTTTAATTTATAGCTTCATTTCGTTCCCCTACGTCACATGACATAGCTTTATCTATTATTTACATCACTACTCTGACCTATCTAACGATTCTAGTACTCGTACATGGAAAATATTCAATAATATAAATGATATACGAACGCTACTTATTCAACAGCAAACGACACTGACTTGTAACTTCAATGATTCTCACCGTTCAGACACACCAGCGTCCCAGCTCCCCAGCGACCCTCTCAGCAGACACCTTCAATTTATATAAAGTCAAGTCAAGGGCTTCCACTGGGAAGATGGATTTCTTCAACAAGTATATCTAAGTATAATATATACGTGTGTGGCAGCCACACATGAAGACATCCGTATACCATATATGAGTATATAGATTATAAAAATATGTAGAAAAGAAAAATTTGATTTTTATATGATGCTATTATTAAAGTTGACATCTTAAATTCGTTATAATAAATCAAAAATAATTCGTATCAAACTATTTACATATGAAATAGTTTTTTGCAGTGTGAAACTTATATCCGGGCGAGTCATGCTCTTTTGTCCATTTTTCTAACAACGTTATTTTCATTCAATATCGACTTTATTATGTTGTAAATAGAATGGTATTTTGATATATATTTTATTGAATGCTACTAGTATTCGAATGCCTCTTTCTTAGGCTAATGCTGCACTGCAAAAAGGAAGTGCAACGCCGAAATAAATCCGTAGTCTGTTCTTAGAATCAGGCTAACGCATACGTATTCTAACTGCATGCTATTAGTTATTAAATCTATAAAGTTTAAAGAAAAATAAAGTTAAGATATTAAGAACAAGTTGCAGAAGTTTCTGTTGTAGCTCATGTCTGAATTATTTATTACACTGTGAATTAAAAATTGATTAAAAGTTTCTAAAACTCAACAAACTCTACAGTTTACATCGAGTCTTCTTGGTGGGCGCACGTATTTACAATAAACAAAACAATAAAATAAATAGTGATCTTTTTTTTTGCAAATTATAATATTTTTTTTTCGTGATTTATTTTTTTTTTAAATTATAATTTATATTATTATTAAGTGTTATTAATAAGAAGTGAAGTAACTTCTATTTAATTATCACTGGTTAATTAACAATATGGATATGGAGGTTGAACCTCCCGATAAAAATCCGATCAATAAAAACAACTCTGTGACTAACAAAGCATTTCCTACAGATAAAACATCCAGTGATATAACAGAAAACTTAAATAACAATAGTGACAATGTTAAAAAAATATTTAATAATTTATACAACACAGAAACAAAATATGACTCGTATAAAGTAATGATAGTTAAAAATAATAGTGATGGAAATACATTTTTTAGTTCTCTTAAATTAGCAGAAATAATATGTAAAATTAGCAATAAATCTAATATAATAGAAATTAAAAAAGTGGGAAGAAATAGAGTAATAGTTCAATGTGCTAATGCAGTACTAGCTAACGAAATTACCAAATCAACATTGCTGAAAAACAATGGGTATGAAGCGTTTATCCCATTTTACTGGTGCACAAAAGTTGCTATTATAAAAGGTGTTGATATTGAATATTCTGAAGATACAATTTTAAATAATATAGAGTGTCCACCTTTTAAAGTAACGAGAGTGCAAAGGTTAAATCGAAAACTAAGAGTTGACGGAGCTATTAAATATGAACCCAGTACAACAGTGAAATTATTCTTTGAAGGACTTGCTATTCCTGCTTATGTTTACATGTGGAGAGTGAGACGAGCATGTGAACCATTTGTACAACAGACGATACAATGTTATAATTGTTTTAAATTTGGACATGCAGCCACAAAATGTAGAGCAAAAGTAGCAAAATGTAAATTCTGCGGAAGTGAAGATCATATACGTACTGCATGCACATCTCCTAATCCGACATGCATAAATTGTAAACTTAACCACGAGGCTACAGACAATGAATGTCCTGAAAAAAAAAGACAAATCAAGATAAAAGATCTCATGGCCCAACACAATCTCAGTTTTTATGAAGCAAAATTAGAATTAACAGAAAAAAATACAGACTATTTATACTCAGTAAGAACTCAAAACTCTTTTGAAGCTCTAAACTACAATGAGACTTTTCCCAATATAACTAATAAATACAATAGTATCAACATAATTCCAACATACAAACCAAACCCTTTAACCAGAAGAACTAATACCAGAGTGAATAAATCAAATACAGGTAACTCGTTACAAAGATCTTACAGTCAACCACAACCTACGACATCCACTAAAGAACCAATTCCAAAAAGAAGAAGAGAAGAAAAGAAACCTAACAATGAAGAAAGCGACACATACCTTAAGATAACTAATCAAGGAAAAAACAGAAAGCAAATCAACCAAGAGACACCTGATATTACAATGGAAAACAATGATAATGATACCTGCTATACATCAATATATAATAAAAATAATGATGACAAAATTAAAAATACAAACAAAGACCCAAATATTACATCCCAATCCCTTAGAAGCTACAAGAAACAAATATCTAGTGTACAATGGCCAAACTCGTAAGAAAACATCGATATATAAATTAAGTTTATTTTTTAAAAATCTATTCACATCACTAAACCTAATCGTTTAATAAATTTACTAAAATATTAAATCAACAATAATTATATAAACGGAGAGAAAAAAAAATAAAATAAAATATATAAATAAATCTAACAACAAGACCAAGGACAGATATAAAAATCAATAATTAATTAAAACAGTTAAAATGATAAATTTTATTCAATGGAATTGCAGAGGAGTCAGATATATTAAAGAGGAACTACAACATATGTTACAGAAGCATAACATACATATATGCATACTATCAGAAACGTTTTTAACAAAAAATATCAATTTCAACATCAAAGGTTATTTTATTGAAAGAGAAGATAGGATACAGAATACAAATTATAATCCCCACGGGGGTGTTGCTATCTTGATCCATAAATCTATAAAATATAAACGAGTAATGCTAAATAACCCATTTAATTCGGTCGAAATAGTTGGAATAATTTTAACACATAACGAAACTGATGTAATATGTATTTTATCAATCTATGCTAAACCGAATCATAAACTATCTAATTCTAATTGGTCACAGATAAAACAACAAATAGATGTTCCTGTTATACTTGCTGGAGATTTTAACGCGACTAATCTTGCTTGGGATATAAATTGTCCAGGTAGTCAGTATGAAGGTAACGAATTGTTAGATTTCATAGAAAACGAAAATCTAAATATTATCAACGATGATAAATCAACTAGAGTAAGCAATCTCAGTACAAGGGACAGTATATTGGATCTCACATTGGTATCAATGACGTTAACACAACAAATTACTTCGTGGCAAGTTCTTGCAGATAGCTTAGGTAGTGATCACTACCCAATTTTTTTCTGTTTGAATAACTATAATAAAGACCGTTACCGTACATCTGAATATTTAACGAGGAGAAATTTCCGAAAAGCAGATTGGGAGAAATATAGCCTTGAAATAGAAAGCAGAATTTCAAACCTTAGCACAAATGGAATCGCAAGTAATCCACAAGATGTTGAAAACAAATACAACCAATTTAGAGATGTTATTAATAATTCGGCAGACATACATATCCCATCTACCAGATTGTATAATATAACTCCTAATAAAATAAAACCGTCTTGGTGGGACACTGAGTGCAATAAAATGATAGCTCAAAGAAAATTAGCACTAACTATTTTTAATAAAAACATGACAATGGCGAATTATTTAAATTATAAAAAACATCAAGCTAAAACCAGACGATATTTTAGAGCCAGGAAAAAAATAGAATGGCAAAATTTCTGCGAGAATTTAAACCCAAACACAACAACCAACATTGTCTGGAATAATATAAGAAAAATTAACAATAAAAGCTATAGTACTAAAAGGATAAGTGATAATGAAAATTTAATAGAAGAATTCATTAAAAAAAAATTTCCACAGAACAACAATTTAAATATTACTAACACCACCATCGTAAAAGATAATTTTCTAGATAATAACATAAATAAAAATGAAGTAAAATTCGCGTTAAATCATAATAAAAACAGTAGCACAGGATTTGATAGAATAAATTACAAAATGATACAAAACTTACCTGACAATGCAATAAATCATCTTACACAAATATACAATTTGTCATTAAACACTGCTGATATACCATTAGACTGGAAAAAACATATCGTTGTTCCTATATTAAAAACAGGAAAAGATCCAAACAAAGAAGAATCATTCAGACCAATTACTTTACTATCATGTATGGGCAAAACTATGGAATCCATCATCAAAAACAGACTGGAGTGGTATCTCGAACATCATAAAAGATTACCTGAGTTACAATTTGCTTTTAGAAAAACAAGAAGTACACAGCATAACTTAAACATATTGAATATCGATATTCAAAGAACATACAGTAAAAATCATTATATGATAGCTGCTTTCATTGACATTGAAGCTGCTTATGACAATGTTAATCTAAAAATATTAAAAGAAAAAGTAGAAAACATAGGTATATCTTCCAAAATATCCAACTGGATTATAAACTACTTCCAAAATAGAGAAATAACAGTTAGATACAATAATAAGTTAACTGGTCCTATACTATGTAATCACGGAATTCCACAAGGCTCAATATTATCTCCCTTATTATTCAACATATACACAGAAAAGTTAACAACATTATCAGATAACAACACAACAGTACTGATGTATGCAGATGACATGGTTATTTATAGTATGGGCCATACACAAGATATAGCTCAAAACAGATTACAATCGAAATTAAGAAAACTAGATATTTTATTAAAGGAAATCAAATTAAATATATCGTCAGAAAAAAGTAAAATAGTTATATTTACAAGGCATAGAATAAACTGCAGTCCAAAAATAACCATCAGAAATAAAAATATAACTGTTAGTTCAAATACCAAATTTCTGGGTATATTCTTTGATACGAAAAGCACTTGGGCGAAAGAAATTGCACATATTATTAACAAATGTCAAAAAGGCTTAAATTTGATGCGATGTATAGCAGGATACAAATGGGGCGCACACCCAACAACCTTAATAAAAATATATAAAGCTATTGTTAGACCGCATATTGACTATTCTAGTACTATGATCTGCACCGCAAATAACTCAAGATTAAAAAAAATTGAAATTATACAAAACAAATGTTTAAGAATAATATTAGGTGCAATGGTTTCAACACCAATCCAAATCCTCAACTATCAAACTAATATTCCTCCGGTAAATATCAGAATACAACAAATATCAGACAGTTTCTTTTGTAAAAACAGACATAACTCATGTGGCCCCTTAAATACAAGATTATCTAAACTATATGTTCTTTATAATAAACCATATTGGACAACTCATAAAAAACCGGCACTTTTAACTAGTTTTGATAGATATAATAACTTGAACTTAGAGGTACACAACATTATACCTTTTTTCAAATTTCCATTAGAAATAAGCATGACAACAATACATACAGAAATAAATTTGTTCAAGAAGAATGACAGTAAGGAAATAACTTATCAAAAATATATGGAATATATAACAAAAGATGATATAAACTGGAGTATATGGTTTACCGATGGTTCATTCGAAAAAAACTCTAAAACTGGAGGAATTGGCATTTTCAATTATAATACAGATCAACAGTACAAATACAAACTTAACAACATCACAAATTCTTATAATACAGAAATAACAGCAATTATGAAATTACTAGAAATAATACAAAAAACTGACAATAAAAATATATTAATCTTCACAGATTCTCGTAGTGTTTGTGTATCTTTAAATAACAATAAATTCAAAAACAATAATAATAACAAAATATGTTCAATTAAAGAATATCTTTTAAAAATGGAAAAAAATGATATCAATGTTAAACTTATTTGGATTCCTGGACATGTAGGCATAAAAGGAAACGAAATGGCTGACAAACTGGCCAAAGAAGCTTGTGTAGATGGGGAAATAATCGAAATAAATTGGTCAATAAATGATTCCAAAAAAATAATTAAAGAAAATTGTATGGCAGAATGGCAGAATATTTATAATGAGAAAAGTCAAAGTACTGGAAAATTTTTTTTTGCAGCGAATCAAAAAATTCCAACAACCACATGGTTTAATAAAAATCATTCACGGAGATATATTTCAACAAATTGTCGAATGAAATCTGGGCATTCTAGATGTCCAGCTCATCTATACAAAATAAATATAAAAGACACACCAAATTGTAGATGTGGAGAAGAAGGGTCTTTGGACCATATAATTCTAGGGTGTCATCTTTTAACATCAAAAATTGATAGACTTTTAAATGATTTATGTAATGTAACACAGTTCCCAGTCAATATGTCCTGTTTAATGACAAGTGAAGCAACGGCGGAAATATTAACAAACTTTGTGATAGAAAATAATATAGAAGTGTAATTTAAGTTAAAATATTTTATTTAGTATGTATTTAATTTTAAGTTAAATTTTTTAAAAGAATCAATTTGTTTTGTATTTATTAGAACAATTATAATTTATATGTAAATTTTTATATAATTTTACAAATAAAAGCAATGGCAAGAAGGCTGAATAAGCCAAAGCCTAAATTAAATATAAAAAAAAAAATATCAACAAACTCTAATAATGATTCTTTTTGTTACAGGTCAAACAAGATTACCAACTTTAAAAGAAAACGTAACAGAGACAATAATAAAATTAGTTGATAACAATAAATATTTGTTTTCAAACAATAATATAACCTTAAGATCAAAATCTTCAAATTACCATGTACCATCAAATCCAAACCAAAGTAAAAAGCAACGTCGAGATGTTGCTAACATTACAAACATTGAACAAAATGAGGAAGAAGCCCCCGAGGGAATCGTTAAAAGGATTAGGAAAATTCTTATCAACCAGCATGATACGATAGCGCTGGAGTGTGATGTTGGAATCCCAATTAGCAATAATATTTGGTTGAAGGATGGTCAAATAGTGGATGTTTTCACGAAGGGAGTCCGAGGAGTGGAGATGGGAGGACACAGGTTCATCAAGGAGGATAGAGGAGGTGTGTTCATCAACAGAGTCAGACTGGAAGACAACGGAAGGTGGCAATGTGAAGCGGAAGACGACATGGGGTTTGTTGTCACTGGAAATCCCATCTATCTGATTGTTCTAGGTGAGTTTATTACGAGCCATGTACTTTATGAAGTGTAGAACTTTTAGCTGTTGTAACAGTAGTTTCCAAAGTTACTTTGGTTCTTCAAAATTTTACAACATACATGTAAAACATTGAAATTATGTGGACCACACTTTGTCTATAACTGATGCTTATTTTATGCTTTCACGGTATATCAATTTACACTTTACAATTTCACAATGTATTATGTATTTCTGTTTGTATTTAATTATTTTCTGTATACACACATACAAGTACAAGTACACTTCTATAGTTGACGACTTCTGCATTCACTTTAAATTTAATGCCATATTATGTGCAAATAGAGAACAGTTTATATTTACTATTAACAACGACGTGGTGATTGAAATACGAGTACGTCATCATGATTTAGTGTTGTTGTTTACTTAATTAGTGCGGTTTACAATTAGTTGCTTAAATCAATGACTACTGTTTCATTTTAATCTAGGTTTCAATGTAACTGTATTTTTCTCTTATCGTGCGTATAGGTGTAGTCTAGGCACTGAGCTGCTAAATAAATTTTCATAACAAACTTGTCAAAGAATATAACCTAGTTGTTTTGGCTGATTCCATGTGCCTTGAATGAAACAAATAACACAAGAATTGTGTCGATGAAAATTCAACATTTTGATATCTGAAAAGGCAATATAAACTAGCCTACATTTTTATTTAATACTTTCTGATTTAAGGAGGTACAGGACGTACCGTCAATGCAAAAAGTTTATCTCTCGGTAATACGAAATGCAAAATACGAAGTACATGAGGGACGAGCAAATATTGGGACTGTACCTTTGAAAATGAATTTTTCAATTGCCTATTAAACTGCTATTTGCTTGTTAAAATGATTTTTTATGCATATAATAGTCTAATAAATTAAAAATTACAACTTTTATATACACCTAGTTTTTGAAAGCCGTGTCACCATTTTTTTATAGTTAAAAGTTATATTATGTGGTGAAATTGAGCTAAAAATTGTGATATGTATGGAAAATGAATATTTTTAATCATGTATAAAAAGAAAACTAGGAACCCTAGGTCTCTAAAATTTGTCTCTAACTATATCGACCCTCCAAATTTCACAGCGTTTTCATCATTTACGTTAACGTCCTGTACCTCCTTAATACAAACATAGTTAATAGTTTTCATATTAAAAACAATATTTAACTACATCCACACCTGCTGTAATAAATAAACTCTTCCAACTTTAAAACTATCTATGTAAACCATACTTCATTTATTTACAATTGCTAACGTTGTACAAAATAACTATACACGTATACACCACGAGGGATTTTAATCAGAAAATCCCGTTGTTCGTAACAATGGAAAGTTTCTTAATTTATATCCGTTCCTAGTTGCCAACCCCTCTCTCCCCTTTCCCTCTACCCTTGTCGTTGTCGCTGCCGCAAGTCACAACTTAAATTAACTTCGTTTTACAGTTTTCATAAGTATTACGGAACTATTATTATTATTATTCAAGTAATTAATGGCGTTAATGTCGTCGTTTTGACTTTCATGATTTTTGTTAAGCTTCATTTTAAACGAAAACTTATTACTTATGAAATATAGTTTTATATTACTTTAACAAGTGGATTACTTAGAAATGTTGGTTGATATTTTAAATATTATTTTACCTTTTGGAAATGAAGAAATGCGTGATGAAATCTGGTCATAAAGGTTTCCACAAATACTGCAATTTTCAAAAAACGTCTTACTACTACTTTACATCTTAAAAATCCCAACTAATTGCAACATATACGCTAATACTTCTTCGATTAATCGTCCTACGATTCTGATTCATGTTCGTTTTTTTTATTAATGGGCTTGTGTCCTATGTCTTAATTTCTTTAAAAGTGTACTATATATTGATAAAGTTGGTTACTAGAACCTCAAATGTTCAATTATTTTTTAATAACTCCTTATATTTCAAGAGATATTAACAATTAAAAAAGTCATTTTGTTTCTTTAATTATTAAAGGGATTCAACGTTGTACATATTCCAAGTGCATGTGACATCACAATCCATGTGTAAGGTTACCAACCTTACAGATCATAAATCTCTGCTATATGTATTTATATATAAAAATATCAAATACTATTTACAGCTATTTCAATGAATAATAAAATTTAAATACTTTGTCTGCCTTAGCAGGGTTAAATAAAATAAAAACTTATTATTCTTTGATTTGACTTGATTATTTGACTACCAACAGCTACAGAACATTACTACGGCACTGACTTACTCAACAAATAACTGACGTTAAAATGCATTTCACGTCATAAAAATATGGCCGACCATTTCTAGCGCTAAAACTACAATTCAAACTTTTAATTGCTATATCTCCGTCAATATTTAGATATTTAATAAAATAGACACGCCAATACACATTTATTAACATCAATTTCAATCAACAATGAAAAATCGACCACTAAAAAATGAGGACACAAGCCCATTATAAAGTTCGACTTAAGTGTGTGTCGTACTGTAAGAAATGTTCAGCCTCCGTCGCTATCTGCCGGTCTACTAGTCGAATTAACGAGTGTATATATGGCATTATTTTATTGCACAACTATTTAGCAATCCATGTCCGTTTGCAGTACTATTTGATGAGTAAACTTATCAATTTTTAAACTTCTAAACTTTAAGAGTTTCCTTACAAAAGAAAAATGAATGGAAAATGTTTTTTACAAAATTCTATATTAATGTAAATTGAAAATTGAATATCACAGCACTTTAAATATCTCTAAAACTGATCTCAAGATGAAAATTAAACTTTCTTATGCACAGCGTGGTTTTGGCTCAGCAATTAAATGTCATTTAAGACTGTGATGGAACAAAATTTATTTCATATTCTTTACATTTAAACTTCCTCTGCAAAACTTTTAATACTGGTACATATTAAAAATCCGAATAAAGTAATGTACCAGTCAAATTAGTTTTAAATGATTAAAATATAATTACGAGTATCCTTCCACAATCTGATGTTTTTGTTGTGTTTGTATTTCAAAGCAAACTGTTCAAACACAATGCATTAGTAACGTTCGCCTCCGCGCTTGCTTTTTTCATTATTTCAACTACTTATTTTTAATGTTTTCTCAAGCAGAAATATTTCTACTTTAATTATTTACAAGAAACTCTCAAGTAAACATTTTTAATGGTCGTTTATATTTAATTGTGTTAATTTAAAGTGAAAGACGCCCAAGCTCCAGCACCAGGCAAAACACAAACAAAACTATAATAAAAAAAATTCTTGTAAATGCGCGTCCATTTTACTAGATATAACGAGCTATTGCCAGGAGTTAGTTAACCCGCTGAATTAATTTAAACGAAGAGATTACGTTGAATAAATAAAACGTAGCAACATCCGTAGCCCGTAGCACCACTAGTAGCGCTAGCGACCTCATCGGCCTGTTGGCAGCGATTAGAACTAGTCTGGTAATGAGGAAAAAACCACATACACTAATCCAATGTACATATTAATGTACAATACAAATAGCAAAAAGTCCAGTCCGTAACTCACACAGGACGATAGTCGTATATCACGTGGTTTTATCAGGTTAAAAAAAGAATTATTTAAGACAGCAGGATATAAAGAGCGGTAGAAAAACTCCATGCTTCATGCTCCATGTTGGAGTAGTCCAGTAAATTTTTTTAAATTGCATCAATAACTTACTCATTACTAGTACCGGGATTTAAATGCATTTGCATATTTGTTTCTTTGCTTTGTACATCGCATATGAATAGATGTTAATCACGCATTATAGTTAATAGTAAAGGAATTATAAATATCAACTAGAGTTTACCCCCGTTGCAATGCGACGTCTTTTTGGCGTATATGATTTGAATCCAATCAAATAATTCGTAATTACATTTCATATTTAATTCTACTTTTAAATTGAAATAATAAACTCGCACAATAATAAAATAATTTTTCAATTTATCAAAATAAAAAATATATTCAATTTATGCGTTATTTGACCAACTTTTTTTCAAAATTTGGGATTTTTTTTCGATTCGTAAATAAGTTACCAAGGTTAGCCTATATACAAAATTTCAACTTTCTAGCACAATTTTTACTCTCGGCAAAAACTGCCCCGGCCTCCAAATAAAATTTTGAAATTTTGAATATTTTTTTTATTAATAATATACTTAATTATTCTAGAATCCAGAATATGAACTTTCTCCAAAGTTCCCTACCAGGCCCCCGAATTTCTTCAACCCCCCTTTTTCAATTTTTGAATTTCTAATTTTTGAGAAATGTCAACATTAAATACCTTAATACACATGCAAAATTTCAACTTTCTATCTTTTATGAATTAAAAGTAATACAGTAAAAAAGGGCTCACTTTATTTCCAGTTTTTCCAAAATTACGGGTTTCCAGGAAATTCAGGGAAAAATCCGGGGACGCTAAAAGTCTTAGAATTTTTTTCTCTACGAAATAGGAAATTTTCAAAAACATTGATGGAGTCGTTTTCGAGCTACCATACAAAATTTAGTATCAAACATATAAGAATAGAAACATCAGAACCACCAATGAACAATTATTAGATATTGGTATATATTAATTCCTTATAACATTAATTAATTTGGTAATTTATTTTTTTCATGTGCTTTTACTGGACTAACGCCTAGTTCTCCTCCCACGTCCTTATTTCCCGGCAAAACCTCGGGGTTTTTTTTATAAGTTTCTTTAATATGTCTACATAAGTTAATTTAATATTTTTTATTTACGGATATAGCTACGACATCGTAAAACTAAGTTATAAAAAATATATTAAAGATCGTATTACCGGATATATGACATGCTTATTATGGTAATATTTAATTTAATGGATGATAAAATGTTCATTCTTATCAATAATGAAAGGTTTTATAAATATTTTTACAATATATTTGTTGGGTGTGGGGGGGAATGCGATTAAGTGATTACAAGATAAGGAAAACTTGACGAGTTTTTAAAGCATATAACTTGTAACAGCTTAATTATAATTCCAGATGTTATATAATTTATAACAAATTTGTTTTGTTTCAGATCGCCCCAAGCCGCCATACTTATTAATTGACGGGCGTCGATTAGATCCTGGCAATATATTTATCCCCGTAAAGGAAAACAGCAATTTATCAATCCAGTGTATCACAGAAGGTGGCAACCCTAAGCCGACGTTAATCTGGCAACTAAAATTAAGCAACCATAATCTTGAAAACCAAGAAAATATTAATTTAAATTTAAATTTGACAACAACGGATGATTCATTTGATAATTCCAACGTTGATAGAAGTTATCTGAATTTAAATGAACATGGCGATCATAGTATCACCACCGATGAGTTTTACGAAGAATTTGATAACTACAGAATTAATAGTGGTAGCAAATCGGAAGCTACACTCCCAAAAGTTTATCGGGGTCATCATAATGCAACCATTGCTTGTGTTGTTAAGCACCCGACAGTTTCAGCACCGCTGAATGCTTCACTACTTCTAGATGTCCAATGTAAGTTCATTTTAATAATCAATAATATTAATCTTTTCTTACTTAGATGTACGAGTATATTTTTGTGTAAATTTCTTATTCATTATTTTGCATTTATTTTATTTGCCTGTCTCTACGGCTTTACAAACTACACTTTTACTACTTCCCATTTCATTCTTAAATTCCTTCCGTTTAAACGTTCCCTGCTCCTTTTCTCTTCTTCTTTTCGCCAACTGTTTTTTTTTCTTATCCTGTCAATAGTTCTTCCTATTGTCCAACGTCTTATTCATGTCTTTCAGCTGTTATTTCTCCTCCCAACATATCCTGCTTACTCTCTTTTCATTTTATTTCTTTGGTCCCCAATCTGATTTGTTTTTAGAACCAATTAGTTAATTTACGAAGCATAGGATTTTGTAATTCTCTTCATATTCTGCTAAATGTCTGTGTGTCCAGTCATACTATTTTCGTTAAAAGCAGCGCACAGTAACCTGCGGCCAAAAGAACATATTTTAATACGAAAAACCAAAACTTTTCGTCTTTTTTTTACTATATTTGTATTCCTTTTAAAAACATTCTTGAATTAACATCATTCCTTAGAAAACCATGTTATGATTTCACATTTTCTATTTGAAAAGAAAACAGCACTCTCCGTAGATGTCCCTACAGTAATTTACAATAATAATCCGCAATACTTTACATTCAGTAACACTTGAACAGTAAGTGCATAAGTCTGTAGAAGATTTCCGCTTGACGCTCAACGTGATGTATTAGAAGAGATGTCTTTTATTTAATTTATACAAATATATTTCTGTCATATACTTCTCTCTCTCTAATTCAACATGCTACCTGTTTCTTTCACCCGGCGCTGTTCTCTCGCGTGGCTGCATCGTTTCTTTGGTTTCAAGGTAAAACGTTCCTCATGTTCCTATAAACTGTGTCAAAGAATTTCAAACTCAACAACTTTTTCGTTTTTGTTTTTCTGCAATGTTTATATTCTTCAATTTTGTTACAGAACAACTTTATTTCTGAAATAATTTTATATCTAATGTAGATAAATCTTTTAGTATATATTGAGTCTAACATAATAGGATTCCAAATCGGTGTCGAATTATCCGGTTCTTAAATAAATATTCCCCCTACTCTACTGGTCTAATAGGTGCATACGTAAACTGGAGAAAGAATCCAGTCTCTGAAAATTTAATAGCAAAGTTGAAGTAGGTAATAATGGCACGCTAACAAACAAAGCGAAATGCATTCACGAAATACAAAATAATTAATCTGAATAAGCGTGAATTGAAGCACATTTAAAAGCATTTAAAGAACCGGCAAACGACAGATAGCTACCACTCCACACACACACACACTATACAGGACACGGGCAGAATGTTTTCCATTATTTCTGTATAATTGAAACGGAAATGTAACAGAATTTCACAATCACATTTCAGTTAGTCATTTAAAAGTATAATTTAATACATACATGTGAATGTTGGCATTATTGTTTCTGGCCAGTTGGCAGTTGACAGCTGGTCAGCATGTATGATTTGTTCAGATACTCCTCGTATGGGTGAGTATAGATGCTTAAGTCCAGGCTGATAAATACGTGTCATATTGTCGTATGTTATTGTCACCATTGTATCTATTGTCGCTTCTGTCACTAGTCTATGCTGTTACAATGTCCCTCCAGAGTATTCATCGTCAGTTAATAAATGAAAATAGGCACTGAGCTCTACACTGTTAGAATTTGTGTATTTGAAAAATCTTTTAGCAAACTGGATTGTCGTTACAGTTACAAACTAAATTTGTTCTTAGACATTCTCATGTTTAATTATTTTCTTCTTCGTTTCTACTGTAATACTCTTAGGCTTCTTTGTCACTAACACTTTTCACTTTCTCTTTCATAATGACAAACAAAATTGTATTATGAACAACGAATGCAACGGTTTGTGCTTTTGTAACTCGATTTGTTCGTAACGTTCGAGGTACCATTGTAGTACTCATTGTACTACCATTGAACCATTGTGGTACCATTGAACACTGTAAGTTTAATGAAGAATATGTAAATTAAATAACATTGAATGAATTCGTAAAATAGAAGAAAAACGATTTTACAGCACTCAATGGGCTTGTGTTCTATGTCTTAATTTCTATAAAAGTGTACTATATATTGATAAAGTGGGTTACTAGAACCTCAAATGTTCAATTATTTTTTAATAACTCCTTATATGTTAAGAGATATTAACAATTAAAAAAGTAATTTTGTTTCTTTAATTATTAAAGGGATTCAACGTTGTACACATTCCAAGTTCATGTGACATCACAATCCTTGTGTTAGATTACCAACCTTACAGCTCATAAATCTCTGTTATATGTATTTATATATCAAAGTATCAAATATTATTTACAGCTAGTCTGCTTTAACAGAGTTAAATAAAGTAAAAACTTATTATTCTTTGATTTGACTTGATTGTTTGACTACCAACAGCTACAGAACATTACCACAGCACTGACCTACTCAACAAATAACTGACGTTAAAATGCATTTCACGTCATACAAATATGGCCGACCATTTCTAGCGCTAATACTACAATTCAAACTTTTAATTGCTATATCTCCGTCAATATTTAGATATTTAATAAAATAGACACGCCAATACACATTTATTAACATCAATTTCAATCAACAATTGAAAAATCGACCACTAAAAAATGAGGACACAAGTCCATTTGTACAACACCTGCAATATTTCAAATTATTATAATACAAGATCCAATGATGGAATTGAAATAATGATTTCGCAGCCTAGCCCGCAGCCCATGAAGTGAAAAAGGTTTGTAACCTCTGGTGTTGAGCGTCAGGTTTTGTAAACCCACCACTGAGAGTGTATCTTCTATATTTAAACTCTTAAGTGGTATATTTTTTGTGGTATTTTTCATGGTTCATCAATACGTCTTCTTCAGTTTTATTTCTTCGTGACAGGCGCGAGACATGGGATATCTAAAAAGTACTAGACGTACCGACAAAAAGTAAACCGCGCACGTGAAATTCTTTTTTATTTACAATCTTCTTACAGCACATGATAAATATTTTACAAAAGAAAGAGAACTCTACAAGAGAAAATCGTTACAGAGAAATTAGTAGCGTTATGTAATAGTTACGTAACCAACAAGGCGTTCCCAAACATTTGTTTGATTATGCTGGAATTACTCCAGTGATTACTATTTGTGTTATTAGTTGTTATTAAAGTTGGGTTATATTTGTACGCTGTCTGTAATTACATTAATACCGACATACGAGTTCTACCGATAACAGCTGTGATGCCAATCGACCGGGTAACCGAGCCGACCAGGGACTGACGACCGAAATTACTTCGTTCGTTTAAAATCGAATTTAAAATTTATATTTATACGCAGAAATCGGTGCAAATCAAGGTGGTAGTAGGAGGTTGGTGTGTCCTTTTATTTACTCCCACATCACAAACACTCCCGAACACTCTCGGTTTACATTTCCATTTCGTTTGTAACGTTAGTTCCTCTTAGTTTCTAGCCCCTGGATTCCAACGTATCTACCTCTGCAATTATTAGTTTATCTTGGCGTATTATTACAACTACATGCAAATATTAAAGTTGTGCTTACTCAGCCAACATAGAAACTATTTGAATTTGTTGATAGTTACATATATCAATAACTTAATACGGCTATTGATTATTGATTCATCGTTGTCTATTATATATGTCAATTGAAAATAGGAAGATATCTTTTACGGTTGTAATAATTAGGTCCAAATAATCTGTAGAAATCTGTGGTCCCTATAGAAATCTGAATATTATATAAACATGTTGGTTTTATGCTTTGAGGTTGACACTTATTAACGTTAAGTTGTTTTTCTATATATTTCACAAGTTACTTTAACATGTCTTAATTAATTTATAATTTTAAAATGTTAAATCTCAATGTACAAAAGTATCTTACAACGCACTTAAGGTTAAAACCGTTGACAGTCGTTATAAAACACGCAGTTCTATACTTGTTCGTCGTCGTTTAATAATAATATTAAACAGACTTTTTCTTATTATTGAAATTAGAGCCACGGCGATTTTCTTCGCATTGTAAATTGCAGTAACATTAATTTACACTAGAATAATTGACAGTTGTTTTAAACATTTCCTCGCTTGATTCTTTCTGCTTATGTATAGAAGTACAGATGCCCAAAGTTCCCAATTCTAATCAAATTAATGAAACATTATTTTTCTACGAGTATAACGTCTTTACTGAATTCACAATTTGTACATTTACATAGTAGGTACATAGTGTACAATGTTTAGATTTACCTTCGACGTTTAAGACAAACCCAGCTCACTTAATGAAGTGTTCACTTAATTAAAACAGCATTCAAATTACCAAATACAATTCCATGTCTTATAAATTAAATTAAATGAAGTGTGCTTATGTAATTCAAGTGTTTAACTGTTTAAATGTTTACATCAGCATAGTATTGTCATTAGAATAATTTTGAATTTTTAATTCAAATCTAAATATTCATGAAAACAAAACAATATTTATTCTACAATTCCCGAAACCCGAAACCCTGTAACACAACCTTACGAAAAGCAAAGGGAAATTTGAAAGCTCATGGGAAACTTGTTAAAGGGAACGTAAACATATGTTACATTTCACAAAATTATCATAAAATAAACACAAACTATGTTTTGAACAAATTGGTAGTGTACGCCAGGACTTGTGGGTTGCGGTAGTATAATTGTTATTGAATTCAAAGCAAGCTCTGCCAGCACGGGCTCGGGCTCGAACTCAAAACTTGTAATGTATTCAGCTGCTTAGAAATTAGAACGAACTCATGAACAAATTCATGAGATGCATGGAGAAATTATTGATCTCTGAACTTGTAGCATTTTATACATAAAATCACATTCGTCATTTTAATATATGAATAATGTGGTTTTATTTCTTGCTAACAGAGATTCAAATCCTGAGGAAACGAATCAGTGACAAATATAAAGCGATCGGGGATTTCTTGGTCGGGACCTGATTACCATTGCCCATTTAGGACTCTATATGGTTTTTTTTATATATAGTTTCTCGGGCTTCCTAGGCACGTAGCCTTTTATCGCCCCTAATATTGTGCTACTTCTTCTTATACTTTATATCGAGACAACAAGAATGAGCTATTCATGGCTACTGCTGTTATAAATTTCGGTTTCTCAATCAAAAAGGCGGTGTTAACAGGAAGCGTCTGCGAAGTCTGTAGCACCGCCCTTTCGAGTCCATTTCTTGCCATTGCTGTATTTTTACATTGCCACAGAATTTGGTCAGGGTCTGCCTCCTCTTCACCACATTCGCATTTAGAGTTTGGAATGATTTTGTTTCTAGCTAGATGTTTCGAAGCTCCAGTATGATTCATTCTTAGTCTTGGGGTCATTGTTATTAATCTTCTTGGCCATTTTCGTTTGGCAAACCATGGCTTACGTTTCAGTATTGGTTGTATTTTATAAAATTCTCTACCTTTATCAGAATTATCCCACTTGTCTTGCCAACTTTACATCCCAATCAGGTCTACAAAAAATTTGATAAAAGTTTCATTAAAGAACGAATAATAGTATAATTCTTACATTTATATTTTCATATTTTTTTTATTGCTGTACTGAAGTATGAGCTTTTGGCTGAATTATTATTGTACTATCTTCGTGGGTACCCAACTGATTGACTAGCACTAGAGTGTTGTGTGTTCTGAAACCGAAGCAGCATGGGGCTTTGCAAGCGTCGACATCTACAAAAAAACTTCTACTTTTCTCTCCACATATCCTACGTACTCTTTCCATCTTCCCTGTCAATTGCTATCTATTATTTTTGTTTTCCTCTACAATAAATTTATAGTCCTGTATATAAGACAGTGGTCAACTACAATAACATAAAACATAAAAGCTCTCAATAACTTGTTCCTCAGAGCTTACTTCACCCTTTTCCAAACGATTACTACAAGACGTAACGAAACAGTCTAATAGATTGCCTGTACTCAGCTAAACAGCTTTTTTTCGTGAAAAAAAAAATCTAACCAAAAAGAAAAACTCACGTGTAGTTATATATAGAACAAGCAAGTAATCAATATGTCAAGAAATTGTCAATTAGTGAAATGGAACACTTATGTTGAAGATAAAAGCCTGATAAAACATCTTACAAGCCTCCACACTCACTTTATCAAATAAATCAAATAAGCAAATCTGGTAACTTCACGAACCGCCACTAGAGTCCACTACTATAGATCGTTCCCACTTCTGATGTGCCATAATGACGTCACGTCTCAAGATGACATATTCTTATTTCTCAACACTTATCAAGTGATATTCAAAATAAATAATTGCCTTAGAAGCACACTCCCTCTCGTTAGGGGAGAGTAATACACCCTAGTAGTTTATACACCGAGGAGTGAAGTGGGAGAGAAGAATAACGAAGAGAGAATAAGTTGTATAATTACATAAATTTGCAAATACGTTTCACGAACTCTTATGAATATTTGACGTTTATTACAGCAAGTAAATTGTTGTTGACACTGTAAATACTTGAATAATAATTGAACATCTCCTAAAAGTATCTACACTGTTAATAATATTGTTTATATACTTGTACGTGTTCAAATATAAGTATTATATAAGTAGGTGATTGTCAATATTTACTTTGGTTCGATATGTTTGTAAAGGGCTGTAATACTTCCCTTAGAGGGTGGCGGTTCATTTGTTTTATAATTATGAATAATTTAAAAGTCTTATTGTAAATAAAGAAGTCTAGCGTTAAGCCACATTCCCAGATTCTATTTAATTATTAACTTTTGTTTTAATTTTATGATTTTACGTCTTTTAATTTAGTTTGGAATTACAGCACTGCATCGTGCATCAGTAATATACATTTTGATAATAACTGTTAATGGGCTTGTGTCCTCATTTTTTAGTGGTCGATTTTTCAATTGTTGATTAAAATTGATGTTAATAAATGTGTATTGACTTGTCTATTTTATTAAATATCTAAATATTGACGGAGATATAGCAATTAAAAGTTTGAATTGTAGTTTTAGCGCTAGAAATGGTCGGCCATATTTGTATGACGTGAAATGCATTTTAACGTCAGTTATTTGTTGAATTGTAGTTTTAGCGCTAGAAATGGTCGGCCATATTTGTATGACGTGAAATGCATTTTAACGTCAGTTATTTGTTGAGTAGGTTAATGCTGTAGTAATATTCTGTAGCTGTTGGTAGTCAAATAATCAAGTCAAGTCAAAGAATAATAAGTTTTTATTTTATTTAACCCTGCTAAGGCAGACATAATATTGAAATTTGAGTGTTCCTTGAAATAGCTGTAAGTAATATTTGATGTTTTGATATATAAATACATATAGCAGAGATTTATGAGCTGTAAGGTTGGTAACCTTACACAAGGATTGTGATGTCACATGCACTTGGAATGTGTACAACGTTGAATCCCTTAATAATTAAAGAGACAAAATGACTTTTTTAATTGTTTATATCTCCCAACATATAACGAGTTATTAAAAAATAATTGAACATTTGAGGTTCTAGTAACCCATTTTATCAATATGTAGTACACTTTTATAGAAATTAAGACATAGAGCACAAGCCCATTAGAATTATTTCAAAATGTTTTAAAATGATTTATAAAATAAATTAGTTGCTTAATACAATTATGGCACATGTAAAAAGTGAATAATAACAAAAATAAAAGATATAAAAATGTCTACTAAAAAAATGTGATAACCCAAAACTGTCGCCACTAAAAATAATGAAAACATTAAGTTCCATGAAATTAAAGTAGAATAAACATAAAAACATTTAAACTGGAGCAAAACGTGCCCTGTCCTGCGTTGTCCTGTGCTGTCCTGTGCTGTACTATGCTGTGGTGTCGGCTAGAGCTTTGAGCTTTAGAGCTTTTGCGTTTATTTTTGTGTTGGTAGTATGATTAAAACAATCCTCACATCGTTTTGTTAACTTTAATTTGTTTAGTTTTAAAATTTACATATTGTAATTTACTTTGATCATTATATATCACATATGTAATGTATACACTAGTATGTACATGCAAATATGTATATATCAGTTTGATTGTAGCACTTTGATCTTCGAAAAATTAATCTTTATTCGGTTATTAATTTGCAGGAATCATTTTCAATCATTTCTAGCAAGAATAGTTACTGAAAATAAATTCGCGTGGATTAAGTTCTTGCATCATTGCCAGTTTTTTTGGATGAAATTTCAAATCTTCTTGAAGAATTTGTCTTGATGTTTTCTAGTATCCTGGTGGTTCCTGGAAGTCCTGATTTCGTTTTTCCACACACTATCAGTATCCATAAACGTGTCCACTCGCTAAACAATGAATTAATGGCCGCTGTGTGGCGCGTGTTTCAAATAAGAGAGTTCCCGCTTCGCACCCTGTTCATTGCTCATTCTGTTTTAAAGATATACGAATATCAAATTCAGCTATTGTATGACTTTAATATCATATCTCAGATAACAATAACAATTGAATTGTTGTAGAATGAAAACGTAAGAAAATAATCCTTTTAACCTTTTTCCGGGCTTAACACGAACAAACAGTGTGTGTGTGTTCTCTCATAGTATGCGTGTACATACACGTAGATATATTGCGTTAGTATTAGTGTGTTTATCTGTTCTCGTGAAATATAATATTTTAATTATGCTGTGAAAGGTAGGTTCAACTCTTGTAAGCTGAATGACATAACATTCATCAGTTTTAAAGGTTAAATCCCAGAGCAGCAGAAAACAGCGAGTGCCATTTAAAATTGAGCTTTATGGCTCGACGCTCCGAGCTCTCAAGTTCTGACAGCGATGAGCAAAGTCAGATTTACGCTGAACTATTGTAGACAAGAGGTTTTTGAGATTTGTGAGTTAGAATAATACAACATCCTCGTATTATACGAGCTGTTTATTACGAAAGTGGGTCAAGTCTATTGTTTGTTATTTTAATTTACAACTTTTGTGTATTTTGTGGTGTTATACAATGCAACGACCAGACTCAGGTCAATGTAAACCCGTCTTAATTGTATAAATGCCATGAAATCAATAGAGTGTCTAATTTGATTTTCCGATTTACGATATTTGTTTGCGTTTTATGCTTCCGAGGTCCGTGTCCTCCTTATTTATGTCTTATGCCGATGCCGTGACTGAAACCACTTGATTGTCTTAAACACCAAAGACAATTTGACGAGACAGTTCCTGAAATTATATTTTAATGTTTTCTTAATCGCCTCTTATTATCTAATTTACTTGAATGTCAAAAACACATGAAAAAATACCATTAAAGTCACTTTTAAAAGAAAATAGATTATTTTCTTCTCGTGGTGGTTTTAATGCATTAAGGATTACACTGGCTGTTTTGTTCTCATTTATCTCAATGGAATGTGCATTGATTTTCAATTATAGTTTTTACAGTTTGTAATGAATTACAAAGAGTTTGTAAGTGTTAGGAAAAACTGAACTAATTGTGAAGGAATCGAAACCCGTTATACACAGTTATATTACGTAAACAGTGTAACCAAATACCAACGTTTAATTACATGTTTTACTACTTTTCTTAAATGGGCTTGTGTCCTCATTTTTTAGTGGTCGATTTTTCAATTGTTGATTGAAATTAATGTTAATAAATGTGTATTGGCATGTCTATTTTATTAAATATCTAAATATTGACGGAGATATAGCAATTAAAAGTTTGAATTGTAGTTTTAGCTCTAGAAATGGTCGGAAATATTTGTATGACGTGAATGCATTTTAACGTCAGTTATTTGTTGAGTAGGTCTGTGCTGTGGTAATGTTTTGTAGCTGTTTGTAGTCAAATAATCAAGTCAAGTCAAAGAATAATACATTTTTATTTTATTTAAACCTGCTAAGGCAGACATAATATTGAAATTTGATTATTCCTTGAAATAGCTGTAAATAATATTTGATATTTTGATATATATAAATACATATAGCAGAGATTTATGATCTGTAAGGTTAGCAACCTTACACAAGGATTGTGATGTCATATGCACTCGGAATGTCTACAACGTTGAATCCCTTTAATAATTAAAGAGGCAAAATGACTTGTTAATATCTCTTAACATATAGGGAGTTATTAAAAAATAATTGAACATTTGAGGTTCTAGTAACCCACTTTATCAATATATAGTACACTTTTATAGAAATTAAGACATAGGACACAAGCCCATTAATCTGAAATCTAATCTATTGAAAGGTTATAAATTATCAGTATGATCCTATTTAATTGTTAATGTTTTTGTAGTCAAATGTAAACGCATTTGCTTTACCTTTGTACTTCATGATCACTCATTATACCTATTTAAGTCTCATCATCTACAACTCCTTCACATCATGTTCTATTTCAGAGGATAAATTAACCCAAATTAAAAATAAAGTAATGCACGAGTCTGGAAAACAACAATAAAAAAGAACAACACTTTTCATAACATGTTTGTACATATACTTGTTTTACAAAATATTATTTTTACTTTTTTACAAAAATAAATAAAATTCTTACATCATTATAGCAGTAACTGTAACAACGTTTACAGTTTTCTTTTATTTTCCACTGTACATTTTTCAACGTAATGCTCTACAACACGCAGAACTAAAGGTTGAACATAATCTGGTAAAGAAAGGACATTTAACTACACGAAGAAAATAAATGAACTGTAGAGAAACTTCTTTATTAAAAAATCATGGGAAATTAAAACTAAGAAAAGACAAGTAGTCGCCGTCGTCATTGTTGTCTTAAAGGTTGATAGCATTGATAACGACAGGGACTGGACAGGGTGGCCAACTTTA
Source organism: Panorpa germanica (assembly GCA_963678705.1). Classification (NCBI taxonomy): domain Eukaryota; kingdom Metazoa; phylum Arthropoda; class Insecta; order Mecoptera; family Panorpidae; genus Panorpa; species Panorpa germanica. The sequence goes on along the minus strand of OY783211.1, from coordinate 5,208,084 downwards.
AATACCAAGAATCCCCCTGCTCTATTATGTCATTAGCCTTTAAAAAGAAAGAAAGAATGAAAGAAAGAAAATGTTTTACAGACATAAGAAAACGTTGTCTATTATGCACAGCACCCATTGTCTATCTTTATTTAGGATAGTATCTCTTAAAGATTTTTATTAACATACGAAATTTTTTTATGGACTTGTGTGAATAATTTTGATATAAGATTTTTTTATTTGTTTCAGATGCTCCATCATTTGGCTTAACCCGTATCCCGCCCTTCGGTGTACCATTGCAAGAGGGAATGCCTGTGTCCTTAAAATGTGACGTCGATTCTAATCCTCCAAGTGCCCCCGTCTGGCAGCGGGAAGATGGCGAACCACCAGTAAGTTTTTATTTAAAATAAAAATGTTTAGTAAAAACATCGTTTCAGTTAATATCGTTACTTACTTTGCTTATTAACTTACCACGTTACACACTGTTACGTGTACTTAAAGTTAATTTAAGGAGGTATAGGACGTTAACGTAAATGATGAAAACGTTGTGAAATTTGAAGGGTCGATACAAATAGTTAAAATACATGCTGTCTCAAAATTTTAGAGATCTAGGGTTCCTAGTTTTCTTTTTATGCATGATTAAAAATAGTCATTTTCCATACAAATCATAATTTTTAGCTCAATTTCACCACATAATATAACTTTTAACTATGAAATGGTGACACGGCTTTCAAAAACTAGGTGTATATAAAAGAATCTTTTCTGTAACTATTGCAAAAAGAAAATTATCAAAAGGATACCTATTTACGAAAATAAAACCAGTAAGAAACAGTAAATATAGGTTATAAGCCGGCAACGTTGCAAATCCCAATTTGAGCGGGAAATTCAAAATCGGAATAAATATTTTATAAAATATAACAATTTATTTGTGAAAGAACCAAATCACGCATCCGTCAACACACGTAAATTTACAGCGTTGCCAAATATATTATTCCTTTTTCAAAATATTTAATTTGAATTTAAATTGAATTAATATAAATTTGACATTAATTATAGGTAATTTAATTAATTTATTTAACTATTATATGCATAAAAAAATCATTTTAACTAGCAAATAGCAGTTTAATAGGGAATTGAAAAATTCATTTTCAAAGATACAGTCCCAATATTTGCTCGTCCCTCATGTACTTCGCACTTTGCATTTCGTATTACCGAGAGATAAACTTTTTGCATTGACGGTACGTCCTGTACCTCCTTAACATCACATAAGTTTTCATTTATGTAAATGATTTTATCTAATATATAATTGCACTTTACAAAGGTTAAAAGTTAAAAGCAAAATAATAATATATGTGATTAAAACGTTTCATGTTAAACTAATTTCTTTTTTTTAAATTAATTAATGTAATCTAAAATAGAAATAAATAATATTATATATTAAAGCATTCGATTCCTGTAGATAAAATAAATTTGATTCATGTCTGGCAAAAGAAATAACTCACAAATTAACAAACAAACAATAATAATAAATAACAAACAAATTAAATAAAGAAATATACCAACGATTTAATAATTAAATCTACAAAACATATTATATCGTAACTTGAAATTGCAGTAATATGTTATAATAAAAAAAAAAAGTTTTGCAATAATCGCTTTAAAAGTCAGGTCACTTTTTGTAAAAATAAAATTTTATAGCTCTTTTTAAATAGCGATCCATTATAGTTTTTCTCCAAACGATCATTAATGGAAACTGTTCATAAATTTCCACATAATAGATATGTCTTTAGCTTAAATGAAAATTAGCCACGATGGGTCTTAGACTTTTGTCTAAAAACTTTTTTGAATGAATATTTTTCTGTTTTGTTTTTAAAGTTTTACTAATTTCTTTTAAACTGGGTCAATCTCGTTAAGCGCACAATGTTGATTAACACTGAATGCATTTCCTGTGACATTTTGAAATAAAATGAAAATCTTTATGCACAAACATTGAAGCCCGGTTTGGTTATCTTATGATTACATTAATAATGAATTACAGAAAGAGAAAATGTTGCTTTTCTTGCTGTTGTTTAAACAGCATCAAAATTCAGGAAGGTACTCATGTTCATAGATGGAAGTGTGGGTTGTAAAATACAATGACACGAAAATACTATAAATTGTGTAACGTTCAAGTAGTGCTGCCATCTTTTATTCGTTGTTTTATCCACTGGACGACACGGGTGCTTCACATTTTGTATTCCACAACAATTTGTTCACTCATGCCTGTGATTTTCCATCATTTTTAAGAACGAGAATCTTTTTAAAATAGTGCAAAACACTGTTTCTTGTGACCGTCCTTTCCACTTTTAAAAAAGGTAATTATTTTCATTCTTAACTAATTTTATTACAAATTTTATCCATTTGTTTTTCTATCAAAAGTACAAAAAATGATTTAATTAAACGTTAAATGTATTTGCATATCATTCAATTGATTCGAACTTTGATTAAATTTATCTCAATTCCGAAACGGTCAATCGAATTCAAATTTTCAGGATGATTAGATTTTGATGAGGTTTGTAGCACGACTCCACGTTCTCAATTGCGATACGAAGTGAACTTACTTTGTAGCTGATTATTTGCCAGCTTACAACTTTTGAATGTAAACAGCGTTACGTGCGGTCTCACCTGCGTGTGAGTCAATATTGGCATGTCGAACGTGCCATACGAAATAATAAATATGTTTGAATAAAAAATCACTTCAACATGTTTGTGTTCATAGAGGAAGCGATTCAGCAAACACTCTCTCATTACTAAACAGTGAATTATGTAAATCTCTATGAAATCCGCCAATCAACGGAACTGATATCAACGCCAGCAGACGGATAACGTCAAAATCAAACAAAGAACGGATTGTCAGGTGTTGCATAATCATAAATTAACAACAGCTACTGATTTCAACAGCCTCATGACTGATTTTGATTGATTTTTAAGTTATGCATATATTGAATCCTGTATATTTAGTTACAATTAATACGGCAACTATATTAAACGTCGGAAATACCCGGGAAATATTTTGATTTTAATTTCTCGTTTATAAAGAAAGCGAATATAAAGAAGTCAAATTTTTCTGTTAACAGCTTTTAATATCCATAATTAATTATAAATTTTAATTTACAATCCCATTGTTAAGTAGCTGCTAATTTGTTTGATTTAATTTCAAAAAGCTTAAGGACGTAGCATCCTTAGCACAAAGCAATCGTCTCTGCACCTACCCGTCCAACCCCCACAACCCTTCCATGCAGCCCCTGAAGACGTCAAACTCGAGTATAAGCGTTTATTTTATTAAACTTTAATTCGCCTTAAAAAGGATTTTGTTCTTTTGTTTAAACATAATACTGATTGTTTAAGTTTTAAAAGTATGATTAAGTTTATTAGATTTCTCTTAGTCAAGTAATCCGTTCTACAATAGTTAATTCCTTTTACATCGTTCTGTTTTTTTTTTTTTTTAATATTTATCTTTGGTATAAAGTTAGAATATGTATTTCTTGACATTGGGAAACTTATTTCAGGTTCCGCAGTCTGGTGATGGCTTTCTCAACTTCACGGCAATCCGGAAGGAACATACCGGATGGTATAAATGTACAAGCCGATATCTTAGAGGACGATTCTCATCTCTGACGTATTTCCTGCCTATTGGACGTAAGTCAAAAACTTTCTTACATTAGCAATAACTGTGTTCTGAATCGATCACAAATACTTCTGCAATATTATGGTACTCTTATTAGATTTTATTTCCTAGTTCCTTCCCAGTAAACATTTTGGAACATTTTGGAGTCACTTTGACATCATATTGGAGATGTGTATGATTTTTTTGTCATGAAAGAGTTCATTTATAGTTCAGTTTCTCACATTCGTTCATATGAAATGTCTGTTTTATCGGCTACAGATGACGGAACCACTTCACCTGTCGGAAGATAAAGTTGATGCGAACTATAATTGAAGTGAAATAGTAATAGAAACGTCACAAAAAGGAACACTTCACCAAATTGTTTACTGGGTTGTTTGCTTCATGTATGCAAGCAAATAATTTCTCGAAACGAGGGCACAAAATTAGAATAGATTAAACAACAGCATCTCATACAATCACTATCAAATGATATTAAATTTACAACCATTTGTTTCTGTCTAATATCTCCATCTCGCTCTCTCTTTGTTTATTGTCTCATTCTCACCACATACTATTCGTAACAATATTCGCTACTACAAAGTGACTTTTAATTTAACATTACTCCCACTGTTTCAGTTTCTGCTCTAAATAAACTAAAATAAAATGAATTACATTTGCGTGAATATTTGCAATTAATTAAAGTAAAGCGACAGTAGCTTTCGTTGTAATTATAGTTCTGTGGAGTTTTGCCTGTGAACCACACGTTGCATAATGTTCAGGCTGAGTTGTCCTCTTAGCTTGTGTTTGTTGAACTAGTCGTAGTCGTAGTCGTACATTTCAAATTCCTTTTCGCTTTACTCTCACGGGGTCATAAGTTCAAATACATGTACAGTGTACTGTACATACCCATACTCATACTCGTACAGGTAGATTGCTTGCAACTTCAAATTAAATTTATAAGTGTTAACAAATGTTATTTTTCATTTTTAGATAGAGATATTTATTGTTTATTATGCTATACTATTACCCTAGTTTGCACCCATTTTCACAATTATTAGAGAACAAATATAGAATAATAATCTAATGGTTAGTTTTACACGGTGCGAGTTGGTTTGTTCAGTGTATTACGACCGTATTATGCGAGTTACTTTCATAGGCAAGTCAGTCAGTAGCTGGCATCCGAGTAACTACAACATTTTTTGTTTTTCGACACGCACATTTTAACGCTTAACTCAGTAGCTCAAGAGTGCAAGTGTTTTTGATTTTTTTAGTAGCAAATATTTTGTTAAAAACCTTTTTTTTGCAGCTTTAAATTTGACGCAGCAGGAAGCAGATATTTCCGGAAATCGGCAAGTTGACGTCGATTTGGGGGGCGCTGTTCTGTTGCAATGTCCTAATGGTAAGTCATTTTCATATTCACTACTTTATACTAAATGAAATTTAGTATATTCCTTGCGATTATTTGTTCAAAAAGCCACTTCCGATAAATAACTACATATGCCACAGAGACTTTTAAGGTTATAAATATGTTTTTGAATAAATTAGCTTTTCCTTGTGTACTTGAACTCTTGTATAACAACTAACACTCATAATTCAACCACTGGATTTAATTTAATAACTCCTGTGACGTCACTTTTTACTTTTAATACGTTTATTACACTTAGTACCTGTAACAACGATAGAACAACAATTATAATATCTCTGTCTCTTTCTCACATTCGGTTACTCTTCTCATGTGCTAACACAGTTATGCAAATGTGTTTTGAAAGTTTTTGCGTTGTGTTAAGAATGTTTTGACAACGAAAATTGTTCTACATACAGTAAAGTTACAAACAAGTAATACATAAATCGATTTCACTATTTTTCCTATTAGATGTGTATAAAGTTGTACTCCTTAAAAGTTTTGTGATATTTCAAAGAACAACACGTCTTAAATTATTAAGCTTCTGTCGCAAAGAAGATTCGTGTTTCACAGTTGAGCTGGAAATATTTATAGGAAAAGCACAACAGCAAAACTTGATGAAAATATATCAATTGTACAGTTTTGTGTTTTCACCGAAGGTACACCGAACTACAAGTATTTAAAACAAACTATTGTACTTACTAATTATTTAACATTTCAAAATGCCGAACTTTACAAACTTTGCGGTACACCGAAGTAATGTTACATACGTTGAATAAATTTCACCAAACATTATGAATTCTGTATAATTAAATTCTAAAGGTGGGTTTGCATTATTTGCGGTTTGTTGCCAGCTGTAGAAACTATTTTTGAAAATTTGGTAAAATGGTTTTGTAAAGTAATTTCCTGAGTTGTGTGTGGCAAATGAGGTCTGGAAAATTCCATTCTAAATATGTTGTATGAATTAGGTACTTTATGTAAGGGGTCAATACATTAATTACGAAGTGTGACAGGACGAGACAAGTGGGGGACATGATGTCACATATCTCAAAATTATTTTCTTCAAATTTGTGACATCACAGCATGTGAGACAATGATCCACAATGTGTGATAAGATGTGACGATGGGGACTAAGGGGTGATAAAATCAATTAAATTTGTATGGTGTAATTTATGAGTGCCCCATGACGTTAATGTACATAGCTTACATCACTAAAGATTTCTGTAATATATCGTTTAAAATATCATAGGTTGTATCCACAAAATGGGCTTGTGTCCTCATTTTTTAGAGGTCGATTTTTAAATTGTTGATTGAAATTGATGTTAATAAATGTGTATTGGCGTGTTTATTTTATTAATCTCTAAATATTGACGGAGATATAGCAATTAAAAGTTTGAATTGTAGTTTTAGCGCTAGAAATGGTCGGACATATTTGTATGACGTGAAATGCATTTTAACGTCAGTTATTTGTTGAGTAGGTCAGTGCTGTGGTAATGTTCTGTAGCTGTTGGTAGTCAAATAATCAAGTCAAATCAAAGAATAATAAGTTTTTATTTTATTTAACCCTGCTAAGGCAGACATAATATTGAAATTTGAGTGTTCCTTGAAATAGCTGTAAATAATATTTGATATTTTGATATATAAATACATATAGCAGAGATTTATGAGCTGTAAGGTTGGTAACCTTACACAAAAATTGTGATGTCACATGCACTTGGAATGTGTACAACGTTGAATCCCTTTAATAGTTAAAGAGACAAAATGACTTTTTTAATTGTTTATATCTCCTAACATATAAGGAGTTATTAAAAAATAATTGAACATTTGAGGTTCTAGTAACCCACTTTGTCAATATATAGTACACTTTTATAGAAATTAAGACATAGGGTACAAGCCCATTGATTTTTACTCTGGGTCTAATCGTAATTATAATCGTCACTACCAAACACCTGCCTTCCAGATATTTACTTTATTATTCGTTATGTAATGAGAAAGAGATAAAATCATTCAACTTTTTCAGAATAGAAAGAGATGGAAAGCTATTTTTAAAATAAAAATTATTTCAAATCAATTTTCAAAGTGTATGCGTTATTTAACTAGCTTTTTTCTATTTTTATTTTTATTCGATTTGTAAACTAGGGATCAAAGTTAATCTACATACTAATATTCAAATTTTAGTACCCAAATTTTGCACTGGCCATAAACTTTTAACATCGACATGTCAGCAAAGGTATGTTAACTAGTTTTTCCGATAACCATGAGTTCTGCAACCGACCCTGAAAGTAATAATAATTCACTTGTGAAAATGTCACACACATTTTCCCAGATTGAGTCTCGAAATTTCCCAACGTTGTGCGATGTTTGAGTAGCGTTTATCAAACAGCTGAAGGGCGTCTATTAATACAGAATTAAATTAAACCACTTGTGTAGTGATAACAGACGGTATCAGGAGAGTTGGAAGAGAGCGAGAACGAGGGCGAGGGGTAAGAGGGTTGTTGTTTGCAAGGGGGAAACCAGTTAAGTTCCATAATAGTAAATTGATTAGTGTGATAATAACCAGCACGATGAGAATATGTTGTACAGTGAGTCTATGGTAATCATATGGAGGATTGTATGGTAAATAATTCTATTAAGATGATATTATAGGTGATAATAGGTTCGGTGGGAAAAATTAATTGAGTTACCGCTGAATGAGTTTGTAATACACAGGTTGAGGTTCAATTTGTCGAGTAATTTGGTCTTTATTGTCAATCAAGCCGTGCGTAATTGATTTTTAAAATTCGTTGAACAATTTACGCACATGTTTTTAAGGGTACTTACCTGCCTATTAACATCCATCAGAAAATAAGCTGTTGGACCTTTTTATGTGTCAATCATTTTTATTTTTAAATAAATTGATATGGAGACCCATATGTGTACGAGGAGTGAATACTTTTAAACGAGAATGATGTGCTATAAACGAACTACGTATGCGCGAAAGTTTTATGACCGACTGCTGCGTAGCGTGAAGCCTTGTGTTTCGATTGCCGGCATTTTCCTAAATAGTAAAGTAATAGAAATTCTCCCACTCCACAGCTCTGTAAGAAACACACATTCGAACACTGTTCGAACACTAAATTTCTTCATATTTATTATCTAGAACGCAAAGAAATTTTAATTAACAATTAGCATAAATATTGTTGCATTTACTTATCGTTCAACTATAGGCTGATATTATTTGAACATGAGCATTGTGCAATGATGTCGACTATCGATGCTCCAGCAAGGATATTGGATTTGATAATATCAAGGATCAAGTCATAATTCTGGTGGTATTACGATATCACAAAAGTCGTTAAGTTCGGGTCAGTTATTGTCATGTTAATTTGACCCATAAACGGTCAAGTTTATCATCCCCTTAATTATTCATATAGCACTCACCATACTGACTCTAACTCTTAATACTAACACGGTTAAATTTTATTTGGCTGTAAATCTGAACTTTAATATCGCCAGGATTAATTCTGCGGACATTTCACCACTTCCCCCCGTTCCTCGTACTCGTATTAACATAAAGTTACGACTATAGTTCTGCAGTAAAATTATGATATTATTATTTTGCTATAAAGTTTTATGTCTTACAAATATTTTATTTGAAAACAAGATAATATTGTAATATCGTATTGTACAGAGCAATATATCAGATGTATCGTTCGTTGAAATAAGAATGTTGGTGTTACTTAAATCATAATGGTATTCTTAAAACTATAATTCAATATTAATGCAATACAGTTTCACACTTTCTAACTTGCCACCACTTAATTCTAAGGTTTATTTTCTACGTCTCATATAGACATTATTTTGCACTGCAACTTATTAACAAATTTGATGTTGCCGGAGCGGCAATTCACACGTGACTTCTTTTGAGTTGTGAACTCGATGAAGACCAGATTATGACTTAAATGTGATAAGGACTTGTTATGACACTTGTAATAACACTTGTCAAGCCATAGCTTTAAGGAACACTTGGTAGTATTAAAAACTGATATGAATGTGTCAATAGTGACGCCATTTATATATCGTCCTATACTTCCCAGTAAACATTTGGTGAAATGTCCCTTTTTGTGACGTTTCTATCACTATTTCACTTCAATTATAGTTCGCATCAACTTTTTCTTCATCTGTATTCCGACAGGTGGAGTGGTTCCGTCATCTGTAGCGGATAAAACAAACATTTCATATGAACGATTTTGAGAAACTGAACTGTAAATGAACTCTTTCATGACAAAAAAATCATACTCAACTCCAATATGATGTCAAAGTGACTCCAAAATGGTCCAAAATGTTTACTGGGTTGTTGGTTGATGTGTTACAAATTGGTTATTTAGCTCTTGTCCACTTAGACTCTTGTTCTTATTTCTTCACTAATGCCATATTCATAAAATGATAAAGTGTTTAATATCTACTTGGTAATTATTTTAAGTAAAACTCAATTCAAATAATGGATTTAAAATTAGTATGAGCTTAAGCTTTTCCTCGTATGATTTAAGAAGAAAATGATGGATATAGAATGTTTCAGTCTGGTAGATTCTGATAGGAATTTGCCAACGTACAATACGTTATGAGAGAAATTTCAACTCGACGATGTTATCACACCTCCCGCGCTCCACTCAGTTACCCACGCCCGCACCCTCATCCGTAATAGTGTCTGCCATACATCTATGTATGACAGGATAACAAAAGCTTTGTGTTTGTCGATTTGGGTCAGTGAGATGCACGCTCGACCTGGTTGGGATCCCATACGCCATATGCTGGTTGCTGGCTGATGTTGACTCATGGACCGTAGCCCATGGTTGATGGCTGGATCAAAACCGAACTATTTAGATATTGGAGACGTTCAGTTCGATTTATTTTCCACCTTGGTACGGTATCAGCCAAGGTATGGCATCAGAGAATAATGCGAGTAATATGATAAATGGTAAATAGAACTATCAGTGGCGGTTGCTCAATTCAGGGAATATGTTAAAGGATTATTATTTAACGAGAAATTGTCTGTAGACGGCACAGTGGCGGAGAACATTTATGTTCGACTATAAATGCTGCCAACTTTGTAGAAATTCGTCGGTAGTAACACTCAGCATTGATAATAGTTAGACGTTAAATAAAGCTAAATTTTAAATTGTCTGTAATTGGTTCTTAAGCTTAAAAAGACTTACTTTAGATTTTCCCTCGGCTTATATTAGAAACTGAATACATTGGATATCTCAATATTGTCTCTTGAACGTATTGTTCCACATATGGAACGAACAAATGCTAACACGGTTATGTTTGTGGTAGCATTGATTACAGTAACGCTACCTACCTACCTTAATCTACTCGTTAAAAGTATATTTACCATAACAGAAATGATATGGTAAGCAGGGGCGGCCTTAGTCATTGCGAGGCCCCGGGGTTCTTTGTATAATTGATGTAATTTGTAAGTAAGTATTTTTGATGATAATTGACGAGAAATAAAATTTTATTTTGTAAGTGTTATAAGCACAAAGAGGACAAATATTAATGATGTTTAACTAAGGTACATGAATACCTTAAAAGATATACGCAGTGATTCTAATGAAATTTCTAAAGAGCGAGGCGCGAGATTCAAGTACATATATAGTAATGAATTTTTCTGCTTGGATTGTTGTGCGAGAATGCGAGGCCCTGGGCGGTTGCCCTGCTTGCCACCCCCTAATGCCGCCCCTGATGTTAAGTATACTCTGTTATGTAATATACAACGTATTGTAACCTATTGTGCGTTAATATAATCACAAAACTTATGAAGATCTTTTAAGAGTTACGAAATCTTAATAATCTGATTATAACTAAAATGCAGCCAGTTTTGGTTGAATATTATTCGCTAAATTAAAAGTTTCGTATTTAGTGCTTAGTTTTTTTGAGATGCGCTGACCATTTTACCACGGCGTACGCCTATTCGTCGGTACAGCTCTAAATCTTGTGACATTTACGTGTTAAATATAACAATGAAACTTTCAAACTGCGGTGCCTTGTCTACAAATAATAACACATCAGCCTCTATCAAGAGCTGTGCTACTTTTAATACAAATCTACCCGTAACATACTTAAACCTCAGTTTAATTCCACAGTTGGAGACCGTCCAGTATTTAATTTGATACTAAAATAACTTTAATGTAAATAATGAAAACCCCCCATAAAATCAAATCAACTCTATGTTTTCCGCTGTCCACTAGACCACTTGTTTATAGCAAACTGCTTTTGTCGCAGGTTCCGTGGGGTGCTGGGCACACGACAACCCCACCACCCACAAGCCACGGGGTCTGGGAGGGGGAGGATCGGAACCCTCAGCGAGTTTCAACCTAAGCAACATCATGTATCAAGACTCCGGGGTGTACCGGTGCATTGGACAACCACCCGGTGCTGGTGGGGGTGGACACGAGGGGAAGAAGTCTCGGCTGGAAGTGCTGAGAAGCATTGAGGTGCAAGTCAAAGGTCAGTAGTAGTTATTATATAAATACGTCATTGGATGGAGTAATTATAATGTGGTCAGACTCAGATCCGTGGTCGTACCAGTATTGCATTGTCCACCGGAAATACGTAGTATGTAGTGTAGCATACAGTGTACAACGTTATGCAGCGAAAATAAATTAAAAGGAAACTGCATACGAGAACAAAGGGGAATTCATTACGCGAAATGAAATTTATAAATGAAAAATAAAAATGCTGTAAATACATTTCAAAAATATCGCAAATGAAGTAACAAATTTTGATATAGTTTTAATTATTCGCGATTCTAAATAACTTTGAAGATTTCAGATATGCAAAAATAATTGAACCTAAATTCTCAGTTCATGAATAATTCAAATTATTTTTAAAAAATATATAAATCATGAATTAATTAAAATAAAATACGTTTTCCCATCTAATTTTATTAGGTAATGAATAACTCAGTCAGGCAATGCCCGGCCTTATCAAAATTGCCCCCCTCTTTCCAATGGTTGCACGTTTCTGACTTTGGAACAGTGGCGTAACTATGGTGTAATTCAAAAGTATTTCAATTTTGAGCTGAATTACTTTATCTCTATTTATTATACTGTGAAAATAAATGTACCGTTTAAATTATCTATTGTCCCGGTAGAGAGGACCGCGCATTTTCCTTACTAACTACGGCACTGATATTGAATTGACTCCCGGCGGTATTTTCATATTCGTAAAAAGGTTTAAAACACAGGTATTCGAACCTTGTTTTAACGTATCTTTTAAACACAAATTATTAGTCCTCCTATTATTTTCCCCATTAGACGGCAATTTGAAAATAAATGCTAAAATCATGCAAATATTTTTCATGAATTTTCGAATTTATTAATTTCACAGTCGACTTTGAGTAAAAAATGTAAATAAAGTTCTTTTGAATAGTAAATTTTCACTTTGTAAATGAACATTTCCCGCTATTTTAACGTCGTTTTTCCGCTATTTCGCATGTGCCCATCGTTCAGCTTATCCCTGTACATTCTCTTCAACAAGCCGACTACAATTCGAGAGTAAAATTAAATAAGTAATTATTTTATGTACTCCTACAAGGATAATTGAATTAGGGCTCTCCCTTGGGGTTTGTCCGTTCACCATGGTAATGGGTCGAGAATACGGTAATAGGAGTATTAAGGACCTATGACGAACAGGCATCATCGAAATAAACTTAGTTTAAACAATCGGTTTTGTTCAACCAAAATACCTATTGTTCAATCTCGGAAATAGGCTGACGTTACCAGCATGTTGTCTTAATATCGAGATAAACTTTTTACTGCTAGTATAATTTCATAGAGAAACATAACAATAAACTAATAAGTTATTAGTGCATAATTATCGTCAAGGCAACTGCGCTTTACCGTAGTTCTCTTGCAGAAAATCTTTGCCCATATAAATCTGTTTTATATTCCGCACAATGCATCTTTGAATATCTCCTGTTTTTCCGCATCCCCTGTAAATAACTCTAAAATAAAAATGTTAAAAAGTGACGTATTCTTCGGACGTTAGATAACGTGGTAACATTTTATATTCGAAGGTTTTAAATGTTCTCATGTTGGTACTGGTGCTAGTGTTAGTGTTGGTAACACTGTAACAGTAACATTATTCGGATAAGAACATGGTAAAGAATAGAGACAGCAAACAGATAATGAGAGTGAGAGAGACAACATGATATATAGTATACATAGGGGATTCCACTATCAAACTGTAGCATAAATCACCTCGCTAAACTGTGGCAGTTTGCAACAACGTGGACGTGGATATGCGAAGTAGCGAAGTAGCGGGGTTCTACTCGTTGGAACTCCAAATCACCGAACAACCGAACCCCGCGCCACGCCATCTTTCCTACTTCCGATATGTTGAACGGGAGCAAAGAAAGACTTTCCTAAACATCAGGGTCGAATTCGAACTTTTTATTGACAGCCTAAGAATCTTACACATTCTAAATTAAGTTCTCTATTTGTGAACTACATCGCTGTCCATCTAAAACTTCAAGAAAATATACTAATTTAAATTTAGGAAACCCTCCTTATGTACTGTACAAAGGGTGCTAGGGAAAGTAACCTCTGCTTGCCTATAAATATTAAAAAACCACGGTACAAATATTTTTTATTTATTGATCTCTTAAATCTACAACTTTCTATTATTTTTCAACATAGTCGCCATTTTAATTTTCTTTCTTTATAAAACATTGCCGCCTGAGTAGTTTCGGTATTCACCGAGAACACAATTTTCGGTATCTTAATTTTTGGATGACAATCTTGTTCAAAACAGTTCGGGAAATTTGCGAAAACTGTTTTCCGAAACGAAGTTTCCCATCAATTATCTTGGTATGATCACCACTGACAGCAGAAAGCCTAGCACTCACTGTTTGCTGCGAATGTTTGTTGTTTTTTTTTGATATAGTTTCTCGGGCTTCCTAGGCACGTAACCTTTTATCGCCCTTAATATTGTTCTGCTTCTTCTTATACGTTATATCCAGACAACAAGAATGATCTATTCATGGCTACTGTCGAATGTTTGTTGTTCAATCTATAAACAATTAGATCTGCTAACACATTCAGACACGTAATTCACGATGGTTGTCTCTACTTTTTCTTCTACTATACCTATCATTATTGTTATAACTAATTTATACAAACTATCTAATAACATATTTTCTAATTAATTAAATAATGATAATATTTTGTAGTCAGAGTATTAACCATTGTTTTTGTCAGTCATCAAACTAGCTCAGATGGCTTAGTTCTCTTCAATCTTCTTGTCAGTCAATCCGTGTTGGATTCCATATGTCCAAACAGCATGAGTTTGTTATGTATGGATAATGTGGATTTGCGTCCTATTAGCCACTACATTTTCTTACATCTTATGATTGTCTGCTGACAAATTTTTTATTGCAGCTCTGTTTTTGTAAGATTATTATAAGCAAACGCACGACAATACAATGCTCCCACCAACATCACTGGAAGCTTACTGAGACATAGATTACGGCGATATACCAGTGTCTTCTCCCAGCCTACTATTAGTAATCTAGTCAATAAAGGCGGTAACTTTTCGAACAAGCTTCGTAAAGTATATACAATAACCTATTTAAACTCTAAATTCGGCTCTGCATTATGTACATTCAATGTAATGTAAGTATTTTTTGATAATGCGGTGTTGGGGTACACTGGTACAGCGTACAACAGTCTGGTGGGCTGGGTACATTCCATCTCATCTAAAAGTGGGTGTGTTAGAAAAACGTTTCTAAAAAATATTCAAGAACTAATGATTTATGAAAATAAAAAAAAGTTCATAAATCCCTGAACCACAAGTAACATGCAAACCACCACCAATTCATAAAGATGAACACTGAACAGTGAACAGTGTATAAACCTATCACCCACCCAGGAGTTCATTAGAGTCGGGAGAACGATGTAACTTTATATAAACTGTTTAGAACAATAACTAGAACAAAATAACAAGTTAATAAGACAAAGTCTTAAACTGCTGATAACATGGGGTCAGCCGAGCCCCCGTTCCCATCCCGTTCCTCCCGCGCCACGATGGGGTAACGTGGACGCCGTTCCGCCTGCGAAAAGTTTTACTATTTATTATTTATTTTATTAGATAAGTAAAGTCTGTGTGTTACTAGGACTCTTTAGTTTTCTTTAAAATAATTACTTACAATGTCAAGACAATATAGATTAAATGCTAATCTCGTTTGTTGCTCTTGTATTTATAGTTATTATAAGTCAAGGTGAGTGGAAGGGTTTAATATTCCGTCTGAAAAAAAGACTGCCTGCTATCGGTACAGATCTTAATATATATTTTTTTATATTTATTTACCTTGACTTTCTTTCGTTATAGCCACCATCAAACATTTTTTATACATCTTTTATAATTTATAATTCAATTTTACAAATTTCTAAATATTTCAATAATTCACTAATTAATTTTGAATCACTTAACAAAAATGTAGTATTAACAGAAAAAGTTTTAATCACATCTAATATATCACTATTCAATTTTGATCTTTCTAAACTATAATTTATGCATTTAAATATAATATGATCCAAAGTTCCTTCTTCACCACATTGACATCTATCGTCAGATTTAATATTAACTTTGTACAGGTGAGCTGGAGTTTTGCAATGATTACTTTTGATTCTGATTATAGTTGATATAATTTTGCGGGATTCATTTCTAAACCATTTCTTCTTGCTTAAATTTGGATGTAGCATATAATAATCTCTTCCTTTTAACTGACTTTTGTTAATGAAATCTGTGTTTCTCAAATTGCAGTTTAAGAAACACAGATTTCATTAACAAAAGTCAAAACAAAGAAAACAATATAAGACAATTTTCTAAATACAACAAACTCACGAAATCAATGTATAAAACCAATAATACGATTTAACACAGCTGACATGAATACCCTTTATATAGTAAAAATATTGTTTTACATAAAGTTAATAAATAGAATCTTTACTGTTATATGTTTTTAATGATATTTAAAACTCGCTGAGAGAATATTGTTTCAATGGTAATTCACCCAACCACCCTCCCTCTCCATACCCGTTCACCCTTCATCCGTTCAGCCCTTAGCATCAACGTTATCATATTTTTATAGATAATTTATTTTTAAACTCACTTAGACTTTATTTTTACTGTACTAGTATATCAGTATATCGTATATCTATATCCCTAAAAGAAATATAAAACTTAGTTTTAGTATAATAATTAAATTACCTCCTTTTATATGTATATTTATATAGAAGCAAAAGAAGACTCGACATTGTAACTTAATTTCGTCAAGTTTTCTCGTTCATTTATACTAAAGCTCTGTGGAACTTTTTTGTTATACTCAAGTATATCTAGTCAAATAAGATCTCTGTTCATTTTGTATTAACGAATAAAAAAAAAGATTTTAAAAGTTAATATTAAAAACTTAGTTTAGTTCAATTTACATTTACGACATTTGTATATGTTTTAAAGATTTTGTACTGCAGATAAAGATTCATTCAGTTCGTTATGTAAGAGTATTACAATAGCATTACGCTAATAACAGCGCGTCTTTTAACGTTGACTTTTACTTTAACTTTATTTTAAAATAATGCCAGTACTTTTGATGCTACGATGTTCGTACTACCATAGATGCTTCGTAGTGCATATTTATTACGTGCCAGCGTGCTAGTGTTCCATAACCTATCTTTCTTATTCTTTATGTCGAAGACATGCCAATCTACACGTCCAGAAAATCTAGAAATATTTTTGTCTTCACGCTGTCAGAAATGGACCTGTGTCCTCATTTTTTAGTGGTCGATTTTTCAATTGTTGATTGAAATTGATGTTAATAAATGTGTATTGGCGTGTCTATTTTATTAAATATCTAAATAATGACGGAGATATAGCAATTAAAAATTTGTATTGTAGTTTTAGCGCTAGAAATGGTCGGCCATATTTGTATGACTAAGTCAGTATTTATTGAGTAAGTCAGTGCTGTGGTAATGTTTTGTAGCCGTTGGTAGTCGAAATAATCAAGTCAAGTCAAAGAATAATAAGTTTTTATTTTATTTATTGGAAATACATAATATAGGAATTTTATTGTTCCTCGAAATAGCTGTAAATAATATTTCATATTTGGATATATAAATATATATAGCAGAGATTTATGAGCTATAAGGTTGGTAACCTGTATCCTGTATCTTGTATATGCTATCTCTTTTACGCTCTGTTGTATAAAAGAGATAGCAACTAGCAGCTGTGATGCCACATGCAGTTAGAATGTTGTCCAACGTTGAATCCCTTTACTAATTAAAGAGAAAAAATGACTTTTTTAATTGATAATATCTCGTGAAATATAAGAAGTTATTTAAAAATAATTAAACATTTCAGGTTCTAGTAACTAACTTTATCAATATATAGTACACTTTTATAGAAATTAAGACATAGGACACAAGCCCATTAGAAAATTTGTGGCCTCATGTACGAAGGCTGTACCTAGATTCGCTCGGCCACTGTGTCGATGCTCAATAACATTCTTTATACAATAAACATGAGAGCATAACACGCCTAAATCCCTCTTCAAAAAACTGTTACCAAACACATAAAGTGTTGGTATAATACAGGAACACTCTTATAGCAATTAGGGGACCACCGCTACCAAAAAAGGCCATCGACTGAATAATTGTAAACTACACAACTTCAATCTAACAAACCATTGAGTTCTAACTGATTTAATTTAATTGGA
The DNA here is from genome assembly GCA_963678705.1 of Panorpa germanica. Lineage (NCBI taxonomy): Eukaryota > Metazoa > Arthropoda > Insecta > Mecoptera > Panorpidae > Panorpa > Panorpa germanica. The sequence goes on along the minus strand of OY783211.1, from coordinate 5,190,303 downwards.
ATTGCTGAAACTCTGGGGGTCATTCGAATTGTTGATGCAAATTAAATTTGTAAAAAGTTCAGTTCGGTAACTAATGTGGTCTCTGTGTGTGTGTGTGTGTGTGGGTATGTCGAATAATGATTAGTAATTAATTAGTTATAAGTTTTAATGGTATTATAATTATTCTGTAGTTTAGTCCAATTACTTTAAATTCGTATGTGAGTTTATGGATTTATTATATTTCCAGGTCAGGTAGTACTTAAAGAATTCAAGCAAAAGTTAAAGTAGGTAGGAATAAGTGTAATGTGGGTCAGACTAATGTCTAGACCTTATGTTAATTACTAAGGATTAGGATTTACATGTAATCCGGATTAGTAATTATTTTTAAGTAGGATATAAAAGCCTAACGATCTTGAAACTCTCTTGTAAAAAGCGTGTCTTTGTAGCTGTAAAATAGTATAATTTTATAAATAAACTTTTAATCGGTAAAATGAAATTTTACATAAAGTACGATCTTATTACAATCACGATGTTACACATTTTATTACATCAAACTTTTACAAAACAAACACACAAATATAATTGTATACAAACAAATAATAATAAGAAAATATATTTTCCCGGAAAACAAATCTGGGTTAATACCCAATCTAGGAATAGTTTTCTCATCATATAACTTGTAGAAAATTCCATTAAAGATTGGTATTTCATTGTATAAAGTTCAGAAATTGTAAAGTAGTTTGCTGAAACCCCGTTAGATGGATCTAGTTATACTCGTAGCAGGTGCTTCACTCCATCCACTTCCGCTTCCGCTTGACTGGAGTATCATGCAGAAGATGTAACTGGCTGTTTTATGTATGATCTCATAAAAGTTCATTATTATGTAATTTTCTCTAATCACTAATTAGTAGATGCAGCGTCGTTTAAAGCTACAACGTTCAACTTATTTAAGTTTGGAAACTAGAACTTCGTTCTTCGTTAGAAACCTCGTTCGGTAGATTGAATAACATGGCTGACTGGATACAATAGCCGTTTTTCTTATGTAATAACATGAATTAGTAATAATGGTGTCAGGACCTGACAAGGATCTGATAATGACCTGATATGAATATCATACACGTCCCTATCAGGCTAGTCTAACTAGTACTCGATTGGGGCCTTATTACTGTCCGATCAGGCAAGCCTTCATACGTCTGACTAAGGCACTGACCCTAATAAGGTATTCTTTCAGTCAGGACCTCATGGGGCCCTCATATATCAACATTTCTACTTAGGAACTACAAAAATATTTTATTTTTTTCCATCTAAACTATGAATTCATGCATTTTTATGACTTAGAAACACAATATATGTCTTTACATTTCCATAATAACAAATCCTCTCATAAAGTTAACTATTCACTTTGTAATTTAGTAGTTTTTGATTTTACAATCTCCAGAAAGACGCTTCAAACAAATAGCATAGTTATACGTATACATATATATATACTCTCACATATTATGAATATAAAAGTATAGCCAAAGTATAAAAATAATCAACAACGTCCAATCTAACTTTTAGTGGCTATAAATCCAGGGTCGTTACACCCCTACCTCTACTACACCCTTCATTGTTACCCCTCGACCCCATTCATTGTGTTGAGGGATTTGAAGCATAAATATTTGTCATCGTTGGTTGAAAGTTCTTCTTTTTTAAGCTCTTTTTTTACTTTTATAACATTTAGATTAAGTTTTATTTAGATTTTCAAGTATAAAAAATAACATTAACATTAATTGGTCTATGGTACTCGTACTTATTTTATTGGTACAATCTGCGCAAGTATGAGTTGGTGTTGTGGTTGTCTATTAGATTTTATTAGGCATTGAGCTTTATTGGAGCTTTTTTAAGCTCTAATAACGTATTATGAAGTTACGTTCGGGGATAAAAGCTTTGATACGCTAAATAAAATTTGGTCTATGTTTTATCATATTATCCAATACAGGTTTTTTTTATATTAGAAAAACAAAAAATCGGCTGGGAATATATGTACATATATAAAACAGCACATGCCTCCCGAAAAGAAATCGTTCAGAATGTGTCACACGAAGTAAATAAAAATAAATAGATGCATTCTTCTCTGGAGTAGTTTATCTGCGAATCATATCGAGGGGCTTACGTCATATCCGGATCCGGGGAAATGTACATGTACATGCTTTGGATGGGAGGCGGAGATGCCAGAGCCGAACATTTTATATCACAGCAATAATTCAGGAATGTCTCACATTTCCCATCATGCGGAAAATGCGGTACAGAAGTTTTCCCAAGTAGTTGTTACCCGCCAGCACGGCGTTCATCCGTACTCGTACCTTGTAACTCAATAAATATTTTTTACATTCAGGTGAAAGCAGCTATCTCCCTCTCTCTCTCTCACCGCGGGAAGTAAAACAAGGCAAACAATATCTTCAGTAATATCAGTAGTCTTCTGGAGTACTGCTTAAAGCTGACACTTGACATGTAGTCGTGCATAACAATTGTCAAGATGCGCGTATTGTTTTATGTTACATTCTCAGAATTTAAATGTTAATCTTTGCAAGATGCTATCCAGAATCTCTCGACTTTGTTTCATAAAACTTACATTTTGTTATCATAAATTTATAATATATATATATATATGTTTGTCACTATGTATGCACACACACACACACACACACACAGAGAGAGAGAGAGAGAGATAGGGTTACAATTTTCCACGCTTATATCTCGTTAACTATGATTGTTAGCAACTTTGTGCGCGGTTATAATTCCTTCAAAGAAAAATTGCTAGGTCGTTTTTTTTTATATAGTTTCTCGGGCTTCCTAGGCACGTAGCCTTTTATCGCCCCTAATATTATTCTGCTCCTTCTTATACGTTGTATCCAGACAACAAAAATGATCTATTCATGGCTACTGCTGTTATAAATTTCATTTGTGTTAACAGGAAGCGTCTGCGAAGTCTGTAGCACCGCCCTTTGGAGTCCATTTCTTGCCATTGCTGTATTTTTACATTGCAACAGAATGTGGTCAGGGTCTGCCTCCTCATCACCACATTCGCATTTAGAGTTTGGAATGATCGCTCGGTCGTTTATACCTGTATTTGGGCTAAGAGTAAATGGGCTGTTATGATTCAAATTGTTGTTGTACATAGACAAGTAAAACAAAGACGCATGTCCACGATAAGAAACGATAGTCTTAAAACATTCGAGTTCTTACACTCTACACTTAAGTTAATTATTATTTTATTTATATTATTTAAATAATTTAGTAAAGTCAATAGAAATTTAATTTCTCCATTGTACGTAGTTCAAGTCAGAGTTGGATCAGATATTTCTTCTGACTCCAGAGTCATGGTTGCCAATTTATTAGAGCTCTCAAGAAATGTAAAGCTTCGATAATAGCTACCCTACAAACAATTTTGATCAGAATCCAATTAGATGCGAATCGTATCACTCTGAATGGTGATTGGAATCCTATTAGACATTAGTGTGACATTACATGAAGCTTGGACAGCATGTCGGAACGCTCCGTACCCCCTCTGATTGCCTTCCTAATACTTTCCAAACGAGGTTTGCCGAGGTGCAAGTCGTGCTACTACCCAGTGACTACTATCTAACCACTCTCTGATACGAGATTGCTAAGATACGACAACTTGTTTGTAGGGTAATAGATAATGCAAAATATTCTTTCTTCCTAACAAGTATATTAATATCCATTGCTTAAGGCTAACTTGTATATCCACCCAGAAAACTCCAGATTATTCGGAGCACGCCCTATATGGTATATTAATCCAGTTCTAATAACCTAACCTAACTAATGTCACAAATATTCCACTTTAAATGTACATATATTATTAGAACATAACCCCAGAAAATTTACAAATCAAAATTCCTCGCACGAATACTGCGTACAAACTAAAAACTTGACAGCTTGTTATTTATCCCTCGTCCTAAATAAAAAAAGAGAAGGCGAAGCCAGTGACAAGATCAAAAACACAAAAGAGTCAAAAAGAGAGCCGAAATGAAGCCATGAAGGGAAGCCCCCGGACTCCCTCAACTGGCTGAACTGGCTGAACTGCTGAACACACACTGCTCGTAAAAAATCTAATCCAATGTAGCAACATCCTTTATCTGCTGCAATACCAAATACACCAACCCCTCTCTCGCACTTGTTAAGCCCATCCTATCCCTCCTCCTCATATGCGATACCTTGATTTAATCTGGACAATGGAATGAGATATATGCCGGCGAATATCTTACACAAAAAAAAAACTTTTATTAAGAAAGAAAAAATCTCTGGAAAACGAAAAGGGTAACAAGATCTGCAAACTTTGTTTATTTCTGTTTGTAAATTTTTTTTTTCTTTTTGTCAAATGGAATTTCTATCTTTTTTAAAAGCAAAGTTTTATATTTGATTTTGATTTTGTGTTTATGTATAAATTTAACTTTATCAAAAATACATCCAATAAAATTTATTCGTGAAAATTTCTAAATCAGTTTTGAAGATTATAGGTGACAAACTTTGACACATATCGCTTGAAGGTTTGTTCTATCTAAAAATCATATGAATTTGTCAACAGTGGTGCCATCTAACTGTCATATTACAAACTTATTGAGTGATATGTTACACTGCTCATAGTTTTCTTAATAATGGGCTTGTGTCCTATGTCTTAATTTCTATAAAAGTGTACTATATATTGATAAAGTGGGTTACTAGAACCTCAAATGTCTAATCATTTTTTAATAACTCCTTGTATGTTAGGAGATATTAGCAATTAAAAAAGTCATTTTGTCTCTTTAATTATTAAAGGGATTCAACGTTGTACACATTCCAAGTGCATGTGACATCACAACCGCTGTCAACCTTACAGCTCATAAATCTCTGCTATATGTATTTATATATCAAAATGTCAAATATTATTATAGCTATTTCAAGAAACAATCAAATTTCAATATTATGTCTGCCTTAGCAGGGTTAAATAAAATAAAAACTTATTAGTCTTTGATTTGACTTAATTATTTGACTACCAACAGCTACAGAACATTACTACAGCACTGACCTACTCAACAAATAACTGACGTTAAAATGCATTTCACGTCATACAAATATGGCCGACCATTTCTAGCGCTAAAACTACAATTCAAACTTTTAATTGCTATATCTCCGTCAATATTTAGATATTTAATAAAATAGACACGCCAATACACATTTATTAACATCAATTTCAATCAACAATTGAAAAATCGACCACTAAAAAATGAGGACACAAGCCCATACTTTAACCTACATTACGCGGAACTTCTTATCCTAAAACTATACTTTGAATGAAGCATTAAGCTTCTTTGAATGAAGGATCTTAAGTTATTTGAGCATTCTCTAAAAAAATACCAAGCCATTACAACTCATGTTTGTTGTAAATGTTGAAAATAAATAACTTTAAAAGATTTTGTATCCATTGTTGAAATAATTTTATTAGGAGCTTTTGAATTACAAAGATCGGATGCGGATGCCAAGAACAATCATTCCGCTACATTTTGTATGAAACCAACTAATTTCAACAATAGACTGCCAGACAGAGCGTCCTCTTTATTTTGATTTCGGATTTCGGAGAGCCTATGTTTTGCTGCATTGTTTGCTGCAAGATTTATGGCAGTTCTTCTATCTCAGATGCAGAGTTTGAAGTGATAGTTTAGAAGACTATTTCTAAATTTACTTTATTATTATAACATTAAGATAATTATTTGGCTGGAATTTGATTTGAGATTTTACAAATTTCTACCAGATATATCTACAGAATTGATTTTTAGAAGCTTTGTTAGAAACACTTCCATGTGCTAACCATGCTCCTAAGACTGTGTCATATATATCTAATACATTTTTGTATATTGTTTTCCGTTTTATACATTTTCCAAATGTAAATTCAAATAACCCAATTATACAGAGATACGATCCAGATCCAGCAAAGATAAGAACCATGACGTGGTCAACCGAGCACAGAATAGAGTGAACGCACAGACCGTTACGCTCTGGCCACTGACCATTAGTAATTTATTTCGTTCATCACGGAATTTCTACAGCAATCAGTAATTCGGATCACGTACCTCAGGATTAGGAATACACAGCTCTTGTAAAGTTGTCAAGAACCCAAGCTCCAAACCCCAACCCTCAACTCTCTAACCACAAGTAGTTTATTCGCACTTTAAACCCTGTCTTCAGTATTTTTCTTACGGATTATAGTTATAGACTTTTCTATTTAAGATATACGGAGACGGAGACGGAGTTGGGAAAACATTTTCCCAAGCAATTTATTTTGGACGCATATATCGTTTCGTGTCGTGTTTATTTCCAACCGATAACATCTGAACTTTTAAGATTAAAAGAGTTTCGCGGACGAATGGTCAGATTATACTCGAATACGACTATATTGTGGCAAATATATTTATGCCAGAAAGAAACAACTAGAAAGATAAATAAAAATGTCTTAGATTGAGGTTATGTTTTATAAAAATAAATTTATTACTTGTAAAAATGTCAGTCTATGTTAAATTTAATATATTCAAAAATATAAAAAGGTTACGCGGTGAAATTTAATAATCCTTAATTAAATCCATTGAAACATTATGGAGTGTAAAATAAATGATGACGTTTTATTATTAAGTCGTACTCGGTACCCGGTATGGTTTCAGGTTTTAAGAAATCTCTGGTAGGGTTTTAAATAAACCATCGTAAAATAAATATATGTAATAAAATGTAAATAACGGCGTATTTTAGTAAAATGTAGTAATTATAGAATTTCCTTAAATTTATTTAAATAATATATATATTTTTTAGGTTCTCCATTAGTATTTGCAGCTATTTCACACATCAATGCAACTGTGGGGCAATCCGTTGATCTGGCTGTCGAGTTCTGTGCGAATCCTCCAGCGACAAGAGCGTGGTGGATAAACAATGATATTATTTACCGACCAGGAAGAGACTATGGGAATATCATTGCACACAATATCACGGTAAAGCTGGTTTTTTTAATAGTTTGAATAGCTTCATTGTCCATTGGTATACAGATCTCTTTACAGATCAAAAGCATTTGAAACTGAAACTGTCATAATATGAGTATACCAACAATAGATTGCTTCTAGAAAGAAGCAAACCTAGATTTAAAATTGAATTTTCGAAATGAAGAGCGCCCACATTCGACCGCCATCTTCAGAATAATAGCGTAAACATTTTTTGTTTATCTTTAAAACATATTACTTAATAAGTTCGTGTGATAACATATAGATGGCCACTAATCACAAATCGAAATAAATTTTAGCTAATTTCATAACCTTTCGACTTTTCCAAACAATGCAAAATTCTGAATATCGTTTGCTGATAAAGCATTGCGTTTTAATGGGAAAAATACCGTAGTCTAATTCTTAGTAATGTTATTCTATATTTTTCTTTTAGAACATGACGAACATCCACTGCCAAGAAGCGCTTCTAACGATTGAAAGAGTCGAATCTGAGCATCACGGCGAATTCTATTTCCTGGTCAAATCATCTAACGGTTTAACGGAAACCGTTATAATTATGAACGTGACATCAACAGAAACAGAAACTAATACGTCATCGCCTAGAAATAAATTTAATAAACTATTTTTATTAGTTACAGCCATCCTGGTACATGTTTCTAATAAACTTAAAGCAGTTTAGTTCAAATAGTCAATTAATTATGAATAGTCATTATTTTATAAAAAAAAAACTTATTGTAAAAATATTTTTAAAAAAAAAGAAGCGATATATTGTTGTATAAATTTTTGTAAATTTCATAATTTGTTTTACATTGATCTTGATGTAAAACATTTGCTCAATATTAGAAAAAATGTCATGGGTGACGAAATGTGCCGCCCAAATAGTTACCCCTGTTCAAGAGCTGTTGCTGTTTTGTTACAAAACTACAACAACAAGTAGTTATTAAAAATAGTTCGAAAATTATTTGTACAGTTTCGTAAAGAAGCGTCATGTCAGTTTGTAATACCTTTCAAAGTTTAATTACACCCTTACAAACAGTTTTCTAAATCTGATACGAATCTTATACGATTCTTATATGACTCGTACAAATCCTATAAGATTCATGTCAATATTATTTGTAGGGATGACAGATTTCATCCTATTTCATATAAATGTATCCAAAGTTGCCGGTGTAAATATCTACCAAGAATTCTTCATCCATTCTATTTCTACAGGTTTCTTTCCTGTAAGGTTTAGTCTCAGTAAATGTCTCAGAAACTTTAAAATTTGCCAACGTTAGGTTAAGTTAGTATTGTGAGCCATTTATATTGACCGATTCTTTACAAAAATTCAGTTTTGGTTTAGAGATATGTTGAACAATAATTAATAAAGTGAATATTATTGCCTATACTTTTCTGCATTTACTTAAAATAACAAGGAAGTAAATAAGTGAGTAAAAACTCAGAAGATGAATTTGACAATAGATATTTCCAAAATTGTCCTCTGTTGAAGTTGTCGGTGAATATAGATGGCCGCTCTATCATTACTGTAGTATTCGAAGAATTATATCGAATGAATAACCAAAGAACTATATAATATAAAATTTGTAAATAGGTTAGATAGGCATTTGTATGAAAAACTCGTTTTTTGTAGTCGATGAAAAATGAAATAAATAACCCCAAAGAATTGCATGTATAAAATAGTATGGAACTTTAAAAAAAATCTTTATTTTTTACTGTTTTACTTTATAAAAAAATCTGTAATTGTTGTTAAACTGTATTAAAATTTATAGTACATAAGCAAATTATATCTTCGAAAAATATGGTATGTTTAGAAGTCGAAAATGGTTTCACTTGTAAATGAACCACACTATTATTTTCAAACCGCCAAAATTGTTACAGTAATTCTTATACTGAAAACATCTACACATAGGCCAACATTTCCATGTAAGCGAATTTACGCGAAATATAAATGTTTTTGATGTTACTATGGAAGCCTGCAAATCAGGCTGATAGAAACAAAGATCAGAGTATAAATTATTTTCATTATTTATTATGTTCAGTATTTTCACTTGAATTCCTTATATAAAAATTAAGCCTAAATTTATGTCAATTCTAATTGATAAATTTAAAATGTTAAAGTATGTATATTACTTATAAAATATAAAACTACTATCATTTATAAAACATGAAAGATATATTATTAATAATAAAAATGATATGAAACTAGATTTCTAACTAAACAAGTGTGGCTGATTGTGAATAAATAAAACGTTAAATAATTAATAGTAATATTGATACTGCTTCTGTAATATATTAACTTACTCTTTCTATCTTATAAAAATTGATATAGTTACATCATCTCTTATAAAATGAGGATAGGATATTCTCGCGATGAGTTCATTGTAGTTTTATTTTCATATTTCAAAAAGACTCATCGGAAATTTCCTAATCCAGAGAGACGGTGGTAACTATGTTATATACTCTGTTGTACTAATTGAGTAATAATATTAATCTGTATGTTTTAATTTCGTTATACATATATTTATGTATGTGTGTCTAAACACATGTATACATAAATTAAAAGAGAACACCACACATTAAAATTAAAACATGAATAAAAAAGTATACGTCCAAAAAATGTTTTATTTGCTAGTTTATACACACCCAAATCATATCCAATAAAATGTCTTCTAAAACTACTCGATAAACACAGTTTTGTGTACTTAACATTTAGATATTTCCTTTTACATAAACAAAGTGACTTAATAAACAACTTCATCATACCTACTTTTCAGTTTTCATAAATAATTAACTTTTTGCCAATTACCATATCACACTACATGTTAGTGGACCCCTTAAAGATTTTAAATTTTTTAAAAAGTGAACTCCGTGAAAAATTTTAGTATTCCAAAAATTTTAGAATAATAAAAATCTTAGGTAATAAATTTTTTAAATTTATATATTTTTATTAATATTTATATATATATATAATTTATATTTATATAAATAACTATATGTCTCTAATTTTTTTTTTTGATTCTTTGAAATATTTTGATGCAATTATATTCGCTATGCTGTAATATGAAGAACTACAGCATTATATTTTAAATAACTACGCGTATCTGCCTTTTATGCGACCTTTTTTAAATTCATGGACATCATTGCGCCTGATAGAGTGGCAACACTAGTTACGAGCAAAATATATAGTACAATAATTTAATTAAATTTATGGACTATATTTTTCTAATTTTTTTTTTTTGATTCTTTGAAATATTTTGATGCAATTATATTCGCTATGCTGTAATATGAAGAACTACAACATTATATTTTAAACTAGCGCTTCGCCCCGTCGCAAAGCGACGTGTATTTAATATTTGTAAATAAATTAAAGTTATTTGATAAATAGAAAATAATCCTGAAATATTGTTTATTGTTCGCCTTTCGGATTTACAATCTACATTCCTAATACATTTCATATACTTCAACTTACAATTAAATTTACATTATTCTCCACCAACTTATTTATTCTTCTGTTTTTCCTTTCCTTCTTACTATTTCCGTCATCCACCTCTTTCCACCACTGCCGCCCTTTAATAGCTGGCCAATATTCCTTTCGCTAGCTACTTTTTCCTTACACTCAAACTTAATGTGCTCCAGTGTTTCGTCCTCCGCTCTGCACACTCTACACTTCTTTCCTCACTCTTTTCTCAGTACCTGTTTCCTTTTTCCTCATTTCCCAATCTAAACCTTGCTGTTCTTCTTATGTGTTTTATGTCTTTTTCTATAAGGTACTGAGGCACAGTATTTTCTTATAACCTTTTATATCTTTTATTGTAGTTACTTTTTTCTATTTTTCCCATTCTCTCCTGCTGTTGTATCTCGTTATCCCTTCTCCTTAGCTCCTCTTCCACACTTGCGCCTCCTTCTCTTCTCCTCTCTGCCTCCTCGATCGCCATTCCATTCCTTTCAAAGTATTATTTTCTCTTTTTTGTACCTCCTCCCCCCGATTCTTTATGCTATCCTCTCTTATTTTCTTTAAAATTTTGCTTTCCTCTCTGTTCAATTTTTCCTCGTATTTTACTGCTCTTTCCCCTGTTTTAATTCGTATCTTATATCTTTTTAGCTCCTCCATAGCCATGTATCCTGGCGTGCACCTATCCAGCCCTAGTAACCATTTAATATATCTCACCTGTATTCTTTCTAACTTTTCTTGCTCCTTCCACCCCCAAACCTCTGCTCCATACAACATCATACTGGCTATCAGTCTATCAAACATCCATATTCTCTTTTGTATGTCCCCCCCAAATACCTTTTCCCCTAGTCCCAATACCCGTCGCATTGCTAGCTCCGCCTTCTTTGCTACCTTCCTTATCTGAGCCTCTTCTCCATTGTTCTTTTTAAAAGTGTAGCTCAGATATTTAAATTCTTCTACTTCCTCAATGTCCTCTGTCTTGTATTTCCACCTTTTATGTCTTCTTTTTCCACCCCCTTTTTTAAATACCATAATTTTTGTCTTTTCCACATTTAACTTTAGTTTTTTTTTGTCTATATATCTTTCTAGCCCGTAAGCCATCTCCTGCAGCTCTCCTTCCCTTTTTGCCAACAGGACTATATCGTTAGCGTATGCTAAAGTCCATATCTTGTAGTGTCTTCCTATAAGCACCCCCCCATCTTGTCCTCTTTCCATTACCCCCTCCAATATCGCAAATAAAATGCAAAATATTATTTTGTTATAATTCCTTTATTTGCAGTAATAAAGCACTGTATTGACCAGTCTCCAGTGCCCCCGCTCATAAGCCCCAATCGTCACCTTTTGGCTCCATGCTCTCTTACGTTTCCGAACTTTTAATTTGATTTCTCTAAACTTCTGCCATGAAGCGCCTCCTACTTTAAACACTCTGCATCGCTTCTTCCCTGAGCATCGTCGGTCCTTAGAGTACTTTCACAGCGCCCCCGCTGCGTAAAATTATCATTTACCATAATGAAGCACAGTAATGAACAATGTCCACTGCCCCGCCCCTAAACACCAATCACCTCTTGGCTCCATGCTCTGTATCGTTCTCGCACTTTTATTTGTATTCATCTGCACCTTTGCTATTTGCGCCCACTTGCAACACTACAGCCCACCTGAGCATCATCGCTCATTAGGGCACTTTCCTACCCCCCCCCCTCCCCCCGTTTAGCGCAATCATTATATTATCCTGCGCTTCCACCCCCTGCGTACTAATCTCTTAACAAATAGTTTTCAAAATTAATACTATACTGGCAACCTGCATACTAAATTTCATCCTTAGAAGTACATTATTTTTTAATAATTATTCGATAAGATAAATCTTTGTTAAAATTTTCACTAATTTCAATGTAAACCTACTAATTACAGGAATTCATTTATGTTTTTAAGAAAGCCTAACAGTTCGCTCCTAATAATCTCATCTCTAGGCCTTTTCCTTCCCGTTATTGCACTTTTGATTTAATCCCCATACCCCACCACCCACACTTGAAAGTGTGGGTGGCCAAAAGCCACCAAAAGGAGCCAAAAGGTGAGCTATATTTGGTGCTGAAGCACCAAAGCACATAATCTGCTACACGGTTACCTCCCAGGGTCATTATAATCTATCGCCACTACTTCTAACACCACCGTTACTTAGTACTGAAACCCAGCGCCACACTCTCTTCCAATCAGGCACTATTAATTCGATATTATAGCAATTCATTTACATGAATAAAACTGTACTGTAATCTTACATTCTATATTTCGTATTTATATTTACGTTATAATATTAGTCACCCCATTAATCCCCGCTCCTGAAATAAAATTGTCAAATTTTAGGCATAGCAATCTATTTTGCTCGTAGCAACTCTCTCTACCTTTATTTACCCCTACTTTTATAAATAATCGAAATTTCAAAATTGAGTTCTTTGGCAAAGCTTTTTCCCGCCCTCACTTCCCCAATTTCACGCCGCTACTAAGGTTAAATTTATTTTTGCAAATATGCACATGCATAGTTTCTATTTTTTCACTTTATCTATTTTTTGATATTTGAGGCTGTTAACTATTTCCCCCTATACCTCCCACTCCTGTTCGATTTCACAGCACAACAAACGCACCAAAAATCAATCCAATTCTACTACTGAATATAATTTGAATATCTGACTTATAGAGAACTATTTAGCTTCTATTTAATATTCTACATGCAAAATATCATCGTTGTACTTCTATATTGTTCTTATACTTGGTTCATCAACCCCCCCCCCCCCCCCACTTTAATGTTGCACTTAAGAAAATGTAGTTCTTTTTATATTTTCGTAATAAATATGTCAATCTATATCTGCATACTAAATTTCAGCTTTGTATTTAAATTTTAGCATTAGTACCCCCCACATACCACCGCTACTGAACAAGTTTGTCAAATTTTTTGCACGAGGATCTATTTTATTTGTATCTAAGAATATATATTATAAACTATAGCCTTTCATCTCCATATATTCCAAATACCTGGTTTTTGGCCCCCAGCGCCCGCCGCCTCTGGAAAGTTGCAAATTTCTATAGTGTGTCTTTAATGACACTCTATATATGGCCCCCGTTCCAAATTTTAACGTTCTAGCTCTGTTGCGACATTGCCCCCAAAAAATCACGCCGCTACTGAATTAAAATTTTGGTAATCCAATTATTGGCAAACATGCACAATTAGTGTCTTAATACATATCCAAAGTTTTAATACTTCTTTTTCAATATTTCTGGCTTTTATTGTCTCAACTCCCGCCGCCACTGGAAATTTGGCGCTGTTTATTTTTTTTCATTAATTACTGTCTACAGCGAGCCTACATATTAAATTTGAACGTCCTAACTCTATTCTATCATTGCCCCCAGAAATTCGCGCCGCTACTGAACTCAAATTTCAAATTTCCAACTATCGGAAAATGTGCACAATTATGATCTCAATACACATACCAAATTTCAGTTTTCTATCTTTTCTAGTTCGTCAGATATTAGCAAAATTATTTTTTCGAATTTTTCAGTTTTTCCAGTATAAGTTTTTCCACGGAAATTCAGGGGAAAATTCAGGGACGTAGAAAGTCTTAGAAATTCGTCCTTTACATCATACCAAAATTTGAAGAACTTTGTAGGCGCCGTTTAGAAGATGCCATATACGATTTTGTTACCGGATATATATATAACGCTCTATATAACGCTCTATATAACGCTCTATATATATAAATATCTATGAGTTCTTATGAGTTTTCCATGTTAAATTGGAACATTACGAACATTATAATAGGTAGATTATAGATTATAATAGGTAGATAACTACACGTATCTGCCTTTTATGCGACCTTCTTTAAATTCATGGACATCATTGCGCCTGATAGAGTAGCAACACTAGTTACGAGCAAAATATATAGTACAATAATTTTTTTAAATTTATGGACTATATTTAACTAAATTTTTTTTTGATTCTTTAAAATATTTTGGTGTAGTTTTGTTCGTTATGCTTTAAAATAGAGGACTGTTTTATTACATTTTAAATAACTAAGCGTGTCTGCCTTTTATGCGACCTTTTTTAAATTCATGGACACTTTTTTACTGAATTTTTTTTTTTGATTCTTTGAAATATTTTGATGCAATTATATTCGCTATGCTGTAATATGAAGAACTACAGCATTCTGTTTTAAAAAACTACGTGTGTCTGGCATTTACGCGACGTTTTTAAAATTCATGGACATCATTGCGCCTGATGGAGTGGCAACATTACTTACGAGCAAAATATATAGTACAATACATTTTTTTAAATTCATGGACATTTTTGTTCTGATTTTTTTTTTTGATTCTTTGAAATATTTTGGTGTAGTTTTGTTCGTTATGCTTTAAAATAGAGGACTGTTTCATTATATTTTAAATAACTAAGCGTATTTGCTTTTTATGCGATCTTTTTTAAATTCATGGACACATTTTTACTGAATTTTTTTTTTTTTGATTCTTTGAAATTTTTTGATGTAGTTATATTCGTTATGCTCTAAAATAAGAAACTGCTTCATTACATTTTAAATATCCACGATATTCTGGCATTTATGCAAATTAATTTAAATTCATGGACCTTTTTTTCGAAAACTAAATTCTTATATTTTCAAAAATTTATTCATATTTTCTAACGTAGTTTTTTATGCTGATTTCAAAATTGAAAACCATTTTTAATTATCTCTTATGGTTTTCGAATAATCAGCGTGTAAAATATGGTAATATTTTTTACCTAAAATGCTCATATCTTTTAAACCAAAAGACTTATCTAAAAACTAATTACTAATTTGAAATCAGCATTCAAAACTACATTAAAAACCATTAAAAAACCATCAAATTATTTTTATCAATTTTTACGAAATTAACAAGAGTATTATATATAACCTTTGAAATTTTTAGTTTTTAGGGAAAATTTTTTTTTTCTTATTTTGACAAGCGACATATATTTTCCAACGTAGTTTTTTATGCTGATTTCAAAATTGAAAACCATTTTTAATTATCTGTTATGGTTTTCGAATAATCTGCATGTAAATTGTAAAGTTTTGTAATATTTTTTACCTAAAATGCTCATATCTCGTAAACCAAAAGACTTATCTAAAAACTAATTGCTAATTTGAAATCAGCATTCAAAACTACATTAAAAACCATTAAAAAATCATCAAATTATTTTTATCAATTTTTACGAAATTAACAAGAAAAAACCTTTAAATTTTTAGTTTTTAGGGAAATTTTTTTTCTTTATTATTTTGACAAGCGACATATATTTAAAAATAAAAACGTAAAAATTGATAAAAATAATTTGATGATTTTTTAATGGTTTTTAATGTAGTTTTGAATGCTGATTTCAAATTAGCAATTAGTTTTTAGATAAGTCTTTTGGTTTAAAAAATATGAGCATTTTAGGTAAAAAATATTACAAAACTTTAAACTTTACATGCAGATTATTCGAAAACCATAAGAGATAATTAAAAATGGTTTTCAATTTTCAAATCAGCATAAAAAACTACGTTAGAAAATATATGTCGCTTGTCAAAATAAGAAAAAAAAAAATTTCCCTAAAAACTAAAAATTTCAAAGGTTATATATAATACTCTTGTTAATTTCGTAAAAATTGATAAAAATAATTTGATGGTTTTTTAATGGTTTTTAATGTAGTTTTGAATGCTGATTTCAAATTAGTAATTAGTTTTTAGATAAGTCTTTTGGTTTACGAAATATGAGCATTTTAGGTAAAAAATATTACAAAACTTAACACGCAGATTATTCGAAAACCATAAGAGATAATTAAAAATGGTTTTCAATTTTGAAATCAGCATAAAAAACTACGTTAGAAAATATATGTCGCTTGTCAAAATAAGAAAAAAGTTTTTTTCGTTAAAAACTAAATATTTTAAAGGTTAATTTCGTAAAAATTGATAAAAATAATTTGATGGTTTTCTAATGGTTTTTAATGTAGTTTTGAATGCTAATTTCAAATTAGCAATTAGTTTTTAGATAAGTCTTTTGGTTTACGAAATATGAGCATTTTAGGTAAAAAATATTACAAAACACTAAACTTTACATGCAGATTATTCGAAAACCATAAGAGATAATTAAAAATGGTTTTCAATTTTGAAATCAGTATAAGAAACTGCTTTAGAAAATATGAATAAATTTTGGAAAATATAAGAATTTAGTTTTCGAAGAAAATGTCCATGAATTTAAATAAATTGGCGTAAATGCCAGAAAATCGTGGATATTTAAAATGTAATGAATCAGTTTTTTATTTTAGAGCATAACGAAGATAACTACATCAAAATATTTCAAAGAATCAAAAATAAAAAATTCTGTAAAAAAGTGTCCATGAATTTAAAAAAGGTCGCATAAAAGGCAGATACGCTTAGTTATTTAAAATGTAATGAAACAGTCCTCTATTTTAAAGCATAACGAACAAAACTTCACCAAAATATTTCAAAGAATCAAAAAAAAATTTAGAAAAATATAGTCCATAAATTTAAAAAAATTATTGTACTTGTATTATTGTATTTTGCTCGTAACTAGTGTTGCCACTCTATCAGGCGCAATGATGTCCATGAATTTTAAAAAGGTCGCGTAAAAGGCAGACACGCGTAGTTTTTTAATATATAATGCTGTAGTTCTTCATATTACAGCATACCGAATATAATTGCATCAAAATATTTGCAAGAATCAAAAAAATAATTTGAAAAATATAGTCCATAAATTTAAAAAAATGTATTGTACTATTTTGCTCGTAATTAGTGTTGCCGCCTTATCAGGCGCAATGATACCCATAAATCTCAGGTTGTACATGCACCACTATTATTAGGATTGTGAATTATGACTTGATTTCTATAAAAATATACTACACATTGATAAAGTTGGTTACCAGAACCTCAAATGCTTAACTATTTTTTTAATAATTAATAATAAATAATATTTCAAAGAATCCAAAAAAAAATCAGAACAAAAATGTCCATGAATTTTACAAAGGTCGCGTAAAAGCCAGACACGCGCAGTTTTTTAAAATATAATAAAGTAGTTCTTCATATTACAGCATAGCGAATATAATTGCATCAAAATATTTCAAAGAATCAAAAAAAAATTTAGAAAAATATAGTCCATAAATTTAAAAAAATTGTACTATATATTTTGCTCGTAACTAGTGTTGCCGCTCTATCAGGCGCAATGATGTCCATAAATCTCAGGTTAATATACTACACATTAATTGTACTAATTCTAACAGCATTAATTAACTAGTGACATCTATTAGAGAGTAGTTCAAAACATATAAACAGTTCGTTATTTGCTCAACAGATGGCAATCTTAACATAACGCCTAAATATATTGCAACCTAAATAACACCACTTAATAACTCTTAATAACTAGCATTTAATTAACTCTTATGCTTATTAAAAATCTACATTGTACGAGTATTGTATTTATTTTATTGTATATATATTTCTCATTTCTCATTCAATTAATTTCCTTATGTATGCATAGCAATTTACAATTAAATCTTTCTCTCGTGTAACTTTCTTGATTTAAACAATTAAAAAGAAGTAAACCCTCATATAAATATGATTTCGTTTTCTTAGAAATCAGATAATTTTATTTTATGTTAGCCATAGTTTCGCCACATTCTCAGTACAGCCCTGGTACTGTTCTAGGTCACCTTCGGTCTTACCTAAACATAAACAAACCCTGGATATCTAAGTGCTTCTGGAAACGAAAACGTCTGATGTAACCTGATGACTTGAACCTCGGATCCTTTCTATATGGGGTGAATTCGGTCTGGATATTCATTGAATAACAGTCAATAGAGTTACTTCAAGTCCTGCATTGTATACAGTAACTATATTTGATAAACGGTATTTTACTGGTGTGAAATAAAAGAGCTTCAAATTAATATGTTGAGATTTTGTGTATATTAAGCATTAAAGTAATTCTATAATATAATTAATAGCTTAATTAGTGATTTTGTTTTAAAAAGTCGCTAGCGAAAATTATAAATGTATATTTTTTTAATAATATTATACAATATTATATATAGTTATTTAAATTAATAATGATAATCAAATATTAACAATCAATTCCAATTTTCAAGTCAGATGATATAAAAATTACTTATAATAAATTCTAGCATAAAACACAACATGCAAATTATTTCTAAATATAATTTTATACAATTTGACTTCCGATTCTCAACCAAATTATTTCTCATAGATAATAAATGGATAATTTAAAAGAATTCATCATTACAAAAATTACAAAAAAACTGGCGATTTATTTATAATTTTGAAAAGAATTCTATTCTTCCCTTTCTGACTGACTATGTACTATATACACTTGCATTTGCAATTAAATTAATTTTAATTTATATATTTTTATAACCTAATGATTAGATTTGTTTAATTTAAAAGTTAATAAATGTAATAAGAAAATTGTTACCAACTAAACATAAATAGTAACAAAATAAAATTAGTTATTTGTTAGGAATCTATATGAACTTAAAACAAATTACAAAAACATTAATTCATGTCATCTGGCGTATGACAATAAATTAAAATCAAATTTAATTTAAGTTGAGGGTACATTAAGATAACAAAGCAATTTTAAAAATCAAATATCTTTCGAATAATAAATCAAAAAACTACAAGTAAAAAAATATAAATCGATTTTAAAATAATAATGTTATTAAGAAAATTTGTTATCTCAAAGTAACCAGCAACCAAATTTTATTTTGATATTTAAGAGTAAAATCAAATCGACAAGATTGATAAACGATTTTCTTTATAAACTTTTAAATAAATGGTCCCACTAAAAAATAAATGGTATGCAAAAATAATTTCTATGTACCAAATACTATAACACACTATTATTATTAACAGTTCAGGTATAAATAAAAGTAATATATAAAATTGTAAAACCTGATACATACAAATTATTTGTGTAATGTAATATGCTTATGAAAGTATTTCAAAAATACAATAATATGTTCAATATTATTTTTGAGCGCTTTTTAAATAAATTCTAATAGAGATTGCTCTTAAAAAAATAAAGCAGATAACAATTTCTTCTTCTTTTTCAAAAAAAAAAAAAACTCCATCATTTACATATCCGCTTTTACAAGTAAAAATAATATTTAAATAATAAATCAAAGAATAAATTAAATTTCTATAGAAAAACAAACAACAATTTTACAATCTGAAAGGAGCCCGCTGATCTGTAGGAGTTCGTTTCGTTCTGCTGGAAGCTGTACTTCCTTGTGCTCTACTGGCAATTGTTGAGGCAGATGATGTAGATACTCTCGGTGTTGTTGCTTCACCGATAGAATTTTTACGACTTCCTAGAGGTGTTTCAGATTTTTTTGGTATTGGTGTTGAAGTACCACTTAAGTTACGTCTGAAAATCATTAATACATAGATTAGATTCTATTTTAATTACAAATACATACACCTAATTGTATAATTACACAATTTCAGTGAAGTTATATCAACCAAAAGTAAGACAACACTGTTAAAAATACATAGAAAACCAATACAAATATAAATTAAATAAGGAATTCGCATAAATGTGTCATTTACTTATAATTCTTTGAACAGAAACGTTTGTTTGCATTGCAGCAACATTACGTTAATGTTATACAATCATGAGATATAAATTAAAAATGCAAATTCCTAATTTCAGTATATTAAAACAAAATCAAACGAAGTGATTATAAAGCCCCACTACAACCATAAAAAACCTAAACGACACACTGAAAAAAAAACGAAAGTATTGTAAAGAAAAAGTAATGAAAGCAAAAAAATTTGTAGAAGCGTATGAAACTGAAATAAATAACAAACGACAAAAATAGAAAGAAACGACACATATTATCAGTATTACCCAGAATCCTCGATGCTCGTTTGATATCTAACCGGTAGTGGTATCCGTGAACGACTGCATGCAAAACAGAAGAAGAAAAGAGTTATGTAAAAACACGAGAGACTATTTATATGTATACCAGGAGCAATATTTTATACAAGAGATAAATTATTGTGCATATTATAACCTTTTTTAAGAAACTCTTTTGATTTTAACCATTTGTCGCAGCACGAGAAGCTAATTAAAAGATTTGAAAATTAAATAATTCTCCACAACTTTTAGACAAACAAAAAAGGAGCGTATCAGTGTTTAAGTTATCGTTTTAAGTAAAATACCATAAGACGATGTAAGGAATTTTGGCAGCGTCTCCCAAAAATTATAATATGTATATAAGAGCAAACACCATTCACATTTTTGATAAATATTTAGGCATTCAGTGAGTTGTTGTTACCTTGTAGTTGAAGATGCTAACGTTGGTATACTGGATGCGCGGCTCATTCCACCGAATCTGTTATTAGTTTATGAATAAAAGAAAGAAGTTAGAAATAGCAGTGCTTTTTCACAGAACATTTTATGTGTGAAAGATTCGTATATGAATTATATTTGCGTGATTATTATCTATTATATTTAGCAATTGAAATTCCTATTACCAGTTATTAAACGTTATGATGTAATAATTCTTATTATATAAATAATTTACCTGGTTGCTAACGGGCTTGTCATGCCAGTAGGCGTCCTGGGCCTGGAGCCTGTGCCATTGCTAGCGCTGCCTACAGACAACCGAGATGGTCGAGGAGTTGATGTGGTGGTTAATCTACGCGTTGGAATTCGAGAGGGTGTGCCATCATCTGCAATTATTTTTACCATGTCAATATTTATTTCACGAAAGGAAATCACATACTGTAAATAAAATAAATAGTTCGTACCAGTGCTATCCAAAGACAAAGTGGATCCATGTCTGGATGGAGGTTTCGATCCCGCCCGACTAGCTGGTCGTGAAGCAGGCCTACTTGCAGGTCGGGAACTGGGTTTAGAACCAGGTCTGGAACCTCCAGGTGTCAACGGAGTTCTTAAAAACAAACAAAAAATATGAATTTCAATATATCTTGTCTAACGATAAATATTTAAAAGAACAACATACCTCAAAGAACTTGATGTCTTTCTTGGAGTATATCTGCCTGCAGAAAGACTGTTTGAAAGTGAACCTTCGTTATCAGAAAGGCTATCAGGTGTTCCCGCTGAGAGGGATGATCGTCCAGGACGACCCATGGCCACACTACGTTGGGATCGCTCTCGAACCTATTGAGTTAATATAAAGTTTTAAAAATTACGTAATATGAATATATGGTACATCTCTATGAAAATAACCATACGCAAAAGACGCTTGTGTTAGTAAAAAGATACCTACCTTTATGAAAAATTTAAAAAATACTATATCTAAGTAGTTTCTTATATCTAAAAATTGAATCTACAAAAATAATACAACTTGTATTTTAAAAATACTTTGAATGATTATTTGGAAGCAATTTTTAAGTAAAAGTATTCAGGTCTTTATTATAAAAATTCGTAAATAATGTTAAAAAACTGTTAAATTTCAAAAATGATTAGAAAGACTTATGATTCCGGGCTAGAAAAATCGGCACATGTCTTTAAGTACATGTAAATGAGCTCGTACTTATAAAATACATACACCATGCACAAATTTACACGCATTATCTTTACAGTTGTAATAATCCTTTTACAAAAAAATCAGAAAAAAAATATTTGAAAAAAAAAATCGATGATATTTAAAAAGGATTTTTATAATGATATAAAAAAAGACACTGACTGAAATAAAAAACACACAGTATTTACTTTTATTATATCTCTAAGTAATACCTACCACACTAACCCCGTTTCCACCGTTACCATAATGGAGATGGGCATGTCCGAAAGTATGAGGTCTTATAAACGCCGCGCCCCCAGCTCCAACGTGGAGAGGATAAGTGCACGGAACCTGCTCCCGAGCTCGAAGTTGTTCAAATATTGGCATCAATTCACCCATGAGTTCCTCGGCTATTTGTTTGATTTGTATTTTTGTATAATATAATAGCAATGAGAATGATTTTTCAAGATTATTATTAATTTGTGTTAAATGATGAAATTATGAAAAATGTATACTAAAAGTTTGTTAGTAGAGTAGAAGCAGTTTTTAATTTATTAAATAACATATTTATTAATTTTAGGTTGAAGTGTCGAAATTTTTAAAATAATTTGTAAGCATTTTCTTTTAAATAAACATTTATAATGAATGATTGATACCGAAACTGTAGATTTTTAAGTAAAAATAATTGGCAGTCGTCATTATTAAAATTGGGAGATGTTTTAGGAGCTTGTTTTTTAATTGAACCAGGAATTGTTTTAACGTAACCTTAATTCATACCTAATATCTTCTACAAGTATCAGATTTGTGTTCAAAGCAAGACAAGAAACAAAAAC
Organism: Panorpa germanica; assembly: GCA_963678705.1. Lineage (NCBI taxonomy): Eukaryota > Metazoa > Arthropoda > Insecta > Mecoptera > Panorpidae > Panorpa > Panorpa germanica. The sequence goes on along the minus strand of OY783211.1, from coordinate 5,167,461 downwards.
CTTACATGCAAGCAAGCAGTTGTGAAAATCAAAACATTAAAAAGCATGCAACTTACCTTTTACCTCTTAAAAAAATTTACTTAACTTACCTTATGATACTGTTGGAAGTTTCAACTTCAAGATTCTTGGCTCATAATAATATATTGTTAGTTTTGTTTTATAATTAAATTATGCAACAAATTCGTATATATTCGTAAATTAGTATTATTTACTTTAAAAGTAATGTTGCATGTTTTATCAAAAATGTTCAATTTATACAAATTCAAAACTTTAAGTTATTCTTGTTTAGTTACTTAAATTGTCAAAATTTAATTTCAATACATCTGTATTGATTGGTGACTTTCAAGTAAGAAAATCAAATCAAATTTTGTTTATTCATCTATTTGAAATCGTTGGTACAAGTCATTTCAAATATACCTTTGTAATTGGTCCAGCAGTTGAGCCCGAGAAACCAGTTCTGCCAGAAGACAGAGTCGCTTGGGAACTCTTCTGAGAGCTTTGGGAGCTATGAGCTCGTGGCTTGAATGCTGCCATTGATTGTGAAACTCCATCAGCCAAGATGAATTGTTCCCGCAGTTCAATGTTGGTGCGTCCCTTAGCTGGAGAGGGTCAGCGAGATAGGTGTGAAGAAAGAGTTGGGAGCAGATGGAATTGAAGATGAAATAAAGAAAGGATTGAATATGTTGAAAGAATTGTTTATTGAAATAATGATGGGTAAATAAGTGGAACAAAAAAGAAAAAAAAAACAAACAAAATGAGAAAAATAAACAAAACACAATGCAGTGATTAGATTATTATTTCTGTGTATGAGTATATAATATAATGATCCTTTTGTACTAAAAATTATATTAAAATAATTGTTTGAAAGCGTCATACAATACTAGTTCCATAATATTAACGTATCCTCTATTTACAGACAAGGTTTACACGTGAACTATCGTGTAAGATTAATAAACTAATTTATGTAAGAAATTGATGTAATACTTTCAAGTCAAATAGTGTAGGACCTTTCTTTAAACAATTATTTTAAACTAGTGCACAACATCTAAACCTATAAATTATCTAATATATAAACTAAACTAAACTAAATAATAAAAAAAAAAACAAAAACAAATTTTAAAACGTATAAAAACCAAGGAAAACATCTAAAACTTATATTACACAAACCTCATGCGAAAATATTAACGAGTTGAAAGTTAAAAAATTAAATATAAATCCACCATTATTTTTAAACAAAATCATAAAACCAAATCAAAGAAAAAACAACAAGTGTACCACCACCGATGAATTCTAATTGCATATTTTATTAAATTAATTTTGTGTTTTAATTATTATAAGATACAATATAAATTGTATGAAAATATAAAATGCATTTATTAATAAAATATACAATTATTTATTGAATTCTGATTATAATTATATATTTATTTACCAAGGGGGCACCAAGCCTCGTGTTGTTGTGGATCCTCAGGATTTCGTAATGGCAAAACTAGACATACTGGATTTTAAAAGTGATAGGATTGAGGTTCCAAATATTAAAAAAAGCGAAAAAACCAAAATTCCGTTGTTAATAAAAAAAATATCACAAAACCCATGAATAAACAACCAAAGCCAAACAATTATTAAAAAAAATTGATTTATTTTGAAAACAATCAAAAAACATTAATCAAATTATAAAGGAAGGGAGAAGGATTAATTTTGATTAATTAGCGATGTTATTTTCATTTAATGAGTATATTAAAAAAGTAAATAAAGTAAAAATTTAAATCGTTAATCGAATTCCGTATTCATTCATTAGTAAAACATTCTTACAATTATTAAAGACACGATTAATTGTTAATCACATATGTAAATTTAATGTTAAAAATGATTGTTAATTGTCACAATTATAGTAACATAGTTCGGTTGAATTAAAAATTCCGACACCGTCCCAAAAGATTAAATATATTTTTCCTATATAGTTTTCCATTTTAAAAATAAACTCTCTATAGCTTGTTGCATTATAGTGACCTGATATCAACACACCAGCTCTGTTTACATTATTCATAAATTCAAAATCCATAAAACTAAATCTGCTTTTTGTGAGATAACTTTTGATAAGACAGATAATAAATGCATTTAATTTTATAAACTATTGTACAATTCCCTATATATATTTTTGTTGATAACATAAACAGAGCTTTCTTTCAAATAAATTTGTTTTTTAAATTAATTTCTCCTATATGTGTGAAATATGGTAATAAAATAAAATAATTATATTGAAACATACCTCTGCAGGGATCGTTCTTCACTAGGAATTCATCTAACGCTACCCAACCTCCTCCTACGCGGACCATTACAGTACTCCTTAGAATACGAACCAAACGAAGTTTCTGTGAGTCTCCAAACTATATATAAAAAAATATATTTTAAAAATACACCAATAAAATATGATTTTGTTATTTGTATTTATAAATAAGCGATGATATTTACTCTGTATTTGCCTTCGCCAACTTGGAACACTCTGAATTTTTGCCGGCACGTACATAGCATGACCAGGCGTTTCACTTCGTCATGAATTTTATCCGCGTCGTTATCTGTCTTAGGTTCTTTCCAATCAGGTCGCAGAGCAGCTATGAACTCTTGCCAATCAATAAGACCGCTATTATTGCGGTCGAATAAGTCGGCAACTGCATTCATTTCTAATCTAGAGGTATCGAACTCTGTAAAATAATTATTAAATAATGTTATCAAAAATATTTTGTTTGGAATAATATCTTTATCTGCATTAGAAAATGATTTGAGACATTTAATATGTCCACATTACTTACTTGTATTCATTATTCCTTGCATAAAGTCCTCCCTCGGAATAAGACCGTTGTTATCTTTGTCCATCTTCCGGAAAAGATCTGTTAATCTCGATTTTTTGTGATTCATGAATTTCAAGAACTAAAAATGAAATATATTAAAAAAAACATTTAAAATGGAATAAAATATAAATAATGCAGAATACGCACTCTCTTTCTCCAATCGTCCCATGAGAAGTTTCTCACGCGTTCCATATCCTGCAGGTATACTAGACGATCGTGTAGACGACGTTGTCTTTCCCAAGTCATTAACCACACACGCCTCCAAGAGTCCCAGAGAAGACGAGCTCGAGGAGAACGTAATTCCGTATCGGATGATTTGCTAAATTATGATAAATATAGATTTAGAATTGTGAATATGTGTAAATATATTTGAAAACATCAAGACAAAACTTCTAGGTAAAAGAATTAAAAATGTATAGCTCACTGAAGCACGCAACGACAATTTAAATATACATTTGCTTGAAAATAAATATTTTCTATTTCAATATCTGATGATATCAAATTGTAGCATAATATTTTACAACCAGCAAAAAAAAAATTATCGAGTTTCTTTTAATATATATTTTTACAGCATAAATTTAATTATTTCATAAATTTCTAAATGTAAAACTATAAAACTAAATTCTACAAAAGCACAAAATGCAATAATTTAAATAAATATAAACAGAAAATAAATTTATAAATGAACAACATTTTACAAATACACATTACAAAAACGAAACAATGAATAAAATAATGGATAATCTGGATTTATGATAAACAACAAAAATAATGATAGATATGAAATAATGTCATGACTGTTTGATTATTTTTTCATATTTAAAAAATATAATCAAAATTTGGAAACCCATTTTATAAACCCAAAGAAATATAGCATGACTCCCGAGCAACAAAAATACATTTACATTTGAATAAAAGGAAAATAGAAAAAAAAACTTTATGTTATCTATTCAATCTAACAAACAGTTTGTGAAATTTTGATATATACAAATTGTAAGAATAGCATGGCATGGATAACATAAAATTTTCAATAGTAAGGAAACATCCACGTGCTAACCTGCCAGGTGGTGGGAACCTTGGGCCATAATGCGGCAGACGTTCCGGTGTACTCTCCCGACCAGGGCTCGCTCGGCTAAAAACAATTCCAACCACAACATGCCAATAATGCCAAGAAATAAAAATAAAATACATGCATGTCACAAAGTCAATAAATGTAATATTTTATAACTGTTAAAACTGTAAAATTACATTTACATCCTTTGAACAATTGATATATATCTTGTACAAGTATGTTACAAATGATTATGATTACACTGTTAATAAATATAGAATTTAGTTATGGACATGAGAATAGATAACTGCTTTACTTCCTAGATATAAAACTAGTGAAATATTTACTTAATGTTAGCATAAAACTATATATCAGAAAGGTTTGGTAGAGAAAGTATATGAATATTTAAGGGAAAATGAAAATACGTATGAAATAATTCATCAGGGGTTGAAATAAAAATGATACCCATGCAACTATTTATGAAGTGGTGTTACCCTAAAAGAAAATACTAAAAGTAGAGCTTAATTATAATTGTAAACTATATATATACAAATTTATAATTATACAAAAGTAAATGTCTATATAGCAAACGATAGTCGTAGATAATAATTAATATATTTTCACTTACTATACAAAAATATATCTATCATTTTATTTTCAACCACTGACTCAAATTAATATATTTAAAAAAAAGGTGTATTATAAATATCAGGAAAAGACAGTTAAAGTAGTTTTTACCAACAAAGAACAAGTAAAGCAATAAAAAAAAGACTAACATCAACTTTGAATACATTATTAAGTTGTAATTTAAATTAAGACTGTTACGTTGTTTCACATTGTAAGGACAATAAATGAAGATCCTCACCATCTCGACAAGAATCAATCGTTATGCTTTAAATGAAAATAAAAAATAATGGCTAACCTTGTCTTGCGTGAATTGAGTCCAGGTTGAGATCCTTTGAAACTAAAAGCAAAAAAAAAAACAAATACAATCATGCAAAGTACATACACATTGTCATTACATCTACATCACAAAATAACAAATTAATCAACTTATGTATTTCAATATTGCGAAAATATGATTATTTTAATATGGTTGATATGTTTCCACTTTCTGACTATAGCTTTTTATGAAATTCTCAATATAACAAAAGGCAACAAATAAGTTATCTTAAAAGTAAGCCCCATAATGTTAATTAAACCTTAGATCCATTTTTGTTACACACACATATATAAAAATCCAATCCGTATCGCAAATAAAATAAGATTTAGATAATATTTCAAATGAATTGGTATAAACAGATAAAATAGAATATAAGTTTTACAAAACTGCGATAAGAAACTGATTAATAATTTGTGTAATGAATAATGAAGTAGCTAAGAACGAACCTTTGCTTGCGTGCTAGTGAACCTGTGTGATCTGGAGATGTATCCCGCAAATCATGTTGAGATCCTTTACTACACGTGCAAATAATAAAACAAAAAAAACAAAATACATAAATAAATAGGACAAATACAGAAAACACTACAAAACAAATAAAAAGCATAACACAATACATCAAATATATAAATAGACAACACAAAAAACAAAATCATTTTCGAGGCGGGGTAATATTTATTATCCTTAACCGCTGATTCTGATATCTGCTAAGGAAGGCTTGTGCTGATGATCTATTATGTATAACAAACAAATATGAAACACATGCCAATTCAATTGTATGGATAAATGCATTATAAAACGTAACATAATGTGTAATGATTTTAAAAAAATATATAAACAAAATTATAATTCCGCAAACCTTCTGATATTTTTGTATGAAAAATCTGAAGAAATTATATGTAATACTATTCATATGCTTTCTGGTCAAGATCAATAATTTGTTATGCTTAAGTAATAAATAAACTTAATTGTTTTTCCTTACACAGGTGTTGAAGTGCGTGTCTTTGACATTTTCCTGTGGTCTTTCGGTTGAGCTTTTGGTTTACAAGCTCTATCAACTTCTGGTTGTCTTCTAGCCGTGTTCTCCATAAATTCTTTGTGATCAGATATAAGTCCTTCGAGTATTGGAATTTCATCAGGTAAAGGTTCCGCTTCCAAAGCTATAAGAATATAGAATGAATGGAACGTATTAAAAAAGAAGAGAATCTAATAAATTAATGGCAGAATACTGTAATAGAGTATAAAAGTACCTGTAAGAGTAGATTCAAGTCCCGCAAGCCATTGTAATAATTCCTCCAGTGAATCATCAAGATCTTTAAGTGATTGAAGATGTCCACTAAGTTTGTTTTCTCTTTGGATAGCCCATTGTGAAACCTCATCCCATCTTGATTGAATAATTGTAATCCAGTGTTTAATTACTGTGATTGCATCAGGATGTGCTTTGTTTAGAATTGAATGTGCAAGCTCCAGAGTGTAGTCTTTATCGGATTCTTTATCACGGAGTTCACGCATAAATAGAGCATGTTCTTGAAGTTGAATTTGAGCTTGTGCCTCATCTTCAGGGGCGGAGGATGCAAAACGTAATTTGGTCTCGGCGTCAGAAAGCCATTCCAATAAAACATGTACGGATTTGTGTAGTTTTTCAGCCTACAAATTAAATAACTCAATTAACAGAAAAGTATGGAATGACATAAAGAAACTGTTTTACAAACAAATCTTTTGCTAAACACAGTATAAAACGTACATAATGAAACAGAAAATTGAAACAACCCTAGTATGTACACAAACTTTACTTTTATAAAACAAAACTTGGTAAACCTTGACAAGATTTATACATAACCTAAGTTTTTTGTATATAAAATATAACTGAAATATACAAAACAGTAACAAAAAAAACGTACCTCTTTAAGAGCTTCATGTAAACGGTCTGCTTTACGTTCACATAACAAATTCACAGATTCCCACAGCTCTTGAAGTTCGGATAAATTCTTTGCTGTGTCTTGGTCCGCACCATTTCTCAACAATTCACGTCCGGTCTCTACCACAGTCTTAAGTTGTACTGATCGAGATTTAAAATCAGTCTGAAGGGTCTGCATAAATGAAAATCATAATAAGTACGAGTACAATGATTAAAAAATTTGTTATTAATGAAATTGTGAACTATTCTTGTACAATTATTTTTTAATAAGTCGGAATATTACAGGATATATTATCTGCATTATTAATTATCGTTTAAAATTTATTAAATAATCACTAATAGAATGACTTTATGTCTGATTCCCATCCTTCCCTCTTCTATTACTTATATATATATATATTTCCATAAAAATTTAAAAGAATCCAACTTAAAAAATGAGCTCATTGGAATAGACTAATAGAGTGATAGTTTACCTTATGTTGTTCAACAAGAGCAGTAACTGTATCCAGATCTCCGTGAACAGGGCCTTGGTCTTCAAGTTTCTTCTGCGCTCTTCGAAGCCATTCTAATAAAGCAGCAAGAGCTTCTGAGAATTGACCACTAAACAACAGAGCTTCTTCAAGTTTTCTTTGTCTATCAACACTCTTCGAACACACTCTAGCCCAGGTTTCCTTGAGCCCAGAGAGCATTCCATTGATAGTAGACTCATCTGTTTTTGGAGCACGCTCAACTAAGGATTTACCACTACGGATTGTTGTATCATATTGTCCTTGTTTACTTGAAAGTATTTTTTGAGTTTCACGATGTTTAGCTAATCTCTGTTTAATTTTAACAGGATCATTTCCAGGACTGTTTACATCATCAGCTAGTTCATCAAGAGATTGTTCCGTTTCTTCAAGCCAATTCATTAAACTAGTCCATGACTCATTAAATTCACGTGCTTCTTTATAACCATGATCTAAGGCTCGTGTTCTTTCTGCAGATCTAGCTACTACACGTTCCCAACGATGTTGTACGGAAACTAGAAGATTCTTAATTAAAATTACATCTTGTTTTTGACTGAAATATTTCAAATGAGTTCCCTTTTTATCCAATAGAAGCATAGCTTCACGGTGTATGGACACATCTTTTTGGAATGCTTTATGTTCTTCAATTTGTCCTGTATATAAACATAAAAGTAAATTAATATATTCAGTTATTTCGTTATTTATAAATAGATTTCAATAACTTACCAAGTATAGTCTCCATAACTCTGGATACAGGTTTAGCACCCGCCAAAACCTTCTCAGCATTTGTTAACCAATCTACAAAGGCTTGCAAAGAATCGTGGAACTCAGTTGCTTCCTTTAATGCTATTTCGAGCTTAATCTTTTTATCTGAAGCTCTGAAAAGTACACAAATAATGTATTAATATTAAAGCTAGAGAGTGTCATACAAGGAGATTTATCTATTTCAAATACCTTGCTGTAACAGCATCCCATCTTTGTTTAAGAGCTCGAAGAGTATGTTGTAAATTAGAGCCAGCTGGATTTGTTTGTTTCTTGAGATAATCGTTTCCTTGTTGTAACAAAGTTTCAACCTTTGGACGGTTTTCCTCCAGTTCATTATATATTTCCATGAATCTTTCGAGCTGTTCACTAGCTGTTTCTGGAAGACCTCCGACAGGACGGGAAGCACCAAGAAGTCCATCAACGTCTCCTAACCATCCTAATAGATCTTGTACTTCAGCAGAGAAACGTTGAGCTTCACGTAGAGCTTCTTCAAGCTCATGCTGTCTATCGGATGCCTATATAATTTTGTACCATTATAGATTTCATTTAATAAATATATTAAATTATAATAATACATAATAAAAGAATTAGGATATAAACCTTTCGTAATAATTCGCGCCATTGTTTGTTAAGGGTTCCAAGTTTCTCTTGAGTTGTAGATGCCTCATCGGATCCTAAAATTATTATTAAAATTATTGTTAATTTTTTTACTTTAAAAATACTATACAATTAAAAAAACAATACAAAAGCTTTACCCTTTCCGGTTTCAATGAGTTGTCTTCCCGCATCATTGAGGGTATCTACAGAACTTTGATGTGCTTGAATGTCATTGCAGAGAACTTTGAGCTTAGCAAGTTCAACTTCAAGAACCTGAGGATCTCCAGCGACCTATAATATACAATTTATGAAAAGTTATCCTGTATAAATATTGTAAATAAATAATATTTTTTTATTATTAAATAAAGATATTGCAATATATCTTTGAAGACATTAGCAATACTTATACGGTGATATGTCAAATGACATCCGATTTTCAAAGAATACAATAATTAGATTTCTTTTTAAATAATCTTATATTTTGACTTTCGGTCTCGCAGGTCTGAGACATTGTAAGCAATGAAACTAAACACTAAAGTTACTTATTTACCGGTTTTAATTGGTCCAGAGTAGCATCTGTTTTTTGAATCCATACTAAAAGCTCGCTTAAAGCATGTTGGAATTGTCCCAAATGTAGTAAAGCATGCTCCAGTTGTCTTTGTCTTTCAACCATACCGCGCAGAAGATTTTCCCATCGTTTGTTCACCGACGATAAAGGTTCACGAATTGCCGCTGCTTGCTCAGACGAAGTTCGTTCGGTTAGTTCAATAGCTTGCCTATTACAAACAAAAATAATTTAGAAGAAGTAAATTAAAATTAAGCATAAGTAATGACTAATTTCTTGCCTTCCAAGACTCCTTAGGTAGCAGGAAATATGAAAATTAAAGTATTAGATATTTACCATAAAAGAAAATGATATGAAATATTGTTATTTAATGAAAAATAATTTTTTGGACATATTGTTACATTTATCAAAATACCAATGTTCTTATAGAAAAAAAACCAACCTGTTTAGAGCCTCCACCTTCACCATGTGTGGGTCAACATCGTCTTTGAATTCTTTTAATTGCTGAATTTGTTTCTTTACAGCATCGATGTCTGATCCAAGTGGACCAAGATTTGCAAATCTTTCTTCAGCCTTTGTCAAAAACTCTAAGAGATTTTGTAACGTATCGTGGAATTCCATAGCCTTTTCCATAGCATCAATCAAATTTTCTTCTCTTCTAGCGTATAGAGCAGTGATGTTATCCCAAGCACTATCCAAATCTTCTAAATTCTTTTTCACTTCTGGTTTATCAGGTTCACCACAGAGGTTCATCAAATCTGTTCCAGTACGACGAACTTGTTCAACTTCTGGTTTAGTTTGATCAATTTCTTGACGAATTTCTTGAAGTGCTACTTGTTGCAATTGGATAGCTTGTGGTTGAGCTGCTGGAGGTTCTTGAGATGCTAATGCTTCTCGGAGTTCTCCAAGAGTTCCCATAACTCCTTGGAGTTCCCTCCAGAAACGTTCAGCAACTCCTAGTGCAGCTCCCAAATCTCGACCACGAGTACTTGTTTGTTTTTGTACATCATTCCATAGTCTGTAGAAATAATGACCCATTATAAATATTGTAGTTTTAGTGACATAATAATTATTTACATTTTTATATGCTGAATTACAAAACATAAATTATCTAAAGCACTTTATCTACAGTGGTTTCTTGCAGATTATAGAATTAAAAATAGATAAAACAATTATTTCGTTAATTTTACAATTTACTATATATATAATCGTTCTATTGTAATTATTCAATAATTACACTATGGCATGTAAAACAAATTATATATAATAGAATACGTACTTGTTGAGTTTATCCAATTTGCTTTTGATATCCCTGACAGCTGGATCATGCTGATTCGGTGCTTTCGATATTACTTCACTTGCGGCTCTCTTAACTGCAGCATATGCTTCTCCCCGAGCATCTAAATCACCAGCTAATGCATTATTATCTTCAATCTGATCTTCAATTTTAGGGGGATGTGCAGAAATAGGTTCTGCAGAGTTCGCTTGATCAGCTGTGTTTGCTATAGCTCTAAGCATTCCTTCAAGTTTATCACTGAATTGACTAGATTCTTGTAAAGCTTGCTCCAAAGCCTGTTGTCTGTGGCGAAGTTCTTGGCGTAAACCTGCATAGCGCGCATTATCTGTATCCATGATATCTTGAACTTTAGCGCCATCATCTTCATTTACTAAACCTAATAAGGCTTCTCCGGTTTTGTTTAATTTATCCAAAAGGGGTTTATGTTCAGATATGGATTGAACCAGATGCTAAAATAAAAAAAAATGCTTAAGAAAAAAACTTTTTACATAGAAGAATGAGTGATAACTATATTTCGGTTTGTCATTACTAAGAGTATTGTATTAGTATATAAATTATATATATGAAGTTTTATCTGTATGAAATACTATGTTAATTTAAAAAATGTACTATGTACTAGTTAATATGTAAATTTAATATGAAATGCATACCTCATTCTTATCTTGTTGTAGAGCGATTTGATCAGGTCTTAAGGCTGGCATAGCTAACATGTTTATTTGATGTTCTAAGTCATCAAGCCATCCGGAAAGTCCGTGATGTGTATCTGTGAAATGCTCGGCAAGAGGAAGTGCTTGTTCCAATACTGATAAACGTGACAGAGATAAACCGGAAACAGTGTCTGTTGTCTCTCTCAAATCTTCCAACTTATCACGAATCAATGAAGTATCAGAATGTGGCTGAGATTCTCTAACAACCTTTTTAGCGGCTGCTAAAACATCACGGACTCTTCCTTTCTGACTAGAAATATCATCATTTAAAGAACGCTGTTCTTTGAGCTGTACCCTAATAATATCAGGATCACATGATGGTGGTTCAGAATCACGTAAAGTAGCTTCCATTTCACGGAACCATTCAAGGAGTTCGTCCATATCACTCAACACTTCTGCAGTGCGCTGCTTTGACAATTGTAGTCTCTCTGCTTTGCGTTGTATTTGTTCAACAATGGCTTCGAAGCGTCGGTTATCTCTAGTGACAAGCCCCTCAACTGTTGCTGCGCCTTCACCTGGAGATAACTGACAGAGTTGTGGTCCAAATAGATTAACGGCTTCAAGGACTGGTCTCATTTCAAGTAGATCTTGTTCTAAACGTGTAATACTTCCATCTCTAGGATCAGCAGATCCAGATAGAGCTCCTTCTGCACCTAACATCCATTCTACTAAACGGTTATGAGCGTTATGGAATTGTTCAACGATTGGAAGTGCATCCTGGGCATGCTTGAGTAAGTCAGCTCCCCTTCCTGTAAGGTCAGAATAACGCCTCTGCAATGAATCTAATTTATCTTTTAGTTGTAAAGCTTCATCACCAGAAATATGTTTCATTAACTCCAATCCAGAGTCTACAGTCGAATCAATTTGAGGTTGACGTGTTGAAATTTCTTCTGTTAAATCAACAAGCTCGTCCATTTGTTCTAGCAGCTTATCTGTATGCACTGGTGTAACGCGTAAACGGTTTAATCTTAAATCCATGTTTTCCATCCACCCAACTAAGTCTTGATAAGTAAGAACTAAGTGACGTAATCCTTGTCGAGACTCGGATAAAAGTTGTCCTAAAGCATCAGAGTTTTCAACAAGATGTGCGTAGCGATCAGCGGCAGCTTGAAGACGATCAGCAAGCACACTGCCTTCATCCTCTCCAACTAGACCCATTAACTGACTTGCTACTTCGGCCAAATCACTGAAATCGGGACGTTTTCCAAGAATTTCATCATGAATAGCATCGTGTTCTCGTATGCGCTCCTGAATTTTCTCTTCGTCGGTAGGAATTAGTTCCATATTCTTTATAGTTCTTTCTGTATTATCCAACCAGCGTTGAAGTGGATTAAGTTTATCTTGGAACTGTTTAGCAACATGCATAGCCTGTTCAAGGTCCAATGTTCTCTGTTGTGCCTTATCAGTGAGATTATCGAAACGAGCCATCAGCTGGTGTAACTGTTTTTCAATGTGTGCTCTTTCCTGTGCATCACATCCTGCACCGACTTCTTTGCCTAAGTTGCATAATGATGACATAGAATTTTGTCTATCCATTAACATCTTCTTAAGGAATTTCTGTTCTTGAAGTTGAGCTTTGACAACTTGATAATCGGCACTTGGTGGTTTTTGATTGGCAACCATATCTTCAGTATCTGTTAGCCATTTTGCTAATCCATCCAAAGCCTCTTGGAATTTTCCTGACTGTAGTAATCCAACATCTAAACGGCGATCACGTTCATTACATCTGTCTTTAAGATCATTCCATCTTTCATTCATCTTTTCAAGATCTTTTTCTAGCAGTACTGTATTGACACCAGGTTGGGCAGTTCGCACAAGATCTTGACCGGCACGATTTACTTCTTTAACATTTGCGGATAACGGATCAATAGTTGCAGCCTTGAAGCGATTGAAATCCGCTTGTTGTAAACGAATTTGTTCTAATTCTGAGCTAACTGGCTTCATTTTACGAACAGCATCACTTGTATTTTGAATATCTTTCATTGTATCATCATGGACTTCATAAAATGTTTCCAAAGCAGACAATGCTCCATGTAGCGCTCCTTCATGCTCTTTAGCACGACCTTCCAACCGGTCGAGTTGTTTACGTAATCCAGACACCTGTTCTTTGGTTTGCGTAGAATCAGGCGCAAATCCGGATTCAACTAAATTATTGCCTGATTCTTCTACTACTTGAACACGATCGGCAGCTTGATCGATGCGATCCATGATGCCAGATACTTGATCAATTTGTTTATGAACAACTGGTATTTCTCTTGCAGGTGGAGGAAGAGATTCTACGGCGGTTTCTAAACCGGTTAAATCAATATTTAAATTTTTAACTTGTTCATTAAATTGTGTAACTGCAGTAGCAGCTGATTGTAGTTCGCTACATCTATCGCCCAACTTGTTTTGTAATTCTTCAATTCTGTCACCCAGAGCTTCGACATCATCCTTAAGGTGATCAGCGTCGGTTCCAGTAGCGCGAACTTCTTTAGAAATGTCATCAGCTAACTGACGGAGCGCATTTAATGGCTTATGTAAAGCTTTTGTATCTTCCCTTAATCCTTTAATACGTTCTAATAATTTTGGATCTCGTGAGGCTGCTCCCAAAGAATCGTGAGCTCCAAGACGATCTTCGCAACGACTAACAGAATTACTAAGATCGCGAAGACCATCGTTAAAGTCACCAAGGCGACGAGAACAAGCCTCTAATGCTTGTGTACGATCTAAAAGACCATTATTTAGTTTCTCCCAACGATCTTTAAGTTCTTGCATGTCTTGTTTAGGTCCTTCTTTGTCTACATCGCAGGCTGAAATGAATGATTCTCCCATAGATTTACAGCTTTCAAATTCTCCAGATTTCTTCCAAATGTCATTTCGGAAAGCCTGCAGGTCCTTAAGTTGTTGATCTATTTGATTCTTGTGTAAGGCTTGAGGCCTTAGTAATGCGAGACGATCTTCGGCTCCTTTTAACCACGTACCAAATGGCTCTACTGCTGCTTGATGTTTGCGGCATAGCTCCACACATGTTTGCAGTCTGGAATGTCTATCAGTAACATCGCGTTTTAATTTTTCCCAATGCTGTGCAATTTTTTCTAAATCTCTTTGTAGAGCACGATCGACTCCTGGTTTGCCAGACATGTCACGACCTTTATTCAGAAGCATAATCACTTCGTGCTCCCTGGTTGATATGTCACGATACAAAGGTTCAATTGATTCAAACTGATGCACAAGTGTTGGTCTATGAGCAGAGACTAGGAGGCGATCGCTTAAACCAGATAATTCTTCAGCGAGCCATCCTAACGTACGAGCGCAACTAGCGGCAAATTGACGACCGTCACGTAATGCAGCTTCAGTTTCAGCTTTACGGTTATCTAATTTCTTCTGCAAAGTTTGGTATTGTTTTCCTAAAGCACCAACTCTTCCCGTAACATCTGCCCTGGTTGCAGGATCCTGTAAAACGTTACACAATTGCGCACCACGTGCTTCGGCATCAGCTAGAAGAGGTCTTTGTCCTTCAAGTTGTCTTTCTAAATTTTCAATTTTTCTTAAAGTATCTGGTGAATCTTCTGATGGTAAATCATCCAAATTATCAGAAATTGCTTGTAAGGCATCGCGAAGACGATTAAGGCCAGCATCAAATTCTCTGGAACTATCTGCAGCTGCACCTAAACTTTCTGCACGTTCATCAAGACGTGTCACTAGATCTGTCCATTTCTTTTCAACGGCTTGCAATTTATTGCCGATATTTTGTGACTGCGGATCTCTATGTGCTTGAAGATGATCAATTACTGTTTTACCAACTGATTGTAGATGCTCTAATTGAGGCTGTTGGGAGCGGAATTCATCACGTAAAACTTGCACTTGCTGCACTTGGCTTTGGACCATTCGAGGATCTGATGAAATTGGTCCTAATACAGTCAACATTTTTTCTTTGCTGGTTAACCACCCAGACAAACTGTCATGCGTATCCAGGAAGTCACGCAATTGCTCCGAGAAATGAATTCGTCCCTTGCAAAGATCATGTAGAGTTTTCCATCTATCGGCAATGCTATCCATTTCATTTTTAATCTGGTCTGCACCAATACTTTCAGGCTTACGACGCAGAATATCTTTAACTTGAGCTTTCGTGGAATCAAGTAGGCTTTGTTTTTCGTACATTTCTTCAAGAACTTGTCTCGAGACACGTGTACATCTTTCAGCTTCATCTTTAGAACCAACAGATTCCCGAGGCACTTGTCGTTGTACTTTATCGAGGAAGGTATTCAAAGATCTCATATTGTCGTGAAGTTTACGTAGCTCATCTTTAGTGCTTTCCAGCTCCGATTGTCTGTCTGTCAAACGAACCCCAAGAAGTCCGTAACGATTATTCACTTCACTAAGTTGTTGTTGAACAGGTGAAAGTTCTGAAAATATCATAAATAGAATCAGTTTCCAAATTACGACAGGGTAAGCTCCGATATAGATCATACAATGTACATACCATCCAAATGGAAACCATCTTGCGATGATCTGCGGCTGCTGAAACCGCTAGATCCTTGTGGAGAGAGAGGAGATATTGTTTGCAATCCTTTTGTTGGACTTGGTGATCTAGCATCTCCAGACATACGGCGTACTAAAAAGCAAATTTTTGTTATTCAAGCCTGTTGTAAGTTATGCAAAAAAAGAAAACAAATAGCAATACAAAAGCTGGACATAAAACATACATGGACTAGCACCAGTACGCTTAACAGGACTATACACAGATGATCTCTTACGGTGTGGTGAATCTGGCCGCTCTCCCCGAACTAAACTGTCATACAATGCGCCTTGATCATTAACCTGAAAAATGTTTTGTTGTAAACAAAAACTTCTCGGCATTTTATTCATCATTTCTTATTTTATTAAGTACCTTATCAATTGTAATCGCGTAGTCTTTGTATTCTTTCAAAATTGGTTTCAATTCATCTGCTTGATTCTTAATTATTTCCAGATCAACAGCCACCGAACTCAAAGCGCTTGTACGATTCTCCATGCGGGCTAACCAAGAGAGTACTTGATCTCTGAGATTCTCGTAAGATTGTAATTGTTCTGAACGTTGCTTCGATAGTTTAACCTTATCGTCCAAGTTTGTTGATAAGTCTCGCCAAAGTGTTTCTAAAGCCTAAGAAAGAGGACAAATTGTTTTAATAACAAAATTGTGTTTTATTTCATATAAAAATAGGATTAGTTACCTTCACGCGGTCTCGAACGGGAGCTGTGTCAGCTACATCACGTCTTGCTACAAGTGCTTTTCCTATTTTAATACAATCTTCATATTCTTGTTTCTTACCGTCAAGTTTTTCATGAATGTGACTAATTCTAATAGCATGTTCTTCACTAGATAATCTAGATAATTCGCGACTATCCATTGCTTCTGAAACATCTTGCAGGAAGAATTCTAAACTAGAAGCCAAAGATATAAATGTTGTCAAGGAGTGAGATACTTCTTCAAGCAGTTCTCCTCGCTTTAGAGATTTCTCCATTAATTTCTCAAATCTGTTGACAACATCTCCCAACTTGGCATCAATTTTCTTTGCTAATCTTGCATTACTTGCTGATGTTACTAAATCACGTGCGGATTTTGTCACGCTTTCTAAGCTGGCTCTGTGTGAATCTAAATCGGTTTGTAATGATTTGTGCTCCCTTATCTGTTCAGATAACCGGTCCTTAATCAAACTAGCAGGCTTTTGTTGAGACCTAAATATTGTATTGTAATAAAAATTTATTTTTAAATTTTAATAAATAATAATTAACGTTAAAAATGATATAAACTCACTTAAATTGGTTCTCAACTTGATTGAGCCATCCAATTAATCCATCAAGAGCATCTTGAACACCTTGTGATTGCACCAAAGCAGTATCCAACTCTCTAACGCGATCTCCTAAAGCTTCAGACAACTGTCCATATTTATCAAGTAATTCTTGCACAGGAACTTCCAAATGATGTACTTCTGAAGGACTCAATTGTCCTTCAAGGGAATGTAAAAGTGATTGTAAGCTTTGTTGAGCATTATCAATTAATCTTCCTTGAGATAAGAATTCATTGTTCAGCGCTTTAGCCCTGTCAAGTTGATCCTGAACTGCTCCTGGTTCAGCAGCGATGGGTTCTGATAAAATGTTGTTGCATTTTATTCCAGCTTCTCTCAGCCAAGTTCTTGCTTTTTCTAGGGCATCTTGATGTTCTCGTTGGCGTCCTCCCAAGCCAGAAAGACGGTCTGACAACGCATTGGCACGATGTAATAGATCACGATATTGTACAGATACTAAGTTAACTTCTTGACGAACCGGGCTATCTGAACCTGACAGCGGTTCAATGTATGGTAATCTTTCAGGAAGAGTTGTCCGGAAATCATTCAACGCATTCAGATATTCCTATAAAAAGTACAAAGATACGTTACAGAATCGGACAAAATCATATATGGTATGCATAAATAATGTATTTCAAAATATTACTTTGGTTTCGTCCACAAACTTCTGAGCCGCCATGGTGATAAATCTGAGATCAGCTTGATGAGCAATGACATCAGAAACGAAGTCTCTAGTAGGGTCTGCTTGATGCGATAACCTGGTTAAATCGGATAAGGCTCTTTCTCTGTCTTCTAACTCTCGCCTTGCTCCACCCAACCAATCAGAGAACGTGGCCAACTCGGATTTCAATTTACTCAATTCATCTCTAGCTGCTGTTAACTTTCGTAGAAGTTTTCCATTACGATCAGCGGCCCTATCAACGCGTGTGCGGAGTTCTCTACCAGAGCTTTCAAGCGCAGAAACTTCAGCAGCTGATAATACATCTCCGCCTGTTAAAACAAGCTGACGAACTGAATCCAGACAGGACGATACAGGACGAGATTGAGAGTCCAGCTCTTCTTTGATTTGCTATTTGTAAAGAAAACAAACATTTACTTATTATGTTATTTACTTGATACCTCATGAGGTACATTCCTCCTATACTTTACCTTCAAAGTGTTTATTTGATTACGCATTTCTTCGGGTACTTCCTTAGCTTGGCCGATATTGGCAACGCGAACTTCTATGGCACCAATCCATTTCAGTAGTTGAGTAAGAGTGTCTTCGCAAAGACGGAATTTCTCTTCAACGGCTTGCTATTTTTTTAAATAAATTATACTGTTAAGATATCCACAACATTATCCCAAAGAAATTTAGCATAATTTATAATGTGTCACAGCCATGGAAATTTGTTCAAAATTGATAAATAACAGTTTTATAAATTGCGTTGATTTTTCAGATTATACACACAAAATGCAAGCAAAACATATGCACGCACAGCACAGCACAGCACACACAATTCGGAAAACACAAAAACAGATATAAAAATAAATGATATAAATGAAATCGTTAGCATATTTAACCAGCATTGACTTATCAAAGACACTGTAATCATTTCACAGTAAGCACAAAAAATTCTTGTTAAAAATGCAACACTTAGAAACGAGTCCTTAAATTAAATATATACTAAACACAGATGTTTACATTTTTACTAAAATTTTATATAAATAATATTTAAAATATTCATAAAAATTTTAATAAAAATCGTGGAACAGAACACGATGCATAATATTTTTATGTAACATTTTTCGTAAATAAGACAATAATTTGGGCAGAAGTTTTATGTAAACTACAATATTCGGTTGAACAGTGTTTAGCGCTATTTAATTTAGATTAACAATAAAAGAATAAG
Organism: Panorpa germanica; assembly: GCA_963678705.1. Lineage (NCBI taxonomy): Eukaryota > Metazoa > Arthropoda > Insecta > Mecoptera > Panorpidae > Panorpa > Panorpa germanica. The sequence continues at coordinate 5,148,564 of OY783211.1, read as the reverse complement.
GTTGTGAAATAAATTTTAACATTAAAGATATCCTTGATAAATCAATGGTTATTGAATATTGAATGAACAGAAATTTTTAGAGTTAATTATTTGTTGAAGCCGTTAGTTTTTAGAAGTTATTTTACCTACACAACACAAATATTTCAAAAAACCTGTAAAAACAAACAAAGATGAAAAATGCTTAACAATAAAAAAAATAAATAGCTTTACACAATTCATAAAACCTAAATACTTTTGTATATTAACAGTTGATAATAAATTTAAATTATCAATATACAAAATATAGATTTTATAAATTATATAAATAAAAGCACAAACACATAGTAAATGTATGAATAATTTATAAATATAGTGTATGGCTTAAAATATGCATATAATAAAAAAATAATGTACTATGAAATGTAAAAGGAGTAAATAAATAGAAGCGAACAAAAAGCTTTATAAAATCAGATAAAAATGTCAAGTGCAAAGATAAAGAAAAGTAAAATGAGTGTTCACAGTTACGTAAAATAAAATGTTCGCTGGAGAACTCACCAACATCCTTTCAAATGAATTTATATTCAAATATATTCATAGCATATTATTTTTCTATAAAGGCAACTAAATTCCATAACTAAAAACTAACTAAAATAAAAATGTAACTAACTAAAATAATAAATAATTAAAAAGTACTACCTTTAAGAATGGTCCTAACATTTTTTTAAAGGATCAAAAATAAAAATTATGTTTATATTTTTTTTTAAGCAAAAAATTATTGTTAAAAAAATAAATATTTCATGCAAAATTCCGCTGAACCGATCGCAAAAAATAATATCGTTGCATTTTTTAGTAGTTTTATTTGTTGATTAATTAAGCTTTGATTAGCTTAACCAGCTGAGATTAGTGTACGAGTATGATGGACGCCATTTTTCAAGTATCACACAGTTTTTATGCAGTTGTTTTAAGATACTTGATTTTCGTGTTGATTTTATTTTTGGGAATGATTTGTTTGAGAAAGCATTTTGTTTTTGTGTCAGAGCCAGGCTGAAAAATGATATTCAAAAAATGTTGAAAGAAAAATGTCAGAAAATTAAATATTTGATGAAAGAAATTCATTAAAATCTTAATTAATCTTTTATTTAAATAATTACTGTCAAAAATTAACTGATAAAATTTTAACTAATTTCTTTCGACAAATATTTAATAAATGTATTATGTATGTATTAAAGCGATGGTTTTAAAAAGTTATAAATAAAATGTCAGAAAAAAAAACCGATTGTAGTAATATTTAAGATAGAAATAAGTAAATCGACATTTTGATTATAACTTCTTTAAATGTTACTTTAGACTAGGTCTGCATTTCCAAAAAGATAGAAAAAATTATAAAATTAAATTTTGAACTGAACTAAAATAAAATAACATTAACTAAAATTAATGAAATTAATTATTTTATAAAGTAACCTGTGAAGAATAAAACTTTTTCACTTTTTAAAAAAAATTTGGGACAAGCACAAAACGTAGGGCGACCACTTTGTCAATTGAAATGGTTTATATTTTGGATTATTTACATGCGAAAGCCAATCTGTCGTGCATTTCATTATCATTTTACTTAAAAAACCTTAACCTTTTAGTAATTTTAAAAGCCAATAAAATTTTCTGATTAAGACAATATCAAGATGCTTAATTTTTTAGAAAACTAAAAGCATCGTAATTTAAAAAAGCAATTTGTTAGCAAAATTTATGTTAGATATTCAATTGTATTTATTTGAAAATCCTTTAAATCTAAGTAATAGTTCTCTGATATATAAAAATAGAATAGTAAATTCAAGTACATATAATAATTTATAATAAAACTTACCCTGGCTTCGGCCGGTAGAATGTAGCCCCTTTCTAGAGCTTTTAACAAATCGATATGTTGATTGGCTACACTATCCCTTAATCTCCCCGAATTGGGATCAACCAAATTATCATGAAGCGCTGTTAACAGCGGAATCACTGTACCATCTTCCGGGTTTTTAACCACTGTACTCGTTGGATCAATTAAACCAGTAATTATCGAGTCCGCTAACGTCAATCGTTTTCTATCGATCGAATTAGTCGTTATAAACGGATCGGTAAATCCTCCAGTCGTTGGATTATACAACGAGAAGTTTAATGCTTCTATAAGAGTCAAGCCTCGCTTAGGCGTGGTTAGCAAACCAATCTCAACAGCGTTCTTAAGATTATGTAGCTTGGACGTCTTCGTATCTAAGACGTTAGATTTCTCAGCATCCATTATACCTTTACGGAATGCTTCCGGAAGTCTTATCAACTTCCTCTTTACATTATCTTTAATCAAAGCAGTATCGGGATCAATTATTCCCAATCCCATGGTTTCTTTCAAATTCAGAACTTCCTTAGAACTAGGCTCAGTAAATTTACCGGTACTCAAATCTAATAAATTGTTTTCCACAGCTTTTTCGAATGTAAGTGGTTCTTTTAAGTAAACAACAACCTGATCGAAAGATATACACAATTGTCTTAATTGACCGGTTTGCGGTTCGAACACAGCTTGTTTTTTAACATCGATGGTACCGTCTTCAATGGCTTGTTTTAGTGTTTTAAATTTACCTGTTAAAGGATCCTTAACTACAGCTACTTCAGGGTCAATTAATTCGAATTTTATTCCTTCCTCCAACGTTAATTCGCGAGGCGTTTTCGCATCTAATAAATCAATAGAATCTTTACGGATAGGTTTAGTTAAGAATCTATCTAATGTAACCAACAAACCTTTAGTTAATGCGACATCTATGTTATAGCTACGTTTTGATTTTGGATCTAAAACTCTACCTTTTAATATATCTATGTCACCGCTTTCAATAGCTGATGTTAAAGATTTTAATTGACCTGTCAGTGGATCTTTAAACGCGGTTGTTTGTGGATCGATTAAATTACAATTTAAGGCTCCTGTTAAGTCATAATATTCACCTGTTGTTGGATCAACAAATTTACCAGTGTCAGGTCTGTATAACAAATTCTTTACTGCTTTCTCAACTGATAACAATTTTTGATTTGTAACTATTAAGCCTTTTTCTCGCGCTTCTTGAAGATTTATTTCCTTACCGTTCGGCAGGTTGTATATACCTTGTTTATCATCAATTATTTTATTACTAATAGCATCGTTTAGAGTTAAGTATTTACCAGTTGGAATATTTTTAACTAAGGAATTTAATGGATTAACTAGATCTTCTTTAATAGCGTCCCTAAGAATCATTTTCCTACCACTAGCTGGATGAATAAATTTACCAGATTCAATTTCGTAGAAATTCATTAACAGAGTCTCATATAAACCAAAACCAGCACTTTCAATATCTAATATATACCCTATCGCCAAAGCATCGCTTAAAGATATCGAAACATCAGAATTTCTTGGCGTAAATAATCCAGTACGTCTATCAATTAAATTGGATCTACATGAGTCTGACAGAGACAACAATAGATTGTCCCTCTCATTCCAAACACAGGGTAAATTAGGATTAATAATGAACTTGCGTATAGCTTCGTGAAGTGTCAGTTTTCTGCTAGTGTTAGGGTCAGTAATTTTTCCAGTTTTATCATCATATAGTCCTTGATGTATTGCACGCTGTATGGAAACAGGAGCTTTGCTATCGGTGAGGATACCAAGTTCGAAAGCTTGCTTAATTGTTAGTTCACCGTTTTCAATTTTAACTTTACTATTTCTACCGTTAATTAAAGCTAAATCGATAGCTTCTATTAAGGAAATTTGTTTCCACAACCCTGTGGTTGGATCTTTGATACTAATGGAATTGGGATCAATTAAATTATTTTGTAAGGCTTGCAAAAGAGTCAGTTTCTTTCCAGTTTGTGGGTCAAGGAATAATCCAGTTTGTTCATCGTATACCCCGTTCAAGATGGCTTCACTTAAGGTCATTGGTTTACGCACTTCTATAAGAATACCCCTATCAAAAGCTTCACGGAAATCAATTTTGTAGCCATCGCCATCTAACACTGTACCACGTTTTGCGTCTACAGTGCCGATTTCAACAGCGAGCTCGAATGGAAGAACTTTTCCGTCAACGTTTACTATTGTGGATTGTGGGTCGATGATACCTTTACGAATTGCACGATCTGTGGGCATTTTTTCAGTGGTAGATGCGTTACTAAATTTACCTGACTTAGGATCATAGAATCCTTTGAATACTGCTTCCGGCAAACTGTATTTCCGTTTAGCTGGTACAATAAAACCACGCTCTAAAGCATCGTTTAACGTGATTTTACCACCTGTCGATGGATCTATTGCTAAGCCCATTTGCGGTTCTATTAAACCTACAATAATGGCATCTTTTAGTGACATAATATTACCGGATCGTGGGTCTTTAACTGTCATTTCGTTAGGATTAATTTCTCCGTTCTTAATTGCATCTGCTAATGTATATTGTACAGTATCAATGGTAAAAAGTCCTGTGGAAGGATCGTACAACCCTTGTACGAGAGCGTCGGGAAGAGACCGCGGTTTCTTGTTACTTAATAAATGACCTTTTTCATAAGCTAGATCTAGAGGCATGTAAGGACTAGTTAAGACACCTTTGTCAGCATCGATTACTCTTAAACGAATAGCTTCGTCTCCTGGAAGAATTTTATCTGCATCATCTCTAACTAATAAGCTATTTACTTCTACAAAATTGTTCTGGATAGCTTCTCTCAATGAAATTTCATCTCCAGTTCTAGGATTTAATATTTTACAAGTCTCCGCATTATAATAATTTTTAACAATAACTTCAATAAGACTCCAAGTTACAGATGTTGTTACAATTAAACCACGTTCTAATGCTACATTAAGATTAACCAAAGTACCCTGTTTTGTATCACGCAATTTTCCTGTTTCTGGGTTTAATAATTTTGTATCAATTGCATCTTGTAAAGGCACTAATGCATTGGCTCTTGTATCTTTTATTTCAGATATTTCGGGGTATATGATTCCACGACCAATTGCTTCATCTACGTTAATAAATTGTTGCGTTGCTTGATCTATAATTTTACCACTGTTTGAATCATAAATACCTTTCTTAACAACAGCTTCTAAAGACACAGGTTTCGTTAATCCTGCAATAAGATATCCTTGCAGGAATGCTACCCTCAATTCAATTTCTGTATGAGTTTCAATATTAATTATTACCCCTCTATGAATATCAACGATAGATCGTTCGACAGCTTCTGACAAAGTTATAATTTCATTAGTATTGGGAACGCGAATTGATATGGAATCGGGATCAATTACACCCGAATTAATAGCATCTGTAAGCTCCATAGGTTCGCCATTTTCATTTTGAATTTCACCTGTTTGCGGATTAAAAGCTCCAGTTTCAATAGCATGCTTCAAAGTCAATGCTTTTGCTGACACCGGCAAATGCTGAACTATCCAACCTAATTTGACACATTCAAAGAAAGGTACCCGCTTGCCTGATTTTCTGTCTACCATATGTCCAGTATTTTTATCAATTAAAGGTTTATCAAAAGCGTATTCTAAAGGCTCGAACGTATCGGACGCAGCACTTAAATCTTTTACATAAATATTATCCGGATCGAATATGTCTAATCCGTATACTAAGTCTTGGAATGTGATTCGATCACCGGACTCGGGGTCCACAAATATTTCACGTTGTAAATCATAAGCACCTAAGTGAGCGACCATTTCAGGTGTTAGTGTGTCATTTATCGTTAAAATAGAAATCGGCTTTTCATCAACTAGAGATACAGCATTTTTCATAATAATATCAACTACATCTAATGGACTTATTTCATTCTGATCTAATGCATCTTGAACTGTTAGTGGCAACTCCTGTCCTCTTAATAATATTCTACAAATCTTAGGTTCAATTTTTCTTTGACTGATAGCATCTCCAATTGGCATTCTTTCATAAACAATTTCGCGAACTATTTCACTACTTGATACGTTAGTAATAGTCTCAGGAATTTGAGTGGATATTACTACATCATTAATAATAATTTCTGGAGTTGTTTCACGTTCGGGACTCTTTTGAGTTGGTTTTCGTTCAGGACTTTTGCTAATACTTTTTCTATCAACAGGTTTTCGCTCAGGACTTTTACTTGTGGATTTCTTATCATGCGGTTTACGCTCTGGGCTTTTGCTTGCAGGGTCTGTACTACCCTTACGATCAGGGCTTTTACTAGTGGACTTTCTATCCGGCTTACGTTCTGGACTTTCACTACTTGATTTCTTGTCAAGAGGTTTGCGTTCTGGGCTCTTGCTAATAGGTTTAACTGTGGATTTTCGTTCTGGAGATTTACTACTAGACTTTCTAGTTGTTTGTTTTTCATCTTTCTCTGATTTCGACAGTTTCTTAACGGCATCTACAACAGCCATTCCAGCTAAAACTGGAGCACCAACAATCGCCAGAAGTCCCATTTTAGCAGCTTGTTTCACATTTATTCCAGAACCTGATGACGGATCTTTAACTTCTCCCGTCTTAGGATTAATTAACCCGGATTCTAAGCCTTCCTTCACAGTTTGTGTCTTACCCGTTGTTACGTCATACACTACAGACTCTGGATCTACAATATGTTTTTCCAAAGCATCACTGAGACTAATCAGTTTACCTGGTTCATTTGGATCTTTAAATAATTTAGTTTTCTCATCATAAATTGTGTCATAAGCCTCTAAAATGGTCATATTCTCTGTTTTAGTTACTGATTTTGGAGATTCAACTTCAGAAATCTCAACAGGTGAAGACCCCGTATCTAGAATTCCTTCGTTAACGGCTTGAGAAATGGAAATGACGTCACCAGAGGTTGGATCTGTATATGTGCCAGCAGACATGTCCACAAGTCCCCTTCGCACGGCGTCAGAGAAGTTTACTTTTATTTCACGGGTTGCAAATCGTTCTTGTGTTTGTGATTCGTCTTTAACTATTCCCCTTATTTTAGCTTCTTCCATTGGTATAACTTCTCCAGTTTGCAAGTCTCTTACTTCATTAGCAGATACTAATACATAGCCCGTCAGAAGCTCTATGGTCTTTGTCGTAATTGTATGATAAGATGTAACTGTTTCCGTTACGGAAGTTACAGCACCGCTAGTTTGGAATGAAATCAACTCCGGAAGCGGTTTTATAACCAGTAGGCCTGTTTCAACAGCTTCAGAAATTGGTATTAATTCACCGGTTTTTGGATTTGTAAAAGTACCCTTTTCGGAATCAATTAATTTAGAACTTAAAGCATCATTAATTTCTACAGAATCTGGACTTGGAGGATAAGGTAATGCCATAATAAAATCTTCCTTAATTGCTGTTTCGACAGGTTTCCTAATTCCAGTTATTGGATGTACGATTTCTTTAGTTTCCGGATCAATTAAGCCTCTTCTTAAAGCTACTGGGAAAGTCATTCCCGCAGGAGGTATTTTATCTCCAGACTTTTGAACAACATTATCAAACACTTCTTCATCTATGGCGGTTAATAAATCTACACTACCTCGATGAGTTTTTACCACAGATCTATCTTCGTCTACAGATCCTTTAGCAATGGCTTGTTCTAAAGTAACTTTCTGTCCCGATGGCTCAACTAATTTAGAAAGAGGGTCAACTATTTCACAAACAATTGCTTCACGTAATGATAAATGAGCACCTGTCTCGGGATGAACAATTTTACAATTCTCTGGTTCAATTAATCCTTGCTCTAAAAGTTGTGGAACCGATAAACTTCTTGCTAATGGCACCAATAGCTGATTAGTGCCTTCTGGATCTAAAATGCCTCTATTCATTGCTTCATTGATTGTTAGAACGTCTCCTCTCTGGGGATCAACAATGGATCCAGTGTTCCCGTCAACGTGTTTTAAAGAAACAGCTTCACTTAATGTCAAACTTTCACCATCTGGAGAAATAAATGTTTCTCGCTTATCTAATATTTCTGCGGTTGCTTTATCAATCATTCCTTTTTCTACTGCGTCTTTTGGTTTTACAATTTTCTTTCGCATTTTCTGTAATACCACTGGTTTGGCTTCACGTTCTGGACTTTGTGAAAATGACCGTGCTCTTCCAATAGCGACCTGGTATTTTGGTTCTGTTGTAACACGTCCACGAGTGCGTTCAGCTTCACTAGTTTTAGTATCATCATCCAAACTGATTGTTGTAGTATCCATTACTCTAACTTTCTTTTTAGAATCAGGTTTCAGTTTTTGAATATCTTCTGGTGTTATTAACCCCTTTTCTAATGCTTGATTTAAGGTTAGATCTTTACCAGTTTTGGGATCCTTGATAGTTAAAGTAGTGGAAACAATTTCTGTTGAAGACTTAATTACGTTCTCAGGTTGGTTCTCCGTGGTTATACTCTCATAAACTCTCATCACTTCTTCTCCTACAATTCCACGCTCATAAGCAACTTCCAGTGGTATTTGTTCACCAGATTTTGGATCCATTACCATTTTTAATGCCTTAACAGCTCCGGCTACCGCGAGTAATGGTGCTCCCACAACCGCAACAACACCAAATTTAGCTGCATCGGCTAAGCTAATTTTATGTCCCGATTTATCCTTGTATTCCCCAGTATTTTTGTCTACGATTCCTTTACGCATTGCTTCTTTTATATCCATTTCTTTACCTGTTACAGGGTCTTGCACTCTCACTAAATTTGATGGTAATTTGCCTTCCTTTACAGAGACTAACACGTTATCTGATTTTCCTGTGTCTGTAAATATTACTAACGCCGTTGACGGATCGTAAATTACGCCTTCTGCAACTTGCAGTGGTTCGGAGGATGTCATTTCTGCTTCAGAGCTTTTGATTTGTACAAAAGTTGGTGGATTTTTATCTAATACGTTAGAAACTTCAACTAGATCTGGTTTTCCTGTAACTTTTGTGATTTGAATTAACCTTTGATTTGAACCGTCTATTTCCACAGCATTTTCTAAGATAATAAACCTCTTTGCTATAGCTTCCTTCATTGTTAGAGACTTGCCATCGTGTTTGTAGTGACCCGTTGAGTCTAACACGCGTTTATCTAAACTACGAATTAATGATAACTTTCTAGAATTACTTGGATCGACTACTAAAGCAGAACTGGGATTAATTATTTGTAATTTGACACATTCTTCGAAACTGACTAATCTATCAGTTCCAGGAATAATAAACAAACCGGTAACTGGATCAAACAATCGTTGATCTATAGCGTCTGCAAGTGCCCAACCATCCGGAGGCATTTCAAATATTTGCTTCTCCATTTCAGTTTTTCTTTCAGAAGTAAGAAAATCTGTAACTACTGTTTTTGAATCTTTTCTCTTTGTTATTTTAGATTCCGTATGAATTGTGGAATATTCCATTGGTTCCGAACCATCAATTTGTCTTTCAATGGTGGTGCTATATTGTGCATTGTCTGTCTCATCCGGTTCATCAGCTCCGATAATTCCATCATTAAGTGCTTGCTGGATAGTTACGACCCTGCCGGAATCTGGATCAGTGAACGTTTGTGTGGTTTCGTTAATAAGGCCCCGTCTGACTGCTTCCGTAAACGTCATACGAACTTCCGATCTGTGCAGTCCGGTGTCAGTAATTGTAACGTATCTCTTAACAGTTTTTGTAACGGTTTGTGTTGTAAGTGTGATATTCAATAGACTACTTAATAAAACAGCCCCTTCCTTATCGATTAACCCCCTTTGAATAGCAGTTTCCAATGGAACTGGTTGCTTCGTTTTAGGATCTAACAAACTTCCAGTTTTAGGATCTATAAGATCCTTATGTACAAGATCTAAAACAGTTAATTCCTTACCGTTATCAAAAACCCCAATATTACGATTTAACATTTCTAAAACCTCCGCCCTTACTAAACTCTGACTAACCCCTTGACTAAAGCTAACTAATTTTCCTTTACCTGTATCTAATTGATATTCCCCCGACTTGCGTCTAACTATTTTTTTAATTAGAGCTACATTTAAGCTTACAAATTCGCCAGTATTTGCATCCTTAAAACCGTCTATATCAAAAATTGATTTCTGAGAAACTGAAGTAATTAATCCCCGATCTACCGCCTCTGGTATTGAAATAATTTCACTGGTCACTGCGTTTTTGTATTTAGCTTCTGGTAAAATGATACCAGCACCTAATGATTCTGATAAAGTTAAAAGACTGTCATCACGGGTATCCGTTACGGACTTCGTGCAGTCTGAATCGAGCACGCCAGCTTGAATAGCTTGAATGATGTTTAATTGAGACTTACGCATTGGTGAACTAATTTTTCCGGTATTATCTAAAAGATCTAAGTCTACAACATCTTTAAGAGTCATAGGCTTAACAATAAGATTTCTACGTTTAGCTTCTTTAAAGCTAAGCTTTTCATTAGTAATAGTATGGCAAAATTTACCGGTCTTAGCATTTAAAATACCCTGTTTTAAAGCTTGGCCTACAGTTATTTTATTGTCGTTTCTAGCATCAACAACTTCACGGATATCGGCATCGATCAAGTTGTTGTTTACCGCGATATCAAGTCTAAACCTATCACCGGAATGTCTGTCTGTAATCCATCCTGAATCATCTACTAAACCTTGGGAAATAGAATCGGTTAACGATACTGCATTTGATTTAATATGTATTATTTCTTTAATCAACTCTCCTGTTTCATAAGCTTCCGTTATTGTAATTAATTCTCCATTTTGTTTTTTAAATAATCCAGTTTTTGGATCGACAATATTTTTTGCAATCGCTTCCGAAATTGTAATACTCTGACTGACAGGTGATATTTCTTTAGTATATGTTACCTTTATACGTTTTTCTGACGGATCCGTTAGTCCATTTTCTGCGTCGTAAATCTCGTTTTGTATCACTTGTAATAAAGACAACTGATGACCATTTTCATCAACTCCAATTGGTTGTAATAACTGATCCGCTAATTTCTTTTCAATTAGTCCTTGATTAGCTGCTTCTGTGAGAGGAATTCTTATTGAATTCACAATAATTTCTCCCGTTCGGACATCTAATATTCTCATTTGTATTGCTTCGCCTACTGTTATTACTTTACCAGTTTTGGGATCAACGATTCCCTTTGATTCTATCACATTATCAGTTCCAATACTTTCGTTTACTTTATGAACTCGTTTGTGACTACGAATTTCTGAGAAATGAACCGAACTTTCATACGGTTCTTTGATAATTTCCCTATTCGAATTGTTAATATTAGTTTTTGAGATTGTTTTAGTAGGCGTTCCATCGTTCGTGGTCGTATGTATCGCGGAATGATCGTTTGTATCAGTTGAGGATATGTGGGTTGTTGTTGTTGTTCGAGAATATCTGCAGAAAACATAAAAAAAGAAATGGATACAGAACAAAATAAATCAAAGAAAAAACATCTGCAGGAATATTCAGTATTTGTAAAATAAACAGTACGAGTACAATTGACGATATCTATACAATGTTTTTATTGCAATCAACTTTATTATTTACTTGTGTTTTTATTGTATTTACGTAGGCGCTGGCACCGACAAACGATGAGACATACCTGAGTATTTGTTATCTTAAGAGCCTTACTAAAAATGTATTTATTTTACGAAAAAAACTTAGTACACTCAGATTTATTTATCGAATCTTTACTATCACTGAAATATTCATGTCAATGGGACAGATGTTGTAAATTACGATTGCAAGTTAAAAACTGATATCATCTTTAATATGTTATTATTAACTGAAATATCAAATGAATAATATGTAAAGTAGTAAATGATATAAAACATATATTATAGTTTAAAGTAACTCACTGTGATTGGCTGTAGCTCGACGTGAACGTTTCATCAGTAATTGACGGTCCAGGCAGATTAAATTCAACTCGATATGAACGTGGTCGAGTCTGCAGGCTTTCAGCGAGACGCTAAAAAGAAGAAATAATCGTTAGTTTATATGAAAATAAAACATATAGAAAGTTAATCAAGTCTTAAACTTAAAGGTGGCAATCAGCTTTGTTGCCAACCTTGTTGTCAGCCTGCATAAAGGCATTCAATCTTCAACATCCAGTAAAATATTTGTAAATTACTTCTCATAGAAATACAACTATTAAAGTTAAAATCTTTCTAATTCTATTTAATTGAAAATAAAATTTCTAGTTCGTGTAAGTCACACCTCCTTTCCGACGGTGTCAGGTAAAGTTAAATTTTCAGCTAGTTGCCAAATGACATTATAAAAAGAACGGCATTATTATGGTTTACAAGTACACAAATTTATCAGCTTATATTAGGAGTATAAAATAATGACAACAGATTATAATTGTTATATTAAAGAAATGTATCTTGTAGAACAAAAATTAATATTTCTATTAATTAACTTAAAGAGATTAGAAGTTTCACTTTACTTATATCCATTACTAAAACCTATAATGTAACACTTAATCAAAAATGTAATAAAACGAAAGCAAGTGTATAAATCAAGCCTTCAGATTAATACAGATCGAGTGCTGTACAACAAATTTATTGCAATTTAAATCGCCAATCTTAATAATTCTGCGGCACACATTAAAAGCGTGGGTGACCAAGGATAACCCGGCTAGGCAGATGCATAATATCATGCAGACATTCTCAAATCCATGAATGAATAAGACGTTCCATTACAAAAACATTGTTCTCAAACGCAAACGTGATTATGCATTCTATTCATTATTTATAGAAACTTGGCAATCATACTAAAAATATTTGTTTAATGGTCATGGTTACATTTTGAATTTAGATTTAAAGATACAACTTTTAAAACGATATTCATTAAAAAAAATTCATAATTTTATTAATTCAGGAACATTAATGTAAAAAAAAACATTCAAAAAAATTATTTGCAGCTGTCTTATAAATATATATAAGCTAAGCTCGCATACTAATAAAGCTTGTCGTTGTGAAACGTGTCGTTTTATGTTAACATATTTAATACATCATACCCAGTAAACATTTTGGAGTAAATTCTACTTAATTTCTATTACGTATCATGAATTTTTTGTCTGGAACGTGTTCGTTTTCTATTCAGTCGTTCAAAGGAAAGGTCCTTTTTATGAGCTACAGACATTGCAACGACGGTTCACTGCTGAATTAAAAGCGGAGTAGGTTTATGATTTATGACCGGATAATAAAAATATACCCATGTGGGAAAGAAACAGAAATACTTAATGAATGATGTTGGAAAAAGAAAGAATATTATTATGAAAAACTAACACAAAATCTGTGACAGGTAGAGAACTTGTAAAGCGTTAGAATAGAATTGTACGAGTGACTCGAACTTCACCAAATAGGACACTTCACCAAATTGTTTACTGGGTTAATACCCAGTAAACAATTTGGTGAAGTGTCCTATTTGGTGAAGTTCGAGTCACTCGTACAATTCTATTCTAACGCTTTACAAGTTCTCTACCTGTCACAGATTTTGTGTTAGTTTTTCATAATAATATTCTTTCTTTTTCCAACATCATTCAATAAGTATTTCTGTTTCTTTCCCACATGGGTATATTTTTATTATCCGGTCATAAATCATAAACCTACTCCGCTTTTAATTCAGCAGTGAACCGTCGTTGCAATGTCTGTAGCTCATAAAAAAGACCTTTCCTTTGAACGACTGAATAGAAAACGAACACGTTCCAGACAAAAAATTCATGATATGTAATAGAAATTAAGTAGAATTTACGCCAAATTGTTTACTGGGAATACACAAAAGTAATTAAATAATACGAAAATATTACTTCAAAATAAGGAAAAATATTTCTATAATCAACAACACAGTAAAACATAAATATAATTACAAAAGCTCATGCGATAAAAGCTCACCTAACCTTGAAAAATATTGGTATTATTCTTTTAACTTTATCCACTATTAAAAACAATAACAATACCTAATAATTATATATTTACAAACGTATATATTAAATACACTTTATAAATAAAAGAAAAATACATTTAAATAAATAAAATACACACCCTTAGTTCGTAAGCGAAATCATATTGATCGCCTTCCATTATTTGAGGTTATGTCACCCGGTGCTTTTATATAAGGTATACACGTACACTATGTCTTTACACACATTTTATGAAGTTAAAAAGCTTTTTGTTCACTAAACTTATCGACAAACTTCGTTAGATTTATTAGGATATTAAATGTAACAGTTTTAATATATATCCTATAAAAAATATGTTAAATTTATTTGAAAAAAAAAAAAAATAAAGAATACAATCTTAGTAAATACGATCAGACGTAAATTCTATGTAAATGTTATATAAAAGTGTAGTGCACGCTAAGGCGTAAGCAAAGTGATTCATGAATTAATAAATTTATTAACAAAATAGCTTTATATGGCAGAAAGTTAAACCGCATAAAATAAATATATTTCTTGTACTCGTAAACATTCAACCAATAATTTTAATAAATTGTGTGTTGTTACAATTTCACACTTTTGTAACATTGTTTTTGTATTATTTGATAAAAGAACGGTCACGGTCAAATACACAAAATCAATATTAATGAAATTTTCAACAAAATACAAAACTACACACACAATAACAAATGTTGTGTTCAAGGAAAAAACATGTAAAACAAATACAAACTGAGTGTTATTTAAAAAAAGAAATAACCGGCAAAAAATGACGTCAACTTATTTAAAATAATTTTAAAAAAGTCGTTAATAAATAAATCACCTAAATGCCAAGGTCAAGGTTTTTACGAATGTTTTAAAGAAGTTGAAATTTATGGCAACAATTAATTTGTCATTTAGAAAACAATGTCAAAAATTAATAAAGCAAGTAAGTGTATAGCTTAACAACTGCTCTAGATTAGGTTTGTAATTATAATTACATTTCAATCAATTATAAAAACTAATTACACCGGTAAAATTTATAACAAAAAGTTTATATCCGGTAAAAACAATTACGTGTAGTTTATCTAACAAAACAAAAGTTCTCATAAACCTTCTTAAGAACACCTTTTTAAGGATTGTAAAACCTTGCACAAAGATTAAAGGCTTTTAGAAAGGCTATAAAATAACACCCTTTTAGATTAAATATTATCAGGTTTTCCTTAAGTAAGTCTTAGGTTTACTTAAGTAAAATATAACATGAATGAAGGTAACATATACGTTTCATTATGTTTGTGTTTTGCGGGTAAGAATACTAGTTAAAGAATTATTTTAAAAAATTATTAATTTTCACAATGTTAGAGTTTTTATTAATAAACAGTTTAATTTGAAAGAGTGTCAAGTCAATTTTGTTTTATAGGGTTTGCATTTCGGTAGATAAAAAATTATTTTGATTATCAATTATCAATTACCAATTAAAAATAAATAAAATTTGGAGTATGATTTAAATTAAAATAATATCCAAATGATAATGGCACTCCTATTACTTAAAACTACTATAATTAGTAAAGATATAAGTAGTTATTTAAATGGATATAAATGGTAAAAAAATAAATCACAACACGCAATACTTTTTAACACTGAATTAGTACTTCAAATCAACACTTCTTTTATATTTAAAATATAAATAGGACACTTATTTTTAATAACATATAATTTTTCAATTTGTTTTTAAATT
The DNA here is from genome assembly GCA_963678705.1 of Panorpa germanica. Lineage (NCBI taxonomy): Eukaryota > Metazoa > Arthropoda > Insecta > Mecoptera > Panorpidae > Panorpa > Panorpa germanica. The sequence continues at coordinate 5,133,038 of OY783211.1, read as the reverse complement.
AAGATTTTATAAAAAATAACGTCACAAACTAAACTATTATTAGGATTATCATAGTTTTTTATCGCGACATGTTCTCGCGAGAGCTCTCGTCGCTCGACTAAAGCATGATATTGAGAATTAACAGCTTCTAACAAAAAAAAACATTTGTGTAGTCAATATCAGAGATTCTAAAACGTTTTATTCACTTTATAACTTTAATTTTTGATTAAAACAAAATTATATTGATGTTTATTTGATTTTAAATATCCAAAAGTTGACGAAGTTATAGATAAGATTCCTTTTTCTTTTTTTTTGCCGTGAGTGTTATTTAGATATTGGCAACATTGACCTGCATGATATATTGATAGATATGCCGCGATCACACATGCGTTGTTCGTGTTCGTATACGAATGACTACAGTGAATATACATGCACAAGAAGAAAGAAAATAAACCAACTGATCTCTTAATACAATTTATATAACATTTATCTCTAAACTTATTCATTGGTATTTACTGTGATATAACAGTTCGTATGTGGGTGTATACCAGAGCAACATTTATATTATAAGTTCTACACGATGGTAAGTGAAAGTTAGCATTCAAATAATATGCATCGTAAGCCTAAACGCTTAGGAACACGATCTAATTATTAAGCAGCTTAACGTCCGGTCATTATACAATTAGGAAATCAATAGGTTTACAATGCACTGCCCACATCTTAAAATTATTTTTGAAATCTGTGAGAATAAATATTAACAAATAATTTGAACAGCGTGGGTTTAACATATACAATTTTTGACCTATGTATATAAGCTATGCTTAGGGACCCACTGATCCTAAATCGACCCTGTATTATAAATGTTAATGCTTACATTCGGTAAGATTAATCGTGTAATAAACGTCATCGGTAAAACATTATAAATTTTCTACAATTATAAAACAAATCGTTGTCTAATTTTATAAAATTTGACTATAAATCTGAACCCAAGCTGTGCGAAATCGTATTTTTTTTCAAGAAGATACCAATCTATAGAGATGTAGTCGATTAAGAATCATTGATATAAAGTAAGAAATTTTATTATGTTCTTTAGATATTTTAAATAACTGTCTAGGTGTATTTTTACTTTTACCATTGACTTTTTGTTTTGTGAACTGTTTGACAATCCGTCCTTTGCAGTTAATTCAGTTCATAGTGTCAGAGTTTCAGCCGAACGCGTTCGATGGCCACGTGAGATGATGTCATGTTTAACCACTGAAGTACGGACCGACTGGCTACTGCTAAATTATACTATTTGCTAACGACTATGATTATGGTCAATGTGTGATTTATGAAGATGGCTAACTGGTCACCAAATGAATTTGATAGACAATTTATCATTATTTAAAATAATCAAAATTGGAAATTTATTTTATGATCTCAAGAAATATTTTGACTGCATTTCATTCAGAACTGTGCAGGACTACTCGTATGCAATGGGCTTGTGTCCTATGTCTTAATTTCTATAAAAGTGTACTATATATTGATAAAGTGGGTTACTAGAACCTCAAATGTTCAATTATTTTTTAATAACTCCTTATATGTTAGGAGATATTATATTAACAATTAAAAAAGTCATTTTGTCTCTTTAATTATTAAAGGGATACAACGTTGTACACATTCCAAGTGCATGTGACATCACAATCTTTGTGTAAGGTTACCAACCTTACAGGTCATAAATCTCTGCTATATATATTTATATATCAAATATTATTTACAACTATTTCAAGGAACAAGCAAATTTCAATATTATGTCTGCCTTAGCAGGGTTAAATAAAATAAAAACTTATTATTCTTTGATTTGACTTGATTATTTTGACTACCAACAGCTACAGAAGATTACCACAGCACTGACCTACTCAACAAATAACTGACGTTAAAATGCATTTCACGTCATACAAATATGGCCGACCATTTCTAGCGCTAAAACTACAATTCGATCTTTTAATTGCTATATCTCCGTCAATATTTAGATATTTAATAAAATAGACACATCAATACACATTTATTAACATCAATTTCAATCAACAATTGAAAAATCGACCACTAAGAAATGAGGACACAAGCCCATTTCTGACTATGTACCTTGATTTTAAAGTTCGACACAGGACTCGGCTTTGGCACTCCGACACTCACAGAGCGCTTAAGACAATTGATAATATAGATTCGATAGAAATTATTAATAAATAAATGTTAAAGTAATTATTACTCTTAATCGACGTAACCCTAACATACCTTTGTAATTAGTCTACAATGGCCTAATCATCTCGAATACGAAACCGACTAATTGTTTGTTTATATGAAATAAAAATAACAAGTTTAATAAATAAATTATTTTTAATGCATGCTAAAAGTAGCTAATAATGCTAATATAAATTAAATTTATTTATATTATTAATGAATACCATATTAGTTTAATTTATACAAAGTTATAATGATCTAAACTGGTATTATCAAAGGCATCTTCCAGTTCTGTACATTCAGGTTCTAAATTTTATTTTAAAAAACTGTATGTTTCATTTTAAGTAGTTGTATATAATTTTTTAAATTTTGTAAAATATATATAATCGTATAATAATGAAAGATAGTGGTGCAATTCAAGTTGGGGCCCCCGATTTCTTAAGTTACATGTATTAATATCTAATTCGTTTAAAAACAATTTCTTATAATAACCTAGTGCCATAATAACTCAATTAACTAAAACTATAAATCACGACGCCAAGGACAACAGGTAGATAATTACAGATGTTATACATCATATTCGTCGTTCTGCCACTTTTTTGAATATCGAGATATTTGTAAGCAATTTGTTCAACAAAAACATATCATATTTTCTAACAAACGTAAGCCGCGGGTTACAACGCTCTCACAGTAAGGTTATTATTAATCGATGAATTGGACAATGTCAGCCTTGTGGGACTCATCTACCTATGGATTTATTAATGACCCAGGCTGTGTCGTCGTTTGAAGAGCTCGGGGTCTTGTATAACATCATATATTAAATGGATGCTTTATATCATTTTACGTAATATTCATTCCTTGTGTGTGTTAGGCTTCTTTGTATGTATGTGTTATGTTATTTGTCAAAGTTTTATGCATAATCCAAGGATATCTGCTACCCACAGTATCGCTAAACATTAAGACGATTTACATAATTATCAATTCTTTTTTATGAATACATTAATATTGGTTAAACCGCTCCAGTCTAAGTAGTGGAGACACTAGAGGCTTTTATTTAGGAACCGGTGAATCCTAATTCGATTATATTTTTTTAAATATTTAGTTTAGCGATGACTTCTTCATTTTCGATTAAAATAAAGTTTCCTATATGTATATTGAATCCAAAATTTGACAGTGTTAAAAGCTATATCAAATTTGAATCTCTTATAATAAAAGAATACAGTCATGGTTCTCAAGTCCATTTAAAGTATGAATGCATTTTTAAAAATTAGTAAACATTTGAAAAATAAAACTTATATATCTGTCTCGTTTGTTCTAACACTACACTTACGTAAGTGCTACTCGCTTACTCATTTTATAGATGTTAACCAATAAAATTGAAATTATATGAAAAAAATAGTTTTTTTATAATATTCTCCTTGAGACTGAAGTGACATTTCAAGATTCAGCAGCTAACGTCTTAGAAGCGACTTGCTACAATTTGTTCTTCAAGTGAAACACATAATTAGCATAATCAGAACCGTGAGGTCATTCTAGTATGTGAAGTAATAAGTTACACACATAATTGAAAACTTGTTTTTTTATTGAAGAACTTAACATATAAGTAAAACTATTTCAAGATTATTTCCAAGAATATTAATTTACGAATACTGTGGAACGAATTATTTAAAATGACGTAAAATATTTATAAGAGTATATTAATTTATATTTATAAAAATTACGTTATAGTAAAAGGTATGTGAATTCACTCTATATAAAGAGGTCATTACTAATTACTTGTCCAAATTAAGTAATAAATGTTTATAATGGTTAATTATCCAATAGAATATGTAGTGTGGAAATCAGTAAGAGAGGAATAAATCAAAACCTGGCAAATTAAAATCGTAAATTGAATGACATCATCTACATGTAGGATCGTAAAAATATTTCAACTGCGCCTTTATTTTGCAGAGCTGATAAAAAGTGATGTCTTATGAGTGGAAAGGGAAAGAGTCGCATGCATTTGAGTTTTATCTCACAAAGTAGGTTGTAGCTAGGTATGGGCCAGTCGGTGGGCACCGGGGCCCTCAAGCTCAGGGGGTCCTCGGACCAAGACCAGCAAACCTCATATTGTACTAGCTAAAAATTCTCCAACCTTTGGAATGTAAATAAAATAGGTTGCAACACGAATTTAAGGTAGTACTGTCGGTCAGAGATCAATGACCGGTAAGTCATATCAAATTCTATTAATTTTTTGCAATGTTTATTTTTAGAGAAAAATTATTGTAATGTGTTAAAGCAGTGCTTAGTTTCATTTAAGTTTTTTATATGTAAAAGAAAGAGACAGCAATATTATTTCAAAAATATTTATAAAGTAAATAATTTATGTAACTATGGCAACGCATCAGTGTTTTGTTTATATTTGAACACGTGCACCATCAAGTTATATTCATTATTTTGCAAATGTTTCATTTTAAAGAAATATTTTTATAATGTGTTAGAGCAGTGCATAGTTTTATATAATATTTTTATATGTAAAAAAAGAGACAGCAATATTATTTTAAAAATATTTATAAAGTAAACAATTGTATTTAATGTTAGGGTTAGGTCGGTGGTTGTCTTGCAGATAAAGACGAGTCTGAGACATATTCGACTGAATAATGATTGTCATTTGAAGAAAAGAGATGAATATAGTTGCCAGATCAATCTAATAGAATAACTAGGAACTACGTACTTATTTGAATTTAAAAAAATATTTGATTCGTTTGCAAGACGAAACTTGAACGACAAACCATTGTCGAGTGGGTGCTGATAGTGTGGAAAGAGAGGTGTAAGGGGCAGGTGCAGTTTCATTATTTTATATATATATATATATATATATATATATATATATATATATATATATTACTTGATAAAACCTAATCAGTTGAGTTAAGGCCCCAGTTTTTTTTTGCACCGGGGCTTTTGGTTACCTAACTACGTCACTGTTCAGAACGTTGATTTGTAAGCAAATATCTTAATGCCAGAAAACAGTTATACTGTTCCCCTTAGATCTAATGCATTCTAAAAACTTAAATACGATTTCAATATAAGTATCCTTAATTTGGTTTCTAAACGGAAATAGAATTTACAATAATGCAACCTTACATATTTTATCTATTATTTAAAACCACAACTTTGTTAATTAGATTATATAACATAATATCATAAATTGGCAAAAAGTAAACTTTGTCGGTTAACTGTAACACACAAATGGAGTGGGGACCCAAGCATTTAACACCAACAATAAATTTCTCTCGAGCCGACCCTGGCTATAACAATGCATAACATATTTCTTAAAGACTACTTGTGATTCAAACACAAAATAAAAAATAAAACGGAACAGATTTTTATGTGATCATCAGTTCAAGACAAAACAAATGACATAATATTAAATAATTAAGAATAAGGTTTAAACAGATGCTGTATTCCTTGAATACAAAACAGCATTTAAAAATAAATATGACTTGGACTAGTTGGGTAACAATGGTGTTGAAAAATCCGGTAACCTGATTTGAGATCGTAACGAACTAACGCGTCTAAATTTAAAATAAAAGGCGGTCAAGTTTAACGGCCAATGAGCAGTGAACATTCAATTGCAAACAGTAATTGCAATACACACTAATAAGATAAATTAAATATGTATATGGTAATAATACTCCCGCCTTTGTGTAATTTTTCAACATATTTAAATAGTTAAATGGCCAGCAAATATAATGACGTAACTCACGTTGTGATCACATTCGCATTCAAAGAAGTAATCATAAATCAAAATGACGTCGTAAGATTGCATCATCATTGTAAAATAAATACGAGTTGAACGAAGTTGAGCAAAGACTTTCGAAGACCAAACACTTCATATTTATTTTTACGCTTATCTGCATATTTCTATTTTTGTTCTTTTCTATTTATATTTATTTAAAGAAATGTTTTTTTTATTATCATGAACTGAACCTAAGGTCGGTCTACTACTTGTAACGATGACTTTTTGAGTAGGGTGTATTCGGGCTGTATTGCATTCTCTTTGTTTCGTCCCCTTAATTTCTATAAAAGTGTACTATATATTGATAAAGTAGGTTACTAGAACCCCAAATGTAGAATTATTTTTTAATAACTCCTTATATGTTAAGAGAAATTAACAATTAAAAAAGTCATTTTGTCTCTTTAATTATTAAAGGGATTCAACGTTGTACACATTCCAAATGCATGTGACATCACAATCCTTGTGTAAGGTTACTAACTTTACAGCTCATAAATCTCTGCTATATGTATTTATATATCAAAATATCAAATATTATTTACAACTATTTCAAGGAACAATCAAATTTCAATATTATGTCTGCCGTAACAGGGTTAAATAAAATAAAAACTTATTATTCTTTGATTTGACTTGATTATTTGACTAGCAACGGCTACAGAACATTACCACAGCACTGACCTACTCAACAAATAACTGACGTTAAAATGCATTTCACATCATACAAATATGGCCGACCATTTCTAGCGCTAAAACTACAATTCAAACTTTTAATTGTGATATCTCCGTCAATATTTAGATATTTAATAAAATAGACACTCCAATACACATTTATTAACATCAATTTCAATCAACAATTGAAAATCGACCACTAAAAAATGAGGACACAAGCCCATTAAATAATATTCACAAACGATATCTTTGGCACTGTTGTAAACACATAAAATATATGTTTTAATCGTCTACATTTTTATCTAAAGTAATTTATCTTCGGTAATTACATAAAAACTATATTGATGCTTGATAAACCGGCATAACCAAACGTACCAGATTATAAATACTGTTATTGTTCATAAAGTTTTCCTTCTGAACCGTACGCCTACACGTACAGTCAATAAACGACATAATTTAACAATCGAGTGTTCTACTTTTTGGTGCATATTAATGGTAATCTAATTTCTTTACTGTTTTACAGACGGTCTGCAATTTATATCTCTCTCCTTGTCTTTATTATCTTCTTCTTCTAACTCACGCACCCTGTAGGCAAGGTCTTTTTAAAGTGGAACAAAATATAAATAAATTAAAATATAAATATATATAATGAATGGCAATGGAAAATGTTCTAACAATGATTGAATATCTTTAACAATGAGCATGTATTTATATGCCCACGGTGAAAAAAAGGTGTGTTGTTAAATACAATACAAAGCCTATGAATTTCGATCCGATAAAATAGCAATAAAAGAACACTTGCACTGAAGTGAAAACAGGTTGTATTTTATTGCATAATATTATCGATGTTGATTATTTTGATGCGTATCTGTGTATATCGAAAATGAAAGAATTTATACGTTTATTTTATAAAGATTTTTATAAACTTATTAATTTTGTAATTATTTAAAAAAATATTCAAGACGTGTAAATTAAAATAAACGACCGGATGTATTAAAAGGTTATTGTAGAACGTACATTTAATTAATTTACGCTCCATAGTATCCAGTTACTAGAATTACTTAATGAATAAGACATTCCACCTGGTAAATCACTTTCATTTTTCAACTACAAGACATTAATGACGCAATCCAAAGTGACGTCACTACCGAATATTCTATTCAAGTTTTTTAGTTTACTGTATTTTTTTGGTTGGTTGATTAACACATATTTTATTGACTCAAGTATTTTGTTTACGATGACATAATTAGTGCAAATAGTTTTTAACATTGAAACTTTGAAAATAATTTATGTCATCTTGATTTTTTTTTCTGAATTTTTTTTTTAAATAATCACACATAAGTGTTTGGATATTTGGCTATATGAATACTCCCAATACAATTCTTTGACTTCACGGCGATGACATTATTCAGAGCTGCAAAGCCCATTCATGGAAAAATACTGACGATTCCGAAGTATAACACGTACTCATTTGCTAAGCGAAACCATAGCTAGTCCTAAATGTTCAGAACTATAAAGTTTAGTTTTGAAACTATTGATTTTTTTCAGTCATGAATAACACGTTGTTATAGTATTGGAATAAAATAAAAATATAAAATTATATGGTATATATATAAAAGTCAAGCAATGACTTGCTTTTCTTCGTTACAGCAAATCAAACGAAAAGTCGAGCAAATGCAAATTCAAAATAACAACAACAAACGAAAGGCTACAGCGCTATAGCCCACTGTACCTTTCTGTCTGCACAGAGCACACTGGCTGAGTCAGTGAGCCCACTAGTCTGCACTGCTGATAAAATGGACGAGTATTTATAGGTCTAAAAGTCATTCAAACAAATCGAATCGAATGATGTTCTTTTTATAAAAAACTCAGAAACAGACAATGTTTTATCTTGAGAGTATCTCTTTCCTTTATAAAAAACGAGAGCCACTTGAAAAAGTTCATTCATTCGCAAAATAGAAATCGTGATAATATGAATGCTAAAAAAATAATCATATTTTATTTATTAAAATTTAGTAGCATATGAACCAACACATGATACTAAACAACAAGTGAAAATTTAATTTTTTTGATAACATGTGTAAGAGTTGTTGCACTCATTTTAGGGGTACGTATACAAAGAAACTGTTATACCCCGACGCCAGTATACACAAGTACAGACTATAAAGCAATTTAAAAAACGTAAGAATATCCTATTATAAACAAAATGTCATGACATTATCCAATATTAATCAAACTGCGTTTCAATAAGATATAAATTATAACACCACAAGGATATTATTAAAAAATAATTAAATTTAGCTTGGTTTAAATATTAATTAATTTCACAAAACCAGTTATAGTTAATTAAAAATACTGCAAAATGTCAATTTTAATAACATGTTCATAGAAAAACAATTTAAAATTTATCCTTGGATTCTAAATTAATTGAAAACTAATTTAGAATCCCACACTTATTGATCTAACAATAGGTAATAGACTCAATCGATTTTAATTAAATTTCGTGTAAATTATATTTTGCGTTGCAACACAATTCTGTGGCTATATTTTATTGCGTGATAAAGTCATATTAAAACATTTTTTTCCAATGTTTGTTGCCTAAATATAATATTCTAAAAATATGTGCGTATTATTTTGTAAATCGATAATGCCTTCACAATAAAATACACCTGATTAAAGTACATAAATAATAACTGATTAGACTTAGAACTTAGAAGAACAATGTTGAGCTTAGATTGAATTATTTTTATTTAGAAAATGTATCGTAGAAGAGCGTCATTAAACTTTACAATCACTTCATCATAGTATATGAAAATCCTGCTTAGAAGTGATGAAACATAATACCAAATGACCGCTAAATGCCCTCTAATACATATGCTTTCAAGCTTTTCTACCTCAAAGATATATGCAATTTCAATAATAGCACTAGATATAAAATAAAGATATATAGACTCACCAAACTTTCATAGTCTCCAGCTCTTTGTAAAACATCCTGCAAGGCTTTCACATATTGTTCAAATCTGATATTCAAAGTATCCAATCGTTTGGCTAGCGGTCCATCAGCTGCAGATCCCTGCTGGTGTTGCGGTGATGGATGTTGTTGATTCAGTAACTGGGAGGTCGTTAAAGATGGCCGGACTTCCGTCAAATATTCGATGAATCGAACAGCTCGAGATTCAAATATCTGTGATGGGTTAGTGATTACGTGTTAGTATCATTTAGTGTTAGTGGCAAAGAAATTCGGAATTTATTTTGTTGGTTAAATAAATATACAACTTGTTTAATTTATTATGATTATAATAATTATATTATTAATTATTATTTTATTTAGTATAGTATTTATTATTGGAGATATTAATTATTCTGACTTTATGACTTTAATAATTTGTTATATATTTAGAATTATTGTTTAACTCTCTTAAATCAATTAAAAACAAACTATAAATTTTTAGAAGCCCGCGTATGTGGACTTATTAAAAATAACAAATTATTAATTTAAAAAATATTTATATTGTGGGGAATCAAAATCAGTAATTAAACATATTTTAGGTCAAATTAAATTAACATACAATATATTTAAATACAAATAAATTGGTGAAAAGAGACTATATATATACACTAAAAAATTAAAGCAAAAAGCATATCTACACTTACTTCAAAAATAAAATTTAAATCAATTAAAATGAAAAATTTTATTTTTTAATAATAAAATAATTAAACTACGCAAAGAGCAGGTATTTATAGAAGAAACTGTTATACAAATTTCTTATAAAGAAACCCAGTACCAACCAGATCAATTAAATTGTACGACAACTACAATATAGAGATAAGATGAATAAAAAAATAGAAAAATTCTCACAAACAATCAATCATTCACACACAAATATACGTGACGTTACCAAAAATATATAGCTATGTAGTAAACTTAAAATATTTAATGAGTTTCGATGAATTTTGAACAATACCTTAGCTTCTTTAATGAATCTAGCTCCATTCATATTCACTTGGTCCAATTTTGGAATACGTTCAATAGCACTCTTTAATTTCACCTGAAAATTAATAAATATGTTTGAGTTCAAGTTTTATTTAAAGTGTGCATAATAATGGAAAAGCTAACTAACCTTAGCTAAGTCAACATCATCCCTGGGAATAATTTGACCTTCCAGCCAATTTTCCTCAACTTCCAGAGCTCCTGAAAGATTTTGAAGTAGACCATGCGCTGCTTCACAGCTACGAAGACGATCGACAAGCTGACCACATACATTACTCCATCTATTGTTCAATCGCTCGACAGCTTGATTCAATCTATCAAGATCTTGATGGGGTCCTCGAGATGATCTTGTACGTTCTACCAATCTTGTGCAAGTATCTAAGTCATCATTTAGACGATCCATGCTGCTTTGTTGAGCAGATATAGCATCCTGCAGATTTGTGAGTTCCTGATGAACCTGACGAAAGAATAAAACAATTTATAACGAACATAATACAAACCCTCACAAAGTAACTGACAAACAAACCTTTTGCAACCCTTCTAAGGTGCTTGGCATGGACTGATGTCTTGCTAACTTAATCTCCAAGTCGGATATATTTTGCTCATTATCTTCCAATCCAACCAGTACAGCTTCCAAAGATTTCAACCTAAAATTTTACATTTTCATAATACATATGTCTCTCAGAATAATTATTAACTAAACGACTCGTACCTCTCTAGGTAAGAATCACTTTCCGTATGTATATCTTTCCAAAGATCTTGTACTTTATCCAAATTCTTCTTCATGACTGGCGTCTTTAGAGCTATACTCCTGAACGTAGCTTGTAGAGAGTGTAGATCTGGTTCCAATGCTTTAAGATGGCGATTAATATCCTGAAAATAGAACACATACATACAATATTTTACACAAATTAGTATTTTATTGATAGTTACTATAAGCTACGAGTATTACCTCTACAACAAGTTGACAATGTTCTAGGCTATCCAAATCTCTTGGAAGTGATTGAGATGTTAGTGTCTGTAGCTCTCTCTGCAGCTCCACTAAACTGGAATGTAAACTAGTGCATTGTTCGCTGAATAAACGGCCCGCTTGTTTGGATTCCTCTGCAAGATGACAATAAATAAGTTAAAATTTTTATAAAATATTATATAAAAACGTTAAGCAAGACACATTAATTAAGCGAACTACATCTACTGAATAGTTTTGTACGAAATGATTGTTTAACTTTTGGTTTTCTTACATTATAGGTCGTATCTAACAAGAATAAGAGAATAGAAAACGAGCAACGAGAATTTTTTGAAAATTCAACATATTTTGAGTGTTTCTATAAGAAACAAATTGAATCATGCTCTCCTTTTTATCAAAAATGCATGCTGATACATATATACGCACATTACAGTTCCAATAATATTTTTAATTAAATTAAATACCTGTTGGCCTATTCAGAAAATGTTCTTTAAATTTTTTCATGATTATAAATGAAAGTAAGTTTTCAAAACACAACTGTATTTTACAATTACAAACTGAAGACTGACCAAAATAACAAATTTAATAGTAGCTAGCTTTATAAATATAGCAAAAACAATGCAGAAAAAAAACCTGATCTATAATTATCTAATAAATTTAATTGATATAATTACATCAGTTGCACATTAAAGACCTACGTTAATTAAAAAAACCAATTGTCTTAATAAAATACAAAAAGTTTCGGGTAGGACCGCGATGGTAATAGGCATTTAAATATTTTTTACTGAGAAGTCAATTATACTGACTCTAATAAAAATATAATTCGGTTTGAAAGGATCATTGAAACTACAAAGAGATAGATCTACACATTTAAAGCACACATAAATAATTATGCAATACACGTTTCAGTAAATAAATTATTAAGGTTTTATATTACCACGTGCTGCATGGAAAAATAACATAAACAATATTTTTTATTAATAAATAAGCGCGTGGGGAAACTTAAATTTAATTTCATTATACAAGGGGACACACTTCTATTAACATACTTCTCAAAAATGCAGAACTAATATAATGCATGTAATATTTAACATATTATTATACGAGTACAAAACATCCCTTTCATTCAATTTAAAAAATATTGCAGATTCTTCCATTTTGAAATAAATTATAAATGATAAAAAGAAAGCTGTAACTTTCTTATGGGAAAGACTAATTGCATTGATTATCAGTGTAAAAAATATTTTTAAAAAATTAAGTGTTCTTGTGCTGTGTTATAAAAGAAGTATGTAATTAAAATAAAATTAAATAAAATTAAAATTTAACAGTACATACCTTCTGCTCGGGCCCGTTTTTCAAATTCGTCAAACAATCGATTGACCTCATCCATTTCTCTACGCAATCTTCTAAGTTGTGGGTCTGCGGGATCACCTTCGGAGAGTAATTTGTTTGCGTCTTCGTTCAACGCCTTACGAATTGCAGTTCTTTGTTCTGAACCCATCGCCAAAAACTATAAAAAAAATATATATATGTCTAAATTACTCACAGTATATTTTTGAGATGTTCATTAAAGTTAATAGAAAGCAAACAAGCATTGAATTTGTAAGGTAACATAAAGAATCTTATTGAATATAAAAATAAATGTTACCTGTTCTAAATCCCATCCCTTCACGACTTTAATTGTTGCAAATATCATATTTTGTCTGAGTCGTAACTGTTTTCGTTGCCACAAGCTTACAGTTCTGTCAAATAATCGTCGTAAACGTTCGGCAGCTTCTAACGCTTCTTTATCAGGTGGGGTAATAAGTAGAATAGCTCCAGGTACTTGTCCTTCATGCCCTTTTGGTGATTTGACACGCCATTTTACGCGCCCGGAATTATCATACAATGTACAAACGTCTCCTTTATCTATTGAAATCTAAAATTAAGAAACAAAAATTATAATTAACCGACTTAAACACTGTACTTATGAAATACGTAAACTTACATCGCTCATGTGATAAGCACAGATAGTTTGAACTTGAAGAGGCCTATTTACAGGCATCCTGCGTTGTTTCAATGGTACTATTGTTCCGGCACGTTCGCAAAGAGTTTGGAGGCGCTCTGAAAAGGTGTTTAGTTCTTCTCTAAGTGCTTGCATACCTTTCAAAAGGGATTCACCTAAAAGTATAAAGATGATATAATATTGACGTCAAATAAAGAAATTAATATTCGGTAGTTCTATTGCTTAATGTATACCTTGATCCAATGTAAATTCAGATTGCGAATAAGTAGTATTTAAAGTTTCATCTCGTCTGAAATTTAAAAATATATACACACGTGTACTTTATATTGCTATATACATAGTATAGCAATAAATTAATCTGATAATTAAATAATCATACTTTGTAATCCATTGCTCTGCTTCTTTTAAGTCTTTGTAGAAATTATGATATTCGGTGGAATGTTTTAAGTGAACTTCCAAACACAAAGTTAGTTGGAGAAGCCATGCCCATTGATTTTGAAGTGCCTAAAATAAATAAAATATTAGATCAGCACCTCTAATTAATTTTTAATATTAGATATTATTATAATATCAAGTAAATTATAATAAATTATTTACGGATTATTAAACAATCATAATAACTCACTTGTAAATGTGATTCAATACATTTTACAGCTGGATGACTTTGAACAATCAAAGATTCACCTCGATCTAATACACCTGAGAATTGAATTTCTCGCTTTTCAAGTTCAGACATCAAATTCTAAAAAAAAAATAGAAATATATTGAACAAGACTTAAAAATTTAAAAAAACAATAGTACAAATATGTCGATGATTAATCAGGTGCAAACAAACTTACTTCACAACCTGATCCATATGTCCTCTGCTTGCAAAACAATTTTATACCAAATTTTAATATACAATAAATGCAATATGTAAAGTGTAATTGCTTTGAAATATCAAATTTACACTTTATTTGTACTTAGAACTTATCTAAAATTGTAAATAACTTTCTTACCTCGTAATATCGACTAACTGAGACTAGATCTATGTTCTTATCAGCCCAATCTCTAGACAGTTCAGTTTGTTCTCTATCATTTAACCATGAAAGTTCACCTGTTGCTGCAACTAGGAAGTCTTGTAAAGCATCTAAATCTGATAATCTATAAACAAGGTTATTAATTTAATCAAACTGTTGATTATGAAGTAAGATTTATCAAAGCTACAAACCTTTTATTTGATGTGCTAAGAAGTTCGGCATATAGTTTTTGCAGCTGGTTTAATTTTTGGGAGTATACATTTAAATCATCACCAGTGAATTGAGTACGAATGCGTTCTGCTTGTGCAATATTGGAATGATATTGATCAATAGTTCTATGTTCAATTTGATGTCTATCAAGTTCTACGCGGACGGAGGATAAATCACTGCCATAATCAGCATCCAGAATTTGTTTCTAAAAATAATATTTATTATTAGGATACAAGAGCTTACCGAGAATAACATATAAATTATTATAAACTAACCAATTTTCCTCTACACCAATCAATGTGATCTTGGAGATCTTTAAATGCTGGGCTATTATCTACTACCCGGGATTCGGTTACAGTTCTCGTTTGTCTTGTGACTGTAGTGTGGACGGGACTAGTTAAGCCAGGAAGACGATTTACTAATTTCGTTATAAATACAGAACGCAAATTGGTCCAACGTTGATGTAGTTTAATAACACTGTAATAAAATAACTCGTAAATAAATGTATACACGAATTTATGTTAGTTAAAACTTATTATTAAATACGAGTACGTACCGTTTGTGCAGTTCATTAGCTTGAGCATATCGGCCATCTTTTAATACCTGGCAATCTCTATCCAATGAAATAAGAACCTGTTCAATAGTTCTGACTTCAGTATCTATACTTTCCACAATACTTTTAGCTTCTGAAGGATGTAAACGATCGAGATGTCGAGCTTCTTCGTTAATTCGTGTTTCAATATCGGACAAGTGAACATCAGTTTGTTTAATTTCGCGATGTACTTTTTCAGCGAGTCGTTGCAGCCGGTCCAGGCGTTGTACTTCACTCTCTAATGCTGCTTGACGATCCTGATGAGCTTGCATCAGTCGATGCCAAGCTCGTTCCAAACCGTCAGGTTGGAGTTCAGTTTCAATGTCAATTTCGCCAACAGTTTCAAAGTATTTCTGATATAGAATGATGTAAGTTATTCAACGTAAACAAATATTTTATAGGTTAACTTTTTTGTAGATGTTTTTTACCTGTAATTCTCGGAAGGTGGTGGCTAATCTTTGTTTATCTCTTAATCTGGGTGGCACTTCTTCAGCTTTAAAGCGGTGACACTCATTAAGAAGTTTTTTCAACTCAATAAGAGTGCCAGGGAATGATCGATCCTAAAACAATTTGACAAGTCTTTTCAATCCACGACATATCCTATTTTTTATCGATCGTATGAAAATAGTTTTACAATTAGTAATTACCTGCATATAACTAGTTTTTTCTTTAATCCAGAGCAATAGGGTTGAAGCATGTTCTCTGTATTCTTGACTTTTCTTTTGACTTTCCAAATCAAACAAGGGATGCAGTGCGGGGGGCTCGGGGAACACATCATAAAGTGAACTGATATACGTAATTAAAGATTTCTCATCAGGCTCATGTGTATCAACATCTAAAAAATAAAATTGAATTAAATAAAGCACCAACTACGAATATCTTTTAGAAATGATTAATATTTGTAATGATTCATAATGTAACTGTACCTTCAGCATCCAATAATCTGGTGACGCCATATTCTTTCTCAGCGACATGGAATGCAGTCTCTAGCCTTTCACGTGCATGACGGGACCTGGAGGCGAAAGAAATTTATTAGGAAATTGATAAGGACGGGTTTTAAATTAAACATTCATCTCTTAATTTGTACTATTAATCATGATTTCTATACTAATCTAATTTTGTTATTGAAGTCACTCATTTTGTATATATTTTTTTCTTTAAATTACATATTTGTGTGAATTAATTATATTTACAAGGTCGCTAAACTTTGAAATATAATATGAAGGTAGAAAATAGATATTATTTCAGGAAATAGATCATTTTTCAATTTTAGTAATTACGCCTAGAGATGTAGTTTAAAATGATCATATATCAAGGTGTAAAGTACAGTTTGTTTTTTAATTAAAAAAATTCGTACCTAACATCTCGCCAGTCGATGAGGTCCGGTCTGTTACGATGAATAATAGCAGAGAATGCAAGTCCATCTCTCCATGAAGTTGTAAAATCTCCAACCCGTACTCCTGGGTAACGAGCTGTGCTTCGTCGAGCCCATCGGAGAAGAGCTTCTCGAGCTGTTAAATTGTCTTCTTGACCAACTACGATGTCTGATATCTATAACAAGAAAAAACAATAATATAGTAAAATGTAATTCGAAATTGAAAACTTCAATATACTTGTAATTACTGTTTTATAATAAAATTAATTGATTTTTTGAGTACACCAATACGTGTATGTATATTATATATATTTTATAATGTAAAATAAGGTTTCTCTAACCCCCTATTCGTAGACATTAATCTCGTTACAGAGACTTTTGAAAGTGAATCGGTGAACTCACCAGTTGTTTTTTCTATATATGAATAAAATATGTCACTTTATTATTCATTCTATGCTTGGAGACACACATTGTCAATGTATGGACTCAATCTTTGCAACATTATTCCTGAGTCGTTAAAATTATTCACATACAGAGAAATTGTAATGTTTTTAACATACTCGTAATTATAAATATAGAAATTATTATTTTTTATACAAAAGAATTTCGTAATTGTTGCCAACTATATAATATTGTGAGAAAATGTTGGTAACGTGAAAATTAAAATACTGTTTAATAAAATTTACTAACAGAAAACAATATATATATTTTATAAATAAAGCAGAATTTCTAGATACGTATAATTAAACACACATCGTAAATTATGTCCTTGATAATTACAAAGGCAAATATTAAAAACGTTAACCTAAGATAAAGACCTGATATCAAAAAATCTTAGGTTATGTATTGCAATGCAGCAATATTTTACATAAAAATATAATAATACTTCGATAATATAATAATTTCGATAATGCGTATAATTTACCTTTCTATTTGTCATAGTTGAAAAGTTCAATCGATTACCTATCATAATAATTGTACATTATTTTATTTATAGATAATAATTTATTAATAAATTAAAAACTGTAATTAGTTTGTTTGCCCAAGTGAATTAAATTATTCAGGTGAATGTACGCTACTGAGTTCAACAGCACATTTGCGCTAAAGAGATACTCGTACATACACCATACTCCCAGTCCATTAATAAAACATTTACTTGTAAGAGTTGGAAAAATATAAAATGATATAAAATTACTCTTCACTTTATAAAATGTTTTTTAATAATTTCATATTCAATTAGTGCTAATGCGTTTTCGAGTTGTATAAAAAATAACATTTTAGAAATTTTTATTTTTATGGAAAAGCGAAATTAATTAAGGTTTGAACATTTATAAAAATTAGTTGATAATTATTAAGGAAAGAATGTCAACATATTCATCCGCACAGAAGATGAATGAGGATGATCTCACATTGGAGTAGTCTATTCCTAATTTTGGAGCTGACTTCCTAACTTTTAGTAGGATTGGAGTTCTTTGTAAAGACTTCAAACCTGTTGCAATAAATTAATGAATTGAGTATACACTAAGGATAAATAGATAATTATAATTATAACATTCTGTCTGACATATTACGTAACGTCTACAGATGTGAAGTGAAATACGTAGATATGTAAAAGCTACATAAATGTTATTTTTATATTTACAATATTTTAACACAACAATATGAAATCTAAATTCAAAGTATAGTGACCTTATGTAAATTTATAAAAGATCTCCTATAAAATACGATATTCTGGCTTAAATGTTAACACAATGCAACTAATTTCAAAACGCGGCTTAGTGATGCAATGTAGAACAAGATAAATGTAAATGTCATAGTTGTAAGTCGTGCATCTGAATACTTTCAAATCTTCCAGGTAACCAACAGACATTTTATAAATATATCTGCACAATTTTCTATGCATTGCATTTAATCCATCAATGAACAAATAGTCTGAACATAATTTAAATATTATATAACCTCACTTTTATCTAAACAGTAATTGTTAAGTGTTGATAAATAAAATAGCAACTGGTTATATATCTCAATACAAAATTCAAACTCTACTTCTATATGTTAAGAACTGTCTTCTGCGTAGTACGAGTAGAACGGCTTATATTTAAATAAATAAAAACTTTTGTCAAAGTCTGTACAAGTAAAGTCGTTATGCATATTGAATCATATGTACGTACAAATAGTGTCAGTGTGCAATATGTATTAAGTGCTAACATGATCATTATTACAAAAATATTCAAGTTTACGTTGTCTTATTTAATTAACGACAAAGCCAATCACTTTTGTTCGCAATCTTTTATAATTTTAACAAAATTTATAACACTGATAAAACTTAGCACGTAACGTTCTTAAAAAAATGCCTACTTCCATTTTGATTTACACATAAGATTTTTATGTGTGTTCCAATTTTCATATCAATAATAAACTAGAGCAAATAATGTACCAATAAAAAACAATTCATTTTACAAAAAATATATAAAACGGATACAACAAAAGTAATAATATTCAATTCAATAATATTATTCATGATTCTTAAAAAACCATTCCATTTAATTTAAATAAAAAATGTAATATAAAAAAACTGTAAATGTTTCTAAAATAAATCATGTTTTTACAAATGGATATTAAAGCAAGAATAATTGTACTCTATATAAGATTATGAATTTAATTTCAGAGATTCCAATCGCCTACTTCTCTGTCGGTATTCCAACGTAGGTGGTAGGCGTTGTGGCAACCGAACCGTAAAAGGCGAAGTTCAGAATGACGTCACGGCCATCCAGATGACCACGGATTGTGAGCAACTGTCGCTACTCGCCGTCCACAAAGAGAAATACACGAACATTAATTTGCATAATTTTTATGGTCACGATTCAATTAGTTACCTAATATTTGTACTGAGTTATTAATTAGAGAATAAGTACAAAATTATCCATGTACTCGTCGACAAGAAAGATTAAATATAATGCCATATTAATTTCAACAAAATATTTGGGCGTAAGATTCACATTCATATCCGTTACAGGGAAACATTTTTTTTTATATTTGTATATATCGCATGACTAATTTTGAATTAGTTCACATAATAATAAAATAAAAATTCAATACGTAAAGATTAAATTAAAACAAATACAAGGTAGTACATATAGTGGCTGTCAGGAATGTTGTAAATTTAATGAAAACAATGAGATCAGCATCATTTTGAATAATTTTTTTCTTACTTGTTTTTTTTTTTATTAAAATTCCAATTTGAACTGTCACAGGCTTTTGTACTGTAGCAGATACTTTAGTTACTTTACAATTTTAATAGAAAATTTCTAGCAAAAGTAACCGACAAATCTAGGAAGCCATTCACGATGATTCATTCATGTTTTATATTTATTCAATATATAATAAATATCAATCACTACATCGGACTGTAATAACTTATATTTCACAAGAGGATGACGTCATACAGCTGAGAGCTCTTAAAAACATTTTATATGCAATCTAGTTCAGATTAACGTAAAGTGAAGCGTACCTAGTGCCTTCACGTAGGCGTCAAATCGTTTTATTAAAAGTTGAATAGCTACAAGTAAATAATGACAACATCGTTAACCGTTTCGAATGTTGCTTGATAATAAAAAAAATCAACTAAGAACTGGTTTTAAAGTGCAGTACTGAATATGACATTTATCTTACATGCTGCTTTTGAATTAATAACCGTGATAAATCAAAATTGAGTTTAATGGTAGATACTGTAACAACAAATTGTCTACGATCCTTTTCCGATAATTAAATATTAATAATCCAAATGTAAGACCCTCATTTGAAAGAAAAAAATTTTAACAGTGTACAATTTTACCCAAACAAATCGGTGGACCATAAATAAATTGTAAAATATGTCCAACACCTTAAAGTGTACTTAAATAAACCTGTTTCGTCAATGACAGTCCTGTAAAAAAGCGTCTAATGCCAAAGAGAATAGAAAATAATATATAAAATACTCTGACAGACTATAGCTAGACTGCGAATGAAAATTGCGCGGAAAAAATTCGCGCAACAAATTTGTATCAAACTACGCTGGCTTTTATTGGACGCGGAAAGAAGTTACAATGGTTATAGAAAAAAATTATTGGATAAGCGTGTGTTTTAATTCTTTTCTTTATAATAGTTATGTTAAAAATTAATTAATAGTGACAATGTCGCGAGTATTTTTATTAATTACAGATCAATTAGACCGTAATAGAAAAAATTAAAAAGTTTTTAATTAAAATAGAATAATACTCTCTTTTTTAATTATATTCTACATGCTTTTATTTAGAGTGTAAAAAGTAGAAATTGTAGAAAAAAAATAGAATATGCATCGATACAATTATGTAGTATTTATGTATAATTACATAAACATTTACTTAAAAGGTAATCGATGCAAAATATCATTAATACATAAAAAACCAGCTAGGACAGCTCCACCTTTGTTTATATGTTAAGAATTTAATATGTAAAACACGTAAACAAGTTTTGACAGATGTCTCAGATAGTTATTTACATTTTTATTTGGAAATATTTCATCACTTTATGTAGATTTCGAACAAATGATATTATTTATAAATATTTAGGTCTCACTTGTTTAAACTATAGTGTTCCCATTAGAATATTTCTAACACATACTCAATTTTATTTTAATATTAGAACCATTAATAATTTTGAAGATGGAAAACCCTGTACAATAAACTACCATTTTATCAATAAAGATTAAGATACTAGATACAGAAGATTAAAAAGGAATAAACCTTGGCATTATAGTCTTATTCAAAGCATTTCAACTATTTTTGTAGTAATTGACGTGTAAATAATTTACTAGTGTATATTATACAATGATATATATATTGATTTTTACAGTAGGGACATAAATGGTACGGCAATATTGTACTCGTAGTTCAGTCAGTTAGTTGATACCTCACTTGTGCAATAGGATTGTGTGGATGGAATACATTAGTTTCGTATTCAATGATGAACTGACATAGTTATACGCAGGAAATGGACGATATTATCGTAAAATTTCATATAAATATAATGTAAAAATATCGAGCGTATTGATGTCTGTGATATTGAAAAACTAAGTGTTATTGGACACCTATAAACATAAGCATATCCGGTATACTCGCAGAGCTTCTCAAACACCTGGTTAAAGATCTAAACCCATTACTCAGTTCGGACACCGAGCTCTATGTATATCTGTAAATCTATTCCACAATACATCAGCAGTATTGGGATACCGCACATTTTTTTTTTGATCTTGTTGCCGCACGTCCAATGTCTACCGCCAGAGAAACGTACATCGTCACTTCCCCCACCGCACAATTTCAAAACAAAAAATATTTATCCGTTGTCAGTACGCGAAACGCTTTTGTAGTTAATATCCGAATATATTTTTGCCTAAGAATATGGCTCCACCGAGAAACGTTCATATATAAACAGTCACCAACATATATAGCTCGGGGCTCGTGCTCGCTATGGTGTAGTGAGTTTCGACCTTAACTCAGACATTGTTTTGTTTTGCTGCTTTTCAGTTAGTGTCTAAAATTGTAATGAAATATTATTATCTGACGGTAAACAAAAAGCATTAACTGTCATTGTACATGTACACTCTAACTGCGCATCATTAAACATACGAACAAAGACACTCTATTCAACAACATTGCTTAGAGACAAATTAATCTACATTTTAATAATTAGATACCTTGACTCGTTTGGGTTCTATAGATTTAGTTTTTACGTTTCCAGTAGCTAAATCAGCTTCGTCTGAACTTTTAATTCTTCCTTTCTTGATGAGATCTTCCGCTTTGGCGTCTTCCTCTCCCCGCGTGACTGTTGTTACTTTCCTTACAATACTTGTGGTGATCCTTCGTGCCCCACTTGGCGCTTTCCGTGATATTTTAGTCGTTTCCGTGCTGCGTCCAAGAACTTCCGTAAACAATCTCTTATTAGTGTGTACAGCCTGCACGGATTTAATCTCATTCTGTCCATCAGATTTATCTGTACTATAGTTAGTAGTTTTCTTTAAAATCGACGTTAAATTACTTTTATTTTTATTCGGATCTAATGTATTTGAATCTGCTGGTTCGCTTGGTTCACTTGGTTCGTATTGAAAATAAGTTTTTGATGTGTAACTGCCATCTATTGGTGTTGTTATAGGTGGGCCGATTTTTGTTGTTTTGTTAATTACTGACGGATGTTGATCGCGCTCAAGTGTGGCTTGCACGAATAAACGACCGGAAGTACCGCCGTCTTTTACGAAACGATACATATTTCACTTTACTTTTTTTTTGTTAGTCTTTATAAATTTAATTAGGTTTTATTTTTCCGCATTCACTTTTTCACACTTTGCTTAATTCTATTTAACATATGCATGAATATATTTAAATATAAGACCATAATACTGTTTCAAAATTCAATGTACCGTAATTATTTTAAAGCTCTAATGAAGCTGAAATAAATAATAGATTCAGGGTGTAAATAGTTTATCCACCATCTTAAATACGAACGTAAAACCCTCCATCCAACAAAAAGTAAATCGATTTAATTTGATCAATCTTTCCATTTTTAATTACTATATCCAACACTTTATAAAACTATTCTTATACTAAATAAATTAATTACATTTTTATTTATTCTAACTGTGAAATAAATATTAAAAGAGTATGAAATAATATATGTATTAAATTTAACGGTAGATTTAAAAAATAATCTAATGAAAAAAACGTTTTTTGAATATTAATTTAACATTATTTACCGGTGCAAGCACTAGAAGTCATATTTGACGTAATAAAGTGCGTATTATTTATATATAGTGGTGTCATCACTAAGTAAATATAAGAAACATCATCTTAGTATATTTAAAAAGTAATTATTGTGATAAAAAATATAAATAATGTATTTAACATTACATGAAGATTTATTATTGTTGTTTAAATGATTTAAAATATCGGTAAATGTGATTGGCAGCATTGGCAAGTATTACGCGTATGTTTAAAAAAAAAACCTACTATAATTCTTTATATCTCTTTTACTAACTGATCAAACAATCTTAAAAAAATAATTTATTCTTCTACAGTATATCAATTTCTTTTTAAAATCTATAGAATCGTTCTCGAGATATACGTTTAAACGATGCCTTTACACAGTTTGTAGACCAACTGCTAAATACACTTCAGTTATTTATATTCGTATCTCGTTTCAAAAATTGTCAAAACATTGGAAATGTTGGTAATTCAATAATTTAAAAACGTTGAAAAATTTTCAAAATATGAACTAATGAATATGTTAATTTAGTTTTTATTGTTTCATATTAGTGCTTTAAATAATTTACGATTAAATATTATCCTAATTACCAAAACTAATAAATTAAAAAATTCACACCACACAATAAATTAAACTAATTATAATCACAATTAAACACTTTATTATTTTAGATCACACTATTATTAGGACTATTCCCGAATCACATTTAAATTGTTATATGTAATACATTTTATTTAAAACTCTTTTTTCGTAAATAAAAAAAATAAATAAAATGATAGAAGTCACCACACCTGTCCGACGAGTGCGCTAAACAGTACTGAATAAGGCTACAAAATATTATTCTTGCATACATACGAATCGTTTTACTAAATTACACACACATACTCACACTAATAAATTTATACGGGTTTGTATCAGATACAAACAGATGTTCTATTCAATGTATTAGTGTTTGCACCTAGGTGTACGTATAATACATGCATGGTATCTCCGCAAAAGATATGAATAGTTTAGTTAGTGTGGGATTCATTACCCAAGGTACGTAAGCAACAGATTGCAGTCTTTTATTGGAATCTAATTGTCGCTAATTATTTTGTAATATTTATTTATGTTTATATATTTGGCTATAGTGTGTAGGTGGATTATTTATGATGAAAAAAGGTAATCAAAAACGTGTTCTATCAGTGCGTAGTATTATAGCTTCTAATGAAGTTGTCACCGGAATTAGTGCCGAAATGTCAAGTTTATGAATTATCAGTACTTGTAGTTTATATGGTGGAACACATCACCTGTCAAATCTTACAAAATCAAATTTTAATACAAATGATATTCTCCAGTCATTTTAACTTGTTGATTTAATGGAATTTACTTCGGAATACTCATTAACATTATTAATTATCGTTAAATGTAATGATTTTTATTATCAAGGAATACAATACATTATTTTAATAAGCCATGTAATTAATAAGTAATAAACCGAAACAAATTCGTAAGTTGATTTATATATTACCCTTCAAACATTTAAAAAAATAAACCGTGATAATGCACCATAAAGGAAACAGATATGTAAGATCATAATTAAAAGTACAGAGATAATTTTAATTAGATTATTTAAATTAAAATAATATTAATAGCTCCAGTTAATTAATTAAAAATGTTGCTTTGAAACACACAATATATTTCATTGTTGCATACTTATGCGATAATTAATGTTAACTAACTAGTTGAAAGAAACCTTTAAGACAAGAAATGTGAAAATATAATACTGCAATAATTACTACAGTAGAGCAAAATAATAAATGTGTGAAAATTTAAAAGATGTTAAACTGGTTGCATCTTATCAGGCGCTATTGTAACTAAATTATGTATATAAATGAAAATCTCTATAAATACAAGTCAAGGGTTAAAAAATTATTGAGATAAGAGAATTACAGAGGTATTAGTCTTTGTATATATAAAAGAAATATTGTACACATACTGGTACATGTGTAATTTTGTATATTTACACAATGACATAAAAAGATATTTTAAAATGTATCATTATCTCAAGCAGCATCACACCTATTAAATGTTACATGTTAAACAGCTAAGCCAACCTTATTTCATCTGCATACGCTATGCATATGTGTTAAATATACTCGTATATAATATAGACATGAATGTATGTGTGTTCCTGAACACTTTATTGTCCTCACACATGACTTGCCGAGCGGAACTTCCAAACCTGACTTCATTCAAATTACAGGTAAATATATTTTTTAGCTACTGCATTTAGAAAAACAAAATTATATTTTAAATTAAAATGGAACTAGATATTTTCCCGTGCTTGCTTTAACTAACTTTTTTTATGACCCGACATGATGAAAACCGTGTTTATGATTTTAGTAAATTTGAAATTTATTATTTAAAGCAAGCGACGTTTCATAGTTTGGATCCTGTGATTTAAATTATACAACAAAAATTATTTAGAAGATTCAAATACTTCATGAGTCAGAAAATATTAAAATATATTCAAAATGTACGTATATTCTAAACCTAGTGGTATTTTTTCTAGGTGAATAATTTTTACAAAGTTCCACCTGCCGGCTCGAGCTCGGCAGGAAGTGAGGAGTCGTCTAGAACTGGAATATTGCTGCTAAATAGCACATGGAAGACAACATGGAATGCTGCCTGCTTATTTACTCAGACAAAGCCATCTTATTGTCTTCTTTTAAAAGCAATAACATTGTGCAAGTCACAGATGGATTTGAAATTAAATTAACTGCATTGAAGATAGGTGGAGCTACTAGTCATTAATAATTTTGATCTATTTTTATAACGACCAAATTATTCTAATTAATGTGGCTTCATAACGGGTTTTATCTAATAAATTAAAAAAAAAAACTTTTATTATAGCATGCACTCACAAAAGTTGCAAAGTTCAAAGAACTAGGTTACACGTCTTTGGTGAATAGAAGGTTAAATCAGAATAGAAAACAAAGATAAATATTTTGGGAACATAAAATGCAATAAACAATGAAGCAAAACTATGTTAATTACGATTATGTGAAGAATGAATTCTCATATGTTTAATAACAATAAGGTAATTGTTTATATCAGTGACATCCAAAAGAATCTGTAAAGTTCGTTGAAGGTAACTCAGATTATGTAATATTTACGTCTGAAAATTATCATTATTTTATTATAAATAGGTTTACCGCACAAAAGGTTGAGATTTAGTTTTTTTTTTACTAGTAGATATTGAGGACAGTAATGAAAATTAAGACTAGATAAAATTAAATTCGTGGACCTAATTTTTTTATAAAAATATTTTTATTCTGTCTTAAAAACTTCTTTCTTTCAAATTTTGATATAGCTTGATTTTAATTTTGAATTGTCTATTCGTTTACGAAATATTGGCGTTTAAATTCATTGAACTCTTTTTTGGATTGTGGTTCAAATTTATTTAACTCTCTATTGTAGTTTGCATGATCATCGGCAATAATTTTGGTAAAATTAAAAGTATAAATTATCTAAATATTTACAGCACATTGTTTGATCATGTTGCTTAGATCATCACAAATTAAAATTTACATATAATTAAAAGAACAAATGTCTACGTATAAAAACATCTATTACGCGATATTTGAATTTATTTCTCACGTTAAATTAAACAATTGATGTAAGTGATGTGTTACAACAATTAAAATTTTATAGCAATCAACAAAAAGATGTTAAACTTAAAAAGATTAAGTGGAGTTCAGTGTTTCGCTGTCAAACAAAACGGTGAGCAGGATGTGGTGAATTAATTGGGACTTGTTACACAGACTTTGAACTGGACTGACTGGACACTCCGCCAGCCGCCTCCATTGTTAGAATATTGTATTTATGCCATGGCAAATACATTAGCTACATTCTAATTTTTTTTGTCTTAATTAATATTCAAATATCGTTCTTATCACTAAGAAATCATTTACATTAATTAATTTTCTTTCGTGAATCGGTTTATTTTGTACCTCCTCCTCTTCTACCAAAATGATAATCCGAAGAAACCGAAAATTTTCGAAAATTCCGTCGCGGAAACTCTAATCTATACAGTTTAAATAAAGCTTTACTATTTTATGTAAAATTGTAATTATTTTAGTTAATTACCATAAATATGCTCATGCAGGTGCAAATCCTCATAACGCCACGTTACATTACGTTACGTAATAATAAACGCTTAATTATAATTTCATGCTGATACAGTTACAGTAATTAGCTATCAAGGTTAAGGTTAAAATAATTACAAAAAAAAACTGTAATTTATTTTTGACAATATAATAAATCAAACGATTTAAATTATGACATGAAAAAGAAATAAAATTCCGCTGGTATCCTTTATTAAATGTAATTGACAATAACTCATACAAAAGTGGCGTCATCACCGTATTGGGACTGTCTGCCAATGGACCACGTTGGCCAACTGACTACACCATTGAGCATCTGCATGCCTATGGTCCAGCAGGCGGCCCACTGGACCACTACAGCAGATATAGGTAAATAAAAAGATAGCAAACACCGGTCCAAATAATGACGTAACCGGTATATATAAATGGGCAAAACAAAACGTGTACAGCGATCAACGAAATACGAGTAATTATGTACTATTATGTTAAAACCAATCAATCTCTAAATTACCGTTCATCTCGTGTCAAACAAATACATAATGTTTAAATTTAGATTATGATTTAAATAAACAAAAAAGAAATGTTTTCAAAGAAAGATTTTGTTATAAATATATGTCTTTAGATTTTAAACAAAAATTTAATTTCAACAAATGTTTAATTAGTACGCTTAATAAAGTATAAAACGAAGACAATTTTTTTTTATTTGTAAAATAGACTCACAAATTAATTTAAAAAAAGTATTATGCTAAACCAATCAGTTTGTTTTGATTTGTGCACAGTCATTTAAAAATCTGAATAAATTAATAATTGTAAGCTACATTTCCATAACAATCTTAATCAAACGAATATTAAAAATTAATCTACTATTTAAATTCATAATCATAAAAAAAAACAAATTTAAATCATTTAAATAATAATAAAAACAATGTACCCGTACCATAAGTTATATATTATTACAAATAATAACACCAATCAAATAATTTGATGTGCTTTAAATTTATTGCTTCAGTATGAAATTAAAACAAATTAAATAATTATAATCAAAAGTAATAGATTATATGAAACAAAATAATGTAAATATTTATGTTAGGTGCTGCCATCTCGTAAATAAATTATCAAGCTGTACACTTACGGGTTTGTATCATAGATGGCAGGATAGAAATAAATATAACATCAGTTACTTTCTTTAGTAAGTCAAGGTAGTCAAGAGACAAACATATAATTATGTTGCAAAATGTAGAAAATTGAAGATGAAGTCATGCTTTTAAAAATCAATACGTTTTGAATGAAATCATTATATATTCATATGACATAATAAACGTAATTATATTATCAATCTATGGAGGAATGTTTCTGTGCTAAGTTCTTGTTTAAAACTAGAAGGGTCTGGTCGTGAGATTACCTGGATCCGCAATCGGTGCAGATCTTGGTGGTAGTAACAAAAACGCCAAAAGAAGTGCGATTGCATTAAAGAGTTGCGCAAACGTGAGCTTACTAATTATGTATTAAAATTATATTTTTAATGCCGCATACAACTCGGGAAATTTACGATTATCATCACCAAAATATTTCGTTAGGAGTGTAGGTTTTTTGTAATCCATTACTACGTTAACATAGCCCACCCACAGATATATCTAATATAGTAGGTTTTATTAGCTAATACCAAATAAAACAAAATTACTATAACGTAATCTCCATGTCTAAATCAAATTTTGATGGATGGAATTAATAGATACAAATTATAAAAAAGTTGTTTTTTTTGTAAAGTAAAAGATTATAGGTTTGATTTACAGTCTATAGAACAGATACAATAGAATGAACAAAAAATCAAATAATCATGAAATTTATATTCTGAAAAATTAGCTACTTTTGAAAGCCAATTATAGCGACAATTGTGATGGGTTTGGGGCTTACCTGAGCTCCCTGGAAGGAGGCAGTGCAAGAGGGAGATAAACAGGGTGTGAGTTTAATAATGGATAAATATAGTTAACTTAAAATATTAATTTAAATATAGGCGAAAACAAATTATAAGGGTATGAAGAAATAAATTCATAAAAATGCTATTTGGGGCAACTAGGAATGATATGAATTTTGTTGGGTAAGCCGAAATTGAAAGAACATTTGATCACAAACGGAAAACATTGTTTTTTAATTGGCCACACTAACGTTTCGCATAAATTCTTTTTCCGTTTGTTATCTACAACGGGTTAAATTTAACAAAAGGTTGAACATAACTGCATAAAATGTAATTTTGAAAATGCGATTAAGTGTGCATATGTTGCTTAATGTACATAAAGAAAACTAACCTGGAAGTGTAGAATAATTGTCCAGACCAACCCCAGCGTGAGTTTCGGGTTACCATCGACAATATCCTCAGCGCGGATGTTGACGAGTTTAATTTGTTTGTAGCGGAGGAAGTCGAGCGCCATCTGGGCATTCTGTAACATGTGGAAACGCATTCGACCACGTTCCCTCGGCTAAAAAGAAAAAAGAAAACATCGTAAAAACATTCATTTAATACGTAGTCATAAAATTGTTACGACACATAATAAGAAGGCAGGGCTTCTACAAATAATTAATAACAAAAACACGTGATTGTAAACGCAGTAACATTAATATATGACGCACATAATGTAGGATACGTCTAGCGTTATTTAGAGAAGCTTGAGAAGCGCTGCATTTTAACTTAATATGATTTATGCTCCTGAAAAATTGCAGCTATATTAAACTTTAATTTATTAAAAGCACCTCGATAAGTAATTAGTAAAGTATCCGGTATATATTCTACTCGTAATTTCCGGCTGTAAAACTTATAAATAATATTACGAGAGTAGCTTGAAAATAGAGACTCTATTAAAAAAAAAAATAGATTAATCAATACTAATTACATAACCTTAAATGTAACTGACAATTCAAGAGCAAGACTTCGAGATATCAAAGTGTTTAAATAATACAATGGATGCCGAATGTTTGTCTTAATATTTCAATAAATAATCAATCAATAAAAATACTTACAAGGTGTTCGCCAGAAAGCACCTCCAACAGGGAAAGCAGATTATGCCCATCTCGTAAGTCTTCAAAAAGATCGCCCACATGTCGAGAAGCCTACGAAAAAAACATCAAAATTAATATATACATTCAAAAAACAATTTCCAAATCAATACAACACTTTACAAACAATAAAACTTAATACATTGATAGAAATGTGAAAAAATAATGAGAGTTAGTAGTGAAAAAGCAGAAATCCAAATCGTTTGATGCTAGATTAAGGGTGTTAGTTAGACCAGAAGCAAAATCTAATATTAACATGCACAACAGAGGAAGTAGACTTACAGTGGGTGAACAGCAAGGGACACCGTTAATAACCACACATACGTGTAGGCAAGTATAAGTCTGAAATAATGTAATTAGGTATCAAAATTAAGGCTCCCAAAACCGCAAAACCATCAGCTTGGTTATAGACAAGTAGAAGCATATACAACTCATTAGAAAAATATATGTTGACACATTTATAATGCTAGACGTAAAAACTTTATCAATATGTCAAATATGTATATGTACATTACAGCATTCAGCCCTATGTTGAATTATTTTGCTTTAAAAATAATGTAAGTATTGTACTTTAAGGAGGTACAGGACGTACCGTCAATGCAAAAAGTTTATCTCTCGGTAATACGAAATGCAAAATACGAAGTACATGAGGGACGAGCAAATATTAGGACTGTACCTTTGAAAATGAATTTTTCAATTCCCTATTAAACTGCTATTTGCTTGTTAAAATGATATTTTATGCATATAGTAGTTTAATAAATTAAAAATTACCTATAATTAATATCAAATTTATATTAATTCAATTTAAATACAAATTAAATATTTTGAAAAAGGAATAATAAATTTTGTAACGCTGCAAATTTACGTGTGTTGACGCATGCGTGATTTGGTTCTTTCACCAATAAATTGTTATATTTTATAAAATATTTATTCCGATTTTGAATTTCCCGATCAAATTGGCATTTGCAACGTTGCCAGCTTATAACCTACACTTACTGTTTCTTAAATGTTTTATTTAAATATTTTCGTATATAGGTATCCTTTTCATAATTTTCTTTTTGCAATAGTTACAGAAAAGATTCTTTTATATACACCTTATATAGTTTTTGAAAGCCGTGTCACCATTTTTTTATAGTTAAAAGTTATATTATGTGGTGAAATTGAGCTAAAAATTATGATTTGTATGGAAAATGACTATTTTTAATCATGTATAAAAAGAAAACTATGAACCCTAGGTCTTTAAAATTTTGAAACAGCATGTATTTTAACTATTTGTATCGACCCTCCAAATTTCACAACGTTTTCATCATTTACGTTAACGTCCTGTACCACCTTAATATAGCATGTTGTATTATTTTGACATTTGATGCGATAACATCGCGGATTTCACTTTATTAAACGTCACCAATATCTATGTACTACAGAGTTAGAGCGAGTGTAAAAATTATGCTACAAAGTTAAAATTGGAATGTAGGCAAACATTCCAAATTTTAGGAAAAAAGGTCTTTATTTTTTATTTTGCTAAAGAAATCTCTAAAAATTATATACAAGTGAAATATTACAATTAAATATAGGTTAAGAATAGGTTTTCATCTCTTTCTTCTCTGTAAAAAGTTGAATAATTTTATCTCTTTTTCACAACGTAACGAATAATAAAGTAAATATCTGACAATCAGGTGTTCTATAACGAAAATTAAAGGTTGTCTCTGCGTATACACAACACTTAATTGTTTGCTAAAATGTGCTACAGTAACCTTTATTAAAGTATGTTATATGTAGGTTAACGTTATGTAAGTACTTGATAGAACATAGGGTTGATTATGTTTAAATAATAAATGAAATTAGTTATTGTATTGTATACATAAGATTTACCTAAATACTACACCAAGGATACTGACATTTTGGTTATAAATTACAAAGCCCGCGTGAGTTAATCTGTCGCTATAGCAACAAGCTATATGGACAATTATTCATGAAGTACTCTCTATTGATAAAAACTTTGCGCCGAATATAAATAAGAAAAACATAACTACACCAATTTCTCAAGTTACCTAGTTGTAGTATTTAGGAGTAGATGGCATTTAGAAATGTTATTATAAGAATGTATGTCAAAAACCATTATGAACTAAATATATAAAATATGTATTAGCTTAGGCAATTAACGAATATCCAATTACTTGAACTTGTATGTAGTACATTTGAAAGTAAAAATAAATGCTTGACAAAAACATTGTATTTTGCAAAAGTAATATATAATTATAATAATGATTTAAAATAAGTAATTAGCAATTAGCATATAAAATACCAACCTTAACATATTTCCAATGCTGATTATGTAATGTATGCGTGAAAAGCAAAACGATATAAATATATAAATAAATTTATAATATATGTATAAACATGAATATATAATAAAATTGCATGTACGAGTACGTATAATGAAGATTGAAGTATGACTTAATTTATTTACATCTTATTGGAGTCTCGTTCTTGCCGATGTTTTCTTGATTAATT
Source organism: Panorpa germanica (assembly GCA_963678705.1). NCBI lineage: Eukaryota > Metazoa > Arthropoda > Insecta > Mecoptera > Panorpidae > Panorpa > Panorpa germanica. The sequence goes on along the minus strand of OY783211.1, from coordinate 5,099,746 downwards.
AATTAATTTATTATGTAATTTGAATAAAAAAAAGTAAAGTTTGTTACATTGTCATTAAATAAATGCGACATTAATCTTAACAAACTTTTATTATTATTTTTTTTTTAAAATAAGTTTTTTCTAGTATATTAATTACAATACATTATATAATATTGCTTAAGTAACGACAGAAAACATAAATTTATGTAGAAACATAACTATTGTTACCTAACCGAATTAACCTAAAAATTGTTATGTAACAGATATATTATTTTATGTTAAATAAACCTTAAATATATGTAACTGTTTAATTTTTTTATTCTTTCTAAATTTGTTACAAATTCAATTTTACCTAGAGTAATTTTTATATTCCAAATTCCCTTCTAAATACTTAATGAAGTAAAATCAAAACACTAGTGGAGAGCATATTAACATAAGTCACATATTCACAATCAATTTGATTACTTTGAATGAATCATAACAGACAATTTAATTTAAATGTCTTAAACGACGTTTAATTAAATTTTGTCAACTTATTCAAAACATGTATGATGTAATTTGAGATAATCTTTTACGACAATTTCATTCCCATCAAAGTTGATGCTCTCAGAGAATAAAACTTATATAAATATATACATGGTGCGTCTGCATGTGTGAAACAAAATACGGTAAATCATCTTGAAGCGTTTGACAGAGCTAGAACGAGGGAGGAGAGGGCAGGGGGGCCGGATCTTACTTGTTTGGACGTGAAGTACAACGGCAACAAATCAGATGTTGATGTTACTGACTTCTGCATTAGAGTACTAGCATATGAATAATGCAACGACTATGAATTAGTTTAATAGTTTAAAGAGACATTCACAGTCGACGTCGTGTATCAAAAGAATTACTTATTTACTACATGTTACTTGAATTCACAATGGAATGGTATACCTATAAAGGAATATAAAGAAATAATTAAATTAAATCCCTTTCTAGATTAAAATACCCCCATAAAGTATCACAGCTACGACAGTGCCATCTGTTTTATAATTAAAATATTAAAATAGCAAAGACTTGAATATGTTTAAACAGGGAATGACATTACCTCTTAAATCAATTACAATCTGTCACACGTCAAATTAAAACTACGATTGATCAATGATGTTTCAATGCTACCGCCTACAAATGCAACTCAAAATAACAATACAACTTTCTATTTTTTTTACATATGCATATCCAATAGCTCATTTATAAATATAAACATACTTGTATAATGTATTTATAAAAATAGATGTGTTATTTTTACAAAACCATGAAAGATCTTCTAAAAATAGAATTATTAGTTACGCTAAAGCTAGAGCTAGTCACAGTATTTCTTTAGGTAAGGTTAGTTTTACGTTTATTGTAGGGTACATTAGATATATGAACTCCACAAAACAAAGTTTCTCAATATTTATTTAGCTGTCAGAATGACAATCGAAGATTTAAACCATTTTTGTTTGTTTCAGTACAGGTGTCTGTAATTCCATCAATTCAAAAAAGTTTTAATTTAAATTACTTAATTGCGAATTACTTAACTACGGTATTACAAAGTATTTTGCAGTACACATATTGAGAATTACTGAACGTCTGTGTGGTTATGTATGGCATGGTTCGGCAGTATGTTATGTCTAGAAATATAATAAAATGTGTATTTACAAGAATGTTTTAAACAATTTGCATATGAATCGTTTACAGGGCATACCGCATGTCTTTACGAGTAATATATTGCAGTAAGTACAGTAAGCACTGACTGTGTGTGGGCGGCGTTAAGGGAAATGTAAAACGCATGAGAAATGAAAACAAACAAGGATTCTGTTTGTTAATATTTATACAAAGTAACAAACGGCAGCCGCGGTGTGGGGTTGGCGCTGCCAAGTTCAAGATGGATTTCCATTCATCTTTTGAAAATGTTTCACTGACATTATTTCTTTCTATCATTAAAAGAGATAATACTCGTAATTACTGGCCTCGAATTAAAATGAGCAGAAGCCTCAAGGTTTTTACAGGCGGCACTGATTCTCGTGTATTAATCTAAACAACAATATTTCTGTATCATTTTAATTACCTTACGATATACCGGTAGGCCTTAAAAGGTGTTAAAATTATTAATGGAAATGACAAATTGCCCGACTAATAGGACGGTATGGCCTTAATCCCAAACTTTCCAAATATGTCTACAGTCAACTAAATTTGAATATATAATTAATTTTTAAATTTATATTTTAAGGTATTTAGCTTTATAATAATAATCTAGAATTTATGTCATAATATTATTTATGGCTATCACTATAGAAATAAATAAACAAATACCTAAAAAGGATTTATTGAAATATTTGTGAAAAACAATTGATGATTAACAGGTGACGTCATTTTGAAACATTCCAGAAATCTGATAGTATAGGTGATGTCACCATGACTATGACGTCATAACGGATTTCTAATTTATTAAAAATCTTGTTAATACAATAAGTTATGAACGTATTAGCATTATTTACCATTGTTAATTTTTGTTATTATAGATAATATACGAGTAACTTAACAATGTTCAAATAAGCGTGTTCTAAGAATGTAATTTATATTCCACTCATGTTTTGAATGGTTCTTTTCAACTGTTGTCCAAAATTGATTTGAATAGACTTGAAACCATATAACAATTAAACTTTGTTTACATAATAAAATAGTTTTATATTTTTGTGCAAATTGATTTAAAACAACAATTTTATTAATCCTGCTTTTACATTACATTATGTGATATTTAACTTTGCCCACGAATTCTTGAGAAAGAAGAATTGAATAATAGTAAAAATTCAAAAGATCATTACAATTAATTTTATATCCGTTAGTTGTAAGCAATAAGTAGATTTCATTCAATAAAATACTCGTATATACATATTTCATTCAACTCTAAATAATAATTGTAGTTTTGAGGTTAAACGAGGTCGTTACTAAAGTAACGAGCATAGTAAATATGTACCACATGTAATTTGTACATTTTATGTTTCGTAAGAGTATTCCTACATCTAAACTAATATGTACGTATTATGATTTTATTTACCTAACGAGATTCTTCTTACAAAATATATATTATAACTACTAATACAAGCATACAGTTGGGAGTGTCAGACTTCTTAGACGTCGCCTAATGCACAGCGGAAGATTATGTCGACAGACAAAACAGGAGTGCCTAAAGTGTGGCATTAAGAAAGGTTTTAGCTAAACCCTTTATGTATATGAAAATCCATCCAAAATTATACCATGGTTGAAAAATTCATATTAAGGTTTTACTTGATTCAGAAGCGATAAAGCTATTTAAATTATATAATAAACTAAAGGGAGGGGTTAGGGTTTCAGCGTAAAAAAAGCACTTTTTTGCGATTTTTTTTCTCAAGTATAGATTGAGCAATTTTATTCGAATCTTTTGTACATTATTGAGCATACTTTTGACTATGTTGTATAATTTTATCATGCAGCAATATTGAAGCATAAGCCGGTAACAGAGCTTCCTCCAGAAGGTCTTGGGAAAAAGAGAATTTGCGGTGTTCACTATAACTCGGCAAGAAATTATCAGAAAATAAAAAAATATTAAAATTTAGTTAAATTATAATCAAATCTTCCCCCCAACGTTTTCTGATAATTTCTTTTTTCATTTAAAAATTTTTGGCGGCCATCAAAAGTGTGAACTGTTATTTTCCACGAAAAATTCCGCCATTTTGTGGGTGGGAAACACCCTTAATATAAAAAAAAAAAAATTATCTAAACGTTGAGGGGAGGTATTTTATATGTAGAAAATGTGTACGAAGTTTGAAATGAATCGGTCAATTAGTTTTTAAATGGCAGTGAACACGGACTTTGAAAAAGTAGTTTTGAGAAAAACGCGTTCAACAGCTGCACTGCTATCCCGAATGCCCGCTGCTGTTAGAGTTATAGCGTTAAAGTCGAAGATTAATAAGACAATAACTTCAAGAATATTGCTTAGATCGGCTTAAAATTTTAAGGACATATTCCTGAAATGTTAGATAAGAAAAAAAATATTGGATTTTTCGAAAGTGAAAATCCTAACCCCGCTCTTAAAACTATTATTCACAACTTAATGTGTGGAAGAACTATTAATTACTAATTAGTAAATAAAGAAATGAACATTAAATTTACATATGTATAAAATATCTAATTAAACAACTATAAATTTAACTATTAATTGATATTGCAATGCTTTTATTATACATAATTTTCCCTAACTATTATTTAAGAGTATGTTCAGTTTCTAATTTACTACAAAATAGTTCGCGGATTGTAGTTTGAGGGCCCCTGTTGCAGGGCTTGTACGGAATTGAATGAGAAAACTGTCCATATGCATAGTACACTGTTGCAGACGTAAGACTCGGCCGGCCTAGGTTCTAATAGCTTAAAGCGTTAATCCGTTAATTCAATGCACAACCGAATAACGGAAATACGTGCATTTGTGGAACGGAATCGTTTATTCATGCTACTGTGATAATTTATGTGTTATAATTAGAAGTAATTTGAAATGTCAAAGGTCAGTACAGTTCAAGATTAAATATCATAAATCTAAATACAAAATGAATAAGATGACATTACCGTTTGACTTCAACAATTACTTGACACGTCAATATAACAAATATATAAAGAGCGCATGCGCTTAGGATACTTACTACTAGGCCTACTTATTCATAACATGTCACTCCCACGAATTTGGATTACAATCAACATGAAAATATTTTCTTTAACTTATGCAACAACGTGTAAAAGACACACCTAATTTTTGACCATAAATGGAGATATTCAAATTGATATAACAACACAATAATTTAATAAATTTCTAACTTTAACGTTTAATAAACCTAGAAAAATGTAATAAAAAACCAGAATATTTCATAATAGACGATGGCATGGAGAAACAAGGTCAACATCCAAGGTTTTCTCAAATAAAAAATTATGTAAATATCAAACAAATTAAAATTTATAATAACGGGCTGTTATGTTGAAGTATGATAATGACACCGTTAATAATATAGTATTAATAGTTCACTTCATTAACTAAAATATTATATTACTGATGCTGTAAATATATTTTATTTCACAAAAAATTATATTTACAATTGTAAGCAATTATTTTAATTTAAACGTTAGCGCTTTTAATAGTTTCCATCAGCTCCACCAGAGGCTGAGGCAGAGACATGCAGAACAACTGATCTTATAAAGTACAAACTTACATGTGACAAGAATATTGTTTATGTAGTACAAGTGTTGTAGAATAAATTAGATATTAAAGAAATACTGATAACATATTGATACGTATGTACACAATATAAAATTTGACATTAACGTTTAAGGTTACGCGTGACTAGTGACAGGAAAACTGTCGTAACTACGAAATTATCGTATAAATTAAATAATTAATGAAATCAGCAATATAAACATGCACTAAATTATCATAAAATAAATTAGCCTGATATAAATTTATGAATGGTGAAACCAATAATGATATAAATATAGACCTAGTAGCACTTGACGTAAAATTCGTAGGCGATTTTATAACATATTGTAGGTTAGGATTGCGGCAGAAGGTAGAAGGCAGGAAATCAGAAGGTTTAATTGAGTTGGGCGTTAAATTTTATTTCTCCCTGAGCGTGGGTTCGAATACTGATCGTGTTGTCACAAATAGAACTTGAAGAACTGTCACATGATTGGTTGTTATTTATCTATTTGGGTGTTTGTACAACACCTTGATTTCAAGGTTATGTATTATGTACTGTGCACTGTTTTCTGTATATGTACAACTAGGGCGATTTAGTTTAATTTCAACATATTGTTATTGTATATCTAATTACAATCTGACATGCAACTACTGGATGATGCAAATGCAGAATGTGGATATAAGAGTAATAGGATAACGTTCAGACAGTCTTAAGACCTTACACCACTCATAATTTAAATAAACGCGGAAAACAACCAGATATTTGAATGAGAGAACACATTGCAAACCCACAGCAAAAAATATCAGAAAACATAATTTTATGTTTACGTAACTATTATTTATGAACCTAAACTGTTTCGTTGCAATTAATTATTAAGTATTTTGTAAATACTATAAAAAAATTATGACCTTTATGACTATTATGTCATATAACTTATTAAAATTATTACTCAAATTAAATTTAAATAAACAAAAAACTTGACATTATTGTAAAATATGATTTTGAAAGTAGAGCAAGTTTATAATTATGTTATTTCTGGATATTTAAGGGTTTGTATTTCATTATATCGATCGACATCATTAGTGAGACAACTCCGAATATTGAGTTTTTTCACTCACAAAAATAATATATATAATTTAAAATTAAATTTCTTTGCCCAAATATTAGTGGTTCAGAATTATTTCGATTATAGATTAGTACTGATAAAAAATATCATATAAGGTTATCAAATATAAATCAAATAAGATATTAGATTCTTCTTTTTGACATTTTGATTCAAATTACTTTTTTTCTGCTTGCTTGGGTTGTAGTCGTAATATGGATAAGAACGCATCATGGTGTGTTGAAGAAATATTTCTAAAACACCCACACAAATATAATCTAATCCAGATCAATGAAGACTCTTAGGCAATGGATGGAATGGCGTCAAGGTTTTTTCAAACTGTATCAGACTATATAATTAATCAACAACCTACAATAATACGAGTATTTCTCAGAAACAATAATGAATAAGTCAGACATTTGTAATTAAAAGAAATAAAACAAATAATGACGATGACTCGTTCAGTTGAGGTTGCTTTAAAAATGAAAACATTTCTATATATGGTTAGAGGCTACTTGCGCCAGTGGAATTGCACCAGCTACGAGGAGCATATCGAGAAAATAAATATTACGATAAACGTAAAAATAAAATAAAAAATACGAAAAATATGTGGACTGCACAAGTCGTTTGTTTTCATGTATAAAAATATAAAATATGTATTTGTATGCTAGATTGTTATGGGATGACATTCTTGTTCAGACTAAGGATACGTACGAGGTTCTCTTAGTAACAATCAGTTTAAAGTGTGGGCTGGGCGGAGATTTGACGACAAATAGTCGCAAATTCAGTGACTCCTTCTTAGTATAGTAACAATTATAACCAAATATGCCCAAGGTTAAATAGAAGTCAAATTGAGTGGGTTAAAAATTAAGTAAAAAAATATCAACATTTAACGCTACCCACCTTTTTATTTTGTAGAGGTTTTATATTTTTAATATTGTTCGAGTATTGCTTTAATCAAAAAACAAAATTGTATGTAAATGCTATGATTTTACTAATTAAATGTTTTTATAAGTTTTAAAAAATTACAAGTAATTGTTACAGTAAGTTTTGTGATAGTTTCGTCATTATAAATGTTTCGTAGAATGCAGTGCCGCACCGGACCAGAATAATATAATAAAAAGACCACATTAACCTTTAATTTGTAGAAATCCATCTCCAACAATGACTATAAGAGGCTATACTATAGATTAAAAATTATAACGTTTTTGTGCCTGACAATGAAAATGACAAAACTGATTTTAAATTTAATAGAAAAATGCTTGACGAAAATTAATATACGAGAGTTGATTTTTTTAAATACACCTTTACAAAAGTTATGAAATTTTCAAACATTTTTCAAGAGTGTATTTCACTACTGATCTCCAATTATTTACTATTTTAACTATCCATTTAAAAAATGATACACAATGTGCCCAAACCCAGTACAACACTGCCTTAAGACACTCATTAACTTTAATTGCAAATATTTTAAAGTAAACGGTTCATTCACATCAGATTTCAGCACAATGCAAAAATACACATTGTTTAAAACAAAATACAATTAGAAAGCAGCGTACAAGAAGTGTAATACGTAACTATTTTTATAAAAAAATAAATATAGGATGAAAATGATGATGATGGTCTTCCAAGGGCCATCCAGTTCCCAGAGCCATCTTGAATATAATTGAATTGAAATATTAAAAGTTGTTACACCTTGTTATATTTAATATTAATCGAACGACCTAAATATCGTTTAATCAAGTCGTCATGTCATTGAGATTTTGCATTAAATTATACATTTGCATAAACTGACAAGACTGACACATCTTGGCTGGTGAAATATGAAGCAACAGCTAAAATAAATAATGTACTTGCAATGAATCATTCGGCTTTCGCAGTGAAAATAATAAGCAATCAATAATGACTAAGAGGAGATACTGAAAAACGAGATGAAGCGTTCAGAATGCAAATCAACACAGGCAATCACTTTAACGTAATAATATAATTTACTATATAAAAAAATGTAAATATTACATGTACAAAATACCGATATATAAACTTTCAAATGCAATTCTAACCTATAATTGTCATTGACCATTCTAGACATTTAATGATAAATTCTCAACACCACAATTCTTTTTTTAGAAAGTCTGTAAATGTCATTCATTCAAAACATGTCGAAAACCTTAATTATATCATTAGGTATTGGATATAGTTTAATCTATTCGTCATCCGTACATATATAGTTCTCTGACGCCTTAGTTCTTAGAAGCGTCTGCAATCATTCTTTTACCGTATCGTACAGTCCACTCCAGTCCAGTCCAGAACATGTAACCATTATACTTGTTCAATACTGATGATAATTGATGTTTAATTCGATGTGATGATTATTTTATAAAGGAAACCGCGTACTTGTACGATAGTTAGTCAACCAACTATAAGGTACACTCATATTAATAACAATTACACGTATTTCATTATTATTCATATCGCATCAGTCAAGGTTAACTTGTCTAAGCTTTATAAAGTAGTAGCACACAACTACCAACGGATATTATGAATGAAAATATTAAATATTAAAATTATTTGAATTCCATATTTTGAATTGTTTACTGTTTAATTGTATTCTGCAAGTTTGTTTCTTTTTGGACGTGTTTGAAATAATATTGAATCTTTTTTTTAGGAGAGAATATTAATTATATTTTTATATACAATGCAGCGTTGTTACATGTTGTATCTAGATACAGCTACAGGGTATTAGATACATTTTATAATATAACAAAGTATCTGAATACTGTAGATGTATTATATGATGCGATATCCAACATTTGATTAATTTTGAACTGACTTTGATTACTTCTTCTTCTAAACATATAAAACTCGTCGAATGAATTCGTACGAACTAGAAAAGATGCCGATGTATTACGTTACACATAACACTGAACCATAATTTTAATAACATTGTACGCAACATAAAAATAACATAACACGCGCACGTAAAACCTTAAAGATGCTACAAGATAGATTTATTATACAAGCAATAATGACAATGATTATGTTACCAGTATATAGGTCTGTGTTAACTAGTTTTACGCATATTTTTACCCAAAAAGGTAACAATTAGATTTATTTTTTATATAAAAAAAAGAGTCCAAGGTATTTTTTATCTGTGCATATTCAAGACAGCAGCTGTATAGCTGTATATTCTAACAGGTTGTTACTTTTTACATGTTTTTTTTATTATTTATTTTAATACACATATGTTATAATCCTTACTAATTTCAACACTAGTAGGTATCTTTACGACCAGCTTACACAATTTAATTGTTGTTAAATAAATTATCCACCTTTTCTTTTTGTTGATCATAATAATAATAATCATATGAGCATTATGGGATAAAAATTGCAAAATTGTAATCACTGTATATCCGGTTATTTATGCTACATTAATTATTAAAACTCAGTGTCGAAATACAATAATAATGCAGAGTCGTAAGCTGTAATATTTTCACTTCACTATGATTACTATGAGTTTATGTATATTACATTTGAATCGTCTAGTTCATTAGTTAGACATCTACATATTTCGATTCTCTGGAAATATTTCGCTAATCTAAGTCGAAGGACGATTGATATAGTCGGATTAATTCAAACAAAATATTTATTACATATAATATACAGATTAAGAAATATTGTGAATAATAATTTAAAATAGGTATAATAATATACATAAACAAATATTATGCGATAAATTAATAACATTTATTTGTTTATAAATACTCGTATTTAAGATAATAAATATCACAATTACTTACAACTGACCATCGTAAAAAGATAAGATATAAAATGGAGTAAATAAAAAAAATATAATTACAAATTATACAAGTTGAGTACAAATTGCATTATAAAATAAATTGCAATGATAGAAAATAAATTATAAAAAATATATGAACTAAGTTGACGGGTTATTAGGTCAACGGGTAATCGTTATCACTTGTTTAATTGAATGACTTATGAGATTAATTACGTAATTTAGAGGCATCTTATTGAAAAGTGTCAGAGATCATAGTTCATCAGTGCGTACTTTCTTTTTTAGTTTTTTTACTACAGTTTTTATATCAGCAATGCATTATTACTAAGTGGTTTATTTGTGGACAACAGTTTTAAATTAATACAGTAAACTCTCTTTAACCCGGCTTGTACCATATTATCAAATGTCAAAACAGTTTTGACGGAATTACCAAAGATCTAGATAAAAATGCAAACGATTAAAACATATATTCTAAATCACATTTCTGAACCTGTGCGAAATAATAATTTTGTGTTCAACTTTATTCATAAATTGCTCATTAGTCAAATAAAAGGAAATTGGTATTACCAGTAGTTTATATTTAATAATTAGTTAAACCAGTAATATCTGTTAATTGCAACATCGTAATCTATTGATATAATTATCTACAACACTCTTAGAAATTATGATGTTATTTCCTGTTTAACGGCAATTGCACGATAGCTTGCTATAAACAGATTAGTAGAAATTTATTCTAATAAAATATTGTTTATTGACACTATTGAAAATCGTAGGCAAAAGTATAGCCAGATATTCAGTAGAACCGTTACGTTCATTCCATATAGGAGTGTTTCATTTTTTAAAAGGATGTAACACTAAGTGCCTTATTCGATAAAATCGACCAAATTATAAGGTCGCCTTCAGCGGTGACTTTAAAAATTTTCATCGCTGCATTTTTGAGAACTGTCAAACAATTTGAACAATAATTTGCTGTAGTTGGAGGATTCTACGAAGAAGTACAAAATAAGTTAGTATTTATATGTATACATATATATTTCTTCTTTTTTATTGACATCCCAGAATATTACAATCTATCCGTAGATATAATAATTTGTATACATATGAGTATACATTGTTTGTCAATTATTGCTTCAGGAGAATTAGGGATTACGTGCGATTACAAAAAAATTGGTCGATTTTTTGAAAAGATTCAGAATAAGGCCCTAAATGAAAGAGACATTATTAACATCATATTTAAACGTTATCAAATCCTTCAGACAAGTGACAGTAGACAATTTTTGAGCAAATAATATATGCATATGTTTCTTATCTTGAACAAATACATAAGACGTTTGTCGCAGAATAAATGCAGTATAATCTTATAAACAACATAGTTTTTTATATGATAGAACAATGATAAATACATTCGAACCAGAAGTCATTAAAGAGGTAAATAGCAAAACAATAAACTATCTCTGTTGCCGGTGGACAGATCTGCGCTAATGCATCCGGATAAGTACCTATCCCGTTAATCGCTTAAATGAATACCAAATACCTTTGTGTTGCGCAGATATTCAATGTCTTATGCTTACAGAGAGAGTATTTATTAAATGCCTTGTGTCTTAGTGTCTTGTATTTTGTTCAACAATGCAATAAATTGTTTCGCATTGCGTTTCCCATCCATAGAACTAACTGAACGGCTATTTAAGGAAATGTTCATTAAATGTAACAACCATGACAACTGGTGCACTACATTAGCATAAAATGTATATAATTTATGGCAAAACGTATTAAATATTCGTTATCAGATTGAAATTGTTGAAGAAATTTAACATTCCTAATAAATTCTATGAAATGCATATTACAGAACTTCGCACACCAGCGCGTAACTAAATACATCAGCATGTTCTGTCAGTACTATGTATTCACGCTGACAGTTTTATATATTTAGAAAAAACGTTAAAAAACTGATATCAATTCTTTAACATTTATGTCTGGTTGCGCATGTTTTTAAAGTAAAATGAAATTTTGACACAAGCAGCTTTCGTTTCTTTCCAGATAGTATAATTTGGGCGTCCAAAATCTATACGTTGCCAAATGAAAAACATACGTTTCGTGCAACATGTGCAATAATCTCATTCTTTATTCTCCTTGAGTAGTTACTTATTTGTACCAATTGACTTATGGTTAAGTTATTCTTCTTTCATACTGACCAAAGTGACCTTTAGCGATTGCTTAAACATTTTACAATACAATATAGAAACAGTTTAACAATCGCGTCGTTTGTTAAGTTTTAAAAAACATTTATTAGCAACAAGTTGACAGTCGGCAATTCATTAACAAGGATCGCGTTTGCTTTTGCCGAGTGGGTTGTGAGGGCCCAGATTTCCATGTTTTATACAACACACACGTTTAACCTAGATCCATTCAAACAATGTGAATTAGTATTCACGATCAATATACTCGTATACGAGTATTTTATAATGTGTAGAAAGACACATTCGTACCCACCTACGAGTACATTATTTTGCAAGCAAAAATGGTGCGATCTTATATATTTTATCTTCAGAAACAAGGTAAATGCAAATGGTATTGGTAAATAGGTCATAAATAACTTTTGTTCATTTAACATGTACAAAAGATTAAGAACAGGGTTATCTACAAGTTGTAGTGCAGTGACAAATGTCAACGCATGGACAGCCTGAGTAATTAGTATCAGTGAGAAAAGTTTCGTCATCTATAAAGGATGGGGGCTGTAGTTTTAACAACGACAAGGGTTGGAAGATCTGTATACATAGTATAAATATGATTACTAATATCTATGAAAATATTTCGGCAAAAACGAGACTTTTTCACATTGAAACCACACTTTGATTTAATAATAAATTCTTGGTTTGATAAAATTGATTACATACTATTAATCTACCTGTAATTTCGTAACTACTATATATACAATTTTGTATAATTAAATTTCCTGAAGTAGAATTAGTAATTAAAACAATGAAATGTGTGTTTTAATGTGTTTACTAGAAGATGAAAAATATACACGCATAAATCCGTCCTCCCATACCAAACCAGCGCACCACAGCAATCACTTCAATGTAAGAAATAATTACCAAGATGTATATTAACAATCAACACTAATTACAGTTCTCCATATATGATACAACTCGAATGATTAACTACAAGTTATTGCTATACGACTATACCACCAAACCAAATAGTTAACAAATAAATAAAACATAATTAATAATAACAAGTCTCTGTCTTTCTTACCTTTTTTAAATGCTTGTTGACCCATTTTGTAAATGTCTTCTTTTGTATGGCATCTCGTTCATCTGCAAAAATAATAATAATTAATATTAGATATTGTTTTTAATATAATAGCAAAATATTACTTGTAAATAAAAATGTATTTGTTATAAATAATTATTCGTGTCTATTTTTGTTGTATTTGTATTATGTACAACTCGTATGTACAACAAGTGTTTGTTGTAAGTCAATAGAAATCACTGCGAACATGAACGTAAAAACAAAGTGGAGCTATTTTTCATTCATTGTTTATTATTTATTTGAAACATGAATATTTCGAATATTTTGATGTTGTTTTTGTATAGTAGGCTTAACACAGGAAACAACTGTTTCTTTTCTGTATTGCTCATTGAATTCCTATCGATAATAACTTCGCAGTACAATACTGTCCCCCTTGGAATGTATTTGTGAGTACCTCAATGCTCTATTACATTTATATACGGCGCGGGACTTCCTTATTTGAAAAGCGCGCCACACAGCGGCCATTAATTCTTCGAGAGTGGGTTCTACGTAGACACAATTTCATCTGTCGGGACACACGAATAAATAAAACATGCGATATTGGAGTGGCATTAACCCCGTCATGTATAACCCATTTTTAACTTCATGAGCAGCCCCTGCATGCAAAACGTGTATTATCTAGAATTGGCATTGTTAGCCCATGGTTTTTTGAAGAGTACAATTAAAAATGATATTTCTATGTTAATTGCTATATAAAGAAAACATTATCATTAATTAAAATAATTAGTATTAAAAAAAAACTTAATTTAAATTTGAGTCATCAATAGTATGGGTGTATGCATGTATCTTATTTATAAAATATGATTCATTGTTACTTTTATTCTACAACATTAAATTTTATTTACATTATAAATATTTATAATTAATCCACTTTTTTTAATTTTTAACCATATATAGAAACGTTTAGATTATAAATAAATCCATGTTTAAATAAAACATTTTAAGTGAAATTTGTTGATGTAGAAATTATGAATTAGTAAAAGAGAATGGATAATAAAATAATGATTTCATTAGCTTGTTGATAAAGTTAAAACATTAAAACATTCTTAAAATGTTTAGTTCTAGAAGGTTTCTTATTAATTTGTAAACAAGATATAAAACTAGAAAAGTAACAAGTCATTACAAACATTTACTTTCGCTGACATATTACTGAAAGTGACAAATATGAACTAGTAGTAAATAATCAATAACAAAATATAAACAGGAACATTGTTTATATGTTTCGAGGCTTGTACTACAGATAAATTTATTTTTGATCTCATTTTTATAGACGCGGAATTTACAAATAGACACGAAATTGTCTATGAAGTAATTCACGTCATTGTCAGTGGCGTAATATAAATAGACGTAACTACATGCGGCAACACCAATACTGTCTGAAACTGTGAACCCTGTCAATGACCACCGCGTAAGTAAGTAATGATGCTACACACAAGAATAAATGTCTAATTTTAAAATATCTGCAAATCTCTAAAAGAAATTATTATATGAAAATGTTATTGCGTAATTAGGAGGAACTAATAAAAAGGAAATTCAAATTTTAAAAATGTGTGAATTTAAAAATTAATAAAGTCGTCGTCAAGCATAATGGGCTCGTGTCCTCATTTTTTAGTGGTCGATTTTTCAATTGTTGATTGAAATTGATGTTAATTAATGTGTATTGGCGTGTCTATTTTATTAAATAACTAAATATTGACGGAGATATAGCAATTAAAAGTTTGACTTGTAGTTTTAGCGCTAGAAATGGTCGGCCATATTTGTATGACGTGAAATGCATTTTAACGTCAGTTATTTGTGCTCTGGTAATGTTCTGTAGCTGTTGGTAGTCAAATAATCAAGTCAAATCAAAGAATAATAAGTTTTATTTTATTTAACCCTGTTACGGCAGAGAAAATATTGAAATTTTATTGTTCATTGAAATAGATGTAAATAATATTTGATATTTTGATATATAATAGCAGAGATTTAAGAGCTGTAAGGTTGGTAACCTTACACAAGGATTGTGATGTCACTTGGAATGTGTACAACGTTGAATCCCTTTAATAATTAAAGAAAAGGACTTTTTTAATTGTTAATATCTCTTAACATATAAGGAGTTATTAAAAAATAATTGAACATTTGAGGTTCTAGTAACCCACTTTATCAATATATAATACACTTTTATAGAAATTAAGACATAGGACACAAGCCCATTGCTCTCGTCTACTGTGTCCCCTCCCCTAAGACCTCTCAGGTCGGCGTCTAAGCAAAGCAAGATGCACATAATGCACTTATTTCTTGACTTAGAATACTTTCAAAATGTACCACTTCTGTGTGCATAAACTAGATTACAAAAGACGGAAACGAATGAAATATTTAACGATACAATTTTTACAAGACTAAGGACTAAGACCGTTGGATTGCGTTACATTTCTCACGCTTAATTATTCAACAGATATTTGTGTCAGATTGTATACGAGCAAAGGAATTTCAAATCTCGGAAATGATTCGTTTAGTCTGGAGGAAATTCTATTTAGACGTTAAGTACATACGAGCACATGGATGGTATGCATTTATATAATGAGTACTTAACATTTGAGTATATTAATTAGTTGCCGAGATAACTGGTACTGATAAATAAGATATCCATGTAACAGAATACTATTTTATAAACATTAATATTGTGGTATGTAGCAGACTGCATGTGTGCCACTGGCATCCATCATGTACGAGTACATTTTAATATAAATATAAGCACAAGTAAGATTAGTTTCAAAAAATATGGATTATAATTTTTGCTTTTTTATTATAACACTTATGAATTTAGTTCAGTAGTAGAATTATAATATTATTCTAAAGTGTTCTAAAGTATTCTAAACATATGGGTTTTGTTATTCACACACTCAATAATTATAATTAAGAGATTTATTTTTATGCAAATCAAAATTAAATCTGATCAAAACTAAGCGCATCTAGTTTATCGTATAGCAATTCATGGAACATTTCTTAAGCTGGCAGTGCCAATTGGGAAGAATCGTTTCAAACCTATTGCATTATTGTTTGCACCTATTGTTTCCCACTTACAAAATGGCGGAATTTTTCGTGCAAAATAACAGTTTACACTTTAGATGGCCGCCAAAAAATTTTAAATGAAAAAAAGAATTATCAGAGGCCGTTGGGGGGAAGATTTGATTATAATTTAACTAAATTTTAATGGTTTTTCATTTTCAAATAATATCCGGCTGAGTTATAGTGAACACCGCAAAAATTGTCTTTTTCCCAAGGTCTTATGCTTCAATATTGATGCATGATAAAATTATACAACATAGTCAAAAGTATGCTCAATAATGTACAAAAGGTTCGAATAAAATTGCTCAATCAATACTCGAGAAAAAAAAAACGCAAAATGTGTTTTTTTTTACGCTGAAACCCTCCCTAAGTACTTATTTTGTACTATCAATAAAAAATTTGTACTATGTCCAGCAACTATTATTATAGCGTGTTTTGTTCCCGCTTCCTTCTCTTCCATTTTTTAACGATAAATTCGATGCGGTCGAGGCTGCTAGTGGACGCTTACCGTACGTGAAACATCACAGTATGGCAAATTATTTTTCATTGCAATTTATCAATGCAAAAGAGCTCTCTAAACAGTGCCACTTTCTAGCTGTTCGAAAAGCATCTGGCGACATTAATCAGAAAAACAGTTGTAACATACAATAAATAAAAAGTTTGAATGAAACACACACAGTACAAATACGATTAATGACTGCAATAGATATTGCGAAATTCTGTTCTACTACACGCCTGTATCGTGATCAAATTTTACGCTTGTTGAACTGATAAATGTAGAATTAACAAATTAATGTATAACATTTACGACACTGACGATGCCAAAACTGATAATTAAAAAACTGCATTGTAATTATCATGAATCATTTCATTTTATGTAAGAATACGGGTTATATAAAATTAATATTATTAATGGATCTAATCTGGAACCATAAATCTGCATTAACCTTTGGCTTCTAGGCGCCGAAAGTACTTCTTAATATTTTAAGTACAGCCGAACGAAGTTTTAGGCTCATTTAAATGACAAGCATTATATTTAAAAAATCAAGAAAAAACAACCTAAATAAATACATATATAAAAAAATACATTACTTAAAATATACGGATAATAATAATTAAAACAACATAAAATAAAATATAATTAAATAATTATCAAAGAATAACTCATTAATTCATGATAAAAATGATTCCATCATTAAAAATAAACGTTTATATAATTTTTCACATCATTTATAACGGTTTCCTTAAATATAAATGCCTTCCACGGATTCTATGTAACTTGCAGTATGAGTTATTCTTTGATTTAGTTAAAACAACAGTTCAATACAGATTAGATTATTATTATGCAGGCGTTTATCGTCAAAGTGTTTATTTTATACCTTCTAATGGTTATGCAGCACAATAGGTAGTATCAAATTATTATATGTACAACATTATAATAAGAATGTGTCGACAATATGATATTTAAATATACATGGCAAAAAATATTAATCTAAAAATTTGCCATCCTCTTCTCATTGCGTAGTAAAGAGATCTTGCGTTGATATTACACATTGGAAATCTCTTCACAAATCTTCACTCGTATTTGAAAATGCTGAACATAGAGTTTTTAAGTAAGGATACTATTTTATGGTAAACATCGACTTGTCAACTTGTAAGTCATTACATAAAAACTCTGTGTGTTTTTAGACAATAAATTAAAATTACTAATTAAAAATGACTTATAATTGGAACAAATAGATGCAATGATTTATTTTCGTTCGCGAAGGCAGACTTGTGCCATAAATCATGCGACGAGTTTCAAACTGGATCCGGTAACAGTTGCAATAGGTAACAACCATATGTACAAATAAAATATTTTTATTACGGTATGACAAATGACAGTTCCTTGAAAATTAACAGCCTTCACAATTACTCGTACCATAATAAGGTATTATGTCATGCTTCTCCTGTAAATCAGCGTCAGAGGCATGTAAATCAGCCGCGGTTAACCAGCAAGATTACAAAGCTATATTATCATTAAAAAACTTCATTCTTTTATAATATTGACACATATTTTGAAGATAATTTCAATTCGAAATCAATAATATTAGTAGTGTTTAAATCAAACTGCAAAAACAACAACAAAGTCACGCCAAACACAATAAGTAATCAAACCTGAATCAAACCTTTGTCCTCTATGAAGAAACCCCAACAAGTGGTACCTTTGAATTTGGTCAGACTCTCTTCGTAGCCTCCTTGTTTCGCTAACTTCTGAGGCGGTCCCCCATTAGCGGCCCCGTAGCCACCCTTAACACCACCGTTATCGTGGGCCTCGCGAGGGTCGAACCCAAGCCTTTCTTTATAATATGACATATTTATTTATATATATTAGTATTAAATTTTTTAAACATTTAACAAATTTATATATTATAACAAAATGGAGGATAATATTTTAATAGATTAACACAGTTATTTTTATTATTAATTTTAATATGGCATTATTTATTACGTAGTTAATAATTTTTTTTAATAAAAATTGTTTGAAAATCGCCAGAAGTTTCAAACAAAATTTAATGATATATTATTATTAGTTAATTATTTAATGTAAGTGGTATCTTATTGATATATTTCGTTGATTTATCGTTAAAAGTCGTTGCAATAGTCGTTGTAGTTACGTATAATCACCCATTTTGACACTGTTAAACACAAGTTAAAATTATATACCAAAAACACAATTATTTTAATTTATAAACAGTGGATTACAAATATTATATAAATTTGTTGAAGATTCTATAACTATTTATCTCTTGACCAAACGAAACTTGTTTTTTCTTCTTAATTAATGAAAGACACGTTGTTGTGCTAAGACATTCGATCGGAAACTAAACGTAAGAGTTTGTACGAAACAAGAAATTAAATGGTCGATATTAAAAAACCCGTAGTAAGGCTGTGGTCGCATCGCCTACGTATTAACCACTACGTCATCTCAAGCTTAGTGTTCAATGTTTAATGTTTAATACATGCAAGTTTCAAAGTAGGTGTATAAAGATTTTCAAATGCAGTGACAACCTTATTTAGAAGTTGTCTTTAATTATATATGTATATTTACACATACAGATATTTCTATAAGTGTATAAACATCATTTCGAATATAAACGTCACAATTTATTGATATTGTATCAATTTGTAGATGTATTGGTGCATATCAGAGGAATCTTGTTTTTCTATGTAAAATCACTTTTTGTTGAAGGTGTGTTATCCCACAATTTCACACATATCAGTCAAATTCTTGTAAATATTTAAACTCAAGTGTCAACGCCGCATACGTGACAACTAACATCATCTAAGCGCCAGAAAATTGAGAAGGCACAGGACCATCAAGCTCAAGGAACATTCAATAATTGAAAATCTTTGCAAGTTTATCAAAAATAATATTTTACCTCTGAGCAATAGAAACTTAATTTCACAATCTCATGTAGTATGCTCCAGAGTGAGATCACCATAGATTGAACTCGTAATGGAGCGGTTCAAGTGCGTATCTTTGTCGATTGACTTTGTCGAATTCACTGACCACCTGACCTAGTGAATCCGAAAAGATCGACATAGTCATGCGATAAAGATACGCGTGTATTCAGTTCCAATGTAAGTTGAGCATAACGCTTCTTTTCTTTAAAAAAAATAAATTGCCAGCAAACTGATCCCGTGCCTTCTTACGAACGCATATTTTACTCTAATCAATTTGTAGTCAACTAATTATTAAAAAATGCATATTGTATATTGTCAATAAAAGTAAACAGATAATACTAGATCAATTGAATCGTGTCAATATATCATTCTGTTCTAAAAGTTATATTTATAACAAATGCCGCTCGTTACAAATTCCGTTTAATTAATAATATTTTAATTATCAAACATAAACAATACTTTGTGATAAAAATCTATTTTATTATTTACAATCTGTAGTATTATGTCTGTTATCTCAAGAGCCGTAATAAATTTAACGAAATATCATAAATATATGACAATAGTTTATCAGTTGCGGAGCCTACAAAAAAAAGTCACATGGACTTGTAATGTCATTTTAAATGACATCAATATAATTCATTGATCAGCATGAAGATAACGTTGTTACATATGTTTAATTGTGCAATAAGCTATTATCAACGAATTATTGCTAATTCACACAAATATAAGTCCACGTTGGTTATTTTGTAGATTGAGATATATCGATTCATAGTTAGTAGATGTTAAAATAATTGAGAAATTTGATTGTTTGATTGAAGACCACGGAATTCGTCACGGGACCTTCGACACGTACAGATCGATTCGATTGCAATTGATTATTAATTAATAATTGTTATGCAAGTATTGACTTTTAATTGAGAGAACCCTAACATTACAATTTAGCTAATAAGATATCTCAATCAAGTATAATGTCGTTATGTAGCCTATGACAAATACCGTTCTTAGAAAACCAATTTCTTAACATTCGAAACTTATTAAGATAAAGTCTTATTGTCAACTTAAAAGGTTTTTGTACTTAAAATACCGTAAAGAAGAATATCTTATTTAGATATTGTATTCATAAAAAATCAACGTTTGAATGACTGTATCATTTTAAGGTCGCCCACTAAAAATATTACAAAACGCGTGGCCATAAGAAAACCTACGTTTCAAATCTTGTATGGATATTACGAGCAAATGTTCGTGTTCAGTCTACCAGACAAACGGACTTATATAGTAAACACGGCATAAACAACAAATTTAAAAACACACACGTTTACATCGACTTGGACTTATTCTTCGGATTAAACTAAAGTAATTCATCTTCAAGCGCGTTATCGGGGTACAGTATAATTCAAAAGTTGTATAGTGCCTACATAGTACTAAATTGAACTGTACGAGTATGTACAAAAACTATCAATGTTCAATACCTTTGTATTAAGTATAAGTATCACTCTATTATCAGTTAATTTTATTAGAAAATTCAAGGGTCTATTTTTCTAGTAAAAATAAAAAAAACTGGTGCAATACCTGAAATGTACGGTTTGAAACTTTGATTACATTTATCGAGTCTCAACAAGGAAAAATTATGTTTCTATTAATTGAAAATATATTTTTTAACTACACTTTTATTTAAGTAATTGAACTCAACAATTAAAAGTACAAACATAATGGCAGATAACGAAAGCAACCTCGATAAGATTTAAATAAATTCCAAAAAGATTAAACCAGCCAGCATTACGTGTCTCATTCATAATCTGAGATATACAAATGTCAATCATAATTTACAGCAGTTTACCTATCAAGCACATTACATGAATTATTTTTTCAAAAACACACGGATTAAACATGACTGCGAACTAGCTCTTTGAAGTAGCAGATAAAAATAAGTCCATACATTTGCAGGTGGTGTATTACAGCGTCTGTTGATATAGCTGGTTAGGTGATTGTGTTCAGCTACAGGTAATATTTCACCTTTTATATTTTAGATATTATTTATGAGTCATATATGGGATTAATTTCTTAAGAAAGAATGCAACCAAATCGAGTGGGCAACTACAAAAGAATTTTATGTTGATAAACAAAGTATATAATATCTTAATGATAAATATTTAGAATTAAGAAGCCTAGATGTACATTATATCGGTATCTATAAACAAATTTTGAGTGAGAAAATTGGTGCCTACTCAAAATGCACGAATCTACAATTAATTTCTTTTGTAATAATTATTAGGGCTCTCAAATTATTAAATGTTGACGTGTCAGCAATGCCCAACTCGTATATCTATCGGTCTATCAGACCACAAATTCACGCCTTTGTAATAGCTACTGTTGCATACATAAATACCTGTGTCTACTTGTGTCAAATGTGACTTATTATGCATAATAATTTGTATAGTCTACACAGACGCGATATGCTAAAATACATTCTCAATTGACATTGATATGTTTCATGCAATGCACAGCAATACATCAACATTTTTGTATTGCAGTTAAATAAAACATACGAGTACGAGACAGATTGGAATATATTAGATTTATGATTTTTTCTCAATTTAAATATAAATGAATATTAATACATATTTATTTTAGAGCCGGCCCTGAACATACTCATACGCCTCGCGATTTCACATATACATTAATTTTTTGCTAATTTAATCGCGATTATGAATATTTTCTCTTTTAATTTTTCATTGATACCCACTTAAAATAAACCGGTTTTGCCCACAATGTATGTTCGAGTAAGATTAAATAAATAAAATAAATATATTATTCATATCAAAGTAAACTAACTATAAGTGAAAGTTAAAGGCTGTTATCTTGCGCTTGTCAACCTACGACTAGGCCGTTCCTATCCCTTAATCACGTTCACTTACACATCGACACTAATAAATATTTATTAGCTAACGATGCATACAAAACAATAAGAATTGCTAAAGACATTGTGTTTAATTCAGTCAAAGATATCTACCTTCAAACAAATAAACTTCATCGTAATTTTATATAATAAAACTAAAACAGTATTGTGTTAAACAAAAATGTTTAAAACTTCATTCAAATTTCATTTTTTAAGTCTTTTCAATATTTAACAGTGTATAATAATTGTCGGTTAAATTCTCATTCTAATCCACTTATGCTAATCCAATGTGTGAAATAAATAATAATAAACAACAGCCTTGTCAAAAAATAAAACAAAACTTGCCCCAAATTTAGTGGGCGAAACTGATTTGTAGATATAATCCTTCTAAAATGAATTGACAGAAATTAAGAGAAACAATAGTTATGTTTCTTATCAAAACTTGTTCTAAATAGATCAATATAATTTTTTTTTTTTTTAAAGTCTGTGCGCACGTGGGCCAATACTGTACAGGTCTTAAAGGGGTCGGGATTCTCAAGAGCCGAATTTAGTGGATGAGTTATTCGTACAAAAGTAGTCATTACATAAATATAATTTTTTTTGTAAAACAATTTGTAATTATTATATAATATAAGCACGGATAAACAGGAAGCCGACTAGGTAGAAGCTTAGAACACTATTATAAGTATAGTTCTATTGGTGATATCGACAACAAAATTAATGGATTAGGTATTATCTAATATTTCCTAATTCCATCCAGTAGTAAATACAATTTAAATATATAATTATACTAGTATATTAATTATATACCATTAATAAAAAAAAAATATAATGAATCCGCATAATTTATCAATTTATATGAAAAAATAAACTACGTTTGAAAATGCAACTTTTTTATGTTAATGTTTTGGTGAATATTAATGACACCCATGTTTTACACTCTTGTCAACATAATATAAATATTCAATAATTAACGTCGCTGAAGTTGGCGAAAAGTTTCAGCGAAAAGTTCGAAAATGAGCAGTACTAGTGGTGTCCAACTGACATTCGTGCAAAAGACTATACACTTGTTGGATTTAATATTTGCAGGTGTATTATGTCTTCTATTTAAATAAATACTTTACAATGTGTACGAAAAAAAATAAAAAAACATAAATAATAATAATATGGTAAAAATACCATATATTTGAATCGGTCAAAAAGTGTTTATAACACACATGGCAAATGTCAATTTTCTCCAAAACAAGGAAAAATAATCGGTTTAAATTTTGCAGGCAGCTTATTAAAATTACAACTAATTAAATAAATACAATTTTATTGACGCTTCTTAATTAATTAAAAAACTACAGACATCAGAATTCCTCCAACTCAAATTCATTCCTTGCATATATAAACAGTGTTTGTTGTAACGTCGAAAATGTCAATTTTCTCCAAAACAAGGAAAAATAATCGGTTTAAATTTTGCAGGCAGCTTATTAAAATTACAACTAATTAAATAAATACAATTTTATTGACGCTTCTTAATTAATTAAAAAACTACAGACATCAGAATTCCTCCAACTCAAATTCATTCCTTGCATATATAAACAGTGTTTGTTGTAACGTCGAAAATGTCAATTTTCTCCAAAACAAGGAAAAATAATCGGTTTAAATTTTGCAGGCAGCTTATTAAAATTACAACTAATTAAATAAATACAATTTTATTGACGCTTCTTAATTAATTAAAAAACTACAGACATCAGAATTCCTCCAACTCAAATTCATTCCTTGCATATATAAACAGTGTTTGTTGTAACGTCGAAAATGTCAATTTTCTCCAAAACAAGGAAAAATAATCGGTTTAAATTTTGCAGGCAGCTTATTAAAATTACAACTAATTAAATAAATACAATTTTATTGACGCTTCTTAATTAATTAAGGAATGAAATTAATTAATTAATTAAGGAATGAATTTGAGTTGGAGGAATTCTGATGTCTGTAGTTTTTTAATTAATTAAGAAGCGTCAATAAAATTGTATTTATTTAATTAGTTGTAATTTTAATAAGCTGCCTGCAAAATTTAAACCGATTATTTTTCCTTGTTTTGGAGAAAATTGACATTTTCGACGTTACAACAAACACTGTTTATATATGCAAGGAATGAATTTGAGTTGGAGGAATTCTGATGTCTGTAGTTTTTGAATTAATTAAGAAGCGTCAATAAAATTGTATTTATTTAATTAGTTGTAATTTTAATAAGCTGCCTGCAAAATTTAAACCGATTATTTTTCCTTGTTTTGGAGAAAATTGACATTTTCGACGTTACAACAAACACTGTTTATATATGCAAGGAATGAATTTGAGTTGGAGGAATTCTGATGTCTGTAGTTTTTGAATTAATTAAGAAGCGTCAATAAAATTGTATTTATTTAATTAGTTGTAATTTTAATAAGCTGCCTGCAAAATTTAAACCGATTATTTTTCCTTGTTTTGGAGAAAATTGACATTTTCGACGTTACAACAAACACTGTTTATATATGCAAGGAATGAATTTGAGTTGGAGGAATTCTGATGTCTGTAGTTTTTGAATTAATTAAGAAGCGTCAATAAAATTGTATTTATTTAATTAGTTGTAATTTTAATAAGCTGCCTGCAAAATTTAAACCGATTATTTTTCCTTGTTTTGGAGAAAATTGACATTTTCGACGTTACAACAAACACTGTTTATATATGCAAGGAATGAATTTGAGTTGGAGGAATTCTGATGTCTGTAGTTTTTGAATTAATTAAGAAGCGTCAATAAAATTGTATTTATTTAATTAGTTGTAATTTTAATAAGCTGCCTGCAAAATTTAAACCGATTATTTTTCCTTGTTTTGGAGAAAATTGACATTTGCCATGTGTGTTATAAACACTTTTTGACCGATTCAAATATATGGTATTTTTACCATATTATTATTATTTATGTTTTTTTATTTTTTTTCGTACACATTGTAAAGTATTTATTTAAATAGAAGACATAATACACCTGCAAATATTAAATCCAACAAGTGTATAGTCTTTTGCACGAATGTCAGTTGGACACCACTAGTACTGCTCATTTTCGAACTTTTCGCTGAAACTTTTCGCCAACTTCAGCGACGTCAATAATTATCGATTTTAATTAGTCGATAATTTAATTTTATGACAATAAATTACGATCGTGAGAAATATAAATCCGCCCGTATGTAAATAATATCTTTTATAAAATAGAAATATCATTACATAAGGGTTTACAACCCTTAAGGGAAATAACGAAAATATATTATTTTTATAACCCGTTACATAATCGCATGTATAAACTTGATATTTCTTTAAATAATGAGAGCGAAATTAGATTACTCTAAAATAAGATTCTTTTGTATTTCAGAAATATCCTGTTTCCAAATTGTTGTAATGTTGCCAACAAAAGAATATAAAGCCCGTATTTCTACATGTTTTATATTACATAATAATACAGGTCATATAAAATTCTTTAGTAGCTTACAAATGGTATAGAAATTACAAGTTTTTGATAATATTACTTTCAGACTTGAAATTTAAAATTTACAGGAAGGAAGGTTATGGAAGTAGGAATGGGCTTGTATCCTATGTCTTAATTTCTATAAAAGTGTACTATATATTGATAAAGTGGGTTACTAGAACCTCAAATGTTCAATTATTTTTTAATAACTCCTTATATGTTAAGAGATATTAACAATTAAAAAAGTCATTTTGTCTCTTTAATTATTAAAAGGATTCAACGTTGTACACATTCCAAGTGCATGTGACATCACAATCCTTGTGTAAGGCTACCAACCTTACAGCTCATAAATCTCTGCTATATGTATTTATATATCAAAATATCAAATATTATTTTCAGCTATTTCAAGGAACAATAAAATTCCAATATTATGTCTGCCGTAGCAGGGTTAAATAAAATAAAAACTTATTATTCTTTGATTTGACTTGATTATTTGACTACCAACAGCTACAGAACGTTACCAGAGCACTGACCTACTCAACAAATAACTGACGTTAAAATGCATTTCACGTCATACAAATATGGCCGATCATTTCTAGCGCTAAAACTACAATTCAAACTTTTAATTGCTATATCTCCGTCAATATTTAGATATTTAATAAAATAGACACGCTAATACGCCATCGACCACTAAAAAATGAGGACACAAGCCCATTGGGTTAAAGCCATGATAATTTGGGTAGAGCAAGTGACTGTACAGACTCTATAGCGAAAAAAGGATTGGGGTGTTAGGAAGCCATTCAAAATCTAATTTTTAAAAAAACATTGTAAATATCGCCATAAAGGTATGCACTAATATTGAGACTAATATGGTTCACACATATGAAGTATGAGTATATAACATTCATGTAAACATGAGTACATAAAACAATAGAGTAAACCTAACAAGCTCACGTACGACTAATTCCCTAACGATTAAATATTTCTTGGTAATACTGTAATTAGTTAACATAGTTCTTTAAAACGGTCTTCTTCGTGTGAGCTACAGAAATATTTCACAGTTCCTAGCGTACTTAGTAATTAAACAACTTAACTTAATTAAGACATTTCTTTTATTACCTCAATACCACAAAAGATACGTATCTTTGAAAGTAGAAGACAGATTCTAAATAAATACGTAAAATAATTTTTATATTATAAAAGTTATTGATAAAAGTTGTAGATGTTGTAGAACAAAATTTGCGTAAGAGTTATGGTTTTCAAGATAAACAAAAACAACATTATACCTTTATTTTCAAGATGTCGATCGAATGGTGGCGACCACCCCGAAACCTCATCTCGGTCAACGGTTAAACTCACACACATTTTTTGTAATAAAATAGATCGGTATAAACCGAGCCGCCTAAAGTTATTTAATCACATAAGACCAAGCAAGCATGAGTAAACAGCTATTCGATATTTACGATTATGAATGTACGATTTTTACAGACATATGCGTATATGATAACAACAAAAATAATTATAATTATATGCATAAATATACTTATAAAATCTCGTAAAATGAATCGTACCATATAGAAATTAGTGATATGTAATATAATGCTTATGTTGTTATTTTTTATTATTTACTGTTTCTTTTTACTAATTTATATGTAATTAAATAGAAATAATTTTAGGCTAGACGCAGTCAACCGCCAGATGAGACAGATATGAGTACTATATGAACATAAAACAGAGCTTTGTAAACCGAAGAGATATAAAACAAAGAGTTCATTGTACACCAAATGAAATCATAGCAATTTGATATTAAAATTATAATGTGAGTATACCATTTCATTTTCCCTTCTAATTTAATTAAACATTTCTTGTAATTAATATACATACATTGTATAAACATAATTAATTGATTTAATTATAATCTTTCGAAATTTTTACATGTTTTTTAAACTATTTATTTTTTGTTGTTATATTTATATGTAAGACGTACGAATTCTAAGTAGTAGGAATATCAAAACTAAACGTGACGCACGCTCCTACATTCAAATTTGCCCGGGGTCTGTTTTAGAAGCTTTAACGGTCCATTGAGTATCGTCTCATATGTCATATAAATGTAGTTAATTCAATAAAGGACACTTAAAGAAATTAAATAAACATAACACCGTATTCTTACGATTATTTTAAGGGTATCTAAAATTTGTGTGTAATATATGACATCTGCAGTACCACCCCGTCCCTCTAACTCCCCTTAACGGTGTCCTTACAACTAATGTCTTCCACATTCTCTGCCTACTTCCAACACCTATGTATTACTTCACTAATATTTCCTTGTTTTAATGTATGCATGTTATAATAACGTTAAAAAAAAGTAAAATGTCAGAAGTAGGTTTAACTGCTGAACTGGTTTGAAGCTACAATTTCCATGAATTTAATATGCATAATAAATTTAATTTTTGATGCTACAGAGCTAGGAAGGAACCTGTTTCTTTTTTAAGAAGACAACGAGCTGAATTTACACTTACAAAAATGCGTCTAAAGTCATTCCATAATTTAGCAAACAGTTAGAATCTGCCTTCTTAGTCTGAAATACATTTGAACTTTATTCCTTTTTTTTTAATTAAAAATTATTTGAATATTCATAATTAATGTGTTTTTAACTAATTACATAGTTAAAAGTTGTTAAATTATATAGCAATAATAATTAAATGATGTTTTTGATGATATTTTTAATGTTGTTTGCGACATATTTAACAACAAGGTTACGCTATTAGGACTTTTATAGCTTAGCACACCTGCCCATTACTTATTTAAAAAAACACGCGAAAATGTAAAACAGGCCCGGGTTATCAAAAGGGGCAAGGTAAAATTTTAACTATCATAGTAGTCATCAGACTACTGAGTCTTGCGATTGTGATCTATGTTTTTTTTTTGTCGTCTGGATGAATAAGTTCGGCATGGTGAGAGAGAAATAAAATTAAACGAATACTGAAACGAGTAAAACGTGCTATTTTTTCTGGGTTTATTTCAGTTGCAGTCTCGATTTATTTAATATTTGTGAGATAATATAAAAGTCACTTAGTTAAAATCATCTACTATTAATGTATACATAGTTCAGTATTTGTCCACTGTATTACACCCGGAAAATAATTTTAAACAAATTTACGCGTATCTAAAAACTATGTAACTATCCAAATATAAATCCAACCAACCATAAAGTGACCGAAAAATGTTTTTTGATGCAGATAATGTTATGCCATGCAAAACGGATATACAACGCGAATAAAAAACTACCAACAGATCATATCAATGGCTACTCAACGTCATAAAGTGTTTTGTCACTTTAACATGATCTCAGCGCCAGGTGACGCCAGGAACTCTACCCCCGCCCTCAACACCTCTCTTCTCACCCTGCAATGTCGTTAACAGGTAATAAATACAGTGATTGTTTTTGTATTTTTTATTAATTGCTCTAGTTATTAAGAAACTAATAACAGTGGATATCATACTAGGGAATGTAATCTTGATTTTATATATACAGGCACACTACACAAACAGTTCTCCTACAAAATAAAGAAGTTAAGGATAAGAACAAAAACGGGTCATTCTCTTGAAGATTGTACGAGTTACACAAGACAGAAATTTAACAACTTTTATACTCTGTATGTAAGACACTGTTTAATGTTTATTTAATACAGTGGAAATTTTTTTAAATAATATATAATTAATATCTCGTTTATTACCCAGTAATGAAAATTGTTTAATACGTGTGGTATTTACATAATTAAAATTTCCATTTTAATAATAATCCTAAATTTGTTTAACAATATTTTACAATTTTATTATCTTTCATATATAAATAACAAGTTACCGTGTCATAGAATATATATGTATATAGATAATTTAACTTTATTCATGTTATTATCTATGATAGTAATTTTATTATAGTAACATATTTTTTAAATATTACTATTATATTATGTACGAGTATCTACCTATATGTGAGTAAGAAAATCTACAGTGCAGGATGTTTTTACCTTGTAGAAAATACACTGCTATAACAAATAGTAGAGAAAAATGGTATATTCTTAAATTTTTAATTTTCATAAACAAAGTGCTATACAAAAGCGTACAGTGCAGTAGCGTGCTGCAAAAAATTGAACATAAATATAAATTTTGTAGCCCGACTTCTACAACCTTAATGACAACGTAAGCTACGAAACATTTTCCACAATTTTCATGAAATTACATCCCGTGTAAATTTGTCCCATGTACGCAAAGAAATGTATTTTAAATAACATAGCATTTTTTAAATTTTACAACAGAAAGTTTATTTAAAATTTTCTAAACTTTCTTATGTTTAGTTAAGATACTTTTTTGGCACCCGTTCATTCTCCTCCCCGTTTACCCTACCTGTAGACGCCCATGTTAATCACTGTTTGTTTTATAGTTTGAAAGTTAAATTCCTGTCATGTTGGAATACACTGACAGACACAGTACTTTTTTTTGTTTTTCTTATTGTTCAATATGTAGAATGTAGATGATCATTCAGAATAACAAAATCTCATAATATATGATATGTGAATAAATACATTGAAAATGTTTGGTACTTACGATATTTTTAACTAATTATCATAATCATGTTGTTTGCAACATTAAAGCAGTGATTACTAAGATTTAAATAAAAAGGGGCTTTGATGATAATTACTCTTCGTAAAAAATACGTGATAATAATTTAACCGAAATTTATGTTTAATTAATTATTTCAACAGTGTAAATTAGACCTATATTTTTCTATTATTGATAAACGTATTTTGCGTTTAATTGTTTTGAATTTCAAACATATGAAACACATGTGTAAATAACACAAAGAACAATCTGTAACAAATGCATTTTTAAATAGAAAATTTCAAATTTTGTTACAAAATATATAAAATTCCAAATGGTTTTAAAATTACAGCTATATTCGTAAGCCCATAAATATAGAAATTAATTTTATGAAATATAATTCTGGTTATTAATATGATTGTGTTTAAACAATAGACAAAAGAAAATTATGTTTTAATAATAATGTTTAATGTTTTCTATGACGTATAACTAGTAATAAGTTTATATATAAATTTGGATATATACATATATATAAATAAATATACGTGTTATATATTTTATATTCATAGCATCGCTTCACGTGACGCAAGAAATATATTTAACAATATTAGTATGTAATTCACATATTTCAACAATAAGAAAAATAATTCTTAGTATATTGTATTATACCAACAAAAATAAAACAACGAAATTTTGTGTATGTAAAACTTAATTTTGTTTTATAAAAATATTTATAGAAATAGATGCAGCAAAATATTGTGAAATGGTCGAAATCTATGTCGCGCCTATAAATCTATAGATAGATTATCTTTGGTTTAGTTGAATATAACATGAAAGTCGGTTTTTTAAATTAGATACAGAATTATATTTGCATAATTAGTAATACTATATTTATAGACAATTATTATCATAATTATTATTATTATTCACGTTATTTAAACAAATATTAAATGGCGAATAGAGCGAATGTAGGAGATATTAACATGATGCAGAAAAATTACTTTCAAAAACAATTTCAAGATGGCAGAGAATAAACAATACCTTCTTCGTAAGATGCAATTTGTACCGTGAAAAGTAATGGTAATTAAAAGAAAGATCCCATCCTTCTTGAAATATGCCGAGAGAATTGCCAAAATATAGTGAAAATGGTCTGTATTTTTCTCTTTCTACAACCATCGACTAAACTACCAGATAAATTTATAAATAAACATTATAACATATCTCATCACCTAGCTAATTATTTTGTATACCTCCAGGACATCACACAACATCACAAACCAAATAAAAGTAGTCATGTCATGGCTATTTATGTCGATTGTGATTATATCTTTAGAATTCCAAATGAGACTATAATCTTAAAGATATGTAGGCTTATCAATAGTTAAAATGTTTTTTTTAAATAATCAAATACATATGTAAAATATTTTCATATTGTCAATAATGAAATTAACAATGTATAACTTTCATTTCATAAAAACCCTGAATCTTCTTTTCCAACTATTCATTTAGACAACTAACTTATGTCTGAATCTAAAAAATTAAGATACTATTCTAAAACTGAAGACAAAATATGTAATTTTGCAGTCGTAGCCATGCAAATATGATGAAGAAGTCTGGTACATTCCGATTAAAACTACAACCTGTTCAGCAACCTTGAACTTTCAATGTGACTGGGGAATGGAACCATACATTAGAAAAACATAAAACGCCGAAATCAAACTGAATAATTATTTCTAAATAAAATGAATAAAAACTATGAATATATAAATGTAGTATATCATAGATGCAGTATACAGACTGACAGGTAATACTGTATAAATAGGACCGCACAAATTACAAGAGATTAAAGAAATAACAGATTCATGAGTAATGCGTGAAACAATTATTGTTTTTATATATTCCTATTATTAATATTATTGTAATGTTTTATATACCTGATTCATTAAAAAACATAGTACAGCTATATAAAACCTTCTTTGTTTTAAAGTGAAATGATACCATCGCACCGCCTAATGTAATCATTGATAAACAAATAAGTAAATATTAATAAAAATCTAAAGTTTGTTCATTATTATCAAAGGCAACATAAGATCTTATCATTATTTATATACTTTATTATAAATAATTTTTTAAGTTAAAATATATCTCAGACATCATCGAACAGTACACGTTCAAGCTGTATTAGCTACATTATAATAATCAGTTCATTAATCAGGCTCTAAATTCTCTCCAAATTCTATGTTTTGAGATAACGACGGAAGCAATACTCGTTTGCGACAAGTTTATCTACATCACTCTTTTGTTTCGTTGCATTTATGAGTTATCTGAGTATAGCAATCAGATAGAAGGAACATTTTTACATATATCGCATTATAAGGCATGTATGGTGATTATAATTCTTACATTATTGAAGTTAACGACAATAATTGTAATCCTAAGCATTCATATTTTCTTGGTTGACCGTTTTAACATTAACATAAGCTTGACAAACGTTATTTTAGTTTAGACATTTCCGCGAACTAATTTAAGAATAGAAAGCCGGCTTATGTCGTAGAAGTGCTGCATAATTACATAATATAAGTAAATCCACTATTTTATAAATTAAGTGTTAGAAATGTATACACCTAAACACAATAACTAGTAAACGTAATGTAAAAAAACAATTAAACCAAAAGAACACTGTACACGTGAAAATAACTGCACATCTGATTATAATATTACACGTATTGTGTTAAATTGATTTAAAATAATAATAAAAAAGTTTATTTACATAATTAACAAGTTATAAAGTTCCATATTTAGTTATTTTTGAAACATATATTTTACAAAAATAATATAAAAACACCCACTGTGATATATTTTTTATAAATTATAAATATTACTTCACGCACTAAACTATACGTCCCACATTTCTGAAAAACCATCCTACTTTAATACAACCGCTGTACATACTACTACCACGTTCAGCGTAGTCAAACTAAGAAAATATCTAAAAACCAGTTTTAAATGAAGCCAGAGTGAGAGGAACTATGAACGAAGTGTATAAGTGTAAGTGAAACAAACTGTGTTAGTATGAATAAAGATAACGCCGCGAAGAACGCGATAGTTGTAGCAGTGGTAGTCGTTAGTAGGTCTCCGATCACATTTTAAATGTTAAATAACGCTTATCAAAAGCATTCTAATATTTATTGTTATACAATTTATATTTAATGAGGAACCATCTCCAAGATTGTTGACACTTAAAAAATGTCGAACTCTCCATATGTGTACCAAACCATTATGTAATGAATATTATCAAGATTAGAACTCAGACACTCAAAAAAATAATTTAATCATGATCAAGTGAATTAGGTTTGATTACCCATGTTGGACACGATAAATCCCAACAGGTGAAGCGGACTAGTGGACGCTTACCTTAAAACCTCCATCCAACCAACTTTAAATCATTAATTTATAATTTTTTTTGGATGTTGAAATTTTCTTTGAAACCCTTATCAAACACCTCACCAAATAAAAAGACAATTTTATGATTTTATCAGAAAATAACTAAAAGGAAAGTTCTCGTAAAAAAGCTTGAGCACCCCTGTTCTGTTAATTAATAGAAAGAGATAGATTGTTAATTTCGAATGAAACAGAGTATACAATATAATTCTAGTTAGAATGCAATGTACGTATTATATATTGGACTATACGGATCTACATGTTCTCTCCAGAGTATATTTATGTATACAATAGGCAAATAAGTGTAACTGAGCAAGCGTGTGCTAAGAGAAGGTGGTCCACCATCAGTCACCTCACCTCACTCAATGTGCTGTTGACTATGTTACTGAAACATATGTTGGAGACTTTGATCAACATGTCTTTTATTTTGCAATTATAAAAAAACCATTAAATGAAACCAAATTCTTGTATAGACAAGTTCAAAATTTATGAATAATAATGACGCATAAAAATTAAAACAATTTTAGGTGATACTAAATTGTCAGTAGATTAATAAAAACATGAATTATCCTACAATATTTTTAACGTAAATGGTCATAGATTTGAACGTGGTGAAATGAAAATCTTAGCTATCTTTCTTTCTCTGGTCTATAATAATATAATTATACGTCGTAAAATTTAGAGAGTTCCTTTAGTAATAAACTTTATGTGTTGCACGAGGCAGCTGTAGATGGTAACTTTCGTTTAGCTGCTACTTTGCAACTCTTTTATGCATCTCTACTTAAATATTTCAATAAACAATTTATTTTTTATAACTTTTGGTCTCTTTAATGGTTATACGGTCAAAACAAACTATTTCAATTGTTAATATCTCCTACAATATTTTGACAATTAGAAGTTGACATCTAAGGCACTGATCCTTACCCATATAAGAAAATTTCAATAGAGGTGGCAACAATGGAAAAAAGATGACTATTTGCAAAATACATATTGGCTTAATAATAAATTTGGAACTGATATCGAAAGTAATAAATGATAATACCCCGCGTTTCATACCATACATGGGCGTCCGCATGTTATGGCAAGTAAGACATTTCCCCTTCCTTAATATTGAAACTTTCACTAGATGCAATAGACTCCGTGACAAATTTTCTACGGACGCCCATGACACCATATACTACATATTATACAATAAGCATAGAAATCTTATCTTTTGCAGATAATATGTACGTATCACCTTACTTACCTGTAATGTATACAAATAAATTAGAGCAAACTAAAAACAAGTAATTTTATGACGTCATATGTATATTACCGTGACGATTTTGCATCAACAAAAATAACGAAAAAGTGATTCAAAATATTTTTCCACTATTCAATATTTTTAACCTTATGTAATAACGATTTAAGGCGGTGTCGTAGCCAAGTGCTGCATGCATTCATATTGCGTCGTTTATTAACAATATTTTAGCTGGTAGATACGTTATGTAAAAATGCAAGATATTTAAAAGGTATTTAATACATAACTATCTACGAACAAGAAGCATTACCTTCATCATCTAATGTATGTGTATGCACTTAACATGTAATAAAATTAATTATAATTATGTGACCTTTGTAAAACAATTTGTAAAGTTTGTAAGCATGTAACAGTCTGTTAACAATCAAATTATAACTTACGACTGACTATACGTAGTGCAAGGGCTCTATCAGTTTATTCTAACATAACATTTTATTTTTTTAAATTTGAATTAATGGAAGTAGGTTTACCGCTAAAGCACTGTATTCACCAAATAAACATTTGTAACTAACTTGAACAAATAAATGGTAATGTTTTTATAAGATAATAATATTATAATAAATTTTAAATTTTTATAATATATTTAAAGGGATTCAACGTTGTACACATTCCAAGTGCATGTGACATCACAATCCTTGTGTAAGGTTACCAACCTCATAAATCTCTGCTATATGTATTTATATATCAAAATATCAAATATTATTTACAGCTATTTCAAGGAACAATCAAATTCCAATATTATGTCTGCCTTAGCAGGGTTAAATAAAATAAAAACTTATTATTCTTTGATTTGACTTGATTATTTGACTACCAACAGCTACAGAACATTACCACAGCACTGACTTACTCAACAAATAACTGACGTTAAAATGCATTTCACGTAATACAAATATGGCCAACCATTTCTAGCGCTAAAACTACAATTCAAACTTTTAATTGCTACATCTCCGTCAATATTTAGATATTTAATAAAATAGACACATTAAAATAAATTTAAATCAACAATTGAAAAATCAACCACTAAAAAATGAGGACACAAGCCCATTGGAGCATGTTTTAACAGAAAACGTCAACTTTAAGTTAACAATAACATTTTCAAACTTTTAGAAATTTAAAAAAAATTTAAGAAATAAAAATAAATATTTTTGATCGTTCTTTATCAATTGAAACAAAACTACAATAGTTACCTTCATTTTTTGAAAGACTCTCGATTTTACACATAATTGTTATCAATATTTTTGAACACATATTAGACGTTGTCACTCAGTGTTTCTAAAAACTACACCAAAAGAAAACTTGTATTTCACTTTAAAACAATTTTATATATGAAAAAAACAAGCACTGAATTTGATCCGATGTTCACCTCGATTCACAAATAACTGAGTATAACTACTAAGAAAGTGGAGGGGGAGGGTGCAAATTATTAAACAGTATTTACTCATTCACACAGGGTGACTAATATTATTATTAATTCTTTTTGGAATGTAAATTTATTTGCCAATTTTGAAAAAAACACATTAGGGTATCTTAATCACTTTAAAACAGGTACATATATTGTTATATTTACTTATCCGAACATAGTATTTCGATAATGGTCCAATCACCTACGTCTACAGGTATATTTACACTTTTCAATGTATTCATGACTCAACTATGTGATCGATCATCAATGCTACCTAATAAGTAACTGATTATAGGAAACAGTTAAACTTCAGCCCAGAAAAATAGACTAGGGAATAGACCAGTCCAGAAGGAAGACTAGTGAAAATGAAGGAAGAGGGTCAAGAGAAGAAGAAGCAGAAAGTACTTTTGGAAATAAAAAGGTCTAGAATAATGTAAATTTAATTGTAAGTTGAAGTATTTGAAATGTATTAAGAATGTAGATTGTAAAGCCGAAAGGCGAACAATAAACAATTAATAATAAGTAACTAATTATATTTTGTATAGGGTCATTTTTTGCTTTCTGTTTCAAGTGAGTATTATTTCCATATTAACAACACTGACGCGCTAGATATACTCGTATTGACAGATGTATTTTAATATCTGTCAATAATTTTAATTATTTAATCAACTTTCAAAAAGAAATCAACAAATGGCCCACTCTTTAAATAACTTCTGTACCTTTGTCCCATTAAAAACGCTTCAGTTATTAAATTTTCTATAAGCTTCTTTTAGGGAATAATCACTTAACACATAGATTTAATTTCTCCTTGTAAATAATAAACAGTGCTCTTCTCAGAGATAAATCTCTCAAAGCAGATGCACCTTCACTGTACCAATATTTAAAAATAAACCTCGTTGTTGATTAAGGGAAACCGAAACTACAAGTAATATACGACGCTGGCTTCCCTAATTTAAAAACAAACACCATTACTCACGATTATTCATATTGTACACTGATGGGTTTATTACAAAGTAAGTTAATATATTTTCATTTTATAAATAAATAAAGTAATTTACCTGTAAACCAGACCTCAGACACAAACAATTATATTATTACGAATAATATGTGTTAGAACGAAATATAGCATTTAAATTTAGTGCAGATCATGAATTATAGTCATAAATATTGTTACATTTCATAAAAATCTTATTATGGAATAAATAAATTAAAAAAATATTTTATTTATATGTGCAACTTTTATTACCTCCAAGATTTTAATTTTTACCCTTCTCCCGTAAATAAATATGTCGCTGACGTCACTACTCAAATGTCCCCCTTCCTTTTATCAGATTTATAACACCGCTCTTCAATACAATTCTCCTACAAAATTGAAATCATAAGTTTTAACAATTTATTGCAATTATTTCATAAAGATATTCGAATATACGCGGGTATAACCATGGCGCAGGTGGTCAGACCTAACCTTAAAATAGCCAACCGTTGAAACGAATTGTGTGAAACTAAATATAATTATTGTTCATTTTTGTTAAAGATATCTTTGACGGGATTATTTTTTTGTAAAAATATGAATGAAACACTGCAAAAGCCTTCTCTATCTAACTCTAAAAAACTATACTGATTCACAATTTCGTTGCATTAATTAGTTCTTAGTCCTTATCACAAATAACTAAAATAAATCATCATAAATAGACTACTACAGAACATATTATTTAAAATAAACTTTTTTAAAGCTGCTGGTACAAGCATGTGTATAACATACAACAATTTCTTCATATAGACTTCGTTTAAGTTTTATTTTTAAAAGGTATGTTACTTGTTTTGTTGAATTGTTATATAATCTTTGACAGAGTTAGGAAGCTGGCTAGTGAGTAGTGCTAGTGACTAACCCGTTAGATC
This sequence comes from Panorpa germanica, assembly GCA_963678705.1. Taxonomy (NCBI): domain Eukaryota; kingdom Metazoa; phylum Arthropoda; class Insecta; order Mecoptera; family Panorpidae; genus Panorpa; species Panorpa germanica. Next base: position 5,060,804 of record OY783211.1, on the reverse strand, counting down.
AGTTCAAGTAAAAGAAGTCCATTTATATACTTGTATGTATACATAACTACTATGCTCGTGCATACCGCATTACGACGAGTACAGGAATATGTATGTACAGTTACGACTGAAATATAAATGTCCGTCAGTAAGATGAATACCTGGCCCAGCCAGATGCCTGGAGTAAGTATTATCTATAGTAGGATTTAGCAAAGTTTTATTTAGGTAAATGTTGTGTAATTCAGGGAGAATGATACTAGCAATGAATATGTTCCATTGTTGGCTTTGAATAAAGGGCTCTGTATGTTATTTCAATTTATATCTAGGTAAATAACTTACACTACATTATGGTTAGTTACGTTATAATAGTGGTTTTGAAGCTGTAATTTTAAAAGTACTTTTTCACTTGTTATTTTAGTACGTCTATACCTCGCTATACAGTCATTCTTTGTACGGCATTTCGCTTTAATGGCATTTATTAAATATGGCACTGTTTCGATTTATGTTTCGTTATATGACCAAAAAAATACTGTACTGATAGCGACCTTCTGTTAGTTCCAGCTTCTCCTTTAATTTCATTGAGGCACTGCCACACTGACAACACTGGTGGCAATAGTCCACTGGTGATTTTGTTGTAAGAATCAAAGCTGTTGTATGAAATAATAATAAAATTATTATTTGACACTAACACTTGTACTATAATTTAGGTTAGTAAACGCCGACATGTTCATAATATGCCATCTACAAAAATTTAATTATAGTTTTGATAGTTGCAATTACAACTTTGAAGGAGATCTTAAATTCTATTGCGACGCAAATTATATTTTTCTGATTGCGCAACGCAAGGTGTTAATAAATATTTGTGATTTACAACTCAACGCATGAATATTTGAATAAACTCAATGCCAGAATTAATATGATAAATAATAATTGGAATGAGATCACACACAGCTATTCTAAAATAAATAACCTTAAGAAGATAATTGAACAAATAACATAAGATTGTTAATGTTAAATATATGCTTTAAAACAGTCAAGATCTTTTTAAAATATCCCGAATGTATAATGTCAACAAAGATGTTTGACCAAGATATTAAAAAAGGAAGTAACACAAATATAAAGTTAACTATTCAAATTCATTTCAATAGTTTGCCAATAGTAAATAAATATGTGTGTATACATATTTGCAAAAAAAAAAAAATATGTTATGGGCTTTATGAAGGTTTGGAACTCAAGCTTAAGATCAATTTCGCATTCGATCCTGCCTTATAGACTTTTCTATTTATTTACTAATAAATATACGTTTTATTTATGAACGTCTTACTATTGAACAAATCGTGCCATCTGTGAAACAAAACTGAAACTCAACAACATTGGGAGGTGCTAAGCTTAGCTAAAAATAAATACTATGTATTTAATAAATATTGCAATTGGACTAAGGGGTCTATTTTGTAACTGCTTACCTGACGTCTGTTAACTCCTGACGATTTTTCAAAGCCCTATATTTTACAAATTAGGCTAGTTGTGCCAGTTTCAAGGTATGGGATCCATTTTGCTCTTTATTTAAGGTCTTCTTATAGTTTTGTGTAAACTTACACAGCTTAGTTTAGAAAATATAGGCCTTTGAAAAATCGTCAGGAGTTAACAGACGCCAGGAAAGCAGTTACAAAATAGGAGCCTAAATTTCCGAAATTAATAATTTTAAACAGTTAAAAATATATTATTGATTGAATTATTACCTATATTAAAACTAAGTACAAACATATGAAACAAAAATAATGTAACTCATTGGTTTTATAACCTAACAGGTATATTTGCAAGTTGTAATTATATCGAACATATGCTATACGTATATCGATATCAATTGACTAATAGATTAATTGTCAAAGATACTTTGAATGCTTGAAGGACTTGATAACATTATTTAAATAAATGAACATATAAAGCTTTGGTAACATAACAAGTAAGTTAGTAGTATTGCCTGCTATTCAGGCGTACAAATATATTCAATGGACCAACCACTGGACTGGATTTTAATTTCATTATCTTCATTATCTGCCCAATATTAATGAATACTCAATTAATTAGAATATAAAAAATAATTAATAATCTAAAATAATATTAATGATATATAATTATATGATACAGATACTTAATATTAAATGTCATTAAATAAACGATTTTTTATTTTGGAAATTCCAAACCAGAACATTAATTATAATTCGCTTCAGGCAAATCGAATCATTTAAATTCATTAGAATAAATGGTTATCTTTAGAAGTTTAAGGAATGTGTAACATATATAAACTGTATGGATATACCCAGACCCATACCCATACCCAGGCTGCATAGATCGAATTGGAATTTAACAAAAACAAGGCTAAGTTAGTAGTAAATCACACGATCCTATTTAATGTAATAGTTAAATCAATTCTATTTATAGATAAATAGATTTTGCAACAATCATAGTCCAAGTGAAGTTATTTCTAATCAGATTCTTAATGCTAGGGTCTATTACATACAAGAAAATAGCTGCACTGAAATGTATACTGAATTTCAAATTTAAATGAAGAATTACATCGACCTATTTTAGATACCAGCCCCGTCACCAACTACCTCTCACTAATATATTCAAAGGGGTATTTATTCTCAAAATTTCTACTTTGTTATCTTACTCTATTATATTCTCTCTCACTCTCTGTTTACCTCACCTCATCGCGAAAGCACAAAACAGTTTCATTTCAAAAATAGAAACTGCCAAATTAAAAAATGTTTAAATGACACAAATACTACTCAATAAAAAAGGGCAATAAAAATAAATAACAAACCAATAAGTATTCAAAATATCATTTCATATTTGCAAATGGCAAGCACCTATTATAGGTACTTCAGAGTATCTAAGTAAATATCACCTAAATGCATAGATATATAAGAATAGAGTACGCAAAGTGTACGGCCGCGTGTAAGAGGAAGCGATAGATGCAAAACGAGAGATAGCCTACCGAGTGTCCTATCTGTTTATTCCTAGCCGAACCGCTGCTGCTGGCTTGGTTGATTGGCGGTATGGTAGAGGGTAAACAAGCAAGCAGACGCTATTGTTAAAATAAAAATAAAGATAAAAATATTTGTAAATAGTTACGTGTAGCATACAGTAAATTTTAAATAATATATAAAAAGCATTTTAACGTTCAGATAAAGAATAAAGACACCGACAGCCCCCAACTATTATAGCTATATTACAGCACTCGGATCGAAAGAGACACAGAGGACATTCGAGCTATCTCTCTCTTTGCCTATATTACACTAGTCAGCCTCTTGTGCACTCTAGTCTTATATCTCTATGCCTAAATGTGTTCAATTACAAATAAGGGAGTGCCCTGGGAACCTAGAGGTGTTCGGGGCAAGGGTTATAGTATAATGACTATAATGGATGACATTTGCTAACCTGTTCTAATAACAATTGTGATTATGACTTCATTCGTATTGTTAATAAATGAGTTAATGACGCTATCGACATTAACAGATATTTTCAAATGACACTTTATTAATTGTTTAGTGACAGTCTGTTATTACAAAAAATAGAACATCAAGTTTTAAATATGTAAAAACTTATCTCATTATTCAATATTATTGTGTAAGAAACCTTGTAGATTGAAATGCGTCTTAGAAACAATACTGGTTAATAATACTGACATTGTAAAAGCATGAGGTAATGTAAAACTAGAAAACAAATATTAATATTTGAGAGAAAAGTGGTTACTATGGTTGCCTATAACGATTAAAGTAGGCGTGATCTTCACTAATACTTCTCGAGTTGTAAATGAAAAAGCTCAGCGGTTATACCGAATAATAATAAAGGACCTGTGGCTGGGTTTCGTAATTTTATCGATAACTAAACCGTAGTGGATATTAAAGGCGTATAATGTTCTGAGATTTAAACTCGGAAACGTTCTTGCTTTCAAACAATATTATTTTATTGATTTATTACCTTTCTCAGCATTGTGAAAATGCTTACAAAACATTTATTTAATTAACAAATAATTACTTTATAATTTATACCATTTACAGCGCCTCATTACCAGGTACCGTCAAGTTGTTTACATAACGTGTAATAAAATTAATAATTTATAACTTTTTGTATTGTACAAGTAAATGGTTGAGGCATAGTGCAAGACCTTGTGACTAACAAATAACTATGACATACTAATAAAATATAAAATTGCCACAATTAATAATGATTTAAATTCTTAGAGCATGATGTCAAAGAAGTGTTGCATAAAGAAGCAATTACGTAAATATTAATATGAGTTTAATTAAATTTATATTTTAAATAAATTATATATTTTAAATAGCTACGCTTAATATCTACTAATTTATTTCATATCTATTTTAGGCGCTCAGAATATTTAAAATGTAAACAAATAAAAATTATTTATTATTAACACGTTTAGTGTAGGAATATGTAATAACTGTTACCAAGCAATATACCGATAGTAAGAGTACAGATATTACTTTTTCATGACTTTCAATTTTCATATAAACTTGTTGCTCTGTTTTGAAACTACGTACGTGTATAATTTTGAACTTGTAATAATAGTAGTATACAATTCAGGGGCTAAGATATAAAAATGAAAACAAAGGAAACTCCTACGCAAAAACGTGTACTTATGTGTACGCACATTCACTGGAATTCATTATGACTCACGTAAAAGGGATGCAAAAAAAAAAATCGATAGCTTAAAACCATCGATAGCTTAAATACATACAGTAAGTAGTACAGTACAGTAAGTAAAACTGTATTAGGATATTTGATAACAATAGATTATGACATAATGGAGAACGTATACTGGCACAATATTTCTTAATATAATATACATATATATATAAATTTAACATATAACCAACGTAGCATTTAATAAACGTAGCTCAAACCTTTATACAACTAAGCTACCATAAGTTTTTCAAAATAAAAAAATTTAAATATTCAATTAACTTGCTTTTTATACCAATTAAAACTCCTATCAACGTAATATCTCCGAGAGATTTATACATAATTACAACAACATGCATATCGTGCCAAAGTTGTTGTCACTAGAAAATTATTAGCTGCTAAACTGCACGAAATGTTATTACCATCCTAATTGTACCACTTAAATAAAAATTCCGGTGTATTTACACCACTAGTTTAAAAAAAAACCTAGATGAAATATAAAACTATTAAAACTTTATCTATGCCAGAACAAAATGCAGAAAATGATGGTTCAGTAACAGAAATAACAATTGCAACCTACTAGTAAAAATTATGCAGTTATACAACAATGGAAAATGTAAAGGCAACTTTAGTTTCATTGCCAACAGAATTCTATATCCTATTGTTATTCTAAAGTAAAAAATTCAGATCAAAGTTTATCTGTTATCATGATTTTGTAAACGCGAACAAAGTTAACGGTAAAAAATGCAATACGCCGGGTACAAATATCACTTGAGGTGGACTGGAGTGAACTGCTGACTAATATACACGTTGCATACAAGCGATATACAAAAGGAAGTGTGCGCCGATAATGTTTTCTAAATCATTTAAATGAATAATATATTTTGATTTAAGAGATTTTAAAAATGTATACTCTAAATAAGATATAATCCAGTCTATTTGAAGTTGGAATAAAATGAATTGACATTTAGTTATCTGAATTAAATTTAAAAAAAATAATCTATAGTCCAAATCACGATAGTTCGGCGGTGACTTATACTTCAGAGTCAATGCTTTTTAGTTATATCGGCAGTTTACACCCCACAACTTGTTTTAAGTATAAGTCGCCGCCGCAATCTCGTAATTTGAACTATATTTACAAATACTTGCAAAGCTCTTTCTTAAAATAAGGAACCAAAAGAAATTAATCTACATTCTATGCATATGGAGCGTTTTAAAATTTGTACAAAAAAGTCCACAATTTGATACAAATCTTCGTACACATTTTTCGTCACACTGCTGTTCTAGTTTAAGGCATCTGAAGTTTTTTAAACCCTTTCTTCACCGTATTTCCGATACTGCATTCTAACTGCGATGGTCTGCTACAATATTATCAAATTATATCCATCGTCCAGTGGAAGAGTACAGCATCTGCGAATACTATTACTACCCAATATTCCGTTTTGGGATAACGACAAAAATATTAAGCTGCAATTTTAATTAACTTTATTTTGATGCACTTGTGAGTTATCAGAGTATTGAATCAGGTATTTAAATGCATATTCAATTAAAATTTCAATATTTCGGTAGTGTCAAGGCTTCATATAGGACAATATCATTGCCTAATACATTTTTAAATACTTTAATACCATAAACTAATGAAAATCTTTCCCAGCTTCTGTTTTACATTGGCGCAGAACTCTCGGAGTCTATTTTAAGCTGAGTGAAACAATAGATCGATAGCCAGTGATACAACACACAAAAATTGAGATAAAAATCGTTATGCAAAGGTTAAGCTCTATTGAATAAAATTAAAATGAAATATATAAATAAGGACAGCAGAAATTATCAACGTTTAATCAAACTGCCTGATTGAAAATACCGACAAGTCTTAAATAGAATACAATTGTAATTAATGCAAGAAATTAATATACTCGTATATATACCTGTTACACACGTCTGCAATATGACAACGAACCTACTTGCAGCGAAAGTTTCTGCTCAGATAGTGGGTACTCACCTGTAACAAAAAAATTTGAATAACAAAACACTCAAATGCAAAAAAGAAATACTTGTAAAAAAAACTACATATATTATTTACACAGTTAACCTTCTAGCGAACATAATCATTTGTGAGTAATATGTAAAAAGAAATGTAATGTGTAAATGTATTAAGAAAGACAATACATGTTGAGTAAAACATAAAAAACTAAAGATAAAAATATTTGTATTAACACTAATTAATAATTATAAACAATGTTACATTGTGGCATAAAATCACACTGTTCAGATTTATCTAAAACATTATTTAGACGCCTCTTTCTTAGGTTAAGACTGCACTGCGAAAAAGGATCCCGCGTAATGACAGACTAAAAGCATGCTAAGGGCATGCTAATATCGAATGTTAAGTCGGTTAGGAGTTGGGGTACAATGCCCTAAATAAACCTAATTTTCATCACTCACAATTTTTTTTTCAAAATATGAAATATCAGTAAAAGATAAGCAAAATATATGAAATATTACAGGTTTATTATTCGTATTATGTTGTAGTTTAAATATGGGACATAAATTGTCAACAATAACCTACAACACGGTTGTTGTTATATGCATTTATGCTAACTTTGTTTGACGTAAGTACCGCTATTAGTAGACGTTATTATAATACTTGTATATTATAAACTTTACTTTGAATTACTCAATGCCGACAAACACTGATTCAAATGAAAAAATAACAAATACAACATACCCGTGAACATGAAATAACCATTATAATTATATACAGTAACGATTTGCTGTGTTGTGTGCAGTGACGGACTAGAGCGGGTGACAGATAGCCCGGATAAATGTGCAGCAGGTAGCCAGTAGTTGAAATAAGCCTGTATCTAACCTTTGTTTACAAGCAACCAGTAATTTAAATCCCAGTTCGCCACTGCTTATGTGTGATGTGTCTGCTAAGGCAATTGGCAGGCAAAGCAGCATGCTTACAGTTGAATGCAGTACTACCAATGAATTACCAACCATATACTTATATTATGACTATTGCAAATGCCTAATGACACTAAATGAGTTTTATTGTTTGCAGTAATCAACAATTATAGTTGTTAAAGATTATTTTGTTGAATTTATAAAATATGTAATTATGTGAATTTTAATTACGTTTAAAGTTTAATTAACAATAACTTGACGGTTACTTATAACGTCTTTAAATGAGTTCTTATACTTGTACTACGAAAACCATAAGGATCTCAAAATGACAAGATTTTTCAGGTTGTATCTCGTATCGAAACCTAAAAATAAAAAGAGTAATTTTGAGTAAGTTTAAAAGAGTGTTTAGAAAATACTACGGCATGGTACGTCTCGTCCGCTGATTTTCCATCTCTTTTATACAACAGAGCAGCATACAAGTGTATGTGTGATACGTCATTTACTACTAACAGGTTGTGTATCCCATCAAGTATATTACGGTGTCAAAAACTTATTTCTTCTATGACATCGTATGCAAAGCAAAAGCATGCGGCATACTGAAATTTAAAATTTGATATAGGTATGCCACTGTTAAATTTTGAATATTTAAAAAAAATCAATATACATATATTAACCTTTATTTAAATCAATTACCAGCCCATTTTATCAGTGACCAACTTCAGTAAGTGAGGCAAAGAGAATCATTATATTTTCAATTATTAGTGATAAACAATATTGGATAATCAACTTACATTATCAAACACACCACCACATCCACAAATGATGTTGATTGAATGATTATAATACCTATTTCATTTGCATTTTCGTTTATATAGATATTTTTTTTTATTTTACCATATAATTAGATAAGTTAAAGAGGTCAATAGATGACCTAAATTTGTTATCATTTTTTAACTAAGATACTCCGTTAATTATATGCATTTATGTCAAAATAAATTGTAGGATAATTATATATAAAATTTATTACAGTAAAAAATTAAACTAGTTTGAAATTATTAAGTATTTTTATCAAACTTAGATATATAAAATTTATTTATTATGTATAATAATAATAATACAATTGCTGGTCAAAATGATGCACAGTTTTTAAACATTTTTAATTTGACTCAGGTTATGAATTCATATTCAGTATAGAATCGTTTTATATCTTTTGACACCTAATTAGAAAAATAATCATTAATTTGTTAGACGAATTAATTACCTGGACGTAGCCGTAAACATGGGTGTCCGCAGAAAGTTTTTAATCTTAAATGTACTTTCAATATAAAAACTAAAACAATAGGTGGGTTGAATTTATATAATTTTTGAAGTCAATTTATTTAACATTGCCAAAAATATTTGTCAAGTTATTAACAAAAAAAAATGCATTGTGGAATAATTACAGGCAGCTTCTTTGCTCCTTCGATGCAGTGCAAGTGCAGCAGCAAGTGCAAGTTCAGTTTAGGCCAGTGACCCATGAGGCTTTGATGACTACGTCCACGAGGCCAGTACTAAGAGTTGGCAGAGAGTAGCTCGACATAACATTAAACTTTACAATGTACACAGTCAATCAATTAATTCAATTAATCAAATACACACAAACAAACGACGCTGATATAAATAAATTGATGAGAGAATGGCTGCAAAATGGGAGAATGCAAATATAAAAATTAGTTTATTTCTGCACAAGTCAGAGCCGTACTAGTACTAGTAAAAGTTATTTTTACTTTTACATATTTCTTGAAAGTGTATTAATTATTTTATTAATTGAGAAAGTACGTCATGCTATTAATTAACTTGTAAATATTAATGGGGTAAAGAGAAGTGTATCCTTTGAGGTGTAACAATATTCAAATTAATTGCTTGCTTTATCAGACTGATTAAAATTAATTATTAAATGTGTTTAAACCGATATATGCATGTTCTCCTTTGGTTGCATAGTCTAGTTAGATTTTCTGGCCCGAAGCAATCGCTTATGTAGAATTCTAAAGGTACACACACTTGAAAGAACCCGCTGCTATTTAGTATATTATATACTGATCTAAAAGTGTGACGTCACATCTATCTAAAATTGAAAAGCCTTGAAAAATAATGAAATAATCAAACAGTGACAAATGTTGACGTTACAAGGAAGGGGCAGAGGGACCCCATAATAGCGAAATTCAAGATTGAAGTATTATTTACATACAATTAAATTTCTGTATCTTTTCTAATTCTAAAAAAACAAAGCTCAAATTTCTATAGCTATTAGGCTCACACAATATAGCAGACATTTATGCAGATGGTTTAATGATAACAGTAACCTTTTCGAATAAACAAATACGAGTATAATTATACGCGGGCAACTTTTTTATACGAAGTTCTTATTACTTCATTTAAAACAATTTCAAGATTCTAAGGTCTTCTAATGTAATAAAAAACATGTTTTGTTTATTGTATTATGGTCGCAAAGTGTAAAATATGAATACAAGGTACAGTCGTGTCATTAGACGGGAAATGTATATTAAAAACTCACGCACACGTCGTGCCGTAACACCCTCATAGATCCATATACTAGTGATGTGAATATCAACAATATTATCGGTTCAAAATCGAAACGAAAATCTATGATAAAAATTCCGATTTTTGTAACTAGCCTTCGACGACATTTATCAGGCGCTAGGTTTTCAAATGTTAGGGTTGAAGATATTTACATATTTCATGTAACTAACTTCAAAACAAAACATGTCTGTAGATGATATTCTAATTGATTATTAACTTAACAGGGTTACAAAAAACTTGTCGATGAAAAAAAGGTTTTGTCATAACTGTGTTTTGCATGCAGTTTGATTGATTGTAATGTTATTAATGTTTGATGAAAAAACGGAACATGAAAGTGTCTGACTTATTAAGTTTGTTTCTCGAACAATCTGAAATAATCGATTCCTCTATGGTCTGTAGTTTTATGGAGTAATCAATACAATTTGAGAAAATTACATGCTCGTTTAGGCTGGATTAAGAGAAGAAATATACAGGCTGAAAACGTGTTCGATGAAACCTAATTATGTGAAAGATTGAAAGTCGTGTGGTCATATATTTGACAGCTATGGTAAATTTTTTCATCATAACGAAAATATCAATATTATTTATTACAAAATATCGATGTTTGTATTGTCGATGTACACCACAAAAATAGACTCATTATATTGTCACGACTCGTCTACAATATGGTTACAGAAAATGATACGTATGGTTAAGTACTCATGAGAAGGCTTCTTTCCGTCCGCTGCAATGTATAAAAACAAGGTAATTGGTTATATTGTATCGACATGCTATTCTTGTTAAGAAATCTATTGTTAATAATTTTATCGATTTTTAACGAGATACTTTTAAGATATTGTTATAATAAGATATACAAATTTAAATTTTAGTTAGAAAAATAATACATAAATATCAATTGCTCATCATGATAATCCACTAAATACAATTATGCGTATTTAAGGTTTATCAAACGTAAATTTCAACTAATGTATAACGCTTTATGACCTATTTTAAAGCTTTTTGAAAAATAATTCTAACCTTTTGCGCACATACATAATCATAAAACTTTTTAAGAACATTGTTTAAATATTGTAATATCTTAAGAAGTAAGTGCTTCTATTATAGCTATTACTAGGTTAAGTTTAAGTAAAATATTACATGAATGTCTAACATCTATGTTTACAAAAAATTACAAAGTTTCGTTGCTCTTAATTGCATTTTTCAGTATAGAAGACTTTCTTAAGACACTAACTACTACGCCACCCAAGACACTATTATCATTTAATTTTTACAAATGCATTCTAAAGTTATTAGTATTTAGTATCTATTCTTTCAAAGACACCCCAAATATTTACTCCATGTTTTATCTTTCGCTTATCATTCTTTAAACTCAAGGGTGCAGAAAGGAGCACGTGTGCATATCATTAATTTTAGAATAAACACCCATCTGTCATGGCCACATACATTAGTGTGCCAGGCCACATTATACATACTCATCCTTTGCATGTATAGAGCAAGGTTATTGATTTCGTTGGGGTAGGGTAGGACAGAACTACAGAACTAGAAATAGACCAAAGAGGCAGGGGTTGTTGGCTACCCAACCAGGCTGAAAAATGAAACTGCTCGTAGTTCTACAATTACTGAACTTTAATGATATAAGGCATTGCGGGAAATTTGAGTTATTTGGTTGTTAAGCTTAATGGTGTATTTACATACAATGCTATTTTTATAAATAAGTAAATTTAAGTTCTTTTTAATATACTTTCGTTAGGGTTCTTTGTTTAACAAATATAATATTAATACGCTAAACTTTAAAGTCATTTATTTAAAAAAAAACTCGTTATGAATATATTAAGAAGTAATTTGCTTTGTAACAGAACTTTACCTTTACCATATGACCAAATGACTCTGTACAAACTTTTAAAAATAGAGAAATAAAGAAAAATACATGGTATTATTTCTCGTGGGACAAGTACGGGACCTACACAATGGCTCGTAATTTAAGTACCTTTATCATTTATCTACAAAGACCTCTTTCACACAATTCCAGCTTGCGTCTGTATTGAATCTGATTAAACAAAATAAAAATGTTTATTTAAGTTATATTAATACCTAGAGGCATTCCAATAAAAAAACACTGTTTATTTACCCAAGTGTTGCCCGAAGCCATAAATGTTTCACTATCTGGTAATCAATATATGAATATTCAAATTCTACTCTATATAAATAGTACAGTATAAATTCGTTTCTTTCTTGTGGTTAACACTTTATGTGTTAAAATAATCAATTTAATAATATGTCAACATTTCTGTATCAGCTGTCTCACTGTGATGAATACAATACGACTACCGTTACAGGAAATTGTAACTAGATACAATTGATTTTGTATGGGAACTAAAAAAATTATGAAATTTTCTGTGACGTAATCTATTTAGATTATTTTTGCGGTAATAAATCCGGTTTGAAAAACATTTTTTCAAAGTTTTTGATAATTCAATTTACTCTTATTTCTAAAACTCAATAGTAACAATCACACGCAATTTTTATTGTGTTGTAGGTTTTTTTTAATTTGGTGATGTTCTTCACGTATTAATATTTCCTCAACACGATACGCCATAATTATACTAACATGATGTTATCCATTATAATCGTATTTTTGATGTGCCTGCTTTGACAATTAGCGGTTTAATTTATTACTTAACTTTGCTGCTATTGTACAGTGAAAGTTAACAGACTCTATGTTATGCCATATATTGTGCTTCAACTGGTTCAAATGATAATACTCGTACTAATTGAGCCGTTCATACTATCTTTGAATACTAAACAGTATATACGAGTAAGTATACTACATCATTATTGTATTTAAAAAATTATCTATTTGCACGTGATGTCATGCATTAGAACTAGTACTAGTGCTTCAATTTATTTTTGAACTGGAGTAGACTTGTATTTCTACACCAACGTAACGTATGGCTTAAATATATAACATGTCATAGCATTTCCGTTTCTATGATTTTTTTAGTTTATTTTTATAATATTTTATTCATTTTTTAAAAGATCTTCACGTTTAGATAATGCTTAAAAGTTGTCTTTTAAAAAATTTCATTTATTTTATTCACAATCTTATAATTAATTTATATTTTGTTTGAAGTAATTATTTTCTTTTAGGTGTGGTGCGGGCCCTTAAATACGTGCCTATGCTTAAAAGCGGTTCTAGCCTGCATTTGTCAAGGTGACATATATAATACCAGGTCGGTATCCTTTGCTTTGAGCCCCAAACTCAGTTGCCTTCGCCACGTCTCTTCATATATTATGAAGTGATTTCAAATAAGAGCGATCGCTGTATGTCGTCAGCAGAGGCGGCTTAAGGGGGTGGCAAGCAGGAGCCTCGCACCCTCGCGGAGCAAGTAGAAAAATTCATAACTATATATGAATTTGAATCTCGCACTTGAATCGCTGGGTATATCTTTTAAGGCATTGACATTTGAGTACTTGTTAACTTTTATAAAACTTCCAATATCAAATTTAAGACTCTACATTTATTTATTTAAAACTTTAGCATTTCTCTTCAATCATCATCAAAAATACTTAAGTTTCAATTTATATAAATTACACAAAGAACAAAGCCTCGCAAAGATCTGCTGCCCGAGGCCGCCTCTGATCGTCAGACAGACTCATATGCTCTCATGTCTCACATGGAGCTGTGATATTTTCTGTACTAGTCGTCTATGTAGGCACCTATAATTCGTCCCTGATCGTAACCATATTTACAATAATCTACATTTCCTAGAAAGACAAAGACCGACAATGCAAATAAACCTTATCAAAGACGGCTTATGTAAAAACGGAATAGAACAAAAAGAGATTAATCCCCTAAGGTTCTGGGTGTGACTTTATTTAAAGAAATGAGAAAAACGCATATTAACAAATATGGAAACGGCTTTGAAAGCAACGGAGCGTGATGATGAGTCTTTGTATATTTCTACGAAATCGTTTTTATTGTATTGTAGGAGAAATTAATTTTACACCTTTTAATACCATTACTCATAAAATTTCATAATAAAATTTAAAGATTAAAAATGATTAACCCAGTGAACACTGATTCTGATTCATTTGATAATTGTTTTACGACTACATGAACTAATGCAACAGTGGATATTTTTAATTGATTATAATCACAAACCTGAATCTATATACGAAACAAGTAAGATTATAAAGTGAATAATGATTCAAAGGTTAAAAGGAGCGATATGAGTTTACTGTTTTCTTATTTTTTATTTAATTTATTTCTTTTCTTGTCATTATATAGTTCAAATTATGCGAAATCAAATATTACGTTGTAAATTTATTAATGTAAATATGCAGAACGCTATTGGGTAAACATAAAAACACTTTTAAAAACCGAAAGTTTTATTACGATGCGCTTATGATCTTATCATAAAGTTTCAATGTATGCATTTGATTTAAATTTTATAATGAAAATGCATTATTTATAACTTTCTATATTTTTATTTAAGAGTATATTTATTTTAATGTTTGTAATACAATCGCACATACTTTCCCGTGGAAGCATGACATGCCGGTAGTCGAAGCTGTCATTCAAGGTATAAAATCAGTCATCGTAACATTCTTGTGGTTTAATATGTCGACAAGTAGTTGTAAATACTCGTAACAAAATAATATTTCATTATTTCAGATTCTAATATTGAATAAAAACAATTCATTCAAAAAACTTATGATTTTGTTATCGACTCCCAACTTTTTGAGTTAACCAGACAGAAACGAACATCCTCACGTTTCCAAATACACGAATAAACCCGAACATGACGTCCGTTCTCTGCGAAACCTTTCGGGAGATGTGAAAAACGCACGTTATGTATCAAATCCGAAGAACCTCAAATCTTGCATGCTCTAAGTGGGTGGTTACACTAGTAAGTCGATAGTTTTAAAGCATGTTGGCCGAGCCAGTTGCCAACCTAACATATTCGAGTGTATATTGGGCCCTTAACCCTACTTATTTTAATAATAGTTTCACTGGTTAATTTTAAACGGACCACACAATGGTTATTTCCTGGAGGAGACATAAATAACACATAATCGATTGTTTCCTGTTATGTTCTTTTTTTAAATGTTAATATTTAATGACACCTTATGATAATTACCTACAAGTACGTCCAAAAATTAATATCCTAATTTGCATTTTAGGGCCTTATTCTGTTCAATATTCATTTTGAAGCGATCTTCAAATTGCATCGCTGTATATATATTAGAAAGTGAGGTTATGTTTTCTGTCTATAGTGACTAGCTGTACCAGCAGAATTAAGATAAGATACGTTTCATCAAATGACGATTGATTACCTTTTCAATTAAAGATCGCTACAATTTTATAAGAGCGATCGTTAAGTTTTAAACCAGAACACCACGCGCAACATCGGCGAATAAATTCGAGACTCGTATTGTTCTTAAGTTTCCAGAAAAAAGCACTTAATTTAAAAAAATGTTATAATGTTAGCTAGAACTTGTTTTAGTTTTTATAAGTATTATTTTAATAAATTGAAACTCTTATCGATAATAAAAGAAAATATCGTTTCCCTGTAATTTGATATAAGATATTAGGTACAATAAAAAAATATACATAACAAAAATGCTGATATAAACTAAACTACAACCAGTAGGTATATGAATGTTTTAAGAATTCGATTAATTGATAACGTAATCAAAACAAAATAATTGTGTTATCAGAAGTGGGTAATGGACATATTGATAACCACCGTGACCAGAAGAATCAACATTATTTTATTCTTTACATAAAAATCACAAAGAAAGTTATGAATATTATTATTCGTGAAAGTAAAAGTAAGGAATTTTAAAAATTACATTTTTACACTCTAGGTGTTGTATTAATTGCAATTAAAATAAATTAAAAAGTAATTAACATTTGTTGATATCAAAAATGTACATTAAGAAAATTATGTTCTTGTAATGGTTTGACGCACACGAAGTTCTTAACGTTGTATTTGTATTTGTAACTCAATCAAATCGAAATTTTCTCTTGCGGCGCTCTGTATTTAATTTATCTAAATTAGTGGAAACCTCCTCGAGAGAATTATGACGGAATATATTATTGATTAAACATTAAATAAGATTATAAAAGTCGCGAATTATTTATGATCTTCAAATATTTTATAGTATTTTCGTTCTAATCACTTATATTTTTTTTTTTTATTTATTTAGGCTTTGGCTTATTCAGCCTTCTTGCCATTGCTTTTATTTGTAAAATTATATAAAAATTTACATATAAATTATAATTGTTCTAATAAATACAAAACAAATTGATTCTTTTTAAAAAATTAAACTTAAAATTAAATACATACTAAATAAAATATTTTAACTTAAATTACACTTCTATATTATTTTCTATCACAAAGTTTGTTAATATTTCCGCCGTTGCTTCACTTGTCATTAAACAGGACATATTGACTGGGAACTGTGTTACATTACATAAATCATTTAAAAGTCTATCAATTTTTGATGTTAAAAGATGACACCCTAGAATTATATGGTCCAAAGACCCTTCTTCTCCACATCTACAATTTGGTGTGTCTTTTATATTTATTTTGTATAGATGAGCTGGACATCTAGAATGCCCAGATTTCATTCGACAATTTGTTGAAATATATCTCCGTGAATGATTTTTATTAAACCATGTGGTTGTTGGAATTTTTTGATTCGCTGCAAAAAAATTTTTTCCAGTACTTTGACTTTTCTCATTATATATATTCTGCCATTCTGCCATACAATTTTCTTTAATTATTTTTTTGGAATCATTTATTGACCAATTTATTTCAATTATTTCCCCATCTACACAAGCTTCTTTGGCCAGTTTGTCAGCCATTTCGTTTCCTTTTATGCCTACATGTCCAGGAATCCAAATAAGTTTAACATTGATATAATTTTTTTCCATTTTTAAAAGATATTCTTTAATTGAACATATTTTGTTATTATTATTGTTTTTGAATTTATTGTTATTTAAAGATACACAAACACTACGAGAATCTGTGAAGATTAATATATTTTTATTGTCAGTTTTTTGTATTATTTCTAGTAATTTCATAATTGCTGTTATTTCTGTATTATAAGAATTTGTGATGTTGTTAAGTTTGTATTTGTACTGCTGATCTGTATTATAATTGAAAATGCCAATTCCTCCAGTTTTAGAGTTTTTTTCGAATGAACCATCGGTAAACCATATACTCCAGTTTATATCATCTTTTGTTATATATTCCATATATTTTTGATAAGTTATTTCCTTACTGTCATTCTTCTTGAACAAATTTATTTCTGTATGTATTGTTGTCATGCTTATTTCTAATGGAAATTTGAAAAAAGGTATAATGTTGTGTACCTCTAAGTTCAAGTTATTATATCTATCAAAAATAGTTAAAAGTGCCGGTTTTTTATGAGTTGTCCAATATGGTTTATTATAAAGAACATATAGTTTAGATAATCTTGTATTTAAGGGGCCACATGAGTTATGTCTGTTTTTACAAAAGAAACTGTCTGATATTTGTTGTATTCTGATATTTACCGGAGGAATATTAGTTTGATAGTTGAGGATTTGGATTGGTGTTGAAACCATTGCACCTAATATTATTCTTAAACATTTGTTTTGTATAATTTCAATTTTTTTTAATCTTGAGTTATTTGCGGTGCAGATCATAGTACTAGAATAGTCAATATGCGGTCTAACAATAGCTTTATATATTTTTATTAAGGTTGTTGGGTGTGCGCCCCATTTGTATCCTGCTATACATCGCATCAAATTTAAGCCTTTTTGACATTTGTTAATAATATGTGCAATTTCTTTCGCCCAAGTGCTTTTCGTATCAAAGAATATACCCAGAAATTTGGTATTTGAACTAACAGTTATATTTTTATTTCTGATGGTTATTTTTGGACTGCAGTTTATTCTATGCCTTGTAAATATAACTATTTTACTTTTTTCTGACGATATATTTAATTTGATTTCCTTTAGTAAAATATCTAGTTTTCTTAATTTCGATTGTAATCTGTTTTGAGCTATATCTTGTGTATGGCCCATACTATAAATAACCATGTCATCTGCATACATCAGTACTGTTGTGTTGTTATCTGATAATGTTGTTAACTTTTCTGTGTATATGTTGAATAATAAGGGAGATAATATTGAGCCTTGTGGAATTCCGTGATTACATAGTATAGGACCAGTTAACTTATTATTGTATCTAACTGTTATTTCTCTATTTTGGAAGTAGTTTATAATCCAGTTGGATATTTTGGAAGATATACCTATGTTTTCTACTTTTTCTTTTAATATTTTTAGATTAACATTGTCATAAGCAGCTTCAATGTCAATGAAAGCAGCTATCATATAATGATTTTTACTGTATGTTCTTTGTATATCTATATTCAATATGTTTAAGTTATGCTGTGTACTTCTTGTTTTTCTAAACGCAAATTGTAACTCAGGTAATCTTTTATGATGTTCGAGGTACCACTCCAGTCTGTTTTTGATGATGGATTCCATAGTTTTGCCCATACATGATAGTAAAGTAATTGGTCTGAATGATTCTTCTTTGTTTGGATCTTTTCCTGTTTTTAATATAGGAACAACGATATGTTTTTTCCAGTCTAATGGTATATCAGCAGTGTTTAATGACAGATTATATATTTGTGTAAGATGATTTATTGCATTGTCAGGTAAGTTTTGTATCATTTTGTAATTTATTCTATCAAATCCTGTGCTACTGTTTTTATTATGATTTAACGCGAAATTTACTTCATTTTTATTTATGTTATTATCTAGAAAATTATCTTTTACGATGGTGGTGGTAGTAATATTTAAATTGTTGTTCTGTGGAAATTTTTTTTTAATGAATTCTTCTATTAAATTTTCATTATCACTTATCCTTTTAGTACTATAGCTTTTATTGTTAATTTTTCTTATATTATTCCAGACAATGTTGGTTGTTGTGTTTGGGTTTAAATTCTCGCAGAAATTTTGCCATTCTATTTTTTTTCTGGCTCTAAAATATCGTCTGGTTTTAGCTTGATGTTTTTTATAATTTAAATAATTCGCCATTGTCATGTTTTTATTAAAAATAGTTAGTGCTAATTTTCTTTGAGCTATCATTTTATTGCACTCAGTGTCCCACCAAGACGGTTTTATTTTATTAGGAGTTATATTATACAATCTGGTAGATGGGATATGTATGTCTGCCGAAATATTAATAACATCTCTAAATTGGTTGTATTTGTTTTCAACATCTTGGGGATTACTTGTGATTCCATTTGTGCTAAGGTTTGAAATTCTGCTTTCTATTTCAAGGCTATATTTCTCCCAATCTGCTTTTCGGAAATTTCTCCTCGTTAAATATTCAGATGTACGGTAACGGTCTTTATTATAGTCATTCAAACAGAAAAAAATTGGGTAGTGATCACTACCTAAGCTATCTGCAAGAACTTGCCACGAAGTAATTTGTTGTGTTAACGTCATTGATACCAATGTGAGATCCAATATACTGTCCCTTGTACTGAGATTGCTTACTCTAGTTGGTTTATCATCGTTAATAATATTTAGATTTTCGTTTTCTATGAAATCTAACAATTCGTTACCTTCATACTGACTACCTGGACAATTTATATCCCAAGCAAGATTAGTCGCGTTAAAATCTCCAGCAAGTATAACAGGAACATCTATTTGTTGTTTTATCTGTGACCAATTAGAATTAGATAGTTTATGATTCGGTTTAGCATAGATTGATAAAATACATATTACATCAGTTTCGTTATGTGTTAAAATTATTCCAACTATTTCGACCGAATTAAATGGGTTATTTAGCATTAATCGTTTATATTTTATAGCTTTATGAATCAAGATAGCAACACCCCCGTGGGGATTATAGTTTGTATTCTGTATCCTATCTTCTCTTTCAATAAAATAACCTTTGATGTTGAAATTGATATTTTTTGTTAAAAACGTTTCTGATAGTATGCATATATGTATGTTATGCTTCTGTAACATATGTTGTAGTTCCTCTTTAATATATCTGACTCCTCTGCAATTCCATTGAATAAAATTTATCATTTTAACTGTTTTAATTAATTATTGATTTTTATATCTGTCCTTGGTCTTGTTGTTAGATTTATTTATATATTTTATTTTATTTTTTTTTTCTCTCCGTTTATATAATTATTGTTGGTTTAATATTTTAGTAAATTTATTAAACGATTAGGTTTAGTGATGTGAATAGATTTTTAAAAAATAAACTTAATTTATATATCGATGTTTTCTTACGAGTTTGGCCATTGTACACTAGATATTTGTTTCTTGTAGCTTCTAAGGGATTGGGATGTAATATTTGGGTCTTTGTTTGTATTTTTAATTTTGTCATCATTATTTTTATTATATATTGATGTATAGCAAGTATCATTATCATTGTTTTCCATTGTAATATCAGGTGTCTCTTGGTTGATTTGCTTTCTGTTTTTTCCTTGATTAGTTATCTTAAGGTATGTGTCGCTTTCTTCATTGTTAGGTTTCTTTTCTTCTCTTCTTCTTTTTGGAATTGGTTCTTTAGTGGATGTCGTAGGTTGTGGTTGACTGTAAGATCTTTGTAACGAGTTACCTGTATTTGATTTATTCACTCTGGTATTAGTTCTTCTGGTTAAAGGGTTTGGTTTGTATGTTGGAATTATGTTGATACTATTGTATTTATTAGTGATATTGGGAAAAGTCTCATTGTAGTTTAGAGCTTCAAAAGAGTTTTGAGTTCTTACTGAGTATAAATAGTCTGTATTTTTTTCTGTTAATTCTAATTTTGCTTCATAAAAACTGAGATTGTGTTGGGCCATGAGATCTTTTATCTTGATTTGTCTTTTTTTTTCAGGACATTCATTGTCTGTAGCCTCGTGGTTAAGTTTACAATTTATGCATGTCGGATTAGGAGATGTGCATGCAGTACGTAAATGATCTTCACTTCCGCAGAATTTACATTTTGCTACTTTTGCTCTACATTTTGTGGCTGCATGTCCAAATTTAAAACAATTATAACATTGTATCGTCTGTTGTACAAATGGTTCACATGCTCGTCTCACTCTCCACATGTAAACATAAGCAGGAATAGCAAGTCCTTCAAAGAATAATTTCACTGTTGTACTGGGTTCATATTTAATAGCTCCGTCAACTCTTAGTTTTCGATTTAACCTTTGCACTCTCGTTACTTTAAAAGGTGGACACTCTATATTATTTAAAATTGTATCTTCCGAATATTCAATATCAACACCTTTTATAATAGCAACTTTTGTGCACCAGTAAAATGGTATAAACGCTTCATACCCATTGTTTTTCAGCAATGTTGATTTGGTAATTTCGTTAGCTAGTACTGCATTAGCACATTGAACGATTACTCTATTTCTTCCCACTTTTTTAATTTCTATTATATTAGATTTATTGCTAATTTTACATATTATTTCTGCTAATTTAAGAGAACTAAAAAATGTATTTCCATCACTATTATTTTTAACTATCATTACTTTATACGAGTCATATTTTGTTTCTGTGTTGTATAAATTATTAAATATTTTTTTAACATTGTCACTATTGTTATTTAAGTTTTCTGTTATATCACTGGATGTTTTATCTGTAGGAATTGATTTGTTAGTCACAGAGTTGTTTTTATTGATCGGATTTTTATCGGGAGGTTCAACCTCCATATCCATATTGTTAATTAACCAGTGATAATTAAATAGAAGTTACTTCACTTCTTATTAATAACACTTAATAATAATATAAATTATAATTTAAAAAAAAAATAAATCACGAAAAAAAAAAAAAAATATTCTAATTTGCAAAAAAAAAAGATCACTATTTATTTTATTGTTTTGTTTATTGTAAATACGTGCGCTCACCAAGAAGACTCGATGTAAACTCTCACTTATATTTCTTATCACAAATTTATATATAAACAGAATTAGATAACAACATTTAAAGAAAAATTGTATAATACTTTGTTTAATAACAAACAACACTAAAATTTTGGGAAATTTATATAATGGGTTATTCAGATATTGCATATTTCTTAATCATAAAGAATAAAAATAGAATATTTATAAATATACGATAAAGAATGAATAAAACTGAGTAGTTTTTGTAATATCCATTCAATTTAATCTGTAAAACAGCATTAGGGTAAAAAATAATCTAGGCCATTATCCGCATCATTACTTATTCAATATTGATGGCTTTCAACAAGAAAGAATCTGATTGTATTATCTCGCTGAAACATCACCCCAAACCATTTAGCTATGTAAGTATAATATGAGTATATATAAGCGAAATGGTAGTGTTCCAAATTCTCCAAGAAAATGTGATTTGTATTCCGGGTTGTCTCCAGTCTGGCTCCGATATCGAACGAGCGTTCGGCCCGAGTCTGCAAACATTTATCCACGAGAACGGAGCCAGTCTGACCCATATTCTCTCTACCAACTTTATTACATAAAACATTTTATATGTTCATAGGAATTTACAGGTCTGGGGATGGTGACAACTATGTACAATTGCCAGAGGCGGACTAGTTTACCACAGAAAAACTTTCCGGATTTTAGAAAAGTAGTACTACTATATTTAAAAAGCTTGGAAACAAATAAATAAGGAGTTAAGGATGATCGGAAGTTCTGATTGTGGAATGAGAAGAGAGGATGCAAGTATGCGAAAGAGGATAAGAAGTAATAAAAGGCAAGTGTGGAGGAACTGCTACTAGAAGAGAGTGACAGGAGAAGGTATATGGTGAAAATAAAGAGGAGGCGAAAAGACAGTAGGTTGAAAATTGATAGGATATTGGACGCAGACATTATAATTGAATATGGTGGTTTTGTTCAAATGGGAACTAAAACTTTCAACATGGTATCACCATTAGCATAATTCTTTTAATACAGATCTATTAAGTTATCAGACTCTATCATTTGGCACGAAAATATGTCAAGTGCTGACAACGGAAATGAAACAAGTGCATGTATATACACTCCTATATACTAGTACATTATACACAGCAGCAAGTAAGATCTACAATAGCTTGAATATCGCATTGTCATCTAAATATGATATTATATACGATGTATATGTAGATGTATGTTAAATTCACTGGAGCGATGAAAATTACAATGAGAATGCTGAGAAAGATACAATGATACATTTGAATTATATATATTTTAAGATTTAATTATTTAATTATATAAAAATCTGAGTTAAATGTCATGACATATCAAATTCCTGATGTAAAAAGATCCATGTTAATAATTTATTGACCTAATTTAAAAACAATTTAGAAATAATAACAATTAGTTGCTGATTTTAAATGCACGCTATGGCGCCTAATAATATTTTATACACGAATGTTTTTACTTTTATCAATTTGATTTGTAATAATTCATAGTAAAAGTATATGTATTTCATATATAGCTCAACTGAATTTTATCTTAAAAGATTTAAACTTAAGTACTTATAATTTGCATATAAACAATATAATAAAAACACCCAGAGGTAAGAAAGTTAAAGAATATAAACCGCTCTAGTGGTACGCAAGATATTAGCGTTTGTGTTTCCTTAATATTTGCATTTCTTTTAAAATAAAATAAGTTTGTATATTATTTCATTTTAATATTTGCAAGAACCTGCATCACAACATTTTGACAGGTCCCACAAGTGTCAAACGTAAACAACAATGCTACCAACCTACATACTAAACTTATTAAAAATATGACTTCGAATTTCGACGTCGAATGTCCAACATAAAACTCACCTAAGACAGCAGTAACATTTTTCTTAAGTTGGTGACAGTAGCACTGCATTAAAATGCTTCACTTTTAACCACACAATTTAAATGTAATTGTTATATTCAAATACTAATTAAATAGAGTTTATTACACATATATTCATATACCACTAAGTTTAAATACACTGTCTAATTAATTTAAAACATATCTTGGGTTTTACTTTGCACTTTTAATTATTTTTTTCATTTAAAAAAAAATTCAATGACAGCTCCCCGCGCGTGCACTGTTACTGAAGATGCTGGACTGGCGGAAGTGACTTAAAATCTAATATCGTAAATTTTATAATAATATAATAATAAGAAATTATGCGGAAGGTTATGTTTTCAGTTATTTCAGACGGCGGTAAACTCTAGTAACATTTATAACATCTTCTATTTTTACCTCAAAGAGGTAAAAAAAAGATTACTACGATATCTAGATATAAAGATATTTAAGCCAATGACAAAACGAACCAAGTCAATTAAATTAATGCTCAAAATATACAATCAGAATAGCTGCAATAAAATATTTGCTACAATCAAAATCCTGCTTGGATTCAATAATTCATTTACGTCTTCCAGTTCACATGTTCTAAATATAAAAGTGACATAAACCGAAGGATATGAATTAGGAAATGAACCTGATTGGCTAAACGGTTATTACGTAATAACTTGGAAGGGTAAGGCCGGGCCTATACATGATGATAACGTCATGCACATCATTTAAATAAAATCACATTAAAATGATCAATACGAGTATATATGACGTCACCACTTCTGCAGTAAACATATATCATATACGTTAAATTTTGTCATCTACATGATATTGAATTACTGAGTAATGGTGATTACAGAATCCAAGAATAGCTCTATACCATAAATTTTGAATATATAACCATATAAACTATTCGAGCGTTTTCTATTGTAATTTAAAATATTCGTGATAGCATCATGAAGTTTGTCTATTGAAAGAACAACAATGGCTGACAGGTGATCGATGTTAGAATAGTGTTCTCTTTATTGTTGATATGTATATCAACAAGTTAAGAACTTTTGAGTGTAAAGTATCATTCACAGCTACGTTTATTTAGGTTATATAACATAGATTTATAATCACTATTTGTCGATTAAGATAAAAATCCGTCACATTTATATAAGTCAAAATATTACTACTCTTACATATAAAAACCATAACAAAATTATTAATCAAATTAGTTCACCATTTGATTATAAGATAGCAGCACTAAAATGTTAGTAGTTTAAAAAAATCGTCAGTTGTGTTCAAGGTCAAATTAAGATAGGAGTGTCCAAAAGGTCAATCGCGACTGCATTTTGGAATTACCAAATACGAGTATGACCATAAGGAAATTGAATAGTGATTGGACACAAGTGAATTCGGCGTTGAATCGTCATTTACTTTCCAATGAAATTTTTTTTTTCTTTATTGATTTTGAGGTCTTCTCCCGAGTAGAAGTTTGGACAACCTCCAGTCAGGCTAATCGATTGGGAGCTTATGAGTAACTAACTGTGACCCTGTCAACTTAGCTGCAAAAAGAATGCCTTATATCGAACAAGTCCTAACAAAGTATGCCTTATGAGTGACCTGACTAAAACCATACCTCGCGTCAGTACCAGATAGGACCTCACAGATCTCGTGCTTAATTTCTAACCGGGTTTTAGTCATTTGGTTACCGTAAAAATCCGGTCAGTCCATGTATACTACCCCCCTTCACTACCTTTCATTTTCGATACACCCTCTATTCATCAAATTTAAGTTACAAATTCTATTAATTGTAATTTACAATTTAAATATTGAGAAGCTTTGAAATATAAAATAAAATCAATGTCTTTAGATCAATGTCCTATAAAAGTGACGTAATCAGACGACAGATTTGGCTCAGGCAACGATTTAGAGCCGATTAGAATAAATCCAATAAGCAAATAGCAAATAGTTCGTATAGTTTGATACATTTATACACTGTCTTTACTTGCTGTGTAACTGCTTGTTCTAAAACTATGTGAAATACATTTATACAATTTCTGTTCAAGAATATATTGACACGAAATTTTAAAAATTCGGAAAATTGTCAATGAAAATAGTTGCTTAAAAAATTGTTAGTAAAGTTACTGCTTTTTGCATAGAAGTGGTTCTTAGTCAACATAAACCATAGTAGCTGATTTCTTTAACTGGAAATACAATTTGATCTTCGAAAACAATCATTTGAGATGTTTATAATTCATTTACGAGTACATTATGATGAGTGAGTGTTTCTCCTTTTAAGATTATTTAATTATGCAGTATTTACTTGTAATATTAATAGACTCCATATAAAGTAACCTAAACCTTTGTTTGCATTGTAACATCTGCTCAGTCCGCTTCGTCACACATCTGTAAACTTCTCGTCAGTTAGTTTTAGTCGTCAGCGTCACACGGTTTCAAGTTTTGTTCGAATTTTTTTGTTATGAATCTTTCTTCTTGATGATGCTGTCTTTTCGTGTCATATTGACTACTCAGAATTTCATTAACATGGATGACACAACCTCTAAATAAAGACATTCTTGTATTCATTTTAAGAATAATGGATACGTTGTGTATTATAATTTTGTATATAGTTATTTTCATATTGCAACACGGAAAATAATTTCTCAAAAAAAAATTTGTAATAAGATTTTCTGGAGTAGAAACTTGATTTTATCACGCGACGAAACATAATATATAAATCTTTCCTTAACTATAGTGTTAAATATATATTACAAACAAATAATATTTTGATTTGTATTAATGATTTATAATGGCAACATTAAGTTGATTATATGTATTATAAATTTAATGATATAGTATATTTTATAGTATTGTATATTTGTAACGACCGTACGTAAATAATTAGTAGTAAATAAAGGCTGCAGCAATGTCAATAACCACACCGCAATGCAGTCAGTTCAACTGATTACCCACTTCACACTACTGTAGAAAATTTATTTCGGCTTGAACTACAGTGTTGCAGTTTCCCGTATAAACATTTTTTGGAATACAATAGTTCTTTTTTATATTTTTGATAAGTAACAGATACTAAAATGGGCTTGTGTCCTATGGCTTAATTTCTATGTTCCTCAAATGTTCAATTATTTTTTAATAACTCCTTATATGTTAAGAGATATTACCAATTAAAAAAGTCATTTTGTCTCTTTAATTATTAAAGGGATTCAACGTTGTAAACATTCCAAGTGCATGTGACATCACAATCCTTGTGTAAGGTTACAAACCTTACAGCTCATAAATCTCTGCTATATGTATTTATATATCAAAATATCAAATATTATTTACAGCTATTTCAAGGAACAATCAAATTTCAATATTATGTCTGCCTTAGCAGGGTTAAATAAAATAAAAACTTATTATTCTTAGATTTGACTTGATTATTTGACTACCAACAGCTACAAAGCTTTACCACAGCACTAACCTACTCAAGAAATAACTGAAGTTAAAATGCATTTCACGTTATACAAATATGGCCGACCATTTCTAGCGCTAAAACTACAATTCAAACTTTTAATTGCTATATCTCCGTCAATATTTAGATATTTCATAAAATAGACATGCCAATACACATTTATTAACTTCAATTTCAATCAACAATAGATCAACAATGAGGACACAAGCCCATTAGAATCAGAATCACAAAATACAGTTTGGCTCTAAAAATTTCAATTTTTATATTAGTTGTCCCACATTTCGTTTTGTTTTTAAAATAAAAGGGATCTAACAGGAATATTTCAAGTTTTTAAAAATTAAATGTGCAGCTAAAAGGTGGCAATTATTTATGGAATTCGAACCTCGATATTATCCTATTTCATGGAAAAAGTTCAACAGTTTAAAATCCCATATCTCAATGAAATGTTGGTATCGTAATATCGAAAATAACGAGATTCACTGTATAAATCGTATAGATTGTAATTTTCTTTTTTTATACGTATATTCTTCTATTCAGTATAGACCTATTATAGCACATCTTAATTCTTGGCAGCTAGAGCAGACAGAAGCCGTAAAGGTTTGAAATATTTAACAATTCTAGCCGATACGGTATCTATTTTAAAGACAGGTTTACACTAAGAAAAATCCATATAGGTTTTTAGATTATTGGTAAGCCCAAAGTGTCTCTACTCTAATCTGTACGGTGTGACACCCTATTATATTCCAGCAATGATATTAACGATATTAGAAACACCTTAGCCTTACTAGTAATCTATGCTAATTATTTAAAAACCTTTAGATTGCTTAACCTTAACCTTAAAGTCTCTATATAATTACTGACGTCCAAGCAAATTGAATTTCTAATTTATTTAAGTGTCTGCTAATAACATACTTCTTAGCAGTGATATATCAAACTTTAAATAGAAGCCATTCAAATGACATATTAGATAGCCAAGCCCCCGAGATCCACCCTTACGCTTTATAATTTGACACCGTAATAAGTAGTGCTGAGTTTTCTGTTATTTGATTAATGGAATTAATTAGACTAATTAAAAAAATAACGTGAACTTAACATGACATGTATGACCAGAACCTGTTGTCATCAAAATAACGTTATTTAACACTGGAGTATACCAACCATTTTTATAATCACCATAAAGGGTTTTCAATAAATATTTAAATTTTGCGAAAACATTATCAAAATAAATTCACACCGGATAAAAATGGAAAAGTTACAAAAGAATTTTTATTATGAAGTTAAAACCCTGTTGAGTTTAAGAGACCTGTTTGTCATAAAAATTCTTTCTGTATAAATTTTTAAAATAGATCTATTGTAAACATTTTTTCTTAAAGATTATCTATTGTGTAAACTAAGTTTGCTTATTAACTTTGGTATTTATAACAGGTAGAAGAAATCCTGAGAAGAACGCTAATCTTAAGAAGAATTAAAGTCAAATCAAGCTACTAATTCCTATATAGATTAAATTTAATTAAAATACTTCAGAAAAAACTTGTTTTTGTAATGACTGAAATTTTTAATTTAATAGTGAAACCTATTAATTACCTTAATAATACGATTAAAACAAGTTTAATATATTATTTTAAATATATATATAATGATTTATTATTTTATCCATTATGTATATTCAATTTACATATTGCTCTGTTCTGAATACTGGACGTGTACACTCGCTAGGCCAGTGGAACTACTCGTATTAAAACTATGATCGAACAGATACCTTGTGATTATTAATAAATACAGGTATTTTCGATCCCACCAAGGTAATTTGTACTACTGCGGTAGCTTTTAAAATTATAAATTAATTTCATATAAAAAATACATAAATATTCTTGTCATTTCTTTTACGAAGATACTGTTAGTTTTACACGGAAAAGCTAACACAGAATTTATGTATTCTTTAAATTTCAAAAGTCAATATGTATAATTTTGTATGCAAATGACATGACCTCGGATAGGAGCGCCACGCGAATGAGAATTATTTCATAACATTGGTGTATTGATAAACATTAAAGGCCGCTAACGCCGCGATAACTAACGTATGCCATTGTTTATTAAATTAGCGTAGCTCAGATAGTTTTGTTTATTGTTTTCTTATATGACAACATTTCGTCTCAATTCTGAAATACAGAATATTACACATTTTAGCGGATAATATTTTTGTTATTCAACAAAATCCTCTATAAATAAAATAAAATACAAAAATTTGCAATTCGTGCATGAATAATTGGACGCCAATGGATCGTGATTTGGCCTTGCCTATTTTGCATAAGTTCGAATATTGTACCAGTATATTATATTCACTTTTTATGAATGAGTTTTTTTAATTCATTTTTTTTTTTATAAACTTTTAATTAATTATAACTAACAAATTACGCAAAATGTTTTATGTGTTTAACATTTTTAATTGGATTTGTAGGATAACAGTTTTTTCAATTTAAGTTATTTTCTTTCTTTTATTTGTATAACAAAAGATTTGATTAGATCGAAATAATTCAATGTCACATGGTATAGAAACCTTTTCGTTCTTTTTTAAATGACTATCAAGTTACGATGTATACCCGTATATTGGATACGGATTTCATTACAAAAATTTAAATAATTAAAAAAAACATGATTTTGCCTATAAGCAACAGGATGTGATATTATTTTTACTATTTAGCGAAATTAATCCAAGAATGAAATAAGACGTTATATCTTTTATAAGTTAACGCCTGCTAAACACAATTATGTGTATATAAGGTTTATGTAAAATAACAAAAGTTAACTGTTACATAAACAATGTTAACTAATTTCTCTCCTTTGTGACAAATAGAACTACCTGTTTGACCATTAATATAATCATAAAACTTTTTAACAATATCTTTTTAAGGATAAGGATATAAAATTAAAAAGGAACACCTTTTTAAGCATTAAAATAGCTATAAAATAATAAAAATACCCTTTTAGATTAAATATTACTAGGTTTTCTAGCTAAATATTCTATGAATGTAAGGTAACATTCACGTTTTGTATTTAGCAGGTGTACAGTATATTTTATATACACTTACACTTATTATATATAGTTAAAATAAACTGAAAATATATGTAAAAATAACAATGCATTAATTAATTAAAAATACGTAAAATATTTATATATATTACATACGAAAGAATAAAATTTGCTTAAAGATGTTTATCATATAGAAATATTTACATAAGGTTAATCTCAGGCGATAAGATTGTTTATATTTTAATATAAACTACTCTTTGTTGTACTAATTAGGAATTACGTCAAATTACTTATTTTAGACCCATTTTATAACACGATGTTATATTTTCTGTCACAAATTTTATGACAAATGATCTCCTACTAATGTTATTAGTAAGTAACCTCCTCCTACTGTGACTCTCACTAAATTATATA
Organism: Panorpa germanica; assembly: GCA_963678705.1. Lineage (NCBI taxonomy): Eukaryota > Metazoa > Arthropoda > Insecta > Mecoptera > Panorpidae > Panorpa > Panorpa germanica. The sequence goes on along the minus strand of OY783211.1, from coordinate 5,029,905 downwards.
TGCAAACAAACGAAAGAAGAAAAGAGGAAAGAACATTACGCAAAAATAATCAGGTTATGTTAAAGCTAATATATAGGTATGTACTGAAATGTAATGCATATCAATAAATAACTTACCAGCAATTCTTAACACAGCCCTATCTGCAGGATCTAGCTGCAAAATGCTTAAGGGTTTGTCTTTTGCCCACTCCTGCAGACTGAAATCTCTAGACTCCATCATACGAAGTAGATGCACAAAACACAACCCTTTCCAACCAAGAGGATGGAAAGAAAATCACACAAAAGTCAACATAGTTTAAATATACTGTTCTTACTAATTAAATTAGTAAAATAAATTAGTTATAAATTAAAACATTTTCTATATATCACTCTTGTCAATTTCGTTTATGCAATGTTATGCAAAACTTAAACATATTATATACACGACAAAATTATTGTGAAAAATTGTACTATATATTAAAATTTGGCACTATATATTATTATTATTGAACAATTTAACTAATTCTCACTTTTTATCTTATAGTAAACACTGTATTTAAAAGAAATTAAAATAAAATATATATTATGCACATTGGATATTGCAAACTTAAATTAATAAATAATAGATTTGTTATAGGTATTTTTGACACTATTGCATTTTTTTATTTAATTTTTTATTCATAACTTTTTATTTATATTTATTTATAAGACAGAACCGGCTGTATGGTCTTGCCGCCATTAGACCTAAACACATGATTGTGAACTGTTTGTCGTAAGGCATGAAGTTGATAGAATACACTACTTACACTTCGTTCAAACTGGAAATATATCTGACAGTTTAAATGTTAAAATACACACCGTTCACTTAAATAACCTTTATTATTTATATCACAATGTAATTTTAATATTATATTAATCGTGCACTAGTAATATTTTGGTCTAAAAGTAATAATTAGCATTACACACTTGTTAATAATACACGTAAGATCGGTTCGGAACTAGACACTGACAAGCTATAATATGAAAATGGCCAACCTTGTATTATGATGATATAACCTCACTTTTCATATTACATATGTTAGATCATTATTTTTGTAAAATACTCCAGTTGACAATTATTTAAATTAAAAGCACTTTATTACTATAAATATAACACGTAATTTTACAATTGTTTTTATTTTGTAGTAACACAGGAACATATTTCAAACCGGCCTTGTAAATTCCAATTCAATCTGTTTTAAGTTTTATTAATTTAAATTATTTAAACGAACTTACGTAATCGTTTAATTTTAATAAATATGTATATTGCACTTGATTTCAAAATGACTAGATAAGTTATAAAAGCACTTGCTATTAATTATATGCTACATTTTCTCCATTTTATGAATCATATCTTTTTTTATTTTGTGGTTTGACGTCTGTTAAAAATCGATAGGCGCATGGCATTTTGTTGCATGTTATCAAAACATAATGCCAACGCAAAAGATTTAAGATGCAAACAATCATAGCGATACAACTCCACTGAAGTTTAAAGGTTTATTACATTTAATATTTTACAACTATTTCAAAAATAAATCTACCTTTTCGCTCATTAATATAGTCATAAAACTTTTTAAAGAGATATTTTTAAAGATTATAACGTTTTGAAAAACCTTGGTAGGGTTATATCATGTCTTCAAATTCAATTTTAAACAAAATTTAGAGCGTTTTAGATTAAATATTACATATTTTGTTTCAAAATTATCACATTACGGCGGGTAGGGAACGCACAGTGTCCTTTGTTAAGTACGTCCAATAGAATTTGAGATTTTTGTCAAAAATTGTATCACATGAAGATTTTGTAAATTTAAACTGGAAAAAATGGAACTAAAGATTTAGGTCCATTTCCTATGGCCCTAAAGAATTATCTTCACTATTCCACTATTCTCCACTTCACCATTATCTAGTGGTGCTCTAGAGAACCATCTCCAAAAAACGACCAGGTAGAAAATAACGCAAAAATATTTATAAGATGAAATAAATGTGTGATTGTGAAAATTATTGGAAAATATTGCATTCATTTTAATTTCACCTTAATAATCCATTCATGTATAATTATTTTAGATTTGCAAAAAACAAAATAATTATGTAGTATTAAAATAATAGAAATTCAATTTTAAAGAAATACATCTACAGTTTCTAATCATCGCAAATATTGAAGTAATTCTTAAAAATAATTTTGTGTAACATTAAACTAAATAAGTATTGTTCTGTGTTACAAGATAAAACAATGTGATAAGGTACAAAACTTTTATGATAACAATATTTATTAAACCTGTTATATTAAAAATTATTAAGCCGCGTGGTTTCGAGAATTTCAGTATTTATTCAAATTTAATATACATCTAATACCTTTAAGATATAGATAAATTTGTCCATCTATGAAAGAATAATAATAACTCAGATAGATATCTGTAATAATTGGTTTGAATTTACAATACAAACTATATTTCACGCATAACATCGAATGGAAATAATTAAATTGATACTCATTAATTCAATATCAGAGTAGTTAATAATTAGAAATGTAAGTTGCACCTCCGATAAAATGGATAAAACCTATGAAAGTTTTGTTTTAGTATTTTACTACAGTTCTAGTCATATAAGAATGACCTTTCTCGGATTAATAGAACCTAGACTGGGCTTAAGAACCATGTCTTAATTTCTATGAAACTGAAATATCCAATTATTTTTTAATAACTCGCTGTTTTTTAGGAAATATTAACAAATAAAATAATCATTTTTTCCCTTTAATTATTAAAGGGAATAATTACAATACATGTAACGACACGTCTGATAAGTTGTTGTCTCTTTTATACAATAGATCGTAAAAGAGATAGCAGACTTAATATAGAACGTTTCGCTAACCAAAGTATTAGTTGGAAGTAAGGTAAGGTAATGGGATGTTATATACTTTTCTTTAGAAATAGGATTCAATAATAAAAATTAGTAAGTTAAAATAACCTCGTTTTTTTGTAAATAACCTTTGTATTAAATCCGATTTGATCTGGTATTTACAGCAAATCCTTAATATAGACTAAGATAATAGACTAGATATTTGACTAAATTCGCTAATTATTTCATATTAATTTGTACTTGCAAATATTCCATACTTTCTATGCTTAATATATTTATTAGTGCCCTTTTACCAAAAACAAGTGATGTAAATTTCTTTTAGCGATTCAAATGTTAAAATTCTTTAAGGAAAGAATTTATATTTGAAAATATTGCTCAATTAAAATGACATTCTATGATATTGGATACTTATTTACGCGTTCGATAATCAATTATGATTAAAAAGTAATAAAGTAGACCTACCAAAGAATAGTAATTACCTATTGGTAATTTCTAAATGTACTAGCTACAGAAATATTACGCACTACTCTTATTCTTTAAGGAACACGACAGTAATAAAATCGTTAATTATCTCTCAATAATTAAGTATAATACTTATTGGTATATCTATAAAATAATATACTTTAAATGATCGCAACACACAACAAATTGCATATTGAAAATGAACTGATCAATTATTTTACCATTTTATTAAAAAAAAAATGATAGATGATAAAATACAAACTGTATTTATCAAGATTTTAATACTCTATCACCATATAAAAAGTAATCCGGTCGTCTCATAGTACTACTTCCAAAAACTTTGGCTTTTAAAAAAGGATTTTCTACAAATTGAGGTTCAAAACTAACTGATGAGTAAGCATTTCTTGCGTCAATATTCATTTCTCTATGCTTCTCGACATTAACTTTCCTTGAATGATGATTTACAGGGTTTTTTACATCAGTATCAAATTTAACTTTAGCTATATGATCGGTATTATGTTTTTCTGTTTCCTTTGTATGATTGTGACAACGAAGATAAGTTTTTTCTCTAAACTTGCGGAAAGTCTCAGTAAGTTCTTGAAGACATTTATCCTTATAATTAAGTTCACTTGTTAGCTTTCTTATCTCCTCTGCATGACGTTGTAGTAGAAAATTATGCTCAGATTCTTTTTTAAGTATTAATTTTTCCATTTCGTTCATATCTTTCCAAGCGTTATTTTGAGAAGTCTAGAAATGAATTTTTATATAATATAACTATTATAAACATATTTTGATACCTATCTTTTGAAATTTTGAGCACCTTAAGAGTTTCTTGACTCGTTTGAACTAATTCAGTCCATTGCATTGTTTTCTCAAGCCGTTTTTGTAAACTTTTTATTTTGTTCACATATTTTCTATAATATAAAAATATATAATTTAATAATAAATGGTGTATCTAAAATAATACTGTTTACTTACTCCAGAAGTTGTTTATTATTAGCATTAATATTTTTTAATTCTTTATTTTCATTCGATAGAGATTTCATTTTGATGTCTTCCTCAATAATAATTTTTTTAAGATTATCTATTTCATTTTTCAGCTTATTCTTTTCCATATCTAATTCTGATTTAACATCATTTAGCAACCTGTATTTAAAATAATAAATGAAAGCCACAATAGGTATTCTATCTATGAACAAGGTACGATTTATTAAAAGATTACTGTTGATTTTTTTTTATTTCTTCATTGCATTCCTTATGTAAGTTTGGATTTTTATCTTGCACAATCATATGGTTAGTAAATTCGTTCCTCAATTTATTATATTGGTCATAAAGAGTATTGTAATCCAATCGAATTGTTTGCACTAAAACAATATATACATATACATACTATTATACATATTTAATTTATTTATAGTTATAAAAGCTGTACCTTTAGTTTCATAACATTTTAGAACCTGCGCTAACTTATCCTTTATAATTTCATTTTTCTTCAATAAAATTTCAGATCGACTTTTCCAAATTTTCACCTGAAACAATTTATTTTAACATTGTATAACATTGTTAAAACTCCGTAACTTTCGAGTTCTTAATAAACCAACCTGATCTTGTAGCAATTTAACATCTTCTAATTGACCCTGTAAAATTTCATTTTCAGCAATAATATCTTTGAGCTGCCCAGTGAAGGTGTTTAACGTATCTTCATAAGTTTCAATAATATCAGATTTTTCAGATATTTGCTGAGTTAAAGCATTTAAAAGCGGAGCTATGAAATTAGTCATATTAAATAAATGATATTAAAATATTATCCAGAATTTTATAGAGTAAATCTTACCTAGAGTGTGATTATTAACGCTACCCCATTTAAGTACCTCTTTTGATATACGATCACAAGAATTAGTATCACCTACGACATCTTTATTAACGGCTCTAACCTTTTCTTGATATCTCTCTAGTTGCACATTTAGCCTGATAAAAAATAGGATTTTATTACGATTATAAATGCATATAAAAAAAATTATGAAAAAGTACCTATAGACCAATGTCTTCATCATATTGGTATCTTCTGTGAGTTGCACATTTTCATCTTGGTATTTCTGAATAGACTGTTTAAAATTATCTAAATCACCTGAGAGTTTGATACATCCTTTACATAAACCTGTATTAATTTCTGTCTGCGATATCGACTCTATGTGTCCCTTCAGAGAGTTATTTTCTTTAGCAAATTGGTCATTGTACTCATGGAGGGTGGTGATTTTTTTCTTCAAACGTTCTATTTGTTGATCTTGTTGTTTGACCTGGAAAGCAAATTCACAGCAGAATATTAGCAACAGCATAATATACAAAAGTTATTTTTTGTAACACGCACCAGATTATCATAACTTATGCACTGTTTTTGTAAACATTTCTTTTCAATTTCAGTTTCTTCTTTTCTTTCTTTATAGTTAATAATATCAGCCTTACTAATAAGACGTTTAGTTTTTTCTGGATGCATTTTCACTTCCTTAGGATATTTACTATAATTAGGCGAATATGTTTCATTGTTTTGTGTATCTGTTGGCTTTTTTAATATACCTTCATTTCTTAATTTTCGTGTATGTTTATTATGATTTCTAATTTGTAAATCACTATCACATTTCTCTAAATCATTAACTATGTTGATAATAGGATCGACGTACTTTTTTATAGGAAGTGCTGGTTTTAAATATGACTGCATTTATTATTTATATATTAACTATAAATATAGAATTTAGATCAATTAATTACACAACCATTTATACAAATAAAAAAATATAATTTATAACTAATTTTGACATCTATCAACAATAAAAATATATTGACATCCATTTGTAAATAATCTGACACTAGCAGCAAAAGGTGTATGCAGCTATTTATTTCACACCAACCTAAGAATATGAAGACTGTTAAATTTGTTATTGCGGTTTTTTCAAATACGAAAGTAATGAATACGTTTTCAATTGCTTTTCAAATACATATGTTTTATATATTTTATTTACTTTTCCCACAGAGGCTTCCTTGAAATATGTATGAATATACATACTTGAACGTAACATTATCAAGAAACTATACAATACATATTATAATCAAAATTTGTAAAACAACGTGTTTTGTAAGACAAAAACTGATTATTTTTCACGCTACAAATATTTTAGAAAGGTCAATAACACTATAAATTAAATGTCAGCTTCTGATAAGCAATTCGTGCAACATTTATAGAAGTAGATAATGAATAATTAGCGAGTAAATAAGAGTTTCTTAATAACTTGAATGATTTCCTAGGTCATTAGACGTATCTTTTTCATAATTAGCTTATTCCCGTAGTTGAATTATTTCCCGTTTTAAGATAATTTTAATCTATCCAGTTATTTATGTTCATTTAAAATGTAATTGTCTTGATTTCGCTTTCGTCGCAGTTTTCAGTCCCTTTGTTTATCGTAACGGGAGATTGGGGCTATTTGACACAGGTTGAAACGATATTAATTTTTCAAAAAAGTTTATAGGATCAAAAAATTAAATATATATTGAATCATTCTCTACACATGGTTACGTCAGGGTAGGAATTATGTCATTTATAGGAAATTTCATATTACATCGGAAATAGCTAGAAACAAATGTACAATATAATATTTCGGTGTTTAAATTGTTTAACAAATATATTTCTTTTTTTTCTTTTTCCCTAATAATACTTTTGTGTAATATTTTATATGTAGCAAAACCTTAAATATACATTTCGACTCTGTATATGATATATCTGTTGGAAGTGTGCCGTTATACTAGGCTTGCTCCTATAGTCGTTAGCCTTTTGTTATAAAAAGAACCGGCGAAGAATCACTCTTCAATTAGTAATCAAGGTAAAGTGCTTGAGGTTCAAGATTATAAAGTGCAGTAGTATTTGTTGTATTGGGATATAAACATGAAAGGTACGATTGTTTTCAAAATATTAAATTTAATTCCTTTGAATTATTTTAAAAATTAATGTAGCATAGTTATTTTCAATTTGAATAAAGTTTTCTTTAACTTACATATTTATATATTATCTTAAATATTTATCCGAGATTCAAACCGTAACCTTTGAACTTTAAAACCTGTGCAATAATAAATATTAAATGTTATACTGCTCAAAGATAATAATACTGCTTAATTATATTTATTTATAAACAAAATATAATTCATTCAAAATATTAGATTATTTGCAAGTAACGAGATGTAAGCGCCAGAAATCTTACCATTAGAGTTTTTGTATAAATTTTTATCATACCGAAACGAATTTATTAAGTCTACGAATAAAGTTGCTTGTAGTCGACATAAGATAATAGTTATCTTAAAATAATATGTTAGTTATAACAGTAAATAATGCGCAAGAATGATTTGCGTCCGCGCCATTGTTTTTCTTAAGTTTGCATGTTAAATGTACTATCATCAGGCAATGATAATATATCATATGTTTAGTAAATAGCATGCTTTCTAAGCAGGTTATGTGCACAGGAAATAACACATTTTCATTCACGCTATGACAATACGAGGAAATATATTTTCACGTATCCAATTATGTATTGTAATTGTTTCATTCTACAAATTAACTGGAAATAAATTATTCTTTTTGCAGAATATTTTTCGCTGTTTCTGATAGCTTTATTCTCGCATTGTATTTTTGCGCAGTACGATGGGTGCGACTACCAGCAGACTTTAACTAAAGACACAAAAGCCTCCGTCGATGTGTTCAGTCCAGGGTACCCGAAGAACTACACACCTAGCACCAGGTGCAGGTGGTCAGCTGTTGCTCCCATTGGTTACAAACTTCGAATTATTTGTGATGTCAATATGCCAAAGGTAAAATTTTATACGTATTTTTATAACAAGATATTTTCAATAATTACAACAAAATGATGTAAGGGATCATCCATAAATGACATCACACGTATTTCATGGTTTTTTAACGCTATCATCCCTACTTGTCACGGTTTGTTACACATTATAAAACCACTCCTGTTGTGATGTCATATATATGTCAAAAATATTATTTCTTTGTCAGACGGCAAATCTCAGTCGTAGTTAACCTAAAAAGAAGTTAAAGGTACAGCAAACATAATTTGACTCATAACTTTGTTCAGGCTTCGATTTGTTACTGGAACCTTTCAGCTTTACCTCTGTGTTATTGTATCTTATTGAGTTTTGAAACATTTATATTTCAGAGTCCCAGTTGCTTAGAAGATGTTCTCCTTATATCGTTATCAGGTGATTCTTCATTTTCTGATGAGTATCGCTACTGCGGAGTTGGAACGTTTACAGTAAATTCGACAGACAACAAGATGACTGTAGGTAATTTGAATTACAAAAGATTACAGGTCTAGCTTTAGTGATACATCTCGCAAAAGAGTGATTGCTTGTGAGCCTGTTTGCTTGTATCTAAAACGTTAAAATGTAGATAAACTTTAAGGTATAAATTGCAACAACATAAACGTGTTATCTGATTAAATCTGATATTCCAAGCACGCCTTACATGTCCGCGTGATATTGAACTCTGAATCAAGCAATTAACTGTTCCGCATACGCAAAGTCCAGACCAATGGTGTTAATTGTAGTATACACTAACGGTAGTTGCGATGAATCTAACATTTAACATCGCAGGTTAAATTCAATTAATCAAACGTCAGTTTCTCCAGTGAATAGAGAATGTCCGTGAATGCATAATGAGCTGCAAAGTAATTAAGTTCTACCGGCAGGTCTGCGGGTCTCGGAATCATCGGCTCGAGGCACCTTCATATGCAAAATGCACACAATCGCCCCGCCCCCTGGAAGTTGTACTTGCGGATGGAAGAAACAGGTATTTGTTAATGACAATTATATAATACTATTGTATTATAAAAATATCAATTGTTTGATTATGGTTTTAGACACGAATTGTAGGAGGAATAGAAGCGGAAGTCAATGAATTTCCTATGATGGCTGCTTTGATTGATTTGGTGATCAAAAACGTGAGATGTGGGGCGACTATCATCAGTGTGAGGTGCCTCATTTTGCCAAAACATAGAAGTACCTAGTAAACCATAAAATGCAATCGATCTAAGCTTCTTTAATGAAGCAATTGTGCATTTATAATTAACACTACTTTGTTTTGGTGAATTCTTTTTTAAATAATACGGTTTATTGGGTACGCGTATAAATTGATTTTAGATGCAATATTTATTAATTATTTTTGTTTAGGTGGGCTTTAACTGCTGCTCATTGCTTAATGAATCAAGATTTGAATAGTTTAGCGCTTCTGGTTGGTGATCACAACATTAGGCAAGGTACCAAACACTGTTTGAATAAAAACTTAAGAAGTCTTTGTTGTTTTCCATCTCTGTTCATCATCTTGTTAATGAATTCAGTGTCCTCTTCTAACCTTTTTCTATAAGCACAAAGGATGCGTATGATTGAAATATCTTCAATGACTTTTCACTGTCATGTAACAACGGACCAGATATCCAGAGCTGTAATAACCATAACACAATAGCGATAAGGCAAAGCTTAAGATGCTTGCAAACCATGTGATGCCAAAGATACATTTGGGAAAGGATAGAACATGAAATAGTTCTTATATTAAATACTACTTTATAAGTAAAATTTAGTTTTCTTGTGAAAATTACTCAAATCGCCTCTCTTAACATACCTAATAATTTTTAGCTAATGACACTGATGCTTCCAGTTTGCATCTCATAGAATTCTTCATAACTCACGAAAAGTTCAACTCCTCGAGCATGCAGAACGACATAGGCTTGGTGAAGACTTCCAGCATTATCAAATTCAATGAAAAAGTCGGCCCAGCGTGCTTACCGTTCAAGTAAGGTCACTCAGTATTCTGTAATTGATATAAATTAATCACTAATAAATTAATATTGATATGAAATGCACAGATACGCGGGGATGGATTTCGAAAACTACAAGGTCATGGCTCTAGGCTGGGGGATGCTGGAGTTCGGAGGAATGTTTCCTGATACTCTGCAAAAAGTTACATTGACGGTTTTGCCACAGAACGAATGCAACAGTGCTTATCCCTCACGAATTACAAGAAATCAATTATGCACTTACACTGCAGGCAAAGATGCATGCCAGGTAATTTATAAAAAAACATATAATGCTCTAAGTTCAGTATACATTTATCAGTGATTTCATTTTGTCTATTACCGTCATTGTAAAAATTGGGTACTAATTGTTTATTGGGATCATTGCCCCTTCAAATTGTGTGATACTTAGAGTAATATAAAAAGCAAACTTTAGCAAAATACAAATAAATGACTAATATTTGAATTCCATTTTATGGACGACTAATTTTAAATAAAAGTAAAATATTTGTAGCGTCTGATAAGATAAAAAGTATTTAGAAAGGATTTTAACCTGGAATAAAATTTCCACAAGAATTTTATATTTTAATTATCATGGATTAATGAATTGTTATATGATTTGCATATTGTTTCTATATTACTATATGTTGTTAAAGATATTAAATATTTAAAAAATAGGTTAATTATAACAAAACTTAAAAGCTTAGTTTTTTAAATATTTAGAATGGGTTTGTGTCCTCATTCTTTAGTGGTCGATTTTTCAATTGTTGATTGAAATTGATGTTAATAAATGTGTATTAGCGTGTCTATTTTATTAAATATCTAAATATTGACGGAGATATAGCAATTAAAAGTTTGAATTGTAGTTTTAGCGCTAGAAATGAAGGGTCATATTTGTATGGCGTGAAACGCATTTTAACGTCAGTTATTTGTTGAGTAGGTCAGTGCTGTGGTAATGTTCTGTAGCTGTTGGTAGTCAAATAATCAAGTCAAGTCAAAGAATAATAAGTTTTTATTTTATTATTTGTTATTAAAAGATAATTGAACATTTGAGGTTCTAGTAATCAACTTTATCAATATATAGTACACTTTTATAGAAATTAAGACATAGGACACAAGCCCACTATAACAAAACTTAAAAGCTTAGTTTTTGAAATATTTAGAATACATAACTTTCTATTTTACCGATTACTATGGTTGGAATCCTTGCTAACAGGTGGTAGTGACTGTATATTTTGTATTTTCAGTCTGATTCAGGGGGCCCACTAGTGTGGCAGGCCCCGGACAATAGAAAGATTTATAACTTAGGTGTGATCAGTTCAGGAATTGGATGCGCGACTATGAATAGACCTGGAATAAATACAAAAGTCATTAACTTTTTACCGTGGATTCTAGAAAACAGCAGTGAGAGTTTTTGCGCATTGTAAAATAAATACACGAAAAACAAATTTAGTTCTGAACGTTTCTTGTACATTTGTGTAAATGAATTACTAATTAAATAATATTAATATAATCATTAATTATGAGAGTACAATTACAAAAATAAAAAACTATTTCAAAACAGTCCGTGTTGTTTTTATTTGCATTTTTAACGACATTAAAAATAGATAATTCTGTTGACGTTATCAAAAAGAATACTTAATGAGTGATAAGAAAAATATAATAAACTTCTTTTAATTTACGAAAAAAATATTCAAGAAATAAGTAATTTAAATATGAAGAATTCAAATCCACTTTCAGAGTCTTTCTATAACTTTTGCAAAACTTTTTAAAAAAATCTGTCTTTGTGAGCTAGGCCCTCTTATCCACTTCTAACACATTATAAATATTATCAGGTTAATAATATGTAATTAAAATGTTACATTCGCAGAAATGGATAAGAAATATTGATGTCATTGAATGCAACAAATACAGCTATTAAGTTCAGGTAACCTCCTTATTTTATCGGCCAATAATATGTAATCAGCGTTTCATTAGAACTTCAATATTCAGTTTTTCATAATATTTACTTTTTACCCAAATTTGAGTTTCTGTTAAAACATGAACTGTTTTGTTAATGTAACCCCGCAAAACACAAAGCTTCTTTTCTTTTCTTACAACACAAACTGGTTGAATGAATTCATACGAACTACAAAAATGCCGATGTATTAAATTACATGTGGGTTGTAGAACGTATTTCAATATTAGATTTATAAAAGGTTCTTTTGAACAAAAGACACGGATATTTCAGTACATCAAATTAATGTAATTTGAGATTTTGTTTACTAGACATAAATATTTGATTAACTAACAGTTAATTAATGGCATAATAGGCATAATGACAATTTCTTTTTGTAAAATATGTGTCATAAGTAAATATTAAGTAGCCTTAATGAATGAGTTTAGTTACACTCAAATAGTTTTGTTCAAAGAAAGCAAATATCACGTTTAAAAATAAAGTATCTGTGTTGTGGATCGCCTACAACAGTGCGACTCCAACATGCGACATCTAACATTTTAGTCCAAAATAGTTTGGACCGCACTTTACAGCCAAATCGTTTTCTTCATAGAATATTACTTTTAAAAATAAGGTAGTTCATTAATTTATACGTACATTATATACCTACATCTGTATTATCAGTAACAGTTACTTTGAAACGTATCTGCTACATAGTTTAACAATTATATTTACTGTGAATTTATTTAAACGTAAGATACTAGAAATATAATAAACTTAAGCAATTATACTTCACGAGTGCTATGACAATACCTTGGCATTATATTTCAAAAATTAATTACAGTGCAAATCCAGATAATAATTAGTAGCGATAATGAAAACGAACAAAATCGTGTGTTTTCCTTTATTTAACTTTAATAACAATATCGGTCTATTTGCAACGGGCTGTACTGAAATCCATATCAGAAATGTTAGGTGCGTGATTTTTAATATAAATTTTATTTCACTTCAATTTTGCAATTTTTTTAATAAAAATTATTTTTTCAGTTTTTATTCCGATATTTTTTTGGTTGTTCTCTCAAAGCTGGGCGTATACCTGTGATTATGCACAAATTTTAGATGCAGGTACAACTTATTATGCATACAATCCAAAATATCCCAGTAAGGAAAATACTAGCGAAACGTGCAACTGGAAGATGGCAGCCCCAGAACACCACACTGTAAAACTTGAATGTAACATTGATATACCTCCAGTAAGTGAAAATATTCTAATCTGTTCTATGAACTACCTAGGTCATATTTATCAAGCGAAATAGTATTTCATAATTTTATATTTCAGTCATCAAATTGCGATCAAGGTGTATTATCGATTTCCCTTAGTGGAGACTCACAAAAAAAGGACAGAAAGAATTATTGCGGAATCGGAACTTTTACCCTTTATTCACTGAATAATAAAATGAGTATTGGTAATTATTCTAAACCTGTTCAAATTTAAACCCCATTAGTTTTAGTTTTGATTTTGTATTTTAACTTTAAATGTATAAGTTCAGCTTGTGAAGCCATTATTTTTTTTTTATTTAATTAATTTAATTAAATTATAATCTAAACTGTTAATTAAAATTCATTTTTATAATATTATAGTATTTACGTCAGTCGATTCGGCAGATGGAGGCAGATTTCTATGTTCCATAGTAACAGTGCCCCCGAAATGTGATTGCGGATGGCAGAAACATGTAAGTGTCCATTTCGAATAAATTTGTTTTTGAGTAACAAATGTTGATATTCTAAAATGATATGTTTTGTACTTGTTTTATAATCGTGTACATTATTAATTTCTCATCTGCTGAAAAGATAACTTCAAAATTTGGCCGATGATTTAAAATAGATTTATGCATTACATTTAACTTTCTATTTACCTCTATTTAAACGTACTAATTTTATTTCAAGGTTCGTATAGTAGGAGGGACAGAGGCATCACCCAATGAATTTCCAATGATGGCTGGCTTGGTCGACATAAGTCTTGGCTTTATTTATTGTGGGGCTACCATAATATCTTTACAGTAGGTCGTAAATTTTTCGTACACTTATACTTTCATGTATTTTTTTACACTTTTAAAAGGGAAAGCAATTCATAGAAAAGATGAGGAAAGGAATCGGAATTGACGTCGAAGATTAGGTTTTATGAATTTTGATTCCTTTAATAATGAAACCCATTTGAGGTCACATAAATAACGACATGTTATGATGTTCTATGTTTTTTAATCATCTGGTCGCCATTGTCACGTCTTGTCACACCTCGTGACGTCACACATTGGAAAAAATACATTTATTGCTTAGCCTTATTTTGTATTGCCTCTTTGCATTGTGTAAACAGAAAATGATATACATGAAATTATTTTTAGATATGTAGTGACAGCAGCTCATTGCTGTAAGGGTCGAAATCTTAAAGAATTAGCGGTTGTGGTCGGAGAGCATGACGTCAGAACAGGTATGACATGGCAACGAAGCATTAATGTTTACTTTAATAAAAACAAACTGTACATTTTAGGAAATGAAACATCAGCTACGCAACTTCTAAAAGTGGTTGATATAATTACACATCCGAAAAGTGATATATCGCTGGTGAAACTTTCGAAAAGAATTCAGTACTCTGGTCTAGTTGGTCCAGCTTGTCTTCCGCTCAAGTAAGTAAAGGCTTAGTAAGGAAACAGATCACTAAACATTTCAACTGACTAATGGGCTTGTGTCCTCATTTTTTGTTGGACGATTTTTCAATTGTTGATTGAAATTAATGTTAATAAATGTGTCTTGGCGTGTCTATTTGATTAAATATCTAAATATTGACGGAGATATAGCAATTAAAAGTTTAAATTGTAGTTTTAGCGCTAGAAATGGTCGGTTATATTTGTATGACGTGAAATGAATTTTAACGCCAGTTATTTGTTGAGTAGGTCAGTGCTGTGGTAATGTTTTGTTGCTCTTGGTAGTCAAATAATCAAGTCAAATCAAAGAATAATAAGTTTTTATTTTATTTAATCCTGCTAAGGCAGACATAATATTGGAATTTTATTATTCCTTGAAATAGCTCTAAATAATATTTGATATTTTGATATATAAATACATATAGCAGAGATTTATGAGCTGTAAGGTTGGTAACCTTACACAAGGATTGTGATGTCACATGCACTTGGAATGTGTACAACGTTGAATCACTTTAATAATTAAAAAGACAAAATGACTTTTTTAATTGTTAATATCTCTTAACATATAAGGAGTTATTAAAAAATAATTGAACATTTGAGGTTCTAGTAACCCACTTTATCAATATGTAGTACACTTTTGTAGAAATTAAGACATAAGACACAAGCCCATTCAGTTCTATATAAATAAGATTATGGCTCAGTGTTCATTTTTATTCGCACATAAGTATAGCTTTACCAAACAAAATACCTGTTATAATTTTCATTAGTTAATGTGGTTAATCTTTGACAATCACCCGGTTTTAGTGCAGGAATCAGTTATGAAGCATTGATTATATGATTGATTGACCAATAGTTTTCTCTTAGGTATTTAAATGCAGACTTTACTGGATTGACAGTTGATGTTATGGGATGGGGCACCGTGGGTTTTGGAACTAGTCTATCTCCAGTACTGCTGAAGACTCAGGTGGTCATTCAAACTAACGCTACATGCCAGCACTTCTACAAGAACAATATACCTGATGACGAGTTCTGCGCGTATGGAAATGCTACCGACACTTGTCAAGTAATAATTGTTCTTATCTTGTGCTAATTATTATAAAATATCAATTATA
The DNA here is from genome assembly GCA_963678705.1 of Panorpa germanica. NCBI lineage: Eukaryota > Metazoa > Arthropoda > Insecta > Mecoptera > Panorpidae > Panorpa > Panorpa germanica. The sequence continues at coordinate 5,013,975 of OY783211.1, read as the reverse complement.
TTCAATTAATTTGTGCACAGAGCGACTCTGGTGGGCCTTTACTTTGGTTGGATCCAACTTCACAACGTTGGAATATTGTTGGAATCACCAGTCGAGGATTTCCCTGCGCTACTAATCATCCAAGTGTCAATGTTAAAGTTGCTGCTTTGGTTCATTGGATAACAAAACACACCCCTGAGGTGGAATACTGTTATAAGTAACCTTACTTACCCTTACGTCAACTCCCTAAATAATGCAATAAAATGGAGTTAAGATTATATTCTTTAGTTTTCTTGATATAGTTCTAGCTATAGGAAGATTTTGAAATTAGTTTCTGCTGGTTTACAATAAAGAAATTAAAGTTTAACGTTTGAATAAGCGTCATAGCGGTCTGGTTCAACGCATAGGATTTATCGTATCAAACATGGAAGAGAAGGAAAGTAGAGATTGGTTTCCTATTTCTACTTTTCTTCCTTTTTTCATTTTGTATCTTATGTGTTGATGTGGTCTAATTTTATGCAAACAGTGGTAAGCTGCTTCGGGTATAAATTTTCCTGTTGGTAAGTTGGCCTTTAAAGTGCTCCCTTGTAACGCTAGGGACTATATGGTTCGATAACCATTAGGGTGGAATTGAATTTGCTGTAAGAACAAAAGAAAGTAATAACAAAACAGTAAGGGTCTCCAATATTTTAATTAAACTCTGTACAATTATAACTTAGCTATGTTTATTTGCAACGAGTTAATTGCTACGTTAATTACCAAATGTTATAATACTTTGTTGTTGCGCAGTTTTTATCTTTAAAACTGTAATTAGTAATTTATGTATTTTTTATAATTATTTATTTAAATTTAGGTAAATAAACTACTTTGTTTCACTAGATAACAATTAGACAAAAACATTTGTGTCAATAGCGTGTTACTGATAGGATTCTAAATTATTTAGTTTATAACTTAGTTAAATATTGTCATTCTCTTAACAGTAACTGATTGCTAAAGAAGCTCTTTAAGTCATTAATGGTTAAACTCTTGTGCTTTCAAGATGTTTGGTGAGTTAATTATTATTATTATTATTATTTTTTGCAAAAAGCAATTTCAGAATTTTTTACGTGAACATTTGGAGTACAATTTTTAATATTTTTAAATTTGCAAATTGTTTAATTTTTTAATAATTACCTGGTAATTTTACCTCAGTTTAAAAAATCAGCAAAAAAATTGTGTAAAAAATACATCCTCCATATGGCGAAATTAAGGATGTGTCCACATCTATGAAAAACCGTGTAAGATTAAAAAAGGAACAATATTCTACTAAATATTAAAAGAACGGTTCTAAAAACCTTGCAAAATTATAATAAAAATCCATAATATATAAATTTTACAAAATATGTTTAAAAATTTCATTCATATTTTTATTAAAAGAAGAAATGCAGTTTTAATACATAAGTACATACAAAAGCATAAAGATTCATAATTCCAATTGGAAATAATAAGTTTATTACCGATTTGACCTTCATTACTTTCATTAATAGCAATATCTGGTCTTGCCATTCTTTTTATTACTGATTGATTCCATATCCACTTTATATACGATATTTTAATATTAATAACAATTCCAGACAATAAATGAAACCTAATCCCAAACAAATATCCCGAAGCAAACATAATATAATCGTCATTACTTGGTGTGACCAAGTATCTTTACTACTTTACATTACATTTTCGTTCATGAACAAGATAGCGTACAAATTAGAAATTCGTGCTAAAACAAACGGCGGCGTTTGACATTAGACGGTATTAGCTTGAAGAAAATAAAACTATTACAAAAACCGTCTAATGTTAAATGACATTGGAACAAAGTTACAGTTTAGTCTGAATCATTTTAAAATGTCTATTTTAGTTTTCCTGTGGATAACTGCGGCATTGGTCTACCAATGTAACGCAGCCTACGAGAATTGCGATTACTTGCAACCTATGTCTGCTGTTGATACCTACAATATATACGATCGAAACGCCACCGGCAAGTTTGGACCATCCGCGAGTTGCAGGTGGCAAGCTGTCGCACCAGACGATTACGTCATCACCCTCACTTGTTCTAATATTGCAATACCTGCTGTAAGTTGCCAGAAATCTCTTGTTGTTATAACCATGGAACATGATCAAATTGACGTTTTTGACGTTTTTTGCAGACAACTGGATGTACCCAGGACAGATTGACGGTGTCTACCACCGGAGATCCCTCGGTGCGAGATGGCAAAGTTTATTGCGGTACCGGAAGTTTTAATCTTGTCTCATTCGATAACAAGATAACTATCAGTAAGTTTATGCAGATAGCGTTTTCTCTTCTACAAAAAATATTGTCTTCGATTTGTCTTTGTTATTTTCATGAAACAGAGTCAACCGTTTTTGATTAGAAAAAGGCATGATGATGTACAAAAATGTAGCAGTAGAGATGAATAAATGTTGAATGAAGAAAATTAATAAAAATGTATATATTTGCAGCATTGCAGTCTGCAAGTAATTCTGCAGGAGGTTCCTATAGCTGCAGCATAAAAGCTACCTATAAGGGATGTGACTGCGGATGGAGGAAAGGAGTAAGTTTTATCTAACTTATCAAAAGTTACCTGTGACGTAATGAATAGATATAACATTAGAACCACAACGTTTTGTGACTTTAAAAGCATTATAAAATCTTTAAGCATTATAAAATCATAAGTAGACCTTTTAAAGATTAAAAATTATAGATATTACTAGAATTTACCCCCGTCGCAAGCCGTCGCTTTGTGCCGTAACTGTCTTTTGTGTGTGAATTGAATTTCATTGCAAATCTTAATTCCATTTTTAAATTGAAATATTAAACTCGTTCTATATTAATTTTACATATATTAACAAATAATTTTTCATATAAACTGACTAAAACAATATATTTTTTTCAACAAAATATAAAATAATTTCAATTTATTCGGAATTTCACCAATTTTTTTCAAAATTTGAAATTTTTTTTTCGATTCAAAAATTAGGTACCACAGTTAGCCCAATTACAAAATTACAACTTTCTAGCACAATTTTTACTATCGGCAAAAGCATCCCTCGTGACCGTGTAAATGTGACCATTCATTCTGATTACAGAGCCGCATTGTGGGAGGTACACAGGCTGAGCCAAATGAGTTTATAGCGATGGCGGCCCTAGTCGATGTAACACTTTCATCAAAACCCTCCATATATTGCGGGTGCACCATAGTATCTCGCTGGTATGTACCCATTCTATAATTTTATTCTTTAATTTATACTCTTAAATTTAACAATTTATTTAATTCGATTTTTATGCTAAAGGTATGTGGTTACTGCGGCACATTGTCTCACCGGTAGAAATCCTGGCAACACGATGGTACTTTTGGGAGAGCATGACATTACGACAGGTAACCAAATCCATGTAATAATAATATGTTGTGACATCAATCGACAAAGTTTATATCAAAGCCTGTGTAGACGTCGCTTAGTGGTTTGAAATACAAATGTAGCAGGACAAAACTACGCTCTATTATTCTTTGATTTGATTATTTCGACTACCAACAGCTACAGAACATTACCACAGCACTGACCTACTCAACAAATAACTGACGTTAAAATACATTTTACGTCATACAAATATGGCTGACCATTTCAACTACAATTCAAATTTTTAATTGGTATATCTCCGTCAACATTGAGATATTTAATAAAATAGACACGCCAATACACATTTATTAACATTAATTTCAATCAACAATTGAAAAATCGACCACTAAGAAATGAGGACACAAGCCCATTGATGCCAGTTACTTACCAGGTGTTCAATTTATAATTACTTTTGCATGTTCTATATAAAGTTTAATTTGTGGCTGCCCATGTAGTGCGTGAAACACCACATGCAAAAACTGATTATTTTTCTGCCTTAGACAGATACGAGGCATGTTTTTTAAGTAAGTACCGTTTTGCGATTCCGCCTTTGCAGCGCTACGGTCGGCGTTCCGCGCATGCACGCTGGTTACCTACATCTCTTGTCTACGCACTGACGCCATTACAGTCTGATTCTTCATTGTATACGTTGTTTACTGAGTGTTTAAGATGCCTCCGACAATCGTGCGTCCCGCCGATTGTGAAGTACGGGCTGTTATACGATTTCTTAGTGCTAAAGGCGTAAAATCGATCAATATTCATCGTGAGATCTGTGAAGTTTACGGACACAACATTATGAGTGATGGAATGGTAAGGAAATGGGTGAGAGCATTTAAAGATGGCCGCAAGTCAAAGGCCGCATGACGAAGTCAAAACAGTTGTGATACAGTGGTTAACAAGTCAGGCGGCAGAATTTTATGAGGAGGGTATTCAAAAACTGGTGCCACGTTATGACAAGTGCCTCAATATTCACGGAAATTATGTAGAAAAGTAGATTAAGGTACAGGCTTTCATATAAAAATAAAATTATTGCGATATCTTTGCACGTCTTTTTTTAATTCCAAAACGGTACTTACTTAAAAAACACGCCTCGTATTTGACAATAATTTTTTGAAAAAAAAAAGGTAATATCTCACATCATAATTTTTAATTATGATTCGTATTTTAAATCACTGTGCGTCGATTACTTCTGACATTAAAATAAGGTATAAAAGTATGATAACAGAGTAATTATTTGTCAACTAGCTAATGATTCGATCTACACGCATGTCCGCAATATTGAATGGATGAAATCACATGAATACTATAACCAGCCGGCCCATCGGAATGACATAGGAATCATTAAGCTTGCGCAGTCGATAATTTATTCGCCAGGTGTCGGGCCAATATGTCTGCCTTATGGGTATCTACTTATAATTATTTATTAAATTTACTAATAAAAAAGGAAACAATTTTCCGCTATGCTAATGACTATTATTCTTCTAGACTGTCCAACGCGGCATTGACTGGAGTACAACTTGTTGTAGCCGGATGGGGAACCATTGATTATGGGGATGTCACTTCTGACGTTTTAAAGAAAACGTATCTATATGGGCAAAGCAATGAAACCTGTAACCTCTACTATAGTAACACAATATCTGATTACCAGTTTTGCACTTACGGTGATGAGACTGATTCTTGCCAGGTAAGATCATTTTTAAGTTAATGAATGATCTTTATTTCGTTATAGGTAAATGGTTGAAAGACCAATTTCTAAACTACATTGATGTTGTGAATTAAACATTAGCGCTTTTCAAGATTCAAACTAGTTCACAGATTTCTTATCTATTATTCCACATTTGCACCCAAGAACAGTCATTCCATTCTTCCCATACTTAACTACTTTAAGCATTGTAATAAGTTGGAGAAGAATCTTGACCAATGAGCTTGTGTCCTCATTTTTTAGTGGTCGATTTTTCAATTGTTGATTGAAATTGATGTTAATAAATGTGTATTGGCGTGTCTATTTTATTAAATATCTAAATATTGACGGAGATATAGCAATTAAAAGTTTGAATTGTAGTTTTAGCGCTAGAAATGGTCGGCCATATTTGTATGACGTGAATTGCATTTTAACGTCAGTTATTTGTTGAATAGGTCAGTGCTGTGGTAATGTTATGTAGCTGTTGGTAGTGAAATAATCAAGTCAAGTCAAAGAGTAATAAGTTTTTATTTTATTTAACCCTGCTAAGGCAGACATAATATTTAAATTTTATTGTTCCTTGAAATAGCTGTAAATAATATTTGATATTTTGATATATAAATACATATTTATGAGCTTTAAGGTTGGTAACCTTACACAAGGATTGTGATGTCTCATGCACTTGGAAGTGTACATCGTTGAATCCCTTTAATAATTAAAGAGACAAAATGACTTTTTTATTTGTTAATATCTCTTAACATATAAGGAGTTATTAAAAAATAATTGAACATTTGAGTTTCTAGTAACCAACTTTATCAATATATAGTACACTTTCATAGAAATTAAGACATAGGACACAAGCCCATTCCAGTAACCTTGACATGTTTAGATGATTTAGTTTTGATAATTTTTATTTACAGAATGACTCAGGGGGTCCACTTATGTATTATGACCTCAATAAAGGGGTTTGGAAGTATATCGGAATAGTTAGCTACGGCAAAGCAGGATGCGCAACCACCAATCCGGCAGTAAACACCAGGGTGGACCACTATATTGATTGGATACAAACCAACGCCAATCCAACAACGTTTTGCACCAGATATAATTAATAATAGAACTTGAAGATTTATTCTATTTCTATTTTACTTCTATGAGGAATAATCATTACAAAGTAGGATCTTTATTAATTTCGGAAAATTCTTAAATAATTGTATATTTAAAACAATATTGGTTACGAATTTCTTAACTTTTATGTCAATATTAAAAAAAAGAATGTAATGAACTAATAAGTAGATTTAAGAAATTATATTTCCTTATTAAAATTTGAGTAAATAAAGTAAAATTTATTAGATTATAATCAGAATAAATTTGTTTTAAAGTTTTCTTTTTCTGATCATAGTCCAATCACCATCGTTCTTTTACTAATGATAATAATCTAGAATGTTTGATGTTCTACATGTAAGGAATATTGCACGATTCATTGAATTAAAACAAAATGGGCATGTGTTCTCATTTTTTAGTGATCGATTTTTTAATTGTTGATTGAAATTGTTGTTAATAAATGTGTATTGGCGTGTCTATTTTTTTAAATATCTAAATATTGACGGAGATATAGCAATTAAAAGTTTGAATTGTAGTTTTAGCGCTAGAAATGGTCGGCCATATTTTTTATTTCGGCCAGTTATTATATATATTATTATATATAAATACAGTTATTATTATATATAAATACATATAGTAGAGATTTATGAGCTGTAAGGTTGGTAACCTTACACAAGGATTGTGATGTCACATGCATTTGGAATGTGTACAACGTTGAATCCCTTTAATAATTAAAGAGACAAAATGACTTTTTTAATTGTTAATATCTCTTAACATATAAGGAGTTATTAAAAAATAATTGTACATTTGAGGTTCTAGTAACCCACTTTATCAATATATAGAAATTAAGACATAGGACACAAGCCCATTAGAACTACAATATTTACTTACAGCATAAGATACTAATGAGGTTAACATAATAATCTTTACAAAAAACTTTTTAAAAACCTATTGTGTTATAAAATATAAAAATTAATTATTACTTGCAACAAAAGATAACAATATATTTTGCAATTCTAATAAACAATTAAATGAATATGAATTTTCACCTTGAAAAAAAAAATGTAGAATTTACTTAAAACTATAAATAAACATTTGTATCCGTATTGTAATCAGTATTTAGATACGTTAAGCATTTGAATACTTTCACAATAGTTGACAATGTGTCAAATGTCATGATTCTGTAGCTGGAGGTGTATCTAGATGCAAAATGTATTTTAGCGTAAATATTTAATAAAGTAAAATTCATGAAGCGATGCTTTGATACTTAATAATAATTACTAGTGTTTCCCAAAAGTTGAGATAAGCACGGATCTGGTACTTTGATTCATGTACGTACGAACCGTATTATAAATACGGACATATTGATAAACATTAAAGTAAATATTTCTCTCATGATAAAATGTTTGAAAAAGTCAGAGGTCGAAAGTAGTTCAGTATGAGCATACTTAATGCTGAACTCACATAGGGACCGTAGAAGCGTATGTTGTCGTATATGTCGAGTATACGATGTCCAGTGTGAGTGCAGCACATTTTGAAATTATAATTTTCCACTTATAGATAAATTTTTTCAAAGTTTCCTTATCTCGTTCAATTCACAACACATAAAATGAAACATCGTTTTACATAAAATATATTTATCACCTTTATGATTAAAATATTACAAAATGCAAATTAATAACATTTTTATGCGAGTTTAAAAATGCGGTAAAATGAGGTTTAGTATTCATAAGTTCTAGATACCTGCATTTGCATAACATTTAAGTCGTAATGTGGAACTATGTTGCATTTATTGTAATTCTGTTGGCCAAAGTTGTGGAATTGTTACATCCGTGTCACAGAGCAAGCGGTCAATTTAGTTATTGTGATTTTGAGCAGTTCATGGAAACCGGGGTGCCGTACTATGTTTACAATCCAAACTACCCCATTGAATATGAGGCAGGTTCAGCGTGCAGATGGGTGGCAGCTACTTCACAGAGTAACAGGATCGATATTTACTGCGAAATCGACATTCCATACGTATGTAATCTAAGTGAAGTCCCAGATGTCAGTATTTGATCCAATCTAGGCCTGCAATTATCATATATTATAACATTTTCAACATTTCAGTCCCAAAATTGCATTGAAGACAGATTGTCTATTTCATTAAGCGGTGATCCGAATATGAGGGATGCTAAAAATTATTGTGGTAAAAGAACTATAACCCTTTCTTCATGGGACAACTTTATGAAAATAGGTGAGACCAATCCTAGGTAGAAAATGTAAAGCATTAGCAGAGGCGGCCGTCTGCAGCCTCGCATTCTCGCGGAACAACCCAAGTAGAAAAATTCATTACTATATATGTATTTAAATCTCGCGCCTCGCTCTTTAAAAATTCCACTAGAATCACTGCGTATATCTTTGAGGACATGCATGTACCTTAGTTTATCATTATTAATATTTGTCGCCTTTGTGCTTGTTAACTTTTATAAATCTTCCAATATAAAATTTTATTTCTCGTCAATTATCATCAAAAATACTTACTTACAATTTACATAAATTATACAAAGAACAAGTTCCTCGCAATGGCTAAGGCCGCCCCTGAGGGAAGTTAACACACAATTTTCTATCTGGGTTCATTGAGAAAGGAGTTAAATATTTGAATGGAAGCCCAGTCAATCATTTAGTCATATGGTTGGTTCACTGGTGGTTGCAGAAAGTTTTCCATTTAAAGTCGAATATAAATTGAAATTAACTTGAGGTCAAAAGACAAAATCAGTACTATTTGTAATGTTTAATAAATAACTAAGTAAGCCTATTTAATTATAATCCCTAGGTCCGATTTTTCAATAGATAGTTGTGATAATAACCTAAAAAATAGTCTTACGTGAGTCTGAAGCATATCTCACACTGCATCCGAATACTTACGACGCTGACTTTTCTGTAGTGTATATTCGAGTTGTTACTCATTAGTATACCTTATAGTTTAATGTTTATTAATGCGCCCACGTTATGTGCGAATATGCATGTATCTCACTATGGTACGGACCTCTGCAATAGCAATAATTAGACGTATTAATGTTCAGACTGGGCTATACATACTGAAGTATACAATGCATACAGTTGTGAGTTAATACTTAATGTCATGATAAAGTGTGCTAATGTATCAACAGCCTATTAAAAAAGTAGAACGAAAATGGTTGCAATGTGAGAGCCCTAACGAGTTATAAATATTGCAGTGTTACTCACATCAACAAATTCCAGACGAGGTACATTTTTATGCAAAATCATAGCTTCTCCGCAACCTTGCAACTGCGGCTGGCAGAAAACGGTAAGCTACTTTTAAATTATGGATGACAATGTCTTACCTTAAGCGTGTGTCACTTTAAGACCTTTATAATAGCTTTATTTATAATAATAATACTAATTATTTAGGACCGCATTGTTGGCGGCACTGAAGCAAAACCTAATGAATTTCCAATGATGGCAGCACTGTCTGATGTTACCTACGCTAACAACCCACAAGTAGTCTGTGGCGCTACGATTATCTCAAAACGGTATTCTTTAAATACTTATCCTATTTGAAAAGATAATCACTTAATTCCTTTAGTACCATATCTGCTAACAATATTAAGAATTTTCTTTTAATTTGATGTGTCCCAGCTCTGCCATAACAGCTGCTCATTGCGCCATACATCGCAACACCTATAACACGGCATTATTGGTTGGAGAACATGATATTCGTAAGTTTCAGGTTTGAAACTTAGATAAATTTTATGATCTACTACTTATTATTTGATACAGGCTATAAAACACCGGCTTCTCAGACACTTTCCATAGAATATTTTTTGCAACATGAGTTGTTCAATCCAAGGACTTTCCAAAACGACATAGCTATTGTTAGGACCGTTCAAAACATCTTATACTCTGGACTCGTTGGTCCAGTTTGCCTTCCATTCAAGTAATTGGATAAAAAATACATTTTTTCCGTTTCAAAATTAGATATAAGTTTAAATACAAATTCGTAGGTACCAAAATTCAGATTTTACGGGATTGTTGGTAGAAGCCATGGGCTGGGGCAACATTGACTACGGGGGTCCGTCATCCCCGGTTTTAAGGAAGACAGAACTGGTGGTACAAAGTAATATCACTTGCTATACTTTCTACCCTAAAAGGATTTCAAACAAGCAATTCTGTACCTACGGAGACAGAACTGATACATGCCAAGTAAGCATAGGTGCCTAGCGAAGGTAACATTTATTTTTCATACAATCATTCATTTACAAAATGGATTTATTTTTCTTTTTCTTTAGTTCTATTCTTTTTCAGAATGATTCTGGGGGTCCTTTATTGTGGTATGATATATCCTCTGAACGTATAAATATCCTAGGGCTGGTCAGCTACGGTAAATCAGGGTGCGGAACCGATAATCCTGCCGTTAATACAAATGTTGCCAAATATATTTCTTGGATAATTGCAAAAACACCCCAAGAAACTTATTGCGTCAAATAATATAAAAAAATTGGTTATTTTAGTTGATGTTCTACATATAATTGGCTTGTGTCCTCATTTTTTAGTGGTGTATTTTTCAATTGTTGATTGAAATTGATGTTAATAAATGTGTATTGACGTGTCTATTTTATTAAATATCTAAATATTGACGGAGATATGGTCGGTCATATTTTTATGACGTGAAATGCATTTTAACGTTAGTTATTTGTTGAGTAGGTCAGTGCTGTGGTAATGTTCTGTAGCTGTTGGTAGTCAAATAATCAAGTCAAGTCTAAGAATAATAGGTTTTTATTTTATTTAACCCTGCTAAAGCAGACATAATATTAGAATTTTTTTGTTCCTTGAATAGTTGTAAATAATATTTGATATTTTGATATATAAATACATATAGCAGAGATTTATGATCTGTAAGGTTGGCAGCGATTGTGATGTCACATGCATTTGGAATATATGTACAACGTTGAATCCCTTTAATAATTAAAGAGACAAAATGACTTTTTTAATTGTTAATATCTCCTAACATATAAGGAGTTATTAAAAAATAATTGAACATTTGAGGTTCTAGTAACCCACTTTATCAATATATAGTACACTGATACGGTAGTGATGTCAGATGAAGTGATTTTACCATTTGTACTTCTTATCACTGTAATGGGCTAGTGTCCTATGTCTTAATTTCTATAAAAGTGTACTATATATTGATAAAGTGGGTTACTAGAACCTCAAATGTTCAATTATTTTTTAATAACTCCTTATATGTTAAAAGATATTACCAATTAAAAAAAGTCATTTTGTCTCTTTAATTATTAAAGGGATTCAACGTTGTACATATTCCAAGTGCATGTGACATCACAATCCTTGTGTAAGGTTACCAACCTTACAGCTCATAAATCTCTGCTATATGTATTTATATATCAAAATATCAAATATTATTTACAGCTATTTCAAGGAACAATAAAATTTTAATATTATGTCTGCCTTAGCAGGGTTAAATAAAATAAAAACTTATTATTCTTTGAATTGACTTGATTATTTGACTACCAACAGCTACAGAACATTACCACAGCACTGACCTACTCAACAAATAACTGACGTTAAAATGCATTTCACGTCATACAAATATGGCCGACCATTTCTAGCGCTAAAACTACAATTCAAATTTTTAATTGCTATATCTCCGTCAATATTTGGATATTTAATAAAATAGACACGCTAATACACATTTATTAACATCATTTTCAATCAACAATTAAGAATTGACCACTAAAAAATGAGGACACAAGCCCATTTTAAGAAGTTTACTTTGAAGCAAGATGATTACTTTCGAGCAGCTATCGTATTCAATAAATGTAATGCTCTGTAATTCAGAGACCCGATTAAATTTTCTGCACTAATGTTGATAAAATAGATAAAAAAATGTTTTATCAAATTTTAATTCATATCTCCTTAATAAACAATTAACTCACAAGTATAATGGTTCTTAAGTAGTTTGCTTATTTAAATGTTAAATAAAGAATTGTTAATTTATGAGAGATAAGAACTAATTAAAGCCAGCTACGAGCTACGAGTTTTACTTTATATAACGAAAATGATAACAGTGTTATCACTAATCGACAAGTGGCCGTTATATACCATTGTTGTCGTTAAGTTTGCTTTGTGAATTAGTTAAGAATAAGGCAAAGAATTTAAGCAAAATGCTGCTAGGTACGTACAAACTGGTAACAAATCTGTTTTTATTATATTAATTGTGTGCCTTTCGGCTTTACAATCTACATTATTATATTTCTTAATGCATTTCATATAAATTCAAAGTTAAAACTAAACTTAAACTATTCTAGACTATTACTACTTCGAATAGTACTTTCTGTCTTCATCTATCACCTCTTGCCTTCCTTGTCTCCTCTCGACAAACCCTCTATTATCTTTTCATTATCCTTCCTGCCTTCTCTCTTCGTTTTCACTTATCCACTTATGTCTATTACAGGCATAAACACTCTATCTTTACTATTTCCTCTTGACTCTCTTACTTTACTATTTCTTCTTGACTCTCTTCCTTTACTATTTTATTATTGCCTCTATCTCCGTCATCCACCTCTTGTCCTTATCTCCTTCCCGTAAATCCTCTATTTTTCTGGACTGAAGTTTAACTGTTTCCTCGCTACTTCTTTCTTTCTCCTGCTTCCCTTCACTGCCTCTTTTAGTACTTCCTCTCTCTTTATGTTCCTTATGCAACCCAGCTACGAGCTTATTTATTGTCCTGTTTTTTCTTTCCTTTTTTCTATTTCCGCCATCCACCTCTTTCCTTCACTGCCTCCCTTTAATAGCTGGCCAATATTCATTTCGGTCACTACTTTTTCCTTACAATCAAACTGTCTTTCCCATTACTTATTAAGTTTGTTTAAATTTATTTATCGTTTTTTATCTTTCAGTAATTTTTGCTATTTTGGCGGCGATATTTTCGCAATCGAATGGACAATGTAATGTTAATAAATATTTGGTTACCAACGAAGTATATAACATATACAGTCCTAACTACCCTAATAGTTATGGCTCTTCCCAAAACTGTTTATATCAAATCTCTGCCCCGGAAAATAACTACATGACTATCAGCTGCACCCTCAAGACACCCTATGTAAGTAGCATGATAGTTTACCAGATGATTCTTCATTGAATTATCTTCTAAATTATTCATAATTTTAAACGAAGTGTGTATTAGTGTAAATAGTAGACTGCATATACACACCAAAATAGGACTTCAAAATAGGAGATGTCGTCAACAAAGTGTCGAAATGTTTCCCTCTTAAATGTTCCAGTTCCTTTGCTAAGATTGTTTTATAAAAGATTTGCAAATATTTGACCAATCTCATAACTGCTCTACATTTCAGACGGTAAATTGCGCACAAGACAAATTCTCTGTTTCAATCACCGGTCATCCAAATATGTTATTTGCTACCACCATGTGTGGAACCCGAACTTATGTAGATCAATCATGGGATACTTTGCTGAGAATTGGTAAGCTTCATTAGCCAATCAAAACCTTTAAAGCTATCTAATTTTACTCGTTGGTAAGTGAAAATATCATTTCAGAGTTCCTTGCTTCCCAAAGCCAGGGAGGAAGTTACTTCTGTTCCGTGAAGGCAGTGTCAGCACCATGTAAATGCGGCCGGAAAAAAAATGTAAGTTCAAAATATTGTGAACATCATTTTAAATTTATTTAATGATAATGTAAAAGAATCAGTACAAATATAAATGTTTATGTATCAATTCCTTTATGTTCAGGTTCGAATTGTTGGCGGCCAAGAGACACAACCAAATGAGTTTCCCATGATGGCGGGATTGTTCGAAGTGTCCGATGGCAGAATTCATTGCGGTGCAACCATCATCTCCAAGCGGTGAGATTCAAACTAAACCTTTTGTAACATTTCCAATAGCCTTGCGTGCTATGTCTTAATTGATGTTAATAAATGTGTATTAGCGTGTCTATTTTATTAAATAACTAAATATTGACGGAGATATAGCAATCAAAAGTTTGAATTGTAGTTTTAGCGCTAGAAATGGTCGGCCATATTTGTATGACGTGAAATGCATTTTAACGTCAGTTATTTGTTGAGTAGGTCAGTGCTGTGATAATGTTTTGTAGCTGTTGGTAGTCGAACTAATCAAGTCAAATCAAAGAATAATAAGTTTTTATTTTATTTAACCTTGCTAAGGCAGACATAATATTAGTAAAGCGACAAAGTGACTTTTTTAATTGTTAATATCTCTTAACATATGAGGAGTTATTAAAAAATAATTGAACATTTGAGGTTTTAGTAACCCACTTTATCTATTTATAGGACACTTTTATAGAAATTAAGACATAGGTAGTAAAGACAAGTGTAGGTAGGTAACCTGTATTTTGTGAACATCATTCACGATATATTTGATTTACAGATTTTGTCTGACGGCTGCACATTGTGTTCCTGGCCGAACCATTTCTAATACTGTTCTCGTTGTTGGGGAACACGATGTCCGAATGGGTAAGAATAAAGGTCAAAACTAACAACCGCATTTGCACCGGTGGTATTAAAGAGTAGTCGTAGTGGTAATAAAAAGTATACCCCAATATTAAGTACAAAACATTACGTACACTCAATATAAAAGTGTATTTCTTTTGGAGCCTATATTCCTGGTCTGTTATTTATAACAGTGTAGTGTGTTTTGACCTTTAGTATACTTTCCATTCTCGTATATCTGTATATAAAAGATAGTATGGTACATGTACATTTTGTGTTTAGGTACTGACAGTCCAGAAGTTCAAGTCCTACGAATTGAATACTTCAGATCGCATACAGGATATTCGTCCTCCTTGAAGCAGAATGATATCGCGCTAGTCCGAACTGCTACCAATATAATATACTCTTGGCTTGTGGGGCCAGCATGTCTCCCGTACAAGTGCGTTAAATATTTCATGAACCTTGACATCACTTCACTTACGTTTCTAACGCAATGAACTTTACAGATATCAATATTCAGACTTCACTGGACTCTATCTCACCGTATTAGGATGGGGAAGCACAGATTATGGAGCCGCCACTTCACCATTTCTTAAGAAAACGACCTTAATTGTTCAAAGTAAAGCTAGATGTGACTCATTCTATTCGTCTGTTAACACACAATTTTGTACGGAAGCAACTGCAACAGATTCTTGTCAGGTGAGATTAAATACTACGTTTTCCCAAAAAACGTTTGCGTTAAGGAGGTACAGGACGTATCGTCAATGCAAAAAGTTTATCTCTCGGTAATACAAAATGCAAAATACGAAGTACATGAGGGACGAGTAAATATTAGGACTGTACCTTTGAAAATGAATTTTTCAATTCCCTATTAAACTGCTTTTTGCTTGTTAAAATGATTTTTTATGCATATAATAAGTTTAATAAATTAAAAATTACCTATAATTAATATCAAAATTATATTAATTCAATTTAAATACAAATTAAATATTTTGAAACAGGAATAATAAATTTTGCAACGCTGTAAATTTACGTGTGTTGACGCATGCGTGATTTGGTTCTTTGACCAATAAATTCTTATATTTTATATAACATTTATTCCGATTTTGAATTTCCCGTTCAAATTGGCATTTGCAACGTTGCCGGCTTATAACCTACATTTACTGTTTCTTAAAGGTTTTATTTAAATATTTTCGTATATAGGTATCCTTTTGATAATTTTTTTATATACACCTAGTTTTTGAAAGCCGTGTCATCATTTTTTCATAGTTAAAAGTTATATTATGTGATAAAATTGAGGTAAACATTATGATTTGTATGGAAAATGACTATTTTTAATCATGCAGAAAAAGAAAACTATGAACCCTAGTCTCTAAAATTTTGAGACACCATGTATTTTAACTATTTGTATCGACCCTCCAAATTTCACAACGTTTTCATCATTTACGTTAACGTCCTGTACCTCCTTAAACTTTAGCATTCCGAATATTTGCTATTGATTTGTCACAACACAACAATAATGCAAACGTTACGTGTTCACCATTGATACTCAACTTACGAATCCTTTCCAGGGAGACTCTGGCGGCCCGTTACTTTGGAATGATCCAAACAATAACTTACAGTATATCTTTGGAGTTGTCAGCTACGGTTTGATTGGCTGCGCCATCAATAAACCCGCTATAAACACAAATGTAGCCAAATTTATTGGTTGGATCCAAACCAATACTGGTGAAAGTTTCTGCATCGCATAAAAACTTTTCTAAATGATCACATCAGATCTTCAATCAGATTCTGATTCGATTTAAATCTGAGAACATGATTGTCCCGTACTCTCAGATTCAGTTACACGGTTTATAATTTCTCTAAATCGAAAATTAACTGAAGATCTGATCTTGATCGCGTAAAAAACCCATTAGTAAACATAAGAACATTCAAACATAAGATTTCAGTATAATAGAAGGCGAAGAATCATTTAAAATTGATTATAGCATCATCACGGGCTGGGTAAAGCAATGACAAAAAAATGATGCCATCTCTCTTATAGATTCACTATATTTTAAGTAATATTTTAATAGATTGTTTCAAGATTGGTTCCGAATTTTTAATGTCTAAATTTAAATGTCTGTTACTAAAAAGAAATTTAATTTAAATAATTATCTATTCTACCAATCTTCCTTTTTTTCTAATCGTTTTCGTCCCTTGCCTTGTTATGCTCTTCGTCGTCTTCCTGTTCTCCACTACGATTCCTTCTTATTTTAGGTATCCATCTCCTTCCTTTCTTTTCTACTGTGCTCTAGCTTTTCCTCCTCCTCTCTACTTATTCTGCATACCTTCTCCGACTCCTCCTTCAATAACTGAACCACGGAATCAACCTGGTATCCCTATTTTCCTGGTATTGAATCAAAATGAGTGTAGGAATGATACGGTATAGAAAACGAAGAATAAATTTTACTTTATACTTTACAATAAAATCCAAAATAAAAAGTTTCAAAGTGTTTACAACTGATTTATAGTTTTATTATTTTTTTATATGTTTTACTTTCGTGATTTTCATACGCATGTTTATTTTTTCATTTCGTTCACTTTATGAACTTTACATTTTTCTCGTAATTTTTAGTATGCATACAACCCTGTATGGTGACGTCATTCCCGCCCACAAAATCGATTCCTGAGTTCGCAGGGGTGCGACGTGAGGAAGGGCTTAAAGCGCTGGTTATTTCCACTGTATTACAGGTTGGGGTAACATGGATCCATTACCCCAACCCCCGGCCCTCGCGCCCTCGGGCCCTCACGCCACCGGTGGGTGCCCGTTATGTTCTGACGTCGA
Organism: Panorpa germanica; assembly: GCA_963678705.1. Taxonomy (NCBI): domain Eukaryota; kingdom Metazoa; phylum Arthropoda; class Insecta; order Mecoptera; family Panorpidae; genus Panorpa; species Panorpa germanica. The sequence goes on along the minus strand of OY783211.1, from coordinate 4,996,469 downwards.
GACGTCCTATAGTTATGTCAGTTACAGCTTACAGACAACCAACGTCAGAACCAGTCAGAACTGGAGTCAGTTGTTTTCGTTTCTTGTACCAATGTCCATTGAGCTATTAAAACACAAACTGTTTTACTTGTACTGATGTATCAAATGATTTATAAGAATGTCTTGCCTATTCGTTTTCTGTTCTGCTTACATATAGTAAGCACAAAAACCAGCTCCTCTGCTGGGTACTAAAGTCATACAATTATCCGTGCACTGCTGAGAATTATACATATACCTAACATAACCTCAAATTATCTGCTCCTGTATTTTCATTAAAAGCAACGCAATGGGCTTGTGTCCTCATTTTTTAGTGGTCGATTATTCAATTGCTGATTGAACTTGATGTTAATAAATGTGTATTGGCGTGTCTATTTTATTAAATATCTAAATGTTGACGGAGATATAGCAATCAAAAGTTTGAATTGTAGTTTTAGCGTTAGAAATGGTCGGCCATATTTTTATGACGTGAAATGCATTTTAACGTCAGTTATTTGTTGAGTAGGTCAGTGCTGTGGTAATGTTTTGTAGCTGTTGGTAGTCAAATAATCAAGTCAAGTCAAAGTATAATAAGTTTTTATTTTATTTAACCCTGCTAAAGCAGACATAATATTGAAATTTAAGTGTTCCTCAAAATAGCTGTGAAAAATATTTGATATTTTGATATATAAATACATATAGCAGAGATTTATGAGCTGTAAAGTTGGTAACATTACACAAGGATTGTGATGTCACATGCACTGGGAATGTGTACAACGTTGAATCCCTTTAATAATTAAAGAGACAAAATGACTTCTTTAATTATTAATATCTCTTAACATATAAGGAGTTATTAAAAAATAATTGTACATTTGAGGTTCTAGTAACCCACTTTATCAATATATTGTACACTTTTATAGAAATTAAGACATAGGGCACAAGCCCATTAATCCATTTTATTGGGGTTCTTTATACCTGCCAGACAGATTGAGAACCATTGACTGAGTCTGTGCGGAAACGTATGTAATATCCGTAATGTTTTGTAACAAACATTAATCTAATTTGATAATTGGTTTTAACCATTAGTTTATATTTAGTTAGTTGAAATTATCAAATTAAATCAAATCCACTCCTGCCGCTGATTGTTGTTTGCAAGATAAAACAAACGAAGGTTAAGGCTACAAGCATGGCGAAACAATATGTAGATTGCATATATTTATTACCCAGTGTTATCATTTAAACATTACTGGTATAATTTAAAGTTGGTGTCTTTGCTAAATGGTTTAAATATTAACTAGACATATGTTTTAATGGACTAATGAACAAAATTTATATAAGACTGTCTGGGGTAGGGGCCTCTGTTATCAGGACCTCAAATGCTCAAAATATTTTTTATTAAGTTATAATATTATAGGAGGTATTAACAATTAAAGTATTAATATTAGAACCTCTGTAAAGTGATCCAAGTGCATGTGACGTCACAGGCGGTGATTAAGACCCTTTGATTTAGACCCTTAAAAACGATTTCACAAGCCCATTAATTTTAACATTAATACTTTAGATTGGAATGCCGATGGCGTCATCGTAATTCGACACACGCAATGTGTTGGAATGTTAAACGTACGAGTAGAGCATCATTTAATTGTAATACACTCGTTCATTGATATTGATTTCTCGGTCAATATATATCGTTCTATATATAGGTCACGTGACGTAGACATGTGACGAATTCGTAATATAATATATAGGTTTAAAAATGCATTTATCTTAAATTGACATTTATTTATTTGTTGTGACACTTTGTGTTACTGGCTGCTTTGGTATTGTACGAAACGTTGACCAGCATTACAATTACGTTGACTGCATAATTGCGTTGCTTTTAATGAAAGCTGCTTTAATACAGGAGCAGATAATTTGGTATATGGTATAGGTATATATATGGTTAGGTATATGTATAATGGGCTTGTGTCCTATGTCTTAATTTTTATAAAAGTGTACCATACTCGTATATTGATAAAGTGGGTTACTAGAACCTCAAATGTTCAATTATTTTTTAATAACTCCTTATATGTTAAGAGATATTAACAATTAAAAAAGTCATTTTGTCTCTTTAATTATTAAAGGGATTCAACGTTGTACACATTCCAAGTGCATGTGACATCACAATCCTTGTGTAAGGTTACCAACCTTACAGCTCATAAATCTCTACTATATGTATTTATATATCAAAATATCAAATATTATTTACAGCTATTTCAAGGAACAATAAAATTCCAATATTATGTCTGCCTTAGCAGGGTTAAATAAAATAAAAATTTATTATTCTTTGATTTGACTTGATTATTTGACTACCAACAGCTACAGAACATTACCACAGCACTGACCTACTCAACAAATAACTGACGTTAAAATGCATTTCACGTCATATAAATATGGCCGTCCATTTCTATCGCTAAAACTACAATTCAAACTTTTAATTGCTATATCTCCGTCAACATTTAGATATTTAATAAAATAGACTCGCCAATACACATATTTATTAACATCAATTTCAATCAACAATTGAAAAATCGACCACTAAAAAATGAGGACACAAGCCTATTCCGTGCATGGCTGACATATAAAAGCATACCTCTAACAACGCGCTGTTGTTATAGAATTCGTTTGATACGAAACGTCCAATGACTTCCTTGTTGATAAACAAACGCATAGTTCTACCGCCCGGTTCTACCATAATCAACTACAACAATCTAGCCTTACCCACTTTAGTAGTTTTGTTCTGCCGCTCCAATATTCGTTCGACCGCATCTTCCTGCGATCGTACGCGCTCCTTTCTCTGTAGTGGAGATCTGATTGACATAATAAATGGACTAATGGCAATATATCATTGTGTCAATACGTTAACTTGTTTTTTTACAACTTGACTATGATCTAATATTCAGATTTAATTATTTTGTTTTTCTATTGTTAAAATAACTTTAAATAATATCAAATTGATGACGTCAATGAATGAATGGAAGCATCGCATCATTTTACTTAAGATATTTATATATCACTACTTTAATTTCTTCAAAGATTATGCATGAAAAGTATAGTTAAGGCAGCACAGAGTGGGCTCGTGAATAATATCTTACTTTCTTTAAAACTCACTCATTGGTTATCAGGACCCCAATTGTCCAATTAATTCTTAAAGTCGCTATATTTTTTATTTCATCATAATAATCAGTTTGATCATTCGTACTTGTTTTCTTTATATCACATTGTGAATGTTTTGTGTAAATAATAAAAATTGCCTAATACTTATCACCCTTTTGACTTTATTTGCAGAATAAAGGGGCTACGTCAGGTTAGCCACGTGGAAATCTAAAAGCTTTACATAGAAAAAAGCATTTGAAAAAGGTCAAACACGAAGATTATTTCGAAGATAAGCAAAGAAAACTTTGCTCTAATTTATTTAAAATGTTGGCTGTCCTTTTTTTCAAGTGGAATTAAACGATCATAAAGAAGCTTAAAAAAATAAATTATTTGAGATATCTGTAGGAACTCGAGCAACTAATTTCCGCGATAAATTTCACATTTAGTGTCTTATTTATTTTTTATTATTGTGTGTTTTCTTAAGTTATTTGTTCAGTTAATTTGTAAGTTTTACAACAAAGTTATAAGAATATAATTCCCTTAGCTTAGAAGCATTTTGGCAAGGTAAGAAATGAATGAAATACAAAATGTGTCGATTAAACTAGCTGTCAAAATCGTTCAAATAGAACCGCATCTAACGTTTGTTACGGTAATGGGCTTGTGTCCTCATTTTTTAGTGGTCGATTACTCAATTGTTGATTGAAATTGATGTTAATAAATGTGTATTAGCGTGTCTGTTTTATTAAATATCTAAATATTGACGGAGATATAGTAATTAAAAGTTTGAATTGTAGTTTTAGCGCTAGAAATAGTAGGCTATATTTTTATGACGTGAAATGCATTTTAACGTCAGTTATTTGTTGAGTAGGTCAGTGCTGTGGTAATGTTCTGTAGCTGTTGGTAGTCAAATAATCAAGTTAAGTGAAAGAATAATAAGTTTTTATTTTATTTAACCCTGCTAAGGCAGACAAAGTATTTAAATTTTATAGTTCCTTGAAATAGCTGTAAATAGTATTTGATAATTTGATATATAAATACATATAGCAGAGATTTATGAGCTGTAAGGTTGGTAACCTTACACAAGGATTGTGATGTCACATGCACTTGAAATGTGTACAACGTTGAATCCCTTTAATAATTAAAGAGACAAAATGACTTTTTTAATTGTTAATATCTCTTAACATTTAACAAAATAATTGAACATTCGAGGTTCTAGTAACCCACTTTATCAATATATAGTACACTTTTATAAAAATTAAGACATAGGACACAAGCCCATTGCATTTTAAACGGGACTATTCAGAAACTACTAGAACTCTTTTTAGATTCCTACCAATTAAAATTATTTCCGGTAAGCAGTTTCGTTTTCTGAAGAAAACGTAAAAGGTAAGGAACATTTTTTAAACAATAAAATGACAAACAAAACCTCAGATACAAACAATATAGTTCGAAATATTGATGTAAGATGGCAGTCAAGAAAGTACCAGTGCTGCTTAGTCACTTAAAGTGCGTTAGACGAACATTGCGGCTCTGCATTTACCTCCTTTAGAAACCGTTGGGTTTAGGAAAACTGAAAGCCTATAAAATCGAAAGAATTAACTTCGAGCTTATAACTTAAAGTTCTATAAAAGGGATTAAGATTAGGGATTTTATTTGAGATAAAAAAGCTTATCAAATATAAATGTGATGGGAAATCAACGAGACAAGACGACATTCGTCAGATGTAACGGTTGAAGTAGGACAGAGATGGAGCTACTGTCAATGATGGTGACAAGATAAAGACATGAATAGATGTATTTTATTTAAAATGGAATTACATTTTGTTATATTTTCTGTTGGTTGAAATTTACTTCTGTTCTTGGAATTATGAGTATTTCATCTTCTTCCACTTCACTAATCAATAAAAAGTCTAGCTGATAAAATAACGTACATATAAAATTATACTTTTTACAAAATATCAGTAAATTTCCAAATAGCGTCCGCAGCTTTTCGAGGCTATACATATATCTTTTATACGCTTTGACGAGGTTACAGAAATCCATAAAATTAACGACAAAACATAAAATAAAATAATTTCTTTTTATTACACAGACGAATAATAATTACATTATGCCTCCTACTAACCACTGGATGCAACCGTTCTTACACCATAACCATCAGTGTTAGTACGCAGTCGCAGCATCCGTATTCGAACGGCACACGCTGTCATTGACAAATCTGTAGATCTGTGATAGATACAGATCTAGTGGGAGTTGAGAATTTTTGACTCATTGCCAAAAAACCTTACGTCCAGCGTAAAAATAGCTTACATTCATTATAGAGGAAACATTCTTCGTAGCCGACAAGATTTACTGACTGGAATTAGCCATAATCTGTTAGTCTAGAGAATGCACGATGATGACTAATGTCTGTTGTATTTTTTATTTCGTTTATCCAAACAAATCACAACACTTTGTAGCGGCATTCGGTACATTTGAACTAGACACTATCAAAATGGAAATTCTCAATTTCTGCTATCGGAAGAGTGACGGTTTTCATTTTATCTACCAGAAGGTTCTTACTCCCCCGGGCTATATATTAAATACGTTATAACATAATGATATAATTGTAGTGCAATAGCACACGCAGCTTGAACATGTGGATGTAAGAATACAAACAAGAAGTTCAGTTTTATCTTTGCAAGTTTTCTGTATTGTCGACGTCGTTTTTCGTTTTGTGGATGATGATGTTCACGTTCCATTTGTACATAATATTATCTTCTGTCCTACTTTCATTTCCTTTGTGTTTCAGGGAGAAAGTTTTCTTTTGTCACTTCCATTACTATTTCTCCCTCGCTTTTAACAAAAGGGAGCTTTTTTCATTTGAAGTCAATAAGTTGTTTCGGCAATATATACACATATATATATATATATATATATATATATATATATATATATATATATATATATATATATATATTTATATATACAATATGTTATGATAACGATTATATTTACTACAAGTTACAATGTTTTCTGGCGTTAATAAGCTGTTTTTTTTTATTTTGGAATTTGAGGCGATTTCAACAACATGGTCATATTCGCCTGAAGGTAATTTATTTAATAACCTTTTTAATCAAGATTATGTTATATATTAAAATAATATATTAGTAAAATATTTTTAATGTCTTTAGCATTTATTTGATGACAATTTAAAATAACTCTGTTAAATTTCGATAAACAGTAAAACGAAACGTTGGGTAAAACTTACGACTTTAAATAATACATGTGTTTACGTTTTGTGTGGACAGATATCTAGTGGGGTGGGAAACACTTGCAAATGTGTATAACTGACACAATTAAACAAGGACCATATACTTCGCTTCCTGTTCCAATGTCCATCACTGCTATTTTACAAGGTTCGTGGTAATACGCTAAAATATGGACGTACTACGACACAGGGCTGTTTAATTTCCTTCTACCCTCGTCACGTTTAATGTGATGTGTCAGGTGTCCCACCACTGACACCCCTCTGCTCCCTCTCCTCCCTCAGTACACTCTACGCAACGTAAATAATAACTTAGTTTGTTACAACTTTTAATATTGTTTCAAGGACACGCGTTTATTTTCAATTTTTGTTAATGTTGTCTTATAAAATATTTAAATTTGAACATATGTTCTTAATATTTTACACTACTAACGTTATTTATGATACTCGTCGGTTATGTACGAGAATATATAGTATAGTTCAAATTACGAGAGTTCGGCGGCGACTCATACTTAAAACAAGGTGTGGGGTATAAACTGTCGATATAACTAAAAAGCACTCACTCACTTATTTTTCTATAATGTATATAGAAACGAATAAGATACAATTCATTATCGTATTATAGATTTACACTGCTCTTATAACCTCCTTTAAATATACCTCGCCGCCGAACTATCGTGATTTGGTCTATAGCGTCTATTTCTAATGTATTAAAGTTAAACAGAAGCCTAAGGCTTGTATAAGTTACTAGATATAGGTGTAAGTAACCGAGATACTTGTCAAGAACATCGAATAAGATTTAATATACGTACTATTACCATCTTATCAGTGCCGCATTTAGAGGTGTGGAGGGTCTGGGGTAACGAAGGAGCAGAAGCCCCTAATTATTTTCCAAATAAAAGGAACAATTTTTTTCCGTCAAGTCTTTCAAAAATTTATTGCTTTTATCTCTATTGTGGAGAGCCCGGGGCAGTAGCCCCCCCTCAAATTCGGGCCTGCATCTTATCTTTACTTACTAGATCGATCTGCGATATATTTCCGATTGATTGTTTATTTCCACCACGTTTAATGTATTTTGAATAAGAGACAATAAATAATTAAAAAAGTAATTTGGTCCAAAACCTATAAAAAAAATATAAATTCTTTGACGTCATGTCCTTTTCTATATATTGCCATCTCTGTTAAACAACAGAATCATAAAAGTGTCACTAAACTAAAACTAATTAATGACGTCGATTTCGTAAGAAGTTCGTAAATAATTGAAAAGCAAATTGCGCTACTAGTGAATTAACTTCATAATCGTATTCATCAAGTTCTACTTCATCCCATAGTCTACTAGCAATGATGTTATAAGATGTAAGTAAAGTGCAAGGAAGAAAATTAGTGGCGTATTAACTAATTTATATTAGAAGGCGGTAAAATGTATAACACACTCTAAAAGGACATACGAAAAGCATTAGATCGTGTAAACAACTTCAGATTATCATGAATCACGATTCACCGTCCGTTAGAAAAGTAACACATACTCGTATTATGAAAAATATAGAAAATATGCTCGCTATCTATGTGTGAGTCACATCTTCTCGCGATTTGACAAACGAAATCCTAGAATTTTAGTGACAAGATCCGAAATATACTGTTAATGACCAAATTCATGCAAAATCTAACAGTGGGTGGTGAAACAGTGAAAATATATTCAACATAAGTCACAAAGTAATAAATAACATGGTAGCACCCTTCCCCGCACTACACCCCTTACCGTAAATAGTAAAGCGTGGGTGCGTACTGATGTTTTTCACTACGTATAAATGTTATTCGAATGAAAAGCTCTGAAAGCTCAAAAAGCTTTCAAAATATTAGACCATTTAAAATGCTATAAATATCAACTTTTAATAAATATAAAAATAACGTTATAGCAAAATATTTTAATTAAATATTTGTTACCGAACTTTTAAATGAAAATCGACTTCCACCAGCTAGCAGGTGTTTCTAATGAAGTTCTAGCGTGCGCTCTCGTAGCGTTCTCAATTGAACGTTTCAAGTGGATCCTGCGTTTCTATTATTGTAGTACTTTTAATTAGCTAATTAATTAAACACAAACGTCAAATTAATTGAATTTAATCGCTGCTGGGGACTATGACATATTCTGACTCCAGGATATTAATTGACTCACAGCTGAACTGATTAGCCGTTGCGTCAAATGCAGAGAGCCAGTGATTTAACGTGAATATTACATAACTAGTGGTAAAGTTTTACGTAATATGTTACGCTTTAAACTAGACTAGCCTAGACATTTTTAGCAGTTTATGATATCGAAGTATCTCACTGCACCGCTGCATAATGCCAACACCACGCAGTGTTTGCAGATGGTTTATATATTACTAGTTTTTGTTAATATTACGTAAATGTAAGGTAACATTAAGGATTTGTGTTTTAATTAATTCCTAGTTTCAACTATTACAATTTGTTTCTTATGGATTTTTTTAATTTGTGGTAATAAAAGAAATCAAAACCTAGATTAGATACGCAACGCATAATTAAATACATTACTGGAAACCACTGGTTCTAACCACTGACCACTGACCACTGCGACTGACTTCCGATCAAGTGGCTTATCTTTCCGCATGACTGCACTTATTGTTTTATATGCCAGTGCAATTGTTATGCAGTATGCAACATCGTGGTAGGTTACTAATGTTTCATTACGAAACAGGGAGGGAGGGGGAGTGCGTGCTATTTAATAAACCGCCCTAAATAACTATTATTAGGTTATCATTTTCCTTAGCATTTCTATTGAAAAATAATAAATAAATTGATATTTGTAACATTGTCATAGCATCTACCGCTAGTTTCAGTTTCAGTTATCTATGTGTTTTTTGTTCTAAATAGAAATATTCGAACAAAATCAATACTCTAACGGCTTGAACCTGCTGCTTCTGATTTATTAGTTTTGTGACTATCAAATATTCAGTTTTAGACTTTTTATAAAAAAAGAAAATCTCCATTAATACGTACAGTTACTAATTTGAATTATCCAACAAGTTTTCCTGCGCTAACTAACGAACTAATATCCCATATTTGAAACTTTTCAGCTAGCACTATACCGTCCTGACGTTACCTTCACCGTTTATATTCTATATTACGACAGAAATTAACTAAAAATACTGTTGCAAATAAAATATTTTCATAGAAAACACTACACCCATGTGCGCGCGCAATGGCATATAATATTATATATACATAAATTCAAAGCTTTACCCCCACTCCTCATAGAAATGAAAATAGGTATATATAACCCTATATTGCATACGTAACAAACACACACACACAAACATAACATGCAGAATTCGTGTGGTTATACTATATGTGTGGTATAGTATCCATGCACACATTATACCTTCGCCGTCGTGTTAGAATTTCAACTTGAATTCAGTATGAATCAAACCAGCAAGGGATGCAGAATTCATTATTGAAATCATCCACACAAAAATAGTGTACGAAGTAAAAATCAATAGAGTCTAACTGAAAAATGGAAAAATATCAACAGAGTTTCCATTAACACAAAATGTTCTAAACTAGTGGCTAATTAGTGTCGTTTTACCTGACTTTAAAACCCCATAATCCATATAATGGTTTTATTGAACATAACTTTCTACCGTGACTCAAAAAAAACTGAATATTATTAATTAACAGTGATTATTTGTCTAAAAATTAAATTAAAACGAAACCAAAAACACAAAACAAACTCTTAAATAAATGTATAATTATAATAAATCAATCTATTTATAATATAAATTGTTAAATAATAAATAAATAATTATAGTCTGGAAGTGCATCGAAAATAACCGATAATGGTTTCTAAAATAGAAACCACGCGTAATGGGCATGAATTGGCCCCATTAAATACTCGTGCTCGTGGTGATGGACAACACGGGGTTACAATCGTATTGTCGGGCCCCCCTAGAGGCTCCGTGGGTGAGATTGATAACTCGGGTGGGGATGCTGATCCAGATAGAGCCGCTTGGTCTGGAAAAATGCAGTTTTTCCTCTCTATTATTGGTTATTCCGTGGGACTTGGAAATATATGGAGATTTCCCTACTTATGTCAGCAAAACGGAGGAGGTTTGTTTTCCTATTATTTATTTTTAGATTTGTTTTGAATTATTTTTGAATGAGATTACGTAATATACTGTTTATTTGATATAAAGTTATGCAGGAATTTTTAAAAAGTGAAAAATGTGTAACACTTTTTTTTCTGTGACCTGTAAAATTTGGGTACTTTAAACACTACATTCAACACATAAGTAGACATTATATGTATGTACATTGTACAAACATCGAATTACAAAAACAAATATTTATTTACAAACAAATATAGGTGAACACCGCTACACAACGTTATCTTTAGTACAATGACAACAAACGGGTCCAAAGAAAAGAAGTCGGTTGAAATTTGTTTAGCAAATTCAATAAAAAATTATTTAGAAAAAAAAAACAAAAATTTTACAAGTCAGATGCGTGGCAAGTAATCTGCTGCGAGATCTGGTGTGAGAGCGTCCTAATGATTAGAGGCAGTTCAGTTAGTCAACTATACGTCAGTTATTATTATTGTAGTTATTATACTTTTATGATACAATTGAACCTTAACCCCATAAAATATTGAAGTAATAATTTGCTGCTTATCATTAGCAAGATTTACGCTATAAATTAGCGTATTATTAAAAATAGAGTTATTACAGATGAAATAGTTGCTAATTGTGGTCCCATGCCAAATTAAATGCATGTTACGTAACCATTGCCTGACGCTTCTTACTACGTTTTCCAAAGAAAGCTGAGTGAAAGTTCATCGTAATACACATTTAAGAAAATTCATTATTTATTCCAATTATTCATTTTAACAACTATAATATGTTTGTGAATATTATGATGTTGTTTAGTTAAATTAAAATATCTGCTTGTATTATTTTATTTCGTAATAATATTTCAACTTCAGAATAACTGACAGCCGGGCAAGATTCCATCGCAGCGGCATTGAAAACTGTTAAATCTATTTTAGTTTTTGAATATTTTGAAATTCTTGTTTATTTAAACATGTACAAAATGCATGTAATCCTTTCTTATCGCCATTTCATGTTGTTGAATAGTTTATAGTAGTTCAATAATCTTAAATTGAGTAAATCTTAAAGCAATAAAGACTGATTGTTATATTCATAATAGTTAGTGACATAACACACAATAAAAATTATAACACATTACTTATGTATATATATATATATATATATATATATATATATATATATATAATATTTATTAACTATCTTACATAGCATTCTTTTTTAGGCGTCATTAAATATTATATTTCTTAAATGTCTAGACAATCAACAAGCTCCAAAGAACATTCTAGAAGTGACTTACTTCATTTGTTGTTACTGCTGACAAGTTACTATTTGTTTAATTGTTAAACAATATATAATTACGTGAAAATAATTACTGTAGAAAAAACGGATAATGTCACGTGGTTAATGTCAGACGCACTAGCGCCTAATTGTGTTACGTAACCATTGATTTATATCACAGGCTCACAAACTATGAGCTGAGAATAACTAAAAATATTTTTTAGCCCTTCTCAGTTCCCTCACTATCCCAGCGTTGTTCATCTAGTCATAAACAGTAGTAGGTCATACCGAATCAATATTACAAGGTAATTGGTTCCATTCATAAAACGTTTTTAATTTTAGATGTGTTAACACGTTTACCAAAATCATGAATCCTTAAATTCATGGAAATTTATTCTTAAAAAAACCTTGAAGGTTGATTATATTGATTAGAACAAAAATAGTTGGTACAATGTCCGATAAATGTACAATAACAGTATCAGTATATCTTTTGCAAGTGCGTATACATATTGTGTTTAACAATTATCACTTATAACGTTTGGTTAAAGGTTAAAGTATACGCAAGACACGCTTAAGCCCCATTCCTAGCTTCTGTTTTAACTATTAGTTTCAGTATTAGTTTAATTCTAAAGTGTACATTCTCAGAATAAGCATTCAAACTTCACTAATATACCTTTTGGCTTGTGTCCTCATTTTTTAGTGGTCGATTTTTCAATTGTTGATTGAATTGACGTTAATAAATGTGTATTGATGTGTCTACTTTATTAAATATCTAAATATTGACGGAGATATAGCAATTAAAAGTTTGAATTGTAGTTTTAGCGCTAGAAATGGTCGGCCATATTTGTATGACGTGAAATGCATTTTAACGTCAGTTATTTGTTGAGTAGGTCAGTGCTGTGGTAATGTTCTGTAGCTGTTGGTAGTCAAATAATCAAGTCAAGTCAAAGAATAATAAGTTTTTATTTTATTTAACCCTGTTAAGGCTGACATAATATTGAAATTTAATTGTTCCTTGAAACAGCTGTAAATAATATTTGATATTTTGATATATAAATACATATAGCAGAAATTTATGAGCTGTAACGTTGGTAACCTTACACAAGGATTGTGATGTCACATGCACTTGGAATGTGTACAACGTTGAATCCCTTTAATAATTAAAGAGACAAAATGACTTTTTTAATTGTTATTATCTCCTAACATATAAGGAGTTCTAGTAACCAACTTTATCAATATGTAGTAAACTTTTATAGAAATTAAGACATAGGACACAAGCTCATTTCGTTTGTGAAAATTGAACATTGATGCATTTATAAGTTGCACACATTGTGTTTAATAATTTTTGGAATAAGGAAAGGTATTTTGAATGATTTCTATTTAGATATTGTTTTAATTTATCACAATAAATTTCTGCTTCTTTTGTAGTATTGCCAGTGGCAATATTTTGACAGCTACTCACAGTTTGTATGTTATGTAGGTAAAGGACATGTAAAACTAACATTTAAATTTCAATTAAAACTTGTAGAGATAATGTTTACGCATATTGACAAAAGTTTAGTTGTATTTTTCGTGTAGAATGTACCTAACATATACATAACTTTATTTAGCGGGTATGTGAATATTTTCTTGTAAGAAAAGCAATGTTGTTTTAAGACATACATGAGCCACCCCTTTTACAAACTCGTATATTATTCTCTTGTTAATATCAAAACACGTTTTACGTTCTTCCCTGTAGCTCCGAGGGCTCAAACTTACTGTGACGTCAATTTGCGAACGTAACTAGAACATTGTTAAATTAAATGTCGAGAACAATTTACAACTTCGATAATTTAATGTAAATATTAGTTTTATTTCGTCAGAGCTACATACTCTGCTCGTACGATGTTCCTTGAGGTTATTCATGTGTGACGTTTGTTTTAAACATAATTGAGTGTTTAACAGCGAAACGTATGATACTAATTTATTATTGAACGAGAGTTTAGTTCATAAATAACGATTTAGTTTAGCAGCCAGCTTTACGGACATACGAGTCGATCCACTGCAAATACAAACCTAACGTGATCCTTAAATCTGTTTTAAAGACTAAACATCCTTAAGAGAACATTGCGGCCTCGCTAATACAGTCTCCAGCAAGCTGCTTTCATTAATACAAACTAACAATAATTTTTCAACTTCTTCTAACTCTTGAGATCTTTTATATTGTTAACGTACTCACTTATTGGTTTTACCACAACAACCGGCATCTTTTCTTTAGCATAATACAGATCATAGATTTACTCATGTTAGGTTATTATTTCCTTCTTCGTTTCTACTGTAATACGCTTAGGCTTCTTTACGCTACTATCACTAACACCGATAACACCGATTAATTTAATAAAAAAAATTATATTACATATACATAACTACTTATTTTAGGCAATGTTGGATTATTAATATTAAACAAATTTGCTTGGAGCGTTATTTTTTATTGCTTCATTGATATTTCATTCCTCTCCTCAATATACGTTTTGATAACTTTAAATGCGATGTATAAAGCATAGAAGCAAATATACAAATGCATGTAAATCCAGGTTCTTAGGTATCAGTAATCAATTTCGCTATCAACGATTTTAATTACATGTTTTATTTTATTGCATGAGCATAATTTATTGTCCGACTAGAGCGTATTGATTTATAACAAAGTTTTACTGTTTTCACTCGAACATTCACTAATTTAAAACAATCATAATTTGTTGAATCAAATAAGTCGGGTATGTGTGTTTTAGGTAGGCAACAATTTTCTTTTTTCATTATGTAAAGGAGGCAAACTTCGATATAAATTTCCATTTTTAGGGTGGAGAGCGTTCCCATTTGGCCGCCATCTTAAAAATAACCTTGTAATCAGTTTTTTTGTTTATCTTAAAATTATAATTCCAGAAAATGTTTCAGTAGAGGGGAGCATGCATTATAATATAACTTTAGAAATTAATAAAAATTGTACTTTCATTTTTCAAAGGTTTACTTTTTTAATGACAAATTCCCAACTACAACTCTGTAAACCTCAGCAATAATCAAGGACAAATACTATGTAATATTATTTGTACAGAATCCCCACAAATCTTTCCGGACCGAATCGCTAGACGTAATGTATTGGTTGCGAGTACATATGTACCATTGTATCACACACTGCGCCGTTGTAGTACCTTCCTGAGCTGAGCCTCGGTGTCGCATTGTATTCGTCTATTTGCATTTCGCTGTGTTCGTGTTCATTCAATTCTTTATAAATAATCTGTACTTATAATTCAAATAAAAGCCGCGCCGGAATGAGACGCACTTGCGCAAACTCTTTTCGAACTCTTTTGTGTTCTTAAAATAATTATTCTTAAATTTTTTCTATAGAACTTTTGTTTTTTCTAATAATAGTAAATACAAAAATTACCAAACGAAAAGAATATAAAATACATTCAATTTTAAAAGTAACATTTAAAAGTAGATTTAATTTTTGTCCACAATATTGCTACTGCCACGGCGCAGCAGTGATCCTAATGTTTTGTTATACAACAGATTAACATACCTCTAATAAAGTAAGAACAAATATATTAATCAAAACCTCTATATTCAAATAACTGTATTTGAATTTGTAAAATCTATACTCAGAAGTAACTACTCTGTGAATTGAATTTTGTATAATGGGCTTGTGTCCTATGTCTTAATTTCGATAAAAGTGTACTATATATTGATAAAGTGGGTTACTAGAACCTCAAATGTTCAATTATTTGTTAATAACTCCTTATATGTCAGGAGATATTAACCATTAAAAAAGTCATTTTGTCTCTTTAATTATTAAAGGGATTCAACGTTGTACACATTCCAAGTGCATGTGACATCACAATCCTTGTGTAAGGTTACCAACCTTACAGCTCATAAATCTCTGCTATATCTTAACATATATAAATTACGTGTCACGTTGTTTGTCCGCGATGGACTCCTAAACTACTTAACCGATTTTAATCAAATTTGTACACCGTGTGCAGTTTGATCCAACTGGAAAGATAGGATAGCTTACATCTCAATTTATGATTGCAATATTATCTTATTGCAAATTATTTGTCTAATTATCTGTTAGCTCCAAACGATTTTAAAAGATGGCGACATCTGTTGACTAGATTGAGTAAATATTCTGTTGACTAGATTGAGTAAATATTCAATAGATGGCGCTATGTAATGTAATATGACAAAAACGTTAGCCACAGCAACGCGTGGCCGGGACAGCTAGTGTATTTATATATCAAAATATCAAATATTATTTACAGCTATTTCAAGGAACAATAAAATTCCAATATTAAGTCTGCCTTAGCAGGGTTAAATAAAATAAAAACTTATTATTCTTTCACTTAACTTGATTATTTGACTACCAACAGCTACAGAACATTACCACAGCACTGACCTACTCAACAAATAACTGACGTTAAAATGCATTTCACGTCTTACAAATATGGCCGACCATTTCTAGCGCTAAAACTACAATTCAAATTTTTAATTGCTATATATCCGTCAACATTTAGATATTTAATAAAATAGACACGCTAATACACATTTATTAACATCAATTTCAATCAACAATTGAAAAATCGACCACTAAAAAATGAGGACACAAGCCCATTGAGGTTATGAAATGATTTATTTTTCGATGTTAATGTTACAATGTATCTGACAGTTATTAACGATAGAGTCTGTTTGTTCTACGAGAATGTCAATTGAATAGGCGACCTTCTTCTGGGGCTAGTTATTCGCTACTCACTACACAGTCTACAACAGTATTGAAAGAATCAGTTCTTGTGGAATCTTGACCTATATTAACATGCACTAATTACAATCTTGTGTAATCAGTAAATTCATTAATAAATGTACTATCAGATTAAATATTACTAGGCTTTGTAACATTCATTTTAACAACGCAATATATGGAATAAGTCGAATAATTTTTGAGGTTATAAAATATTAATATGCAAAGTAAAGTTTGACAGTAATATATTTTTCAAAAATAACTTTTTACGAAAAGATTTTCAATGTCAAAGGGTGATACATTCCCATACGTTGTAGTCCGTTGGCTCATGGCCTACGTTTCACGCCCCACAGCCCACCTCAAGGAAATTCCCATCGGCATTCAGTTTCTCTATCTATACTATACATTACAAACAATTGGTACATAGTATCATATCGATTAAACTAAAATAGAATATACTCGTATAGTATACACCATGTATACAGCATACGTGGTGTACTTGTACATCATAACGCTGATGCTTATTTTTTAGCTATACGAGTATAACAGATACCGCTACATACATATATTCTTTTCTTGCTGTTCCAAGTTTTTTTAAGCAGTGACAGCTGTGCCAACGTCACCTCGCAAAACTTCAACCTTTTGTTATGTATTCTATGCTACAACCAATTTATATTGATTTTAAGGCAAGTTTACCAGAGAACCTCACCCCAATTTCTTTCGCTAAAATTACTATGCCATGCGGCTCAGGGAAACGTTCAAGTATTTGAAAAGTTCAAGTTGTCAATTACGAAATTTATTGAAAACTTTCCGGGCAGAGCTTTAGGAGCTTTTTATTGAATAACGATGATGAATATTGACACAAGGCAGGGATTGTTACGGATTAAACAAATGTAAATAGATATTTATATAATGGTATTTGTTAAATAATCAATTATTTAACAAGGGATTACACTGACCAACAAAATGACATTCTTTTCGGTGCCAGATATTATGTAAGAACTGATTTTGGATATGTTTTATGTAGTGATTAAAAAATTACCTAATTATTTCTCTGATTTTACCTTTTGTTTTTTAGAAACATGCATGTTAATTTCTTAAAATTCTTCCTTGGATAGCAAAAGGTAAACATACAAAATTATTACATGTGTTTTTGCTTTTTCGGAACAGCAAAGCTTAGAATCTGGGTTAACAAAAATGGGCTTGTGTCCTATGTCTTAATTTCTATAAAAGTGTACTATATATTGATAAAGTGGTTTACTAGAACCTCAAATGTCCAATTATTTTTTAATAACTCCTTATATGTTAAGAGATATTAGTAATTAAAAAAGTCATTTTGTCTCTTTAATTATTAAAGGGATTCAACGTTGTACACATTCCAAGTGCATGTGACATCACAATCCTTGTGTAAGTTTACCAACCTTACAGCTCATAAATCTCTGCTATATGTATTTATATATAAAAATATCAAATATTATTTACAGCTATTTCAAGGAACAATCAAATTTCAATATTATGTCTGCCTTAGCAAGGTTAAATAAAATAACAACTTATTATTCTTTGACTTGACTTGATTATTTGACTATAAACAGCTACAAAACATTATCACAGCACTGACCTACTCAACAAATAACTGACGTTAAAATACATTTCACGTCGTACAAATATGGTCGACCATTTCTAGCGCTAAAACTACAATTCAAACTTTTAATTGCTATATCTCCGTCAATATTTAGCTATTTAATAAAATAGACACGCCAATACATATTTATTAACATCAATTTCAATCAACAATTGAAAAATCGACCACTAACAAATGAGGACACAAGCCTTTTGGCATTTAAGAAATACAAAATGTTATCAACGAATTTTTGCTTACGAGGGAAAAGTATTATTTATACTTTTACTTATAAAGTTACGGCATACGAATTTATATTAAAGGCGGACTATTTTGACGGACTATACACTGTTTCATTTAATATATTTTTAGATACTGTTAACACAAATAAAACGAATGCCTACCGCTACTAAATTCATATTGCAACCCCCCGTGGTTCACTTTAATTTCTAAAATACAAAATTCCAGGAAATACACGTATGACACAACATGTCATATTCTGCGAAGTTACAGATATGTTCACCCTCGTGAAGTTAATAAAAATAGGGGAGGAATTCCACTATCATTCGCAGTATGAACAAAATAATGTGGTAGTCGTAAACCGATATAGACAGGGGTAACTAAAAGAATTAAAATATGGTCAATATGGTATATATAGTCAATATTATGTGTGTACGTCAACACATTTTAAATTCCATTCAAATGCACAGAGAACCATTTGGTGAAATGACTCGATTGGTGAAGTTGCAGTCAACGCAAGAAGTTTACAGTAGTTCGCGTCTACTTATTCGTCGCTTTGCTTCTTAAAGGTGAAGTGATTTCCTCATTCGTAGCCAACAACAGGAACATTTCATGTGCCACAAGCTGTGAGAAAACTCATGCACCGTAAAAATTCATACGTTTTAATAAATATGATTTCGAATTTAGTCCAATTAGTTTACTACGTGTTAATTTATAAAAATAGCCATAAATTTAACAATTTAAAAATTACTACTACTACTACTAGAAAAACCAAAACAAGTTACGAACACGAACATAAGTTCGGAAACAAGAACACGAACATAAGTTCGGAAACAAGAACACGAACATAAGTTCGTGCGGTTGTTTCCCCTACATGTTTGGCGATTGCAATGTTACCTGGCCTATTCATTAGCGATTTACCTTCCCATGCTTGTGCTGTAAATTTGATGTGTCGTAGTTTTTTCAACACATGCAAAACATTGATTGGCATTTGAATTGCGTTTTACTCCAGCTATTACGTACATATACATGTGTTACATACCGAACTCTACGTCCAATCTCTTGAGCCGTTATTGGAGGCACGGCGATGGTGTGTCTTCTACAGACACACACACACTTATCAGGGTTGCCCCAGTTGCACAGTAGTCAAATCACATGACACATCAAACACCAAGTAGTTTGCAAAACACAACCCTGTTACAATTACCAATGAATTAGCTTCAGAATGTTTGAGTACGTAACTCATAAAGCTATGTGCGCTATTTACAATTATGTGTACTCATGTGTTTATGGTATATGCATAAGTACCAGTTTAGAAAAAAGAAACAATTCTATTGTATTGAATAATCTGGTTATTTCCAGTTCGGAATTAATTTCCTTGTAATATTTATAGATTTATATTGTTATATAACATTCATCTTTGTCAATTAAGGCCAATATCAATTTATAAGAAATGATCTTTTCAATGATCTATATGTAATTTGTAATTGATTACATGATTTTATAAATGTACTGTTTTATGTGCTTGTTAATTATATCTACATGAAATCTCTTTTCAATTGTAATTAATATTAATTTCCAATCATTTTAGAATCTCTGAATTAATTTTTAGCCTGAAAGCCTTTTTCCCCAAAGTATACACAACACTGGCGTAGCTAGGTGCTGGGCACCAGGGCCCTCAAGCTCAGAGCAGAACCAAGACCAGCAAACCTCATATTGTACTAGCTAAAAATTCTCCAACCTTTGAAATGTAAATAAAATAGGTTGCAACACGAATTTAAGGTAATACTGTCGGTCAGAGATCAATGACCGGTAAGTCATATCAAGTTCTATTAATTATTTTGAAATGTTTATTTTTAGAGAAAAATTATTGTAATGTGTTAAAGCAGTGCTTAGTTTCATTTAAGTTTTTTATATGTAAAAGAAAGAGACAGCAATATTATTTCAAAAATATTTATAAAGTAAATAATTTATGTAACTATGACAACGCATCAGTGTTTTGTTTATATTTGAACACGTGCAGCATCAAGTTATATTCATTATTTTGCAAATGTTTCATTTTAAAGAAATATTTTTATAATGTGTTAGAGCAGTGCATAGTTTTATATAATATTTTTATATGTAAACAATTGTATTTAATGTTAGGGTTAGTCGGTGGTTGTCTTGCAGATAAACACGAGTCTGAGACATATTCGACTGAATAATGATTGTCAGTTGAAGAAAAGAGATGAATATAGTTTCCAGATCAATCTAATAGAATAACTAGGAACTACGTACTTATTTGAATTTAAAAAAATATTTGATTCGTTTGCAAGTCGAAACTTGAACGACAAACCATTGTCGAGTGGGTGCTGATAGTGTGGAAAGAGAGGTGTAAGGGGCAGGTGCAGTTTCATTATTTTAACTCTTGTGTAAATTCTTATATAGAGATATACGCGCCAAATTCAAAATTTACTGGCCTAGAATTTTTAAATAAATTCACTTAGATATATATTTTGAGTCAAGCTCAGGGGGGCCTCAAGTAATTATATATATATATATATATATATATATATATATATATATATATATATATATATATATAATATATAATATATATATATTACTTGATAAAACCTAAACAGTTGAGTTAAGGCCCCAGTTTTTTTTTGCACCGGGGCCCTTGGTTACCTAGCTACGTCACTGTACACAACACTCTCAAATTTATACACTTTGTTATATATTCAGGAAGAAAAACATAAGGACAGCAAGGTTTAGATTGGGAAATGAGGAAAAAGGAAACAGATACTGGGAAAGTAGTGAGGAAAGAATGTGTAGAGTGTGCGGAACGGAGAACGAAACACTGGTGTACATTAAGTTTGATTGTAAGGTGTAAGATGAATATTGGGCAGCTCTTAAAAGGGGGCAACGAAGGAAACTGATGGATGGCAGAAATAATTAGAAGAAGGAAGGCTGAAGCTTTTTAAATCTTTTTAGGGCAGAAGAATGTAATGCCGAAAGTGAAGGGAAGAGGTCGATGGCGGAGATAGAGAAAAAAACTAGGAAAGAAAAGGAATGGCAGAGTAGAAACAGGAGGGACAGTAGCAGGAGGAGCGAAGCAGTAGCCTTAGCAATTTTGTTTTTATTTTTATAAGGAATTTTATATATTTTTTTTTTCGTTTGAAAAAAATGAGAATGTTTAGATTTAATAAGGATCAAAATTGAATTAAGCACAATGACATGTAAATAAATGAGTCAAGGCACAAGAATGTAGTGCCAAATGGCAAAAAACATTAAAAATAAAATAATAATAATATATTCAGGAAGAAATGTAGCGCTTTAATTAGCTTGAAGTAAGCTAACAAGTGGAAAACTTGCATTGTAGGACAAGTTTCTTACATTGTAAACACGCTGATTATATTTACAAGGTCGAAAAAGGACCAATATGGTCGTTCGTCAAAGAATCTCGCGTATTTTATTCTCAGACCAATACGATAAAATCAGAATGCAAAAACAAGGAACCATGAAGATACATATTGCCAATAGTCTCGTCCAATTTTGATTATGATTAATGTCAATATAACAAAAATAAATCCAATCATTTCCAATATAAAATCAATATCTTTCTCACATGGCGCATCTACTGATATTCATCCATCCGTTGACCTATATCCAAATCTTTTACGTCTCTCAAATATTTCTTCTTGACATAACTGTCTAAATAACTTTGTCTAAACGACTTCTAAAATGTTATTATGTCAAATTCATTCTGTATAAACGTCAGAAGGGTAAAATATTCAACTGTGAAAATATAAAGGACCTCGAACTTGACTTTAAAGAAAAGATGATGATACATAACAAAAAACTGACTTAAAATAAAGCTCGTGTAAGTCACCACGTGTTTAATTAAATGAATAATCCATTAATCACGTGGCAAGCTGCTCACTTAATCCGAATCAACCAAAATGAAGCCATAAATAAAAATCCAAAACTTTTTTCTACGTTGTTAATAAATTTTCAATGTGAAGGGCACAAGTAGAGCAGACGTTGACGTGCGATACAAAAATCAATAAAACTTTTTAATTAATTAGAACACGTGATATTTTCATTCATGTGTACACAATATACGCTGTTTTACATATTCAAGGAAATTCGTGACTGAAAAATTGTTTTTACTCGCGTATACGCATTGCTTCCATTTTCTTCTCCCCCTCTCCCTCTCTCTCTCTCTCTCTCTCTCTCTCCTTCGTTAATATGTTTGTTAGATTTATTGAACTATGACCTGGGGTAACAAATCATTTTGTGAAATACAATTGTTTTATTAATGCACGCAATTAAAAATAATTTATAACAAAAGCTCTTAAAATATCAACTCTCATTTGTTTGGTTAATTGTACGGTGATTAATTTATGATTTTATTATATAATATAACCCTGTCTTGTTATAAATAATCCTATTTTGTAACTTTCTTTGACAACGTTTAACATTACACGGTACTATTTTAAACAAAGTTAAGCTACTACCGTCGGAATAGAAATAACAAAATTGCATGGACTGATGCTACCACACTCTTATATTATGTGTCACGGCAGCTCATGCTCATGCTCATGGTCAACAATATTAATACCAAGTTAAGTTCTAAGATGTTTAACAATAATTATATATGCACATAAATATTATAATAATGTCGTAATTTATAATTATAGACACACACACAATCGCAATCACTTTAATTTCCTTCAATATTTTTGATTTCATTTTCCATGCAGTCATCCAGTGTTGATAACCGTAACACGACGTTATCAGTTAATCAGGACACTTGTTCGCTTTTGATTAGCTGATAAAATAAGCACACATGAATTAACCTCTAGTGTTAACACGAAGCTTACGCTGATAACGAAAGCTTACATCCCCTGTAACCCCCGCGCAACCCTCTGTTACCTTCTGTAGCCATATCAGTGTTTACAGCACAAATTAATGGAAAACGTTAACTAAATGTAAACCCCACATAAATTATGCTGATAGAAGATAATAATTTAAAACTGAATTTCTTAACTAGATTTAATAGTTTCAAGCAGAGCCGGCTGTAATGTTTAGGCAACGAGATTGGTAATCAGAGGATGAAAGACATCCAAACAAAAAGGAGTAAAAAGGAAAATGATATTAGCAGTGTTTTATAGATATTAGTGATTTTACGAATGCATTATTATTACAACGCAATTATTACAACGCAAAGTCACGCAAAAGTACCATAAAATTTAATATTTGTAATAAAATAACATAAACAGCAAAGATGATAAAAAATAGCTGTAAATTTTAATGTATTTAACAACGAAGGTTGATTATGCTGTTTGCTGTGATTATGTTGATTATGTTCTTCTATTCTTCTAATTGTGATTCTATTTGTTGTACAGTAATTGTTGTTGTACTATCCTATATAACATGTACGTAACGTTTGTACTAAATATTCGACTCAGCTCTTGGCACTGATTGTCACCTTAAAGTATGTTTTATAAATTTTACTTTTAATTAAAATATTACTTCTAATAATAGTACAACATGACAAATATCAGTCAACGCCATCTATCAATCGCCATCGTTAAAAATCGTTACAAGTATACTTACACAACGACACGATTTCAATATTCTTAATGGCTTGTTTATTTTTAATATCTTGAACATGTCATTCGTTTAACGGCAAAACCGAGTGAAGTTACTTTTCATCTAACATGCAAATTTATAATCTTTTACATAGACCTCCTGCAGACTACAATAAACACAGATGGCATCAGCCATTAGCTAGTTGTTTGAACTGTTTTACAACAATAATTATAATAAACAAACACAAATATCAAACGAGTTAATCGCATGATGTTCAACGAAACGCGAAAATTCTATGAGTATCCTATTTCTGTTATTAGTTTGGGAATATTCCACTGGTTATTGATTTTGTACGTATCCTGCAAACTGCGGAGCACCGAGTACGACTTCTGCTTGGTACGTAAATGTAGCTACAGTATCTGCAGTAGCACGTTAAAGGCAGGTAACCTCACTCAACCTTGAAGGTCACTTACACTGAAAACATGAACCTAAACTAGGGTTGTTATATCAAACAAATATTTAGTTGTTATATTCATTTTGTGCAGTATAATTTTATGAAAATCGATAATACATGCAACGGCGCGCTTAGGCCACACAACTTGAGGCACTAATTATGTAATTATAAAATAACAAAATATAAGATAATACATTAATAATTAACTCAATAACTCACAATTATTCATTTCAATTTAATATTGATGAAGTGAACTGAAATTCAAATTGTTTTTTCCTTTTTTTAGTAAAATATAGGTTAATATATGTATATTGTATTTTTAATATATTTGAGGTTATGGTAGCCTACTGTATCAATATATTGCAGCATAGCTTTATAGAAATTAAGAAATGGTTTACAATCCCATTTTCATGGAGACAATAGAAAGCCATAATGTACCAAGGTATAGTCCCAGTGGATTAAATTCAAGGTCACGGTAAACATTAAGTTGAGGTTATAGATATACACCTATAAAAACTAAATACTTTAGTTCCAACAGTGTCCCCTATTCAAAGCAGCTTAGCGCTGTCTTCAGCCCATACGTCATAAAATATTAGCTCGTCAAAATCCATGGAAAGTTTTGACCTTTAATTCGTGTTAAGAATAAGCCAACGTGCTATAGCTATAAAGTTTAGTACGCTTTATAAATACTCGTAGTATAAAATATTTTTATTATTTAAAAGAAATCAATAGAAACAGTCTGAATAGTTAGAGAATACAACTTCTGAATTATTTTATCAATTTCATATTACTTTAAGGGCCAGGGGTTAGGGTTTCAGCGTAAAAAAAAACACTTTTTTTGCGACTTTTTTTCTCAAGTATAGATGGAGCAATTTTATTTAAACTTTTTGTACATTATTAAGCATACTTTTGTCTATGTTGTATAATTTTATCATGCAGAAATATTAAAGCATAAGCCGGTAACAGAGCTTTCTCCAGAAGGTCTTGGGAAAAAAGACAATTGCGGTGTTCACAATAACTTGGCCGGAAATTATCTCAAAATGAGAAACCATTAAAATTTAGTTAAATTATAATCAAATCCTAACCCCTACGGCCTCTGATAATTTTTTTTTTCATTTAAAAATTTTTGGCGGCCATCTAAAGTGTAAACTGTTATTTTCCACGAAAAATTCCGCCATTTTGTGGGTGGGAAACACCCTTAATATAAAAAAATTGTTTTTATCTAAACGTTGGGGTGAGGTATTTTATATGTAGAAAATGTGTACGAAGTTTGAAATGAATCGGTCAATTAGTTTTTAAATGGCAGTGAACGCGCACTTTGAAAGGTAGTTTTTAGAAAAACGCGTCTAAAGTTTAGTATAGTATACAGGGTGTATTGTCAATACAGACAATACCTTCAGCCAATAGACAATAACTTCAAGAATATTGCTTAGATCGGCTTAAAATTTTAAGGACATATTCTTGAAATGTTAAACAATAAGATAAGACAAAAAAAATTGGATTTTTTTAAAGTGACAACCCTAACCCCAACCCTCCCTTAAATCATTTTAAAATCATATACTTAAAATCATATTTTATAAATAAAGTAATGAAAAACATTTCCTGAAATTTTCACCACGAGATGATATATAGATCAAACTAAATTCAATTTAACGAAAATTCAATTTTTATAAATTTCTAGATGAGGTAGAAATAGCATTAAGGAGAGAGCAAGAGATTTAAAGAAGAAAAAAATGAACGTTGTGAAATAAATGATATCGACACATATTTTATTTTAACTGAGTAATTTTATTTTGTTAAAATAATGTAAATATTTATTGAACGTTCCTATTGTTTACATTGATAATGTACTTGTGTTATAAACGAAACGAAAAAATATATATTACCATTCATTTTCATTTAATTTATTATTAAAACAAATGTTGAATGAAGAAATATCTGTAACGTTACAGAGTACAGAGATGGAAACAAGGAGGGTAAAGGTCTGAGGCCCTATTCCCGACTCTCTACTAAAAAGAATAAGTGCACATTACTAGAGGCTTGCACATTATTCCATATCCACTCTAAATGCCGAGTTGTATGTATATCTGTATTCGCATTCCACAATACATTTATTTAGATTTTATTCATTGATCTTGCGCTGTCCGTTGACACGGATATGCGTGCATGCATGAATCTCTCTCTCTCTCTTTCTCTTTCTCTTTCTCTTTCTCTTATCCAGTTCACCAATATGCAGCAAATACAGTATCAAAGAAATTCAAGGATATTATATATATAACTAAAACAGCAAAACATAACTCAAGCTGTAACAGAAGATTTCCACGCGCTTGCTGACGCTACGGAATCTTTCTGAATTATATAACCTGCATCTCCATCATACTCATATCGTGTGTATTAAGTTTCGTTGATAATGCTTATCGCATTGTCTAATGACATAAGATATTCTTTCCTTTGCAGTTAAGTCCGATAAAACTTTCAGAATTACTCAACTTCTTCACTGGTTCTTCTAACCCTAACCTACATACGTATGCGATAATTTATTATGCAATAACATATTAGAAGATAAAAAATACGAGTAATACGAGTACTTAGAACATCCTATCATAAGTAACATTGCTCCAGCTCTGTAGCTTCTAAATATTTCCGGCGGTATCTATGTCCGACAAATATGTACGGCCCGGATTCCAAGTGCTACGGGCAGTAGTGCATTTGAGTATACAAATAAACACAAAGTACAAAATATTTTAAAACTTTGACAATGTGTTCGCTTGGCGCACCTGCAGTTCGGAATATGTGTCAGTGTTGACAACAACTCAACATTGTATGAAAATAATATAATAGACTTGTTAAGGTTATACTTTTCAAAAGTATTTGTTACTTGTCTTTTGCTTCAAAAGATGGCATTGGCATCAAATGGTATCTGACAGTTTTGAAAGAGATACAAAACGTTGGTGAACGAACAATATCACCAACCGCAGGCATGTCACACAGAAGCGTGTTTCATGTCTACCTTTGTCTTGTGATCTCGAAGGAACAACAAAGGACACATTATCGCAGTATTATTGTGCGGGTTTATTATTTCAATTTAAAAATAGAATTAAATATGAAATGTAATTACGAATTATTTTATTGATTCAAATGATACACGCCAAAAAGACGTCGCTTTGTGACGGGGGTAAACTCTGGTATTATTATAATTAAAAACATTTAAAATTACGTTTTTCTTAATCGACTGATGTTTTCTTATAATTGCATGTAACAACGTGCTATTACGTAATGTTTAATTTAGATTGAAATGAACCAAAGATTAAGAAAATGTATTTTAATCTAATTTGCAATAGATAATATAGCGAGAAATGTCAAACACAGATATATGGTTATACATACCTAGAAAAAGAAAAACACTCAACTGAATTTTATCTTAAAAGATTTAAACTCATTCTTCTAGAAATGAAAATGAAGACGAAAACTTAAGTATTTATAATTTGCATATAAACAATATAATAAAAACACCCAGAGGTAAGAAAGTTAAAAAATATAAACCGCTCTAGTGGGACGCAAGATATTAGCGTTTGTGTTTCCTTAATATTTGCATTTCTTTTAAAATAAAATAAGTTATTAGTAATAATAAGTATTTCTGAGATATATTATTTCATTTTAATATTTGCAAGAACCTGCATGACAACATTTTGACAGGTCCCACAGGCCACAAGTGTCAAACGTAAACAACAATGCTACCAACCTACATACTACGCTTATTAAAAATATGACTCACCTAAGACAGCAGTAACATTTTTCTTAAGTTGGTGACAGTAGCACTGCATTAAAAAAATGCTTCACTTTTAACCACACAATTTAAATGTAATTGTTTTATTCAAATACTAATTAAATAGAGTTTATTACACATATATTAATATATCACTAAGTTTAAATACACCGTCTAATTAATTTAAAACATTTCTCGGGTTTTACTTTGCACTTTTAATTATTTTTTTTCATTTAAAAAAAATTCAATGACAGCTCCCCGCGCGTGCACTGTTACTGAAGATGCTCGACTGGCGGAAGTGACTTAAAATCTAATGTCGTAAATTTTATAATAATATTGTGTAATATAATAATAAGAAATTATGCGGAAGGTTATGTTTTCAGTTCCACATTATTGAAATTATTATAGACATATTTTTTTAAGAGCAATTAAAAATAATGAGATATTGTAAAACTTTATTTGTTGGTAAAGTAATTATTTATATTTAAAAACGCATCGATACCAATAATACTCATATATTTACAGCATAGTAATTTATTTCTTTATCGACTCAGAACATTGACAATACGGATTAAGGCTTAGACCAGGCACCATATGTTAGATGAAGATACATTGTAATTAATATCAATTATTGTAATATCATTTGACGAATAAATATCTTTGAACTTGAACTTGATGTCACACAGAAGCGTGTTTCATGTCTACCTTTGTCTTGTGATCTGGAAGGAACAACAAAGGACACATTATCGCAGTTCAACAAATTTAACCAAAGTAAAAAGATAACAATCAGATGATACTCGTCCTGTCAAAAATGATGACTGCTAAATTTACCACAAATTATAATTTTAAAATATAAAAAGTACTACACATAGTTCTGTTCTATAAATACTTTAAAAGAAAAGCATAAAATCCGTGTTAACGACTTATTGAAGTATGCTTAAAAAGTACTTGTTATTAGTTCTTGTACTCAAGTGACCTTTGAGCGCGGAGAAGCCTCCCAACTACGACGGGCGTCGGAAGGACGTGTCATTATCATTAAAACTCAAGAATTTATATACTATAATATGTATATGTATTTACAATATTATTATTTTTATTATTATATAAATAATGCAATGAACAATGCCATTACGTCATGAATAGTACTCGTCGTATACTAAAGATATAAAAATAAATAAACGAGATCGTAAAAATATAATTCCGGATATAAAAAAACGAAGTAATAAAAAAAATGTTTAGAATTAAAATCTACGTAAAATATTCGTTGTAACTAAAGAGAAATGTATTTTTAAATCTGTGTAATCTTTTCAATTTTGTAGCGTACAGTTCATGTGAAAATAGTCTCGCAATTTTATGCGAGTTATAATATTAGTGTTATTACTATCACTGATTCTTTTTATATAATATTTTTTTTATTGTTCTCCTTATTTATCAAATTGGATTAGTGCGAGAATAACTTGTAGTAACTTGTGCAACGTCTGCCACTTTCAGACCATTGCATTAATATTTGTTTTTCAATGCCTACGAAGGTGTGAAATCGAAGAGACTCCAAGCACATTTCTGTGTGGCGAGGCTACTCTGAGTAAAATGTATAAAATATATGGCCATAAAATGAGTGACCGTATATATTTACATATATGAAATATGAGCGATTGCCGGTAACGATTTTCAGAAGTGGAAAAATTCAAAGTTTATTTGAATAGAAACAGCAGCGACTGTGCAATACAACACTGTGGAATATTTTGAACATTTACCTGTTCAAATTGCGGCGTGATGCGTGGTAACATAAACTGTGCAATTAATATTTGCATTCTTAAGCGTCGTCCATGCTAGTGCCACACTATAAGTCAAGATTTCTTAGACATTAATGTACTAGATTTATTGAATGGGCTTGTGTCCTCATTTTTTAGTGGTCGATTTTTTAATTGCTGATTGAAATTGATGTTAATAAATGTGTATTGGCGTGTCTATATTAATAAATATCTAAATATTGACGGAGATATAGCAATTAAAAGTTTCAATTGTAGTTTTAGCGCTAGAAATGGTCGGCCATATTTGTATGACGTGAAATGCATTTTAACGTCAGTTATTTGTTGAGTAGGTCAGTACTGTGGTAATGTTTAGTAGCTGTTGGTAGTGAAATAATCAAGCCAAGTCAAAGAATAATAGGTTTTTATTTTATTTAACCCTGCTAAAGCAGACATAATATTGAAATTTAATTGTTCCTTGAAATAGCTGTAAATAATATTTGATATTTTGATATATATAGCAGAGATTTATGAGCTGTAAGGTTGGTAACCTTACACAAGGATTGTGATGTCACATGCACTTGGAATGTGTACAACGTTGAATTCCTTTAATAATTAAAGAAACAAAATGACTTTTTTAATTGTTAATATCTCCTAACATATAAGGAGTTATTAAAAAATAATTGAACATTTGAGGTTCTAGTAACCAACTTTATCAATATATAGTACACTTTTGTAGAAATTAAGACATAAGACACAAGCCCATTAGCTCCAAATCAATGCAACATTTATATAGATATTTGTTCATTGAAGTTACCACATATTTTTCGTACATATTTTACCAATTTTTTAAATATTTAAATCGATTTATAAGTTTTTATATATTTATAATTCGTCTTATCAGATAATCTATGTTGTAATCTATGCCATTGTACGTAATTATTGAACACAACGTTGCTATTACACTATGGACAATCATCATAAAATAAAACTTTATTACTTTTTTATGTTTCGACGTTATTTTGTCGTGTTCATTATTTCCACCAGCCGCTGAATATTCCGTCAATGTTTAAAACACGCTTGTACGAGTATATCTACTCGTATATAGCATGTAAAGAATTTATTTCACCATCAGCCCTTTTTATATTTCAAGGATCTTAAAAGCTTAGTCAACAATGTTTTTATAAAAATGTAAATTTTCTTCTTCTTGCAAATTCAAATAAGTACCGTCCGTTGAAGCCTTACGTATTGTTATTGATATTAAAGATTATGTTTCACTTAATAAAATGAATATAAAGTTCCTGAGATACAATTGGCCAATGGGCTTGTGTCCTATGTTTTAATTTCTATGAAAGTGTACTATATATTGATGAAGTGGGTTACTAGAACCTCAAATGTTCAATTATTTTTTAATAACTCCTTATATGTTAAGAGATATTAACAATTAAAAAAGTCATTTTGTCTCTTTAATTATTAAAGGGATTCAACGTTGTACACATGCCAAGTGCATGTGACATCACAATCCTTGAGTAAGGTTACCAACCTTACAGCTCATAAATCTCTGCTATATGTATTTATATATCAAATTATCAAATATTATTTACAGTTATTTCAAGGAACAATCAAATTTCAATATTATGTCTGCCTTAGCAGGGTTAAATAAAATAAAAACTTATTATTCTTTGATTTGACTTGATTATTTGACTACCGACAGCTACAAAACATTAACACAGCACTGACCTACTCAACAAATAGCTGACGTTAAAATGCATTTCACGTCATACAAATATGGCCGACCATTTCTAGCGCTGAAACTACAATTCAAACTTTTAATTGCTATATCTCCGTCAATATTTAGATATTTAATAAAATAGACACGCCAATACACATTTATTAACAAAAATCGACCACTAAAAAATGAGGACACAAGCCCATTATTTTTAATCATGCACGACAATGTAAATGCTAAGCTTGAAATATTAAAATAAAGAAAGAATAATCTTAAACATTTCGAACTGATATTTTAAATTTGATATTAACCGGTGAGTCGCAGCCAGGTGCTAATAATTACAGTTGGTCAAATAAACGCGCCGAATATATATTGCATGGTTATGTAATTATTAGGTAATATTATAAATATTTATTGTAATTATCATACAAAACTCTGTTTTTAAACGAATATTAAAAGTATTAAAAGTAAATAAAACATCCGAAAATAATTATATACTAGTTTATATATTTGTATGGATCTGTAAAAAATATTATAAAAACATTTTGCAAATTTTAACGTCATAAATCTTCAGGCGTCACGCGCAGCTAAATATAAACCACAGCAAAAAGCGTAGGCCTATATACATAGAGCCACAGAGCCTCAGCGCCAAGAAATGGCACTTAGATAAGACTCCTGAATCACTAGAACATCGAACCACCGAACCACCACGTCCTCCACGTCCTGCACGACCTCCTTGGCCTAGAAACGTCCCGGAGACGCCGACGACCGTGTAGTGGTTTTGTTAGTTCTGTCATTCTACTCGAACACAGCTGATGATTGATTACAGACACGCGGGGCTTTTGAAACGCGAACGATCGAAGATGGAGAGCAATTATTCGTTCACTTCTTTGTTCTCCTGAATAGAAATAACGAAGATGAAAAATGTTATGTATAGAACACCACCTATTAAATTTAGTTTGGGAGCCAATCGTTATTGAATTGATTACTACATTTATTAATAAGTTGAAAGGGAAAGGGAGGCGGTATTCATCATGTCTTCATAAGTTTTATTATTGATTTGCTCAACTCTGTCAAACCCTCGTATAGATTGTTCGTCATTATCCTGGAGCTAGGCTAACTAAGCCCAAGGATTCAGACTATGTATAAATGAAACTATATTTATCACTGGAAAGAATATAAATCGGAAAACAAATAATGTTTCCCAGAGAAAATAGAATTCTAATTTGAAAAAAAATAAAATCATACTAAGTACAAAATTTATAAACATTAGCGCCTGGATTACATACTTCTAAAATTACATCTTATTCGAAATCGCTTGAAACTGCAGTAGTCAAGATAGTTTAGAGAGATTGCTGTGTCTTTAGGTTCGATCCACGGTTTGGTAGTCATCGGTGATAGGACTCAGCATCGAAAATAGACCGACGTTAAATAAATTAAATTTTACATTATTCTTTAGAGTTGAGAGAGTTGATTTCGTTGAAACGAGTCTGTTATACTAGTTACATAATAAATAAATTGGGTGTGTTCCATGTTAAATTGACACGACAATATTCTTTACCTTCAACACATAACTGTTCTCGCAATCCCAAACAACAGTAAACTTAAAATTAGATAAACAGGAGTTTATATTTTGCCACAGATGTTTATTTTCTTAAAAATATTTTCATTCTTTAGCGAAAATAAAGTTGTTTGTTTATTTTACTTTTTATTATGTAAAGTGAAACTCATTCACATTTTATATAAAATAAATCTACGCTTAAAAGAAATTCTAGTGAATTAAACGAAACAGATATTTCGCTATATCGTCTTTAAGACACTACTTTAAGCTTGAATGCCTCTATTTTTCACAAACCAGTTATAACAATGTGCGCTGCTATCTAATTGATAAATTTTAATTAATCTATTGTTATACCACCCCCGTCTTTCGTTTAAGGGATCGTTCTGGAACAGCGGTTAATTCCTAAGTTAAAAGAAAATTAATTAGCCAAGGTCATTTGCAGATAGTACTGAATATCTCGTAGTAGAAGTGAAAATCTAGAAGGAAAATGTTATCTCAAAGAGCAAAGAAGAAATTACGAATATATCCTTATAATTACTGCAGAGCATTTATATTCCGCCCCTATTCTCCCGCCTTGGTTTCAAACTCTGAATTGTAACATGATAAACTACCCAAAAAATCGCAGGCGTTCTCTTCGAAGTTATATTAATTTCAATAAAAACAATGTATACAGTCCGTATACTTAAAACTTTTTAGGTGAACGTGAAACAACTCGAATGTACTCGTAGTCTACTGACAAAGTCGGCGTCTTTGCTGACGGATACAGATTGAAAAGATTAGTGGAAGATCCGCGCGATTTTAACTATTTTCTCAGGCGTGCAGCCAACTTGAACAGTCTTCAAATGATGCGGAATATTTATGCTGCGTCACATTTATGTAATATTAATGTTACCATGTGTTTATCGCCAGGTCTACGTCCACGTACTCGTACTCGTACTCGTACATGGCGTACGCAGGTTATTTAAAGCCGGTATTGATAGACCTGGCATTGTTTCAAGTGAACTTGGACTGGATTCAGTCGCTTAGGATTGGCTGTTTGAGGGGGCTCTTCATAACAACTGATCAACTGTGGTACCGCGAAGTTAAATTGGCGGAGACTTAAACGAAAATGTTGTGTGAAAACCTCATTTGAAATTTATTATGTTTTGAATTTATGTATTTGATAATTTATTTGTTCTGTAACAAATCGTAAAATTTAATCAAACGTCTGAAATTTGTTTACAGACAAATAATAATTTCTAATTTTATGATTAACCTAAAATTGATATATACTCGTATTTAGAAATGTATTAAATAATTCAATGGGTTTGTGAAGTCCTCTTTTAGGTGTGTTTTATTTTTTTTAAATATCAAAAAGTTGACAAAGATATAACTCATTAACAATTGAATTTCAGTGGTAGACTAATAAATAACCGATTTTCTTTATCTTTATTCACAACGTTAACATTACCAAAATTTATACGTTGCACGAGCACTTTTTGCACATCTTTTTATACATTCTCTGATCAACTATCTTCTTCTTAATATATATAAATTACGTGTCACGTTGTGTGTCCGCGATGGACTCCTAAACTACTTAACCGATTTTAATCAAATTTGTACACCGTGTGCAGTTTGATCCAACTTGAAAGATAGGATAGCTTACATCTCAATTTATATTATTAATATTATCTTATTGCAAATTATTTGTCTATTAATTATCTGTATATGACATATGACATCTGGCGACGATGATGGCGACATCTGTTGACTAGATTGAGTAAATATTCTGTTGACTAGATTGAGTAAATATTCAATAGATGGCGCTATGTAATGTAATATGACAAAAACGTTAGACACAGCAACGCGTGGCCGGGACAGCTAGTTGTTCTATATATCAATACATAGTACAGGTCATGTTTTGTAGAAATAAAAATGATTTTAATTTTGAAAGCATTGCCATAGCATCTGCCAACTTTGTGATATGGCTATGATTCTGCTATTTATTGTTGATCAGTTGTCAATGTCACTTAACGAAGCCATATCAACGAGCTACCATCACGTAGACGGCTAATAACATTTTTGGCATGCATACGTTATTATCACAGATATAATAAAGCATGCTTTGATAGAGCCGCTCTATTTTGGACGAATTAGCTGTCAACGGGATATGTGAAGCATATTGACATACTATTTTTAATAGTGATGTAGTAATCGTAATCCCGAAATATATTCTATCCAGTGATAACCAATTTATCCAATGCCCATATTTATACTTTTACTTTCAATATGCAATATGCTAATACAGTATATGTTGTTACTCATTATCATAAACTAAACTTGACGCTTTCATTGTTTCAGGCGCCTTTCTCATACCCTTCGCGATTATGTTAATTCTAGAAGGGATCCCTCTGTTTCTTATAGAGTTGGGAATCGGACAGAGGATGCGTCTGGGGTCTCTAGGAGTTTGGAACACTATACATCCGTGGTAAGTATCTCGGCAATTGTTTGTATACATTGACAGATACAACGCCTAAATACATAGCAACTCCTTGTACATTTAACACGATTTTCGTATTTTCGCAGGTTGGGAGGCATCGGTATCGCCAGTTGCATCGTGACACTGTTTGTAGCGTTGTATTATAATGTCATCATCACGTGGTGTTTCTACTATTTATTTAACAGCTTCCAGGTAAGTTTGTTTGGATTTAGTGTATAAATAAACCTTCCATATATATTTAATTAAATATGTAAATATGCAGCATTAAAAGATTTGAGATGGTTCCAAAATAAGGCTACGAACTTATTAAGTTATGTGTTTTATTGGAGCATGATTATATAATGTTTTAGTAGAAAAGTTATAAAAAATAATGTATTCCATTAAATGAACCAGAACACAAAGCCAGTAAATAGTTACAGTGTTGGAATTTCTACATATTATAACAATATGTTCTACAAACAAATATTTAAACAACTACTCGTGGCTGTAACAAAAAACCCTTATCAATTATTAGTACGTATATTCCTTTCCATTGCCTTGCACACGTACTGCATTATTATTATTATAAATGAATCACAACATATTTCATTTTGTTACAAAAACGTTTTGAATGGTTACAATTAAGAACCACTGAAATTTATGATACCCATTATTACAACTACTGTCATAGACAGAATTGTCCATTTGGCACGAATTGCTATTATTAGCGTATATTTAACCACCCCCTCCACCTTTTACGTTTCAAGGTCATGTAGCACTGAGAGGGATAATAACCCTTATTATCATACGTATTAGGGGTGGATTCAGTTATCGTAACCTCTTCTTTAGGTTATTGAGTGAGTTTAGAATGAAGTTGAACATCATCGTGATGTGTAACGTAATACATCGGCATCCTTGGTAGTTTGTACGAATTCATTCAAATAGTTTTGTATGTTTAGAAAGATAAAAGTAATAAGAATCAAATTAGTTCTTTACATTTGAGTTTGGATCTGCTAATAGTATTTTCGATCTAGTCTGCAAAGGATTTTGCTTATTACTGACTGACTGTCGGTGAATAGATACTCTGTACGACGCATTATGTAGATCTAGTACAGTCAGAGACACAAATGGAAAAATAATATTTCAACAATATATTGCATAATATCGAAATTACTTTCGTATATATTAAGATATTTAAATTTTCCATAGTCACCCTTGCCTTGGTCGTACTGCCCCGTAATCAACGGTACCGAAGTCGGGGAGTGTGTCCGGTCATCAGAGACGAAGTACTTTTGGTACAGAACCACTCTGGACGCAGCACCAACCATGGATGAGAGCGGAGGACTTAAATGGTGGATCGTCCTTTGCCTGCTGCTATCCTGGACGACGGTGTTCTTCATCATGATGAAAGGAATTCAAAGCTCCGGCAAGGTTGGATACATGTTACCCTGTTTTAATTATAATTAAGGAGATTATCACAAACTGTAGGTGTTCCGTTTATTAAACTGATGAAAAATATTTCTACCGCTAATGAAGTCTTCCTTCGTAACTTGGTATTATATTACAAAAAGCATGGGCGCCGATAGTTAAGTTCCCTTTTGGTTTTAATCAAAATTTTAATTCCCGCAAGCCCCAATATTTCCATAGGTCGGCGCCTATGCCAGGCAAAAACTTATTATCCTTTTATGCTACCTATGTGGGTGTATAAATATTTTATACACCAGCAAAGTAATATACCTCGAGTCACGTTTGAAACACCTTTTGTAAGATAATAAAACATTTATGGGTAAAAATAAAAAGGGGAAATAGAGGAACATATAAAAATAAAAGTTTTAAAGAAGAACTTCACGAATTTTCTTACTAACTTAGTACATCTTCTTTAAGTACAATTATTTATTAACAATTTAGAATTC
The DNA here is from genome assembly GCA_963678705.1 of Panorpa germanica. Classification (NCBI taxonomy): domain Eukaryota; kingdom Metazoa; phylum Arthropoda; class Insecta; order Mecoptera; family Panorpidae; genus Panorpa; species Panorpa germanica. The sequence continues at coordinate 4,958,842 of OY783211.1, read as the reverse complement.
TCTTGTTTTAGGTTGTCTACTTCACGTCATTGTTTCCGTACATCGTGTTGACTATCTTCTTCGTGAGGGGAATTACTCTAAGAGGAGCTGGAGCAGGTTTAATGCACATGTACTATCCCAAAGTAAGTCACATAGCTTTCTATACTTGTAGTTCCAATGTAAACTATAGTTACTTACCAACTTGTTTTATTTTAGGCAGAGAAGTTACTGGATCCGAAAGTTTGGCTGGATGCGGCAACGCAAGTGTTTTATTCCTTCGGTTTGGCATTTGGTTCGCTGATCGCATTCGGAAGTTACAATCCTCCAAAGAATAACTGTTTGCGCGATGTCATATTAGTATCCATTTGTAACGCTATCACTGCCATCTATGCCAGCGTTGTGATATTCGCCATTTTAGGTTTTAAGGCCATGACAAATGTTGATAAATGCATTGAAACGTAGGTCTTATTAAACGCATCTTCATTCCATGAACTTCTTAAAGCCACCTATGAGAGAGATGTTATAACCTCTTTGTATTTTACAGAAATAGAGGGATTCTGTTCAGTGATGGACTTCTCGAGTTCAGAAATGCTTCAGTTGCTGAATACGAAAAAGCCCATGCTGAAGGTTTTGCGAAGAATCTAACGGGGCTAGGGAAATGTGATCTAGGAGAGCAGCTAGATAATGTAAGCTTATGGGAACTTTAACAGTTTTAACTATAACATATGGAACTTTAAAATTGAAGCCGAACTCAATTTACCACTACAATTATCGAATCCAATAATAAAGTGGACATATTTTCCAGGCTGCTGAAGGAACTGGCCTAGCGTTTGTTGTGTTCACTCAAGCAATCGTCGAACTTCCTGGTGCTCCATTTTGGGCTGTGATATTCTTCATGATGCTTCTATCCCTTGGTTTAGGTTCTCAGATTGGAATTTTGGAAGGAATGTTGTGTACAATATTTGATATTGAAATCTTTAAAAGAATTCGAAAGCCTTACATTACAGGTAATTTGTAATGTAACATTTTAATAAGAATTTTTCAAATATCTTATAACTATTTGTATTTGTTATTTTCAGGAACGGTGTGCATTTTTTGCTTTTTAGTGGGGCTCATATTTACCACAGGTGCTGGGGAATATTGGTTGAAAATGTTTGACTCTTTTGCTGGAACTGTTGGTCTAGTTGTGGTTGCTCTTTTGGAGATGGTGTCTGTGGTATACGTATATGGCCACGTCAGGTATTATTAAAAGATTCATTAAATATTTTACGTAGTCATGAAAGAGTGTCTTACTATTTGTTCCTTGCAGGTTTACTAATGACATTTACGAGATGACCGGCCATAGACCTGGAATGTATTGGCAGATAACATGGCGGTATATCGGACCAACTATTATGACTTGTATATTGATCGCCAGCATCGTCTCGATGATTAGAACGCCTCCGCAATATCAGGCCTGGCACGAGGAACTGGTGAGATTATGTTTCTCTATAACTCCAATTATAGAAGATTGATATTTTGTAGAGCTGTTATGTAAATACCTACGATTTCAGGGTAATGTCAAGGATACAAATTACCCGTCCTGGGTGATGGGTATAGCTTTATCCATGATAATAGCTGGGATACTACCGATACCTTTGGTCTTTATTTTAAGAAGATTCCAATGTCTTAAAGTTGATTTGGATATCCATCAAGGATCCATCAGAAGAATTGAAACCACTGTGTCCACCAAGGAAATGATCGATGATGATGACGTACGTATAACATTTATTATTTTATTTTAAAAATGAAAACAAAAGAAGCTACTTGCAATCATAATTAAATACCTCAAGGTCAATGTGTGTCTGATTTGTGATATGATACAGATAATTTTATTAAATCAATTTTTGTTCACTTCAAGTTACTATAACTGAGGTAATATACAGAATATTGGCATGGGTATACTTTTAAAATATTTTTAAAAGTATTATTAATAAATATAAGCAGAAAGAATATTTTTGATTCATTTAACTTCTCATGGTGAACTAACTTCTTAAGTTACCTGCAGTTTAAGATACCACTTAGAAGAACTGTGCAAATTCTAAATTAAAAATCGTTGAAGTTCTAACATTCAATAATTCAGACATGCTAAAACACGCTGAACATGTTTCACATCTATCTTTTAACTAACATATACTTACATCTATATAATCTTACTTTAATTATTCTAAACTATTGCAACTAACACCCGCACTCGCTATTTTCTTTACTAATTTAGGTAATCAGCCCAGATCTCCCGCCGCAGGCGCTCGCGGCAACTCGCTTTACAATCGGCGACTTCGATGTAAGTGCGAAACCAATCAAAAGTACAAAATAGCCATCTTAACGCCTCATCTAACATCATCATTATTCATTTAATTTTTTTAAATTCATAAATCTCACTAATTTATATTTTTAATCTTTCATCATACCGCGAATTCATAATATAAGTAATGAGTAATTTCATTCATTTTCTTCATACAAATTGAATCGTTTATATTTTGAACTTAAAATGGCTAAATGTTGAAGTTATAGGCTCGTGCGACGCCTGGCGGGAGAAATAAGAACTAACAATCTACTAATATAACAACGTGTAGGTAATTCCATAGAAAAACAATCAATATTTAAATGTTAATTGTTATTATTTAGATCATTTGTAGGATGTTTACATGCATCTGCACGGAATGCGTTATTTTCTCGTAACTGTATCTGAAATGAATTGAGCTGAAACGAGTTAAGCTCAGCTATAATTTAAAATAGATTACAAAATTAAGGCACCGCGTATTTCATTTTAGATACAGATATATTTCTCTAAGTAGTAAGTTTTATATGCCCCTAGCGACTCAGTAATTCTGGAAATCTTCCTAAATTAAGAGAATTACTCGAGTTATTAGAAGAGGGCATAAAATTTTTATACTTTTCAGCATGAACTTAATATTTTCTCTTTATATTTCAGATTATTTATTTTACATTTTAATAGAATATTTCTCTGTCTTCAATATCCTACTTATCTCATTTTTCTTTCTTCTTCTAACAATAATCGTATCCCTGTAAACACAAACGTGGCATTTACATTTAAGTAGTAAGAAACTTCTAAAAATAATTTCTACGTAAATGCTACATAATTTGTGAAAATATTCTATTAAATTTTATCTAATATTTTTAGTAGAAAGCCTTATAGAGCTGGTGCATCATTTTTTTTCCATTTACAATTTGCAATTATTCTGCCGCATTTTGTTTGTATATAAGCTTTACGAGACAAGACGGGCATGATTATTTTCCTACCAATATAACTACCAGTAACTCATTTTATTTACTTGAGTAATCCAACATTACTACTAATATTAATTAAATGTTACATTCGCGATTCTGATTACAATTTACCAAGAGCGTTTTTATTATACTTTATTATTTTATTGATTTTTATGATCAATGCGTAAAGCCGGACAAATCGTAGTAAATAACAAATCGAGTCAAAAATAAATAAAATAAAGCAATTAACTTGAAATATGCAACAAAAATACGCCATTACATGCACAAACATTTTCCCAAAATCTGCGAAAAGTTACTCTTATCGATTTTAATTATTTTACTCCAAAACACATTTCATTAATTTCAAATATGATGTAATCTGATAATTACTAACTCTGGAAACTAAAACGTAAATGCACTACTACGTTAAGACTGAAGTAATGTCCACAGCTTTGACAATTTATCGTAGTCACATTATTTATTACATTTCTAGATTTCTTTTTAAAATTTGCATACATTTCTTTACACCCTTAGCTTCAATTACACATCTGATATATTTAACTAATTGATCCGAACATTTTTCTAGGATGAGGATGACGATGACGACTTTAGCGGACCCCAGGCTAGTGGCCCCGTCGCTGACAGTGATGAAGATGAACCACCAACAATGGGTAGAACGGGAAATGGCCCTAAAAAGGCATTTAGAATGGAAGTTATGGACTTTTAGTGCGACAAATTTGTTAATTATAATATTAAATTAGAATTATTAGAACAAAATATAAATAGATATGTATTTTAATGACTTCAAATAAGAGAAATTATAAATTTATAACGTTTAACTAATATAGTGTTTATTTTTTTATCGATGTGTATATGTGTATATTTAAAAACTCAATCATTGAAAATGTGACTGAATTTTAAAAGAATGTTTCATTTCCTGAAAGAGTTTTCACCTACATTGGTACTTGTCTCAAAATAAACATAATGAATTGATAATTTACAATAATACATTGTGTACCAGGGTTTGCAATATTATTGTAAAATAACAACACGCTTAAAATAATTAAAATAAATAATATAAAAGTTATTTTTGTACAAAAATTGTTAAGTTTATTTTATAAATGTATTTTGTATGGAGCACACTATTATTTATTAGCACTCAACATTTGATTTTATTGATATTCAATATATTTTAATAAATTATATCATTTTGATATGATCAATCAGCATTTTATTTTACCTCTAACGATACTAAATTATTAATCTATACTTGAAATTAAAAATTTCTTAAGGTAAATAATGGAAATTAATTATATTACTCTTGTCTTGATGTTTAGATGTTGCTAATAAGGGCCACGCCAAACTTAACAACAATTTAATTACATAACCAATTACAATTATCCATATTTCTTAATTAAACAATTTGTTTAACTGTATTTTTATAATTTGATTTATTTGAAGTTGTTATTAAAATTGTCCTTAAATGTTTAGATGTAAGCTATAGGATTGATCGTATTTTAAGTATCGTAGGACAATATTTAAATAATTAACAGAAATTGACTAAATTATTAATAATTAGAATTAGAATATATGACACAAAAAACGACAGAATTGCGTGTTACCTATAGAATTTTATTAATAATTATTGTCATTTAATTTACGAGTATTTCATAGAAAACAAATCAATTTGTAATTTAGAAAATGTTTCAATGTATCCCCGCTAAACACAGTTGCATATATTTATATTGTATTTAACATAAAAAGGTTTATCTGTTACACAACTTATTTTTAGGTATATATTCCGCTACTTTAAATTATCATTTGATCTAAGTTTACATTTTCTGTCTTAAATTAAACTTTCTATTCAAGATTATATAATGTTGTAAGTGCGTTTTGCATTTATCTAATGGCAAAGTTATGTTAAGCTTCAGTAAAAAATAAAGCATAACGTTATATAAAAAGAATTACATTAAATAATACACGAAATATTAGTAAGTTTCAATTACATAACATTTTATATACTGTCAAGGTAACTTCCGTGTTTTATGTTTAGCGGGCAGATAGTTACAGTCGCCATTTATTGAATTCATTAACTAAAAAGTAACTACATTGAGTTTTGAAATGAGTTTTTCAAATTACTTTTATCAGTTTTTCCAATTTCATTGAAAATAGCCTAAATTACTTTTTGAAAATACTATTTACATTTTCCTCATTAAAATACATAGTAAGTAAATGTATTTCAATTTCACACTTAGGTTAAAAGTAATGTGATTTAAATTAAAGTTTTTAATGATTTAAAAAAAAATAAGTAAAATAAATAATGAATATAGACAGAAATTTAAATCAAAATGCTCAATGTATTTTGCAAATTTTTAAAAATTAAAATTATTTTACATAAATTTATGTCAAATATATAAATAATTATATGTATATAAATATTGCACCAGAGGGAGTATTCAATTATCTGTGACAAATAATATGTATTGGTCTTACGTTTCAATTCGTTGTGTATCAGTATTACGCATGCGTAGTAAGTCTATTGACGATTTAAAATTACGCAACGATTATTATGATATTATGAACGATCCTTAATTATAACAAAACAAAAATGTATTAAGGGTTTAATATTATTTGTTACTATTTGATAAATTCCAAAATAAGGGTTTTTTTGATTTAAAAAAGTGCTACAAATAAAAAAATAACTAAAAAATATGTAATATTAAGTAAAAACAATGCCATAGTTTACAAAAATTAATATATACGTGTGTTATTTGCTGTTAGTTATTAAGTAAGTATTTATATTGAAGAACTTTTATATTTTCTGAATTTTTTGTTACAAATAAGTGTCCTAACTATATCCTAAATTGCTCTACTTTAATCACAAAGATTTTTGAAAATAATAGATTTACCAGTAACCTTTCGGTTACCGTTTTCCTTAAATTCTAACTACGCTTACTTTATTAATATTTCCTTTAAAACAGTAGCAAAAAATTAGTAATTTAAAAGAGATTAAGTAATGAATACAACTTACTAACTAATAACAAATGTTACATAATTTAGTAATAATAATAATAAAATAAGTCAATTTAAAGTGATATGGAAGTTGCCCAGTGCTAATTTAGTTTAGGAAAATGTTTTATGAGGTTAGTCTAGTTATGAATAAGATTTCATTTTTGATAATTAAATAAAATATAAGCATTACACAAATGTAGCATACGTAAATATTGAATTAATAAAACCCAATGGGCTTGTGTCCTCATTTTTTAGTGGTCGATTTTTCAATTGCTGATTGACATTGATGTTAATAAATGTGTATTGGCGTGTCTATTTTATTAAATATCTAAATATTGACGGAGATATAGCAATTAAAAGTCATTAAAAGAAATAGTCGGCCATATTTGTATGACGTGAAATGCATTTTAACATCAGTTATTTGTTGAGTAGGTCAGTGCTGTGGTAATGTTTTGTAGCTGTTGGTAGTCAAATAATCAAGTCAAATCAAAGAATAATAAGTTTTTATTTTATTTAACCCTGCTAAGGCAGACATAATATTGAAATTTGATTATTCCTTGTAATAGCTGTAAATAATATTTGATATTTTGATATATAAATACATATAGCAGAGATTTTTGATCTGTAAGGTTGCCAACCTTACACAAGGATTGTGATGTCACATGCATTTGGAATGTGTACAACGTTGAATCCCTTTAATAATTAAAGAGAAAAAATGACTTTTTTAATTGTTAATATCTCTTAGCATATAAGAAGTTATTAAAAAATAATTGAACACATTGAGGTTTTAGTAACCCTCTTTATCAATATATAGTACACTTTTATAGAAATTAAGACATAGGACACAAGCCCATTCTGAATTATTAAAAATATTTAAAATTTAATTATCGAAAATGAATCTCATCTTATAGGTTGTGCTATAAACATAAAACTGTTGTTAGACAAAGCTAGAAAATGTATTCAGATTATATTATTATAAATTTAGTTACCAAATGCTTAAAAAGCGAGTTAGATACAATAGTTTTAACAAAAGAAGATATAAATAATATATTTAACCGAATAAAAATTAATCAAGATAAAAAAAGAAAGTTTAATAACTATTTTTCAGAAAAAATAAATAAATATACCAAATATGGAAGTAGATGTACTATGGGTATATTTAATAGCTAAGAAAAACAGATAAATAAATAATTCTCCGTGATTATCTATTTCTGTTTAATCAATTAAATTTGCTCTTCGAATAAATAAGTAAAAAACCCCAGGACAAAATTGTCTATTGCGCTTCTAGTGTTATAATTTAGAAGTTAATTCATTCATTACTGTTTATTATTCATCTGTTTTTCTAATTAAATATACGTTACTAAATTTATAATTAGTTCTTCATAGGTCTAGAAATATTAGTTTAGTTAAGTCATTTACAGGGTGATCAAAAAAGGTTGATAAGTGTTAAAATTTGGATTAGGATGTTATCGAGAAAAATATATCGAAAATTATATAAAAAGATAATTATATTGGAATGATATTATGTATAATCACTCTGTAAGATTAAATTTAGTTTACCTGACGCATTTCTTCCAAATATTTGAATAGTATTAACATTACGTTTAATACCGATCACAATCCAAAGCATATAACGCATGTGCAAGTATAACGCAAAGATCGGTTATAGCATATCGTACGAGTATATTTAACAAGATATAAAAGATATTTTTTACTTTTTAAAATAGACGCATTTTTATGAATGATGTTGACAGAGGACTGCGAAAAACTTGCAAGATAGATATGGGAAAGATGTAAAAGCATAACTCACACTCTTTTACATTAATTACTAATTCAACAATCCATAGAGAACTGTTTGGCAACAGCGCATGAAGCAAGAACTTCTTACGTTGTTGCCACACTGAACAGCATGGCTTAAAATACAATTTAACACTGGAAGTATGTTGCATAACATTGTACGCATATCTTAATATTTTGCTAGAATTTCCATTCTCTGTTTATTTTGTAGCAAGTCATCCTCATAACTAAAAAACTAACCTAAAAAGTATCTGCGACGTTCACAAAGAAAACACAATAAATAGATTTAAGATAATAATATTTAAAAAAAAATAGAGGATCTCGATACTAAAGTATATAGATGTTAAATTCAAAAAGATTGGATCTAAAAGGTCAAATATATTAGGGCAGCTTAGGTTTAAATATAAAACTAGGTTGAAATTACGAGAAATTTATAGAAATATTACTTTTTGTAAAAAGAAAATAATTGTGATGTAAATATTTTTGTAAAATATTTCTTCCGAACGATTTAAAAAGTATTACGTCTTATAAAAATGACGGATTTTTAACAAAATAATGTAGATTGTTACGTTAGCTATAAATTTTGAAAAACTTCTGTAAAAATGAAAACAGATAATTCAAACTGACTAAATTACTGGAAAGAAACTAAATTAAATTTACTGAACACGTGAAACTCTTTTACTTATAATTTATTAAGCGAAATACTTTAATTTCAACATTGCGTTTTTGTTTCTAACAATAATACAATACAATAAATTTTCTTAAATCTGCATAAACTAAGTGGTATGGTTTGAATATTGTTAGATTTTTACCGGAGTCCTTCACTAAATTTATAGAACAACAAACAAAACCTAACCACCAATAGTTAGTAAGCTCTAATCTGTTGTAAATAATGTACAACAATGTAATGTATGTTACTGTATCAATCATTACCTATTATTTATAATAAATATTATTTTGTTTTAAATATAAACAATATTAAATGTATTTATTTAATTATGAGACAACAATATAGTGCTTTGTTTGAGTTGTTGATGCTTCTAGTATTTCTTTTAAAAAATAATCTTACATAAAACAATATATCCGGTATACAAGTTATATTTATTTTACATAAAGAATATATAATACCATTTTTATTTTATTAATGTAAAATTCACCATCGACATTTAAAATAAAGTATTGTATTGTATTTTTATAAAAACCCAAAAATACGGCCTATTTCTACTATCTAAATTATATTTAAATCTTAATATATAAAAGAAAGACGGGTTTGTTGCAACACTTATAACTCGAGATCTGCTGAACCAATATTCATGGTTATTGATTCGTTGGATTTGTCTTCGCCCCGAATAGCATAATACATCTTAAAAACAATGAAAATATATAAAACAAAGACGGGTTTGTTACAACAATGAAAATTCGAAATTTAAAAAACTCGACAATGAAAACTCGATACTTAAACATTTCAATAAATGCTCATTTGTTTATTTCATGTCAAACATTTGTTGCCATGACAACATGTAACAACTATTCATATGTGCGTTCAGAAATTTATTTTTTGTAAAATGTGTCGAAAGTTCAGGTACTGTTATATTTGTTTGTTTTAGACATTAATTTGTGTAAATTATTTATTAATTATTTAATTTTTAATTTCAGAAAATAATACCTAAGATTTATTGTACACGTTAACAAAAGTGTAAATGTCTTTTTATAGGTTATCTATAACTATAATTTTTCTTGATAAGCTATTCATATGTAGTGCTTATATACTCTTTGAGCTATTGTCTATATCTCGAAAGTGGTTTTTTGTGGTTTTATGCGAGTGCACATTCAGTATTTATATTAATAACTATGCCGCGTCCTAGAAGATCTAATCTTTCCCAGCGGAGCCGTAATGCAATTAGGCAACGGAATATCGCGAGTCAATTATCTGATGAAGAACGAGAAATTGCACGAGAAGAGCACCGCGTTAGTATGGAGCAAAGAAGGGCCTTAATTCGTGCTTCTCAAACACAAGAGCAAAGAGAGGTAGCCCGTGAAACGGCTAGGTTAGAAACGAGGAATCGTCGAGCTTATCGTACAGATGAACAGAGGAATAATCTTCGAAGTGCAAGAAGAAATGGTTCAAGTATTGATTTGAATCGAGCAGCGTTTCTATATGATTGCACCATCGACTACAGCTTGCATCGTTTAGTTTGCATTGGTCCAATGGACGTTGTTTGCCAGCATTGTGGAGCATTGAGGTTTGCTGGTGAAACGCCTGGTTTGTGCTGCCTTAGTGGTAAAGTGAAATTGCCATCATTGGTCCCGCCACCAGAGCCATTGTGCTCCCTGCTTTATGGCGAAACACTAGAATCACGACATTTTCTAGCGAACACTCAAAAATACAATGTCTGTTTCCAAATGACTTCATTTGGGGCGGAAATTATCGAAGAACACGGATATAATCCGACATTTAAGGTAATTTACGTTAAAAACTATATTTTCTATGATTGTAAAAAAAATCTGGAATGTAGTTTGTTAGATTTCTGTATTTGTCTCTGAAATAAAAATGGCATGTTATTATTTGAAAAAAAAAGTGTTTGTAAAAAAAGTGTTTGTCAATCTAACTATAACTATGGCTTTGACTTCACAGATTCAAGGCCAGATTTGCCATCGCATTGGATCATTGCAACCTATAGAAGATGCACAGCATAAATTCTTGCAAATATACTTCATGGGCAATATGGAAGAACAACTTGACCGGCGTCAAGGGATCAACACAGCTACGAAAAGAGCAATTCTCCAACATCTGCAGCAAATGCTTCATGAACATCATGCATTGGTCAGGCTGTTCAAGACTGCATTAGAGCGCATGCCAAGTGATGACTATAAAGTTGTGATCAGAGCAGATAAAAGACCAGCTGGAACACATGAACGCACATTTAATGCTCCAACAATCGATGAAGTGGCAATCCTGATTGTTGGTGAAAACTTGGAAACACGTGATATTGTACTTACACGGCGCAATACTGGGCAACTACAAAGAATATATGAAACACACCGTTCATATGACGCGTTACAATACCCGCTGATGTTTTGGCAAGGAGACGATGGATATCACTTTAATATCAAAATGATTAATCCATTGAATGGTAAGATTAATATTGTTGTTTTCATTTAAACTTGATATACATTTTATTCTGTTTGCTTTTAGTACCCAAAAAAAGTTGTAATTTCTAATTTAGTAGAGAGTAGCTGTAAGAGTCGTTAACCTATTAGGGATTCTAAAATACAATTTTTACTGCATTTGTTCCAGGTGAGGAAACTACCAAGAAGGTTAGTTCAATGAATTATTACGCATACCGTTTGATGATTCGTGAAAATTCTGACAATTATTTGTTGCGATTTCGTCGACTGCTTCAACAATATTGCGTTGACATGTACGTTAAAATCGAAACGGAGCGCCTGACTTTCATTCGGTTGAATCAAGTTAAATTGCGTTCAGAAGAGTATATTCATTTACGCGATGCAATTAGCACAGAAGGAGATTCAGAAAATGTTGGTCGATTGACTATTTTACCGGCGACATACACAGGTAGCCCGCGTCATTTGCATGAATATGCGCAAGATGCAATGACATATGTTCGTCATTATGGTCGGCCAGATCTATTCATTACATTTACATGTAATCCGAAATGGATAGAAATTATTCAATTGCTGCTTCCCGGACAAACATCAAGTGATCGACACGACATCACCGCACGTGTTTTCAGGCAAAAAATTCGGTCACTAATGAATTACATTGTTAAGCAACACGTCTTTGGGAATACTCGATGCTGGATGTATTCAATCGAATGGCAAAAACGAGGCCTGCCGCATGCTCACATTCTAATTTGGTTAGTCGAAAGAATTCGGCCAGATCAAATAGATGACATCATATGTGCGGAGATTCCTGCTCCTGAAACCGATCCAGACCTACATGATGTTGTAATCACGAATATGATTCATGGACCGTGTGGCACTATCAACCGCCAATCACCGTGCATGGTCGACGGCAAGTGTTCCAAACGGTATCCACGAAAATTGACGGCAGAGACCATTACAGGCAACGACGGTTATCCATTGTATCGGCGTCGATCGCCCGATGATAATGGTAGAACTATCACAACTAAAGTGAAAGGAAACGATTTCGTAGTTGACAACAGTTGGATTGTTCCATATTCACCACTTCTTTCCAAAACATTCAAGGCACATTGTAATGTTGAGTATTGCAATTCGGTCAAGTCAATTAAATACATTTGCAAATATGTCACGAAAGGGAGCGACATGGCGGTTTTTGGTATCCAAACATCCAATATCAACGATGAAATCACGCGCTATCAAGTCGGTAGATATGTGAACTGCAATGAAGCAATTTGGCGTATATTTTCATTCCCTATTCACGAACGTCATCCCACTGTTGTACATTTGGGGGTGCATCTAGAGAACGGTCAGAGAGTATATTTCACAGCGTCGAATGCTGCTCAACGTGCCGAAACACCTCCAGCGACAACACTAACCAGTTTCTTTGCGATTTGTCAAAGCGATCCGTTCGCACGAACTTTGCTTTACTCAGAAATGCCACGTTATTACACTTGGAACGCTACATCAAAGAAATTTCAACGTCGGAAGCAAGGCGATGCAGTTCCTGGTTATCCAGATATGCATTCTACTGATGCTCTTGGTCGTATTTACACAGTTCATCCGAAGAATGATGAATGTTTCTATTTGCGGTTGTTGCTGGTACATGTTCGAGGGCCAACATCATTTGAATCACTACGAACTGTTAATGGTATAGTGTGCCCCACATTTCGTGCAGCATGTCAAGAGCTGAATTTGCTTGAAAACGATACTCATTGGGACACGACAATCGCTGAAGCAATTATTTCTGCATCTCCAAGTCAGATACGCACATTATTTGCTATCATCATTTCGACATGCTTCCCATCGAACCCACGTGACCTATGGAACAAATACAAAGATAACATGTCTGAAGATATTTTACATCGAATTCGCGTCAGCTCAAGAAATTCCGATCTTGAGGTGAATGAGGAGATGCATAACCAGACTTTGCTCTTGATCGAAGATATGTGTTACCTCATGTGCGGCAGTTTGTTAGTTAGGTTAGGAATGCCAGCGCCAGATCGCGGAATGAATGACGCATTTAATAGAGAATTGGAACGTGAACGTGAATATGATCCACATGAACTAATCCAATCAGTCCAAACGAATGTACCTCTGTTGAATCCTAAGCAGAGGGAAGTCTATGATTTACTGATTAATGCAATTGATGATGGAAATGGCGGCTTATTTTTTTTAGATGCCCCCGGTGGAACTGGGAAGACATTCCTCATGTCATTGATTTTGGCCACTGTACGTGCGAGATCCGAAATTGCGGTAGCAATTGCTTCTTCTGGAATAGCGGCCACATTGTTAGACGGATGCCGTACGGCTCACTCAGCGTTAAAATTGCCATTAAACCTTCAAACTACTGAACAACCGACATGTAACATTTCGAAACACTCCGCAATGGCCAAAGTTTTAGTAGCATCAAAAATCATCATATGGGACGAATGCACAATGGCGCACAAACGCGCATTGGAAGCACTAGACCGAACATTAAAAGATCTGCGCAATGACTCGAGATGTTTTGGTGGTGCAATGATTTTATTATCTGGCGATTTCCGACAAACACTACCAGTCATTCCAAGATCTACTGCTGCCGACGAAATAAACGCTTGCCTCAAAGCATCAAATCTGTGGCGATATGTAAAGAAACTTCAACTGTCTGTAAATATGAGAGTTGCATTGTTGAACGATCTATCTGCTGATGATTTCTCGAAGCAATTGCTGACTATCGGTAATGGCCGTGTTCCTGTTGACAAATCGAGCGGTTTGATTTCATTTCCTCCAAATGTTTGCAATTTTGTATCATCAAAAGACGAGCTTATCAACAAAGTATTCCCGGATATCATTGCTAACCACAAAAATACTATATGGTTAAGTGAGCGAGCAATTTTGGCAGCTAAAAATAAAGATGTAGATGACCTCAATTTTATAATTCAAAATCAAATCGTAGGTACTCTGTATTCATTCAAATCTATCGACTGTGTAACAAACGAAGAAGAAGCCACTAATTATCCAAGTGAATTTTTAAACTCCTTGGATGTGCCTGGTTTACCACCGCACAATTTAAAACTTAAGGTTGGCTCGGTAGTCATCATGCTTAGAAATTTAAACCAACCAAAACTGTGCAATGGAACGCGTTTGGTAATAAAAAAACTGATGAGCAATGTGATTCACGCGTCGATACTTAAAGGAAAATTTAAAGATGAGGAAGTTCTTATTCCAAGAATTCCGATGATCCCAACGGATATGCCATTTGAGTTTAAACGAATTCAATTCCCGATTCGTCTTGCCTTCGCCATAACGATTAACAAATCACAGGGCCAATCCTTGACTATTTGTGGCCTCAATCTAGAAAATGCATGTTTTTCTCATGGTCAATTGTACGTGGCATGCTCACGTGTCGGCAAACCATCCGCTTTATTTGTTCTTGCGCCTGACCAAAAAACAAAGAATGTCGTTTACCACAAGGTGCTTGAATGAAAATCCCATTATTGAATTAATCCGAGTGTATTCCAATCTGCACAACATAGGTTTCACTCATTTTTTTCTGACATGAGTTTGAATTACTTAATTATTATTAATTTTTTAATTTTTATTCTCATTCTGTATGTTTTTATTATTATTCATCATAATAAAATACTTTTCTATCTATATTAATAAATATTATTTTGTATCATTGTATTACGTTCATCAAAGCCTAAATTAGTTCAGCTAAAAGGTAACACGACATTCATTGACTGTTAGGCGGTACGAAGTTCGCCGGGTCAGCTAGTAAAATATAAAACAAACAGAAAAATTATGAATTGGAATTGGTAATACAGCCGAATGATTTGCACTTATAGAAATTTAATAAAAACAGCACGTTATAATTAAAATCAAAGATAATCAAAATTATGCACAAAATTTGAAAAATGTATTTATTGAATTTTTTTTCTAAAAAAAAATGTTTCATTTTTTAAATGAATTTTTAAATTTTTCCAATTGTTGTGATAAAAGCTTATGAACTAAATGAATCCAAAAAAAAATCAATAATTACTTTATAAGTCTAATTGTAAAATCATTATATGTAGCCAACAAATTATGAATGTTAGTGTCATGTTAATATTAATAAAAATGTTGCGAAAATAAATGAAGCGAGTTTTAAAATCCCAGAAGAAAATTTCAGCTGAGTGGTTCCACTGTCCACTGTTACCCGCAGTTTTTAACAATTTTAACATAAGTCCCTGGGAGTCAGGCAACACTTGTAGCTATGCGACTGTACTTCGGTGTACTCATTAACTTATAAATGTATTACAGCGATATGTCGAGTTCCAAATTGTTCATAAAACTTATATCTGTTGTATAACAAGACTAATTTAGTCTAATAGTTAAAAGATTAGGTTTAAGTGGGCCATTAGTATTGGAAATCAATTTGCGTCGTGTACGCATATTTCAGTAAAGATTCTTACGCGAGGTGACAATGAAATGAATAGTAAAAATTCAAATTGGGTAAAGTTCATTGCAGTGTATTCCAATGTGGGCCTTAAAATTATTTGTTCTCCTGCTATTCATAAAAACGACCCTACAATTAAAAGGTCGTTACAATTATCCGGATGTGACTGCTGTAGTCCACCAAATAGAACATTTTTGTCCAAATAAATCGTCTCTATCAATTTGCCGTTTCTTATTCACCGAGGAGCCGCGTGATTATTTAAACGAATTAACGGAAGCGTTACACCGGAAACAGTTGCGCGACATAACATTCATGGATGATGTATTCGCACTTCCATTTTCTGACTGTACAATAAATTTAATCACTGGGAACAATAAGGAGGGGCAAGATGTGAATTATTACATCCCCATGCGGGATTTCGTAGTGGTAATTCTCTTACAAAACCAGGAAATTTCCGAGTATAAAGCAGTGTGGAAATCACTGCTAGTTTACGGAATTGAAATTTTGGCAATATTCGTTAACAAAGAAAATAAGATTGAAGGATGTTTTTTTGACACAAAGTTTCAGTTTTTGTGTGTAGATTTTAACACAAATAATAAAGATGTAAATGGCGATAAAATTAGAACAGATTTTACTAATCAGACTGTCGAAATAATGACGAATTATATGCCAGTATTAAGTCGTTATAATCACACCAAAATATTGGAAATTATAGTAGACTACTTAAAATTAATTCCGTCCGTGGATTCAGCACTAAACATTAAAGTTATATTCGCAGATTTGTACACAATCAATACCTACACTATTGATTTTGATCGCGTAACTTTCAAGTGGTGGGTTTCAAATCCAAAACCGCTACCACAATGGATGGCGCCAATCCTGATTTTAAAAAATTCTACTTGGATAATCATTTGTGTTGTATTTTTCTTAGCTACAGGGGTGCTAATTGCTATAAATAGTCTGGATGGAAATGGAAATGAAGATGGAGTGTCGATCTCAGTGATAAATATGCTCTCTATTCATCTGGGTGTGTCTGTGAACCGGCAACCACGTGGCAGCCTCCCACGTGTCTATTTTCTTCTGTTAGTGATATACAGTCTTCATGTAACCACTGCATATCTTTCGAATTGGATCAGTATTTTAACCACACCTATTTTGGAAGATGGAATTTACACCATTGAAGAATTAATAGATAAGGGTGTTCCATTGTATTTCCATAATAATCTCTTCGGCAACTGGTACGGCGATCTAAGTGATGTAGAGAACGAAATTCTTAAAAAAACATTTGATCACGTAGACTTTCATTTCCCTTATTTCCCAGACCGTATCGAGTATTTGAAGAACAAGTCTCTTCAGGAGAATGTTGCTGTGTTGGAAACCTGCGTGGAAATCGAACACTACGAAGCCGATCAATATTTTTACGATCTCGAAAAGAATTTCAGAGTACTCCTGATTGCTATGCAGGTTAATAACAAATATTTAATTCAACAAATAAATAAGATTTTATTTCGTTTATTTTCTGCTGGACTTCTGGAGAAGTTGAAGAACAAACCTATAGAAAAAACTTTAGAAGATTTTGTTGACATTGTTATGGAAGATGAGTTATCCCAACCGAGAAAGTTAAGTTTGAATAATGTACAAACTGCATTTCGATTGCTTTCACTTGGGCTTTCATTTTCTTTAATTGTTTTTATAATTGAAGCAGCTGTCAATCGCATTTGCCGGTGGTACTTAAACAGATCAACAGTTATTGTTTTTCAAATTGATATTTAATGTAATTTACGCACTATCACTAAAGCCACATCGATTGACAAAGGAGCTCTAAAACTATTACATTGTCTCTAAAATAATAATACATATGTTTAATATAATAATATATAAAATAATATTGGTAATGTCCTAATATCTAAACAAGGATAAGAACCAATATTTGTGGTTTATTGTAAAATAATATATTAGCGTTTTATCCTTTTCAAATTGTAAATGTAAGATATGATTAAATATTATAATATGCAATTTATATAAACTAATATTAATAATACCCTGGTAATGCCATAATTTAATAGCCAGGATAAGAACCAATATTTGTAACCCAAGTAAAATAATACAACATATGTAATCTATTGTAAAGAAGATGGCACCATATGTTTAAACATCTAAAAATTTCAATAAATTTTTGACAATTCAACTAAAAATAAACAAGTGAACACAATGTGACATCAGCTATAAAACGACATTACCAAAAAGCACTTTTTGTTTTTCTAGAATTTTCCAATTTTCCGTTCAAACATTACCTATTAATGCAATTTACCTATTAATCTTTCTTCATCCAGATTCGTTTAAATCTGATAGAATGGTTCTCCCATACAATGGATAGTTAGTTCCTATGAAACAAATTCAAGATCTGATCTTCCCCTCGAGTAAAAGGCTTCAAATAATGATTTGTAATGCAATATAAATTTGTATCCGTCCTTGATAATTCAGCAATTTATCAAATGAGTTATCTATTTCGATCTAAGATTGTTGTTTATCACATGAGTAAGTGAGATATTTATTGATTATTTACGTAACAATAAATATTCGCGTTTCAGTTGATACCATACCACTACTACGCTGATGCTGACAATACATTTTAATAAACGATTACTTAGTAATTGATATATCAGCAACAGCCCGTGTTTTACGCAATGAAATAGATATCAGATGGTCTAAATAAGCGATAGTATAGAGAGAAGTTCTTTAATATGATACAACAAATCGCCGAACTCTAAGAAAATGTTGAACTGACAATCCAAATCTATTTCTTTAAATATAATTGACTGTTGAAGACACAATGAAATGGCAGTATTCAAACCAATAGTGTAGTTTCAGAAGTATAGGTATACATTCCATTTCTTAGTTTTTACAAAGTAGTCTACAGGCCAGATGAAACGACACAATGGGTAAATCCTGCTAAATAATTCTTTAACAGTTTCGTATAGACGAACCTAGTTCATATTTCTAGAAGTGAACGTACTAAATATGTAACACTCAGTCATTATTTTATGTAACAACGTAAATATTTACTTATATTTAACTTTAACAAACAGAAAACCACAGTTTATATTATTTACTCTAGAAGATAAAGTGTTCCGCAGAAAAATGTAATGATTTCAAGATATGGAGCTATCTTACATTGTTGTAAACCTCGTTATGAGTTTAACGGTATCATATAGATTGTACATAAATACGATCCAAGATAGTCCGGCTCAAAACAAACAGCAACAAAGTTTATAAAAAAGTAATTGAACAAAGTTGAAGCAGTTTATTTGAGTTGGTGTCTGGATCTATTTCCAGACTTAAGCAGGACTGGACACAGCCGTAAAATATTCATATTTGTCTAACAGTAAAACCTAAAAATTACTCGTGTACATGCTCTTTCAGTTGCTTAATTTTGGTGGGTGCATCGGACCTGATGCTTTCAACATATCTAACAATTTCTACTTATAAAACTGCGCTGCCACTGCCCATCTTTAGCATTGAACTGATCTCTTATTATAAGTTCATTGAATAAGCCTGCAACAATGTGTTGTTACTGTGATATCAATATATTCACTGTCTGTGAATTTAACGCTTTAATCGTAGTTTACATTTTTTGTGTTTTCAAAGTGCAAACAGTTTAATATGTGACAAAGTTTGTTTATCGCTTGGGGTTAAAACCTTGCAATTGATTTTAAAATGATTATCTGATAATCTATCAAGCTTAAAGTTTGCTCTCACACTCTTTGGGGATAACAATGTATTGTAGAGCATTAATATTCTGTTAAAAGAAAGTTTATTCAATGATTTATTTATGGTACTGATAATTTTGGTGAAAACCCCACGCTATTATTATTAAACTATAAGATAAATTATTTATTTTAAATATACAAATTTTTTACAAATTCTTTTTATTTATTTTTGGATCAAATCTTGTTGACAAATTATCTTTAATTATCCAAGTGACTCATTCTTATCAATTTGACCAGAAATTTACGTTAGCGTAAAAATCACATGATAATAAAATAGATTAACACATCATAATACTGGTGTGTTTTGATTTACATAAAGAATCGAGTGAGCGTTCAAAATGTTCACCTGTTAGATTTAACATCAGCATTTCAGTATATCTTTGACAAACTCTAGCATTATATCAAATCTTGCTCTAAAACTATAAATGTCCATTTTAAATTAAACAAATACAGCGCCCTTGCACCATTTAATTAATTAAATTACTAAGCTGTCCGAGCTTTTTCCTGAAACGTAGAATATCAAGGTCTACGTCTGCTACGTCATGAAATGATTCCTGCAAAACACAATGTAACTGCATAAAACACAAATACATAGAAAAACAAACATGTAAATGTTGACAAAATCAATCAATATTCCGTGTGGTCATCGGCAAATAAGGGCAAAGGGTCACTTCATGAATTATCAATGGTTCTCTGCTGCATTCGTAATAATGGAAGGTACTAAGCAAAAATTAGAACGACGGATTTCATTTCTTGTGATCGTGTTACGTAAATTAAAAATGTTTATTTTTGGAGATTTGGTGCGCCCGTTAACATTATATTCAATTTTTCAAAGGTCTGCAAATTTTCTACTTATCCTCTCTCCAAGACATGGGACTTATTTTGTAATCCTACATTACAATGTTCGAAGTGAAAGTATCTAGATACATTTGTTAAATACGTTACGTAACGTATCTAGATACATTTGTTAGATACGTTATGTAATGTATACATTTGTTAGATACGTTACGTAATGTATCTAGATACATTTGTTAGATACGTTATGTAATAATACCTTACCTTACCTTACCTTACCTTACCTTACCTTACCTTACCTTACCTTACCTTACCTTACCTTACCTTACCTTACCTTACCTTACCTTACCTTACCTTACCTTACCTTACCTTACCTTACCTTACCTTACCTTACCTTACCTTACCTTACCTTACCTTACCTTACCTTACCTTCCCTTCCCTTCCCTTCCCTTCCCTTCCCTTCCCATCCCTTCCCTTCCCTTCCCTTCCCATCCCTTCCCTTCCCTTCCCTTCCCTTCCCTTCCCTTCCCTTCCCTTCCCTTCCCTTCACTTCCCTTCCCATCCCTTCCCTTCCCTTACCTTACCTTCCCTTCCCTTCCCTTCCCTTCCCTTCCCATCCCATCCCTTCCCTTCCCTTACCTTACCTTACCTTACCTTACCCTAACGAGTTTGCATGAAAAATTATTTTATTATTGAATGAGTTAAATATTTCAATTTGAAAATTGAACAGACGAGAAAGATGTATGCTTATTACAAAAGTGATTAATTTTTCATAAAGCCAATAATGCATCTCGGAAAACAGTAATCAAAATAAAAAAATAAGATTCCCCCAGTTAGGTCATTCATTTCATTTCATACATGACATGATTATTTTCGCATGACATAACTACAATATTTCTTATCACGAAATATTTGTCAATATTTTTAGCGAGTGAATAATCCTGACTCATAAATGTTTTATGAAAATAACAATCAAAAGAAGTTCGTGATTCCCTGCAGGTTTCCATTGCTATTATCACTCGACTGACTCGACTGCGTTATCAGAGCTGGTGTTATCTATCTATTATTTTTTTACAATATCATAACTTATATAAGCAGTGCGTAACAATTTATTGATAAAATGTTATCGGCATTGATATAAGTAAAATGTTGATTTTATTAATAATTTTTACTATCGATGTTTTCACTTTACCTGTCACATATTATTTGATCACATTATTTTATCTATTACTTTTATCCTAAAACCAATTGACACATGTTGGAACAATTTAGAATGACTACGTTTTAGAACAGTTATTAGAAATAGATAGACTAGAAAAAAAAGATGACGGTTACACGGAATTAACTCTCGCATCAATAGGTTCTGGTTGTTTTAAAACTAGGGTTATTTTGCATAACTAACGCTCTGACATTTTAAATTTGACATACGTAGTATAGAGATACGTGAAATAACTTTTCGCATGACAGGCAGTACAACAACGCATACAGATCGTGAAAATATAATGTCAAATTCATGTTTTATTTTCACGACAGCAACTAGCCACTGTATTAAAATAAAGTCAACCTGATAGGTGCATTTATGAATACTATCCATACATCACTGCAAATTGAATTTATTGCAAGAACAAATTTAAAACCTCAAGGATAAGCCGCATAAAATAGTCCTCCGATTGTTACTCATTATTATTTCTTGACATAGTGACACAGTTAGTACTTCCAATAACCACTAGGTGCGCTAGGTGTATTATCTCAATATAAGTTATCAATTTTCTTGTCATTTTTATTTGTATTGCAATAAATACAATAAGATAATAGCACATACTTATGATAATGAATTTCGTAGTAAATGGTTTACTTTTTCAATGATTAAATTTGTTCGATATTTTCACAAAAAAATTAATTAGTTGGAACATGTGACTCAAAACACTCGTACATTGTTATATTGATTGTAATGTTAGATTATTATAATCATATAAATATAAATTTAAAATGTTGACTCAATAAGCTGGGATGAACTAACTGTTTAAAAGATGATATGTTTTCATTTTTTTAAATATTTAAAAGTTGACGCAGATTTAGCCATTTAAATTTATCTTTTGACGTTATTCGACATAATAAAGCCTGTAGAGTAATAAATAATCGATTTTGTTTATTTTTGCTTACAAGTTCACAATATCAAAACTGTATGTGTTGCACGAGCAAACTGTATGTACTTGACTAGCTCTTTTACGCATCTATTTTACAGTATGTTTTATAAAAGAGATGGCAATTCATTGAAACGAGGTTTATGTTCGTATCTAAAGTCCGTGATAGCAAGAGTGTGGTGAGGAGAAGAGGGGTGAACACTGAAAACGACGTTTGGATGGATACCTTTATACTGCGATAAGATAAAACAAAATAACTGTAATAATAACCCCTAAAATAAAACTTGCAGCTGATAAGTTGCTACATGGGCTTGTGTCCTCATTTTTTAGTGATCAATTTTTCAATTGTTGATGGAAATTGATGTTAATAAATGTGTATTGGCGTATCTATTTTATTAAATATCTAAATGTTGACGGAGATATACCAATTAAAAGTTTGAATTGTAGTTTTAGCGCTAGAAATGGTCGGCCATATTTGTATGACGTGAAATGCATTTTAACGTCAGTTATTTGTTGAGTAGGTCAGTGCTGTGGTAATGTTCTGTAGCTGTTGGTAGTCAAATAATCAAGTCAAATCAAAGAATAATAAGTTTTTATTTTATTTAACCCTGCTAAGGCAGACATAATATTGAAATTTTATTATTCCTTGAAATAGCGGTAAATAATATTTGATATATAAATACATATAGCAGAGATTTATGAGCTGTAAGGTTGGTAACCTTACACAAGGATTGTGATGTCACCATGCACTTGGAATGTGTACAACGTTGAATCCCTTTAATAATTAAAGAGACAAAATTACTTTTTTAATTGTTAATATCTCTTAACATATAAGGAGTTATTAAAAAGTAATTGAACATTTGAGGTTCTAGTAACCCACTTTATGAATATATAGTACACTTTTATAGAAATTAGGACATAGGACACAAACCCATTGAACAAAGATTCTGACAGTAAAGGAAATAATATTGAATATACAAAACTATCAATAAATAGCCTTATCTCATGCACACGCTGCGGTGGCGGCGACGGCGACGGCGTTCCGTCAGTACGGCCGTCGTGGTCGTTATAATTCCGTAAAAGAAGGTTTACACGGGCTGTGAGAGCAGAGGGACACCAAAGGTATTAACATTAGATAAATTCAGCGCATGATAACGATATGCTCGTGTATATATACTGTTACAAAACACAGAAGATAATACACTGTTAACCTCACAAATGAAAATCCACGTTGGAAAGTACACAACGAACTTCATAAGCTCAGAGTCATTTTCATCCGCAATTACGCAAGTAACTTTATCGTAATTTGTTCGTTAATAATTAAACGCAATTAGTGAATAAAAAAACGTGCCATTGATAGTTTATTAAGTTAAAATATAACAGTTTTATTATAAGTAAAAAAGCTAAATATCTTGTGAAGTTTTAAAAAAACAATAAAAAATGGTTAATAAAAAAATAATTGTAACTTATGAGGAGGAGCAGTATGATTTAACAAACTTTATTAAGCTCCATCCTGGTGGAATTGGAACAATTCAGCATCTCTCTGGATATGATATTAGTAACAAATTAAAAACCCCTGTGAAACATTCGGAGGCCGCTCTTTACTTAATGCAGGAATATAAAATAAACGTTAATAACAATAACACGTTGGAGGTTTGTAAAATTGTTTATTACTTTATCGTAAATATGAATGTTCTCTTTAAATATCTAAAAGTGTTTATGAAAGTTAAAATTGTGGCTCTTGTGACGTCATGGTTGTTATAAGCAATCGATTTTATTTTTCGTTGTTCACAACGTTTATAATATAAAAACTTTATGGGTTGCACGACCCACCTGTAATAAGTAACACACATATTACTGACACTCATACAATCAATACATCATAAGTAACAAAACTGACAAATTTCTTGCTGGTAGCCATGTTTTAATTGAAATGAAATAATTAGCTTCCTAATTATAAAAAGCAATTAGGAGTTAAGTATTAGGTAATGTGCCGCATTAACTATCTTTTTAATTTAAACTTTAAAGCTGTTGAATAATCACGATTTCTAATGGGTTTGTGTCCTATGTCTTAATTTCTACAAAAGTGTACTACATATTGATAAAGTGGGTTACTAGAACCTCAAATGTTCAATTATTTTTTAATAACTCCTTATATGATAGGAGATATTAACAATTAAAAAAGTCATTTTTTCTCTTTAATTATTAAAGGGATTCAACGTTGTAGACATTCCAAGTGCATGTGACATCACAATCCTTGTGTAAGGTTACCAACCTTACAGGTCATAAATCTCTGCTATATGTATTTATATATCAAAATATCAAACATTATTTACAGCTATTTCAAGGAACAATAAAATTCCAATATTATGTCTGCCTTAGCAGGGTTAAATAAAATAAAAACTTATTATTCTTTGACTTGACTTGATTATTTGACTACCAACAGTTACAGAACATTACCACAGCACTGACCTACTCAACAAATAACTGACGGTAAAATGCGCTTCACGGGATACAAGTATGGCCGACCATTTCTAGCGCTAAAACTACAATTCAAACTTTTAATTGCTATATATCCGTCAATATTTAGATATTTAATAAAATAGACATGCCAATACACATTTATTAACATCAATTTCAATCGACAATTGAAAAATCGACCACTAAGAAATGAGGACACAAGCCCGTTTGCATATTAAAACTTGCTAGTTTCCAAAAAAATAAAATCACTTGTAGATTAACCTATATTAGAGAATAATATTTTTTTCTCTTTTGTGTTTCAGCATCTTGTGGATTGGTCAAAGCCAATGATTCCTCAAATAGGCAAACTAGGTAAGCAATACAGCACGTGGGTCAATCTTCCAGTAGACAAGCCATTACGTTTATTCGGTCCTGATTGGTTGGAAATGTTAACCAAAACCCCATGGTGGGCTGTACCTTTATTCTGGGTCCCTTGCATTCTGTATTTAATGGGGCTCGGAGGAGCCCTTGAAAGCGATGTAAGTACTCATATTGGAACAAGCACTATTTTTTAAATACTTCGTAATTTAAGCAGAAATTTCCTTTCAGTATTTATCACTGCTCCTTACAATGATGTCTGGTGCGTTCGTTTGGACCCTGGTGGAATACAGTTTGCACAGATGGCTTTTCCACGCTGATCCAACTGGAGACTCAACCATCAAGGCCACCATGCACTTCTTGATACATGGTCTGCATCACAAGGTAAAATTACGTCGAATTATTAATAGATAAAGGAATACTAAAAGCACTGAGTTCTAATTAACTTGGAATATTTCAACAGGTTCCTTTCGATGCAATGCGACTTGTATTTCCACCATTTCCAGCTTTTCTTCTAGCATCGGTTCTCTATCAACCTGTTCGGATGATATTTCCTAACCCACCGTTGATAATGGCTGGTGCTCTTACAGGTTTGTGATTTCTTTTCCTTTTTAATTTGTTATGCATTAAATTATAACACGAAATATTGGCTACAGGGTACGTCTGCTATGACATGATTCACTTCTACCTGCACTACGGTTCCCCAGGTGAAACAGGGGCTGGTTCTTATTTGTACAATCTGAAGAGATATCATCACCAACATCATTTTGTACATCACGATCAAGGTTTGTTGTTCAATCTTAGGGAAATAAGCTCAAACGCCAGTAGTGATTATCTGCATTAACGTCAGTTACGGATTTAGGTCAATGGGAGCCTAAATCTATCTAAATTAATCAATAAACTTTGAACGAATATTTGGTCTCATAATGTAAAGACACTGCAAGCCTTTCTTCAATGGGCTTGTGTCCTACGTCTTAATTTCTATAAAAGTGTACTACGTATTGATAAAGTGGGTTACTAGAACCTCAAATGTTCAATTATTTTTTAATAACTCCTTATATGTTAAGAGATATTAACAATTAAAAAAGTCATTTTGTGACATCACAATCCTTGTGTAAGGTTACCAACCTTACAGCTCATAAATCTCTGCTATATGTATTTATATATCAAAATACCAAATATTATTTAGAGCTATTTCAAGGAATAATAAAATTTCAATATTATGTCTGCCTTAGCAGGGTTAAATTAAATAAAAACTTATTATTCTTTGATTTGACTTGATTATTTCGACTACCAACAGCTACAGAACATTACCACAGCACTGACCTACTCAACAAATAACTGACGTTATAATGCATTTCACGTCATACAAATATGGCCGACCATTTCTAGCGCTAAAACTACAATTCAAACTTTTAATTGCTATATCTCCGTCAATATTTAGATATTTAATAAAATAGACACACCAATACACTTCCTTCTTTTGGACACGGCTCGCTTATAATAGTTCCTAATCTTAGCAGTTTAGCGAAACTAAAATTGCTTCATTAATGTTTCTATTAATTACAGGTTTTGGAATCAGTAGTCAAATGTGGGACATCGTATTTGGAACCAGAATATTCCTTCGAAAACTTGGATTCTCTCTAAAGTGGTAGTTACACTAATTTTAATTATATATTAAGTTCAAAAGACATTTTAAAAGTTATTTATACTTATCATAATTAGCTTATAAGCAATCGGGTTAAAACAGAAGTAGATGTAAAAATCAACATGTGTAGCATATTACGTGTTATATTATTATACTAGGAGAAATTCGTTATCAGACTTTATATTTCGGGCAGGTAGCAATTTTCTTTTTCCATCATGTAAATACATTTTTCCCACAATAATTTTGAATTGGTGGTATAATGAATAGACTGTACTACTATAAATATAAATCCAGGAATGACGGTTGCATGATGATTAAAAGAAATTCCAGTCTATCCAAAATGCACCGTCTGGTTCTAACGATGGACTTCCCGATTTTAATTTGTAGTAAATAAATTCATTTATACTTTTAGTTCTGTTTTATCCCGAAACAATTATTTTTAATAAAGCTATTTACGAGCGATTGGCGCCTGACTGACATTGGAATAAACTTTACTTCTATGAATTTTGTTTCCTATTTAACTTAAAAGTAATTTTGTATAAAACGTTCAATTATTTTAAATAATTTTAATGGTCGAACTATTTTATAATAAATCTATTCTTACTTTACAAAAGTAAGAATATCAACCTGTAATAAAATGAATTGATTTACTAATCTAATAAATTTCATACATGATTTCGATTACTGAATTTTACTCAAATAAATTATTTACTTAATATTTCTTTATCCATTAGACCGCAATCCAGTTTACATCGAGTCTTCTTGGTGAGCGCACGTATTTACAATAAACAAAACAATAAAATAAATAGTTATCTTTTTTTTTTGCAAATTATAATATTTTTTTTCGTTTTTATTTTTTTTTAAATTATAATTTATATTATTATTAAGTGTTATTAATTAGAAGTGAAGTAACTTCTATTTAATTATCACTGGTTAATTAACAATATGGATATGGAGGTTGAACCTCCCGATAAAAATCCGATCAATAAAAACAACTCTGTGACTAACAAATCAATTCCTACAGATAAAACATCCAGTGATATAACAGAAAACTTAAATAACAATAGTGACAATGTTAAAAAAATATTTAATAATTTATACAACACAGAAACAAAATATGACTCGTATAAAGTAATGATAGTTAAAAATAATAGTGATGGAAATACATTTTTTAGTTCTCTTAAATTAGCAGAAATAATATGTAAAATTAGCAATAAATCTAATATAATAGAAATTAAAAAAGTGGGAAGAAATAGAGTAATCGTTCAATGTGCTAATGCAGTACTAGCTAACGAAATTACCAAATCAACATTGCTGAAAAACAATGGGTATGAAGCGTTTATCCCATTTTACTGGTGCACAAAAGTTGCTATTATAAAAGGTGTTGATATTGAATATTCGGAAGATACAATTTTAAATAATATAGAGTGTCCACCTTTTAAAGTAACGAGAGTGCAAAGGTTAAATCGAAAACTAAGAGTTGACGGAGCTATTAAATATGAACCCAGTACAACAGTGAAATTATTCTTTGAAGGACTTGCTATTCCTGCTTATGTTTACATGTGGAGAGTGAGACGAGCATGTGAACCATTTGTACAACAGACGATACAATGTTATAATTGTTTTAAATTTGGACATGCAGCCACAAAATGTAGAGCAAAAGTAGCAAAATGTAAATTCTGCGGAAGTGAAGATCATTTACGTACTGCATGCACATCTCCTAATCCGACATGCATAAATTGTAAACTTAACCACGAGGCTACAGACAATGAATGTCCTGAAAAAAAAAGACAAATCAAGATAAAAGATCTCATGGCCCAACACAATCTCAGTTTTTATGAAGCAAAATTAGAATTAACAGAAAAAAATACAGACTATTTATACTCAGTAAGAACTCAAAACTCTTTCGAAGCTCTAAACTACAATGAGACTTTTCCCAATATCACTAATAAATACAATAGTATCAACATAATTCCAACATACAAACCAAACCCTTTAACCAGAAGAACTAATACCAGAGTGAATAAATCAAATACAGGTAACTCGTTACAAAGATCTTACAGTCAACCACAACCTACGACATCCACTAAAGAACCAATTCCAAAAAGAAGAAGAGAAGAAAAGAAACCTAACAATGAAGAAAGCGACACATACCTTAAGATAACTAATCAAGGAAAAAACAGAAAGCAAATCAACCAAGAGACACCTGATATTACAATGGAAAACAATGATAATGATACCTGCTATACATCAATATATAATAAAAATAATGATGACAAAATTAAAAATACAAACAAAGACCCAAATATTACATCCCAATCCCTTAGAAGCTACAAGAAACAAATATCTAGTGTACAATGGCCAAACTCGTAAGAAAACATCGATATATAAATTAAGTTTATTTTTAAAAAAATCTATTCACATCACTAAACCTAATCGTTTAATAAATTTACTAAAATATTAAATCAACAATAATTATATAAACGGAGAGAAAATAAAATAAAATAAAATATATAAATAAATCTAACAACAAGACCAAGGACAGATATAAAAATCAATAATTAATTAAAACAGTTAAAATGATAAATTTTATTCAATGGAATTGCAGAGGAGTCAGATATATTAAAGAGGAACTACAACATATGTTACAGAAGCATAACATACATATATGCATAATATCAGAAACGTTTTTAACAAAAAATATCAATTTCAACATCAAAGGTTATTTTATTGAAAGAGAAGATAGGATACAGAATACAAACTATAATCCCCACGGGGGTGTTGCTATCTTGATTCATAAATCTATAAAATATAAACGAGTAATGCTAAATAACCCATTTAATTCGGTCGAAATAGTTGGAATAATTTTAACACATAACGAAACTGATGTAATATGTATTTTATCAATCTATGCTAAACCGAATCATAAACTATCTAATTCTAATTGGTCACAGATAAAACAACAAATAGATGTTCCTGTTATACTTGCTGGAGATTTTAACGCGACTAATCTTGCTTGGGATATAAATTGTCCAGGTAGTCAGTATGAAGGTAACGAATTGTTAGATTTCATAGAAAACGAAAATCTAAATATTATCAACGATGATAAACCAACTAGAGTAAGCAATCTCAGTACAAGGGACAGTATATTGGATCTCACATTGGTATCAATGACGTTAACACAACAAATTACTTCGTGGCAAGTTCTTGCAGATAGCTTAGGTAGTGATCACTACCCAATTTTTTTCTGTTTGAATGACTATAATAAAGACCGTTACCGTACATCTGAATATTTAACGAGGAGAAATTTCCGAAAAGCAGATTGGGAGAAATATAGCCTTGAAATAGAAAGCAGAATTTCAAACCTTAGCACAAATGGAATCACAAGTAATCCCCAAGATGTTGAAAACAAATACAACCAATTTAGAGATGTTATTAATAATTCGGCAGACATACATATCCCATCTACCAGATTGTATAATATAACTCCTAATAAAATAAAACCGTCTTGGTGGGACACTGAGTGCAATAAAATGATAGCTCAAAGAAAATTAGCACTAACTATTTTTAATAAAAACATGACAATGGCGAATTATTTAAATTATAAAAAACATCAAGCTAAAACCAGACGATATTTTAGAGCCAGAAAAAAAATAGAATGGCAAAATTTCTGCGAGAATTTAAACCCAAACACAACAACCAACATTGTCTGGAATAATATAAGAAAAATTAACAATAAAAGCTATAGTACTAAAAGGATAAGTGATAATGAAAATTTAATAGAAGAATTCATTAAAAAAAAATTTCCACAGAACAACAATTTAAATATTACTACCACCACCATCGTAAAAGATAATTTTCTAGATAATAACATAAATAAAAATGAAGTAAAATTCGCGTTAAATCATAATAAAAACAGTAGCACAGGATTTGATAGAATAAATTACAAAATGATACAAAACTTACCTGACAATGCAATAAATCATCTTACACAAATATACAATCTGTCATTAAACACTGCTGATATACCATTAGACTGGAAAAAACATATCGTTGTTCCTATATTAAAAACAGGAAAAGATCCAAACAAAGAAGAATCATTCAGACCAATTACTTTACTATCATGTATGGGCAAAACTATGGAATCCATCATCAAAAACAGACTGGAGTGGTATCTCGAACATCATAAAAGATTACCTGAGTTACAATTTGCGTTTAGAAAAACAAGAAGTACACAGCATAACTTAAACATATTGAATATCGATATTCAAAGAACATACAGTAAAAATCATTATATGATAGCTGCTTTCATTGACATTGAAGCTGCTTATGACAATGTTAATCTAAAAATATTAAAAGAAAAAGTAGAAAACATAGGTATATCTTCCAAAATATCCAACTGGATTATAAACTACTTCCAAAATAGAGAAATAACAGTTAGATACAATAATAAGTTAACTGGTCCTATACTATGTAATCACGGAATTCCACAAGGCTCAATATTATCTCCCTTATTATTCAACATATACACAGAAAAGTTAACAACATTATCAGATAACAACACAACAGTACTGATGTATGCAGATGACATGGTTATTTATAGTATGGGTCATACACAAGATATAGCTCAAAACAGATTACAATCGAAATTAAGAAAACTAGATATTTTATTAAAGGAAATCAAATTAAATATATCGTCAGAAAAAAGTAAAATAGTTATATTTACAAGGCATAGAATAAACTGCAGTCCAAAAATAACCATCAGAAATAAAAATATAACTGTTACTTCAAATACCAAATTTCTGGGTATATTCTTTGATACGAAAAGCACTTGGGCGAAAGAAATTGCACATATTATTAACAAATGTCAAAAAGGCTTAAATTTGATGCGATGTATAGCAGGATACAAATGGGGCGCACACCCAACAACCTTAATAAAAATATATAAAGCTATTGTTAGACCGCATATTGACTATTCTAGTACTATGATCTGCACCGCAAATAACTCAAGATTAAAAAAAATTGAAATTATACAAAACAAATGTTTAAGAATAATATTAGGTGCAATGGTTTCAACACCAATCCAAATCCTCAACTATCAAACTAATATTCCTCCGGTAAATATCAGAATACAACAAATATCAGACAGTTTCTTTTGTAAAAACAGACATAACTCATGTGGCCCCTTAAATACAAGATTATCTAAACTATATGTTCTTTATAATAAACCATATTGGACAACTCATAAAAAACCGGCACTTTTAACTAGTTTTGATAGATATAATAACTTGAACTTAGAGGTACACAACATTATACCTTTTTTCAAATTTCCATTAGAAATAAGCATGACAACAATACATACAGAAATAAATTTGTTCAAGAAGAATGACAGTAAGGAAATAACTTATCAAAAATATATGGAATATATAACAAAAGATGATATAAACTGGAGTATATGGTTTACCGATGGTTCATTCGAAAAAAACTCTAAAACTGGAGGAATTGGCATTTTCAATTATAATACAGATCAACAGTACAAATACAAACTTAACAACATCACAAATTCTTATAATACAGAAATAACAGCAATTATGAAATTACTAGAAATAATACAAAAAACTGACAATAAAAATATATTAATCTTCACAGATTCTCGTAGTGTTTGTGTATCTTTAAATAACAATAAATTCAAAAACAATAATAATAACAAAATATGTTCAATTAA
The DNA here is from genome assembly GCA_963678705.1 of Panorpa germanica. Taxonomy (NCBI): domain Eukaryota; kingdom Metazoa; phylum Arthropoda; class Insecta; order Mecoptera; family Panorpidae; genus Panorpa; species Panorpa germanica. The sequence continues at coordinate 4,926,282 of OY783211.1, read as the reverse complement.
AGAATATCTTTTAAAAATGGAAAAAAATGATATCAATGTTAAACTTATTTGGATTCCTGGACATGTAGGCATAAAAGGAAACGAAATGGCTGACAAACTGGCCAAAGAAGCTTGTGTAGATGGGGAAATAATCGAAATAAATTGGTCAATAAATGATTCCAAAAAAATAATTAAAGAAAATTGTATGGCAGAATGGCAGAATATATATAATGAGAAAAGTCAAAGTACTGGAAAATTTTTTTTTGCAGCGAATCAAAAAATTCCAACAACCACATGGTTTAATAAAAATCATTCACGGAGATATATTTCAACAAATTGTCGAATGAAATCTGGGCATTCTAGATGTCCAGCTCATCTATACAAAATAAATATAAAAGACACACCAAATTGTAGATGTGGAGAAGAAGGGTCTTTGGACCATATAATTCTAGGGTGTCATCTTTTAACATCAAAAATTGATAGACTTTTAAATGATTTATGTAATGTAACACAGTTCCCAGTCAATATGTCCTGTTTAATGACAAGTGAAGCAACGGCGGAAATATTAACAAACTTTGTGATAGAAAATAATATAGAAGTGTAATTTAAGTTAAAATATTTTATTTAGTATGTATTTAATTTTAAGTTTAATTTTTTAAAAGAATCATTTTGTTTTGTATTTATTAGAACAATTATAATTTATATGTAAATTTTTATATAATTTTACAAATAAAAGCAATGGCAAGAAGGCTGAATAAGCCAAAGCCTAAATAAATAAAAAAAAAAAAAAATAGACCGCAATCTTAGAAACATATTAGATATTGCATAGTTCTTTTAAGCAGGTGTTTAGATATTAGTTATTGTTTTAACATAATAGATGGCAGTACTATAAGCAAGACAGTTTTTATTATTATCTACAACAAATTTGATAATAATATCTAGACATAATAGAACTAACAATGAATAGAACTGTTGTCTTTCATTAAAAAAATTAATTACAAACGTCATAAAAATAAGATTCTGAATAATATTGACCAGTGTCGATTATTATCTCTGGTGTCGATATGTATAATCTCGATGTCCAAGTGGTCCATCTGTCACCAACTTCACAGTTATTTTTTTACATGTGTTTGACATTATGAATTGCCTACATCAGCCTACATTTGCTATCAATTTGTAACTTCGTAACATTTCTAACCTTTAAAACTCCTTAAGTAACACGTTTTTAATTTTTAATATTCAGTTATCCTACTATATAACACATAATATTTAGTTATGAGTAACAGAGGACAGTTTAGTGATTCAGAAGATGATATACTTCCAGAAGGGGCTCAGGCACCTAACCCTTTCGTGTCACCAGAAGTAGTAAGTATTGTTATATTCTCTAACAAAACGTGCATTTGATAAGGTATGGTAATTTGAATTTATAATTTTAGTTGCCCAGTGATTTAATTGAAGACGTTAATAACATATTTTTCCATGATAATGAAAAGAGTGGTGATCAGGACATTATCGATTATGATTTGCCTGATGAAGATTATAATGAGGATGACGATGATGATATTTACAATTGGGAAGTAACTCCAAATGGAAATTTTCAAAAATCTTCCATTGTAAGTCATAACACACATAATAATCCAAATGTGCAAAGTAATGGGAATAAATTAACAAGCTTTCAACCAACAGAAAAACTATTTAAAAAGTTTACTAGTAAAATAAATGTGGAAAAATATGAAGGACCACGCTTACCAAATCATGCCACTAATTTATTGATTGAAAGTAATAAGAGATCAGAAAATGATCGTATTAGAACAAAAGATAAAAAAGATCGTGCTACCGCAGAGCAAGTTATGGATCCTAGAACCAGAATGATTGTATTTAAACTATTAAATCGCGGATTGATTTCTGAGATTAATGGTTGTATTTCTACAGGAAAAGAAGCTAATGTTTATCACGCAACATCGCGAGATGAATCTGATTTTGCAATCAAAATATTTAAGACATCGATATTGGTTTTCAAAGATCGGGATAAATACGTGTCTGGAGAATTTAGATACAGAAACGGATATTGCAAACACAATAACAGAAAAATGGTCTGCACTTGGGCTGAGAAGGAAATGAGAAATTTAGTACGTATGCACAATGCTGGTTTACCTGTTCCAGAACCAATTCTTTTAAGAGGACATGTTTTATTAATGAAATTTATAGGTTTGTGTAACTTAAGCTTAATATTATTATTATTATTATTAATTGTTCGCCTTTCGGCTTTACAATCTACATTCTTAATACATTTCATAGAACTTCAACTTACAATTAAATTTAAACTATTCTAGACCTTTTTATTTCCAAAAGTACTTTCTGCTTCTTCTTCTCTTGACCCTCTTCCTTCATTTTCCCTAGTCTTCCTTCTGGACTGGTCTATTCCCTAGTCTATTTTTCTGGACTGAAGTTTAACTGTTTCCTCGCTACTAGCTGGCCAATATTCCTTTCGATCGCTACTTTTTCCTTACATTCAAACTTAATGTGCTCCAGTGTTTCGTTCTCCGCTCCGCACACTCTACACTTTCTTTCCTCACTACTTTCCCAGTATCTGTTTCCTTTTTCCTCATTTCCCAATCTAAACCTTGCTGTCCTTATGTGTTTTATATCTTTTTCTATAAGGTACTGAGGCACATTATTTTCCCATAACCTTTTATATCTTGTATTGTAGTTGCTTTTTTCGACCTTTTTAGAACTTAAGCTTAATATCTAATATGATATTTTTTCTCATAATATGATTTGCTCTTTATTAATAATAATAAATATTTACAGGCAAAAATGGTTGGCCAGCACCGAAACTAAAAGACGTTGAAATAGCTACTTCAAAAGCTCGACAATTGTATCGTGAATGCATTGTTATGATGCGGACATTATATAATGTTTGTAAATTAGTTCATGCTGATTTATCAGAATTTAATTTATTGTATCACGAAGGCGAAGTTGTAATCATTGATGTTTCCCAATCAGTTGAACACGATCATCCGCAAGCTATAGAATTTCTTCGAAAAGATTGTACCAATATATCAGACTTCTTTCGAAAGAAAGATGTGCCAACTATGACTATCAAAGAATTGTTTGATTTTATTACTGATCCTACTATCTCTCAGTCAAACATGGATGACTACTTGGAAAAAGTTAGTGAGCGTGCAGCTTTACGCAGTTTCGAAGAGTTGACTGCTCAGGAACAAATTGAACAAGAAGTTTTCAAAAACGCCTACATACCAAAACGATTAACAGAGGCTAGTCAATTATATATAGTTCAAATTACGAGAGTTCGGCGGCGACTCATACATAAAACAAGTTGTGCGGTATAAACTGCCGATATAACTAAAAAGCACTGACTCACTTATTTTTCTATAATGTATATAGAAACGAATAAGATAAAATTCATTATCGTATTATAGATTTATAACGCTCTTAGAACCTCTTTTAAGTAAAAGTCGCCGCCGAACTACCGTGATTTTGATTATACTCGTATAATACTTTTACGCTTAACAAAATATATAGAAATTTCATAATATTTTTTGTAACATTTAGGTTTTAAATATAGAACGAGATATAAAACAAGCCAAATCTGGAACAGGTGAAGAATTAGTTTATAAAACCATTACAGGTTTAAAAAGTGATCTATCTACACCAGCAAATGCTCCTGACATATTGAGCGAAGATGAAAAAGATTCAGACGAAAATAGCTCTGATTCTGAGTTAGAAAAAGGTAACTATCATATATTATAATGTTCCAACTGTATGTTTATATTCTTATATGTTTACGCGATTCGTATGGTAGCTCGAAAACGGCTCCGTCAATGTTTCTGAAAATTTCCTATTTCGTAGAGAAAACAATTCTAAGACTTTTGGCCTGAATTTCGTGGAAGCCAGTAATTTTGGAAAAACTAAAAAAAATTTTTTTACTTTTTGCTCCATAACTTTTAATTCATAAAAGATAGAAAGATGAAGTTTGGCATGTGTATTAAGGTGTTCAATGCTGACATTTCTCAAAAATTGAAAAAATAGGGGGTTGAAGAAATTCGGGGAACTTTGGAGAAAGTTCATATTCTGGATTCTAGAATAATTAAGTATATTATTAATACATATTTTGGGGGACGGGGGCAATATTTGCCGAGAGTAAAAATTGTGCTAGAAAGTTGAAATTTTATATTTTAACTAACCTTGGTAACTTATTTACGAATCGGAAAAAATCCCTATTTTGAAAAAAAGTTGGTCAAATAACGAATAAATTGAAAATATTTTTTATTTTGTTGAAAAAAAGATATTTTTTTAGTCAATTTATATGTGTTAATGTATATGTGTGCGAGTTTATTATTTCAATTTAAAAATAGAGTTAAATATGAAATATAATTACGAATTATTTTATTGGATTCAAATGATACACGCCAAAAAGACGTCGCTTTGCGACGGGGGTAAACTCTGGTGCAATTTAAATTTTTACATGAAGTTCAAGCCACACACAAAGCTAGTTCTTTAAAATGGTACAATTTTTGTTATAATAAATATTTACATATATGCAATACTTTACAGAGAGCAACTTTAAGGACTCGTCAAGGCCAAAAGAAGAGAGTTTAGAAGACAAGAAAGCTAGGAAAAAAGCTGTTAAAGAAGCACAAGCAGAGAAACGGCAATCAAAAATGAAAAAGCACATCAAGAAACGGAAAGAAAGACCGAATAAAAAATAAATCTATTTTACTTATGTGAAATGTAATACAATATTTTAATAAATAATTATTTATTATTAATTATTTTTTCCTTATTCAATTATTAATTGTCACATGCTTTATTAATTTTACCTTTTAATCTTTCAGAAAAATATTTTCATGTTTTAGTTTTACTACGTAAAAGGGATTACACTTTTGTGAATCACATCAACTTATATATTCCATAATTTCATAAATTATACGCCTAAGATTAAAATTAATAAACTTAAGTTGAAGAAAAATAAATTACTAAGTAATATATATATATAAACAAATAATACTTCCACAAGCTTATAATAATGTCAAGTAATTGTATATTCGAGAAATTTCAAGGCTTATGTGCTAAAATATAAATATTTATAGAATTATTTTAAGAAAAATTAATTATGTAATTCATTTTTAGTTTTGGTCAATTTGCTTAATGGAAATGTACTTTTATTGGGTGGAGGGTATAGCTTAGTTGCTAAATTAACAAAAGGCTCATACAGAGTATTTCTTTCCATTGCATTAACCACACAATGTCTTAATCTTTCCTTCGTGCACCACGAAATTGCTCGTGATATTACTGTATCAAAATTCATAGTCTTTTTCTTTGTAGGACTGTTAACTGGACTATTGTTCTGGGAGTTACTAACATTAATAAGATTCTGGTTAATATTTGGACTATTTAATGGAGAGTTTGGAGTAGACTTGTTACTTATATCTGTATTATTTGGAATATCCGATGGTAAATTTATTGGATTATGTATGTTTGCAAGAACAATAATCGATACCTGAAACAAATATAAAAAGTTAATTTATTATATATTTAAAATGATACTCTTGATATGTTTAAGGACCTCTTTTTTATCTTTATATTTATCAATATCAGTTTTTATTCCAATCAGAGCGTCGAAGCTTTCCGATTGACTCGGATCATAAACTAATATGTAACCATCAGGAAAAGACATGTAGTGCTTCATTAACTGTAAAATAGAATAAATAAATAAGCATTTAAAATAATTACAAAGTTAATTGATTGTTCCTGTAATGATGAGATACCTGACCAGAGCCTTGTACACCACCTATATCAAATAATCTTAATGTTTCGCGTGGCCCCCTTCCCGTATCAACAGTGGCCACATAAGTGTCTTCAATTGTTGGGTAAAAATCCTATATTAAAAACGTACATTAAATCTTACAAAATATGTCATAAAATTTTCAAGTACTGTGTTCAATGTATATCATTTACGTACTGTATGCAACGTTATATTTCCATAAATTAATTGTTCCAGAATAGATGTCTTTCCAACACCTCTTCCTCCACAGACTAATACTTTAGCTATTTTACCCATATCAGAGCTCTTTTAATTTATTTTAATGTTTTTAAAATACTATATTGATATGAAATTCAATTAACAATTGTAATATGAGACGTGTCAAGTATGAAATGTCAGTAGTGGCTGTGGTTGTGTCATACGTGACAGTTCAACTTTTAGAAATCATAAAGAAATAATAATAATGACAAATAAAAGTTCTGTAAAAGAAAAAGATAATAAATATTCTATTTTATTGCCTACGTATAATGAACGAGAAAATCTACCTATAATAATATGGCTTATTTGCAAATCTATGGATGAGACGTAAGAAGGTTAGGTTAGAATAATTATAAACTATTTTGGATACTATATATTTTAAATTATTATTACAGCAACTATAGTTATGAAATAATAATAATTGATGATGGCAGTCCTGATGGTACGCTGGATGTAGCTAAAGACTTGCAAAAGGTATATGGTGCTGACAAAATAATTCTCAGACCAAGACCTAGTAAACTTGGACTAGGGACCGCTTATATACATGGAATGAAACATGCTACTGGAAATTTCGTTATTATAATGGATGCTGATTTAAGTCATCATGTAAGAAATATACTAAGCAAATGGGCTTGTGTCCTATGTCTTAATTTCTATAAAAGAGTACTATATATTGATAAAGTTGGTTAGTAGAACCTCAAATGTTCAATTATTTTTTAATAACTCCTTATATGTTAGGAGATATTAACAATTAAAAAAGTTATTTTGTCTCTTTAATTATTAAAGGGATTCAACGTTGTACACATTCCAAGTGCATGTGAAATCACAATCCTTGTGTAAGGTTACCAACCTTACAGCTCATAAATCTCTGCTATATGTATTTATATATCAAAATATCAAATATTATTTACAGCTATTTCAAGGAACAATAATATTTCAGTATTATATCTGCCTTAGCAGAGTTAAATAAAATAAAAACTTATTATTCTTTGATTTGATTATTTGACTACCAACAGCTACAAAACATTACCACAGCACTGACCTGCTCAACAAATAACTGACGTTAAAATGCATTTCACGTCATACAAATATGGTTTCTAGATATTTAATAAAATAGACACGCCAATACACATTTATTAACATCAATTGAAAAATCGACCACTAAAAATGAGGACACAAGCCCATTGTTCATAAGTATGATCTCCAACACTCGTTTAAAATCCTCAAATTTTACTTCCAGCCTAAGTTCATTCCGGAATTTATCGCAAAACAAAAATCCAAAGATTATGATTTGGTTTCTGGATCTAGATATATCTCAACAGGAGGTGTAGCTGGATGGGACTTTCGTCGTAAATTAGTGAGTCGTGGAGCAAATTTTCTTACACAATTTATGCTGAGACCAGGAGCTTCTGATTTAACAGGATCATTTAGGTACATCATTTATAATAATGAGAATCTAATTTATATTTGTATGTAAGTTTTAAATATATATTTCTTTATAGAATTTATAAGAAAGCTGTTTTGGAAAAATTAACATCAGCCTGCGTGTCCAAGGGCTATGTGTTTCAAATGGAAATGATTATTCGTGCAAGACAACTTGGCTACACGATTGGAGAAGTCCCAATTACATTTGTTGACCGAATCTATGGACAATCTAAGCTTGGTGGTTCCGAAATATTTCAATTTGTTAAAAGTTTGTTGTATTTATTTGCAACTACATAATAAAGAAAACTTGAAATGTTTAATGTATAATACTTAATAATAAAAATTTATTAATCCAGTCAATTTAAACATAAAAATAGTGGTCAAATAACAAAAATTTCCGGAGTGACTCTTAGAATCGCGGTATCTCAGGAATGGTAACTCTTAGGAAAAAAATCATAAGGACCATTTTTGTAGAGATTTTAAGATCTACAACTTTGGTTTGAGGTTTTTTTTTGATAAAGCTTACCGTTTTTGAGAAAAATCATAAAAAGCTCAAATTTTGACCTTAGACCCCGAATAACTTTTGAAGCACACATAGAATCGATGGGGATTTTTAAAACTTTATTTGTAATGATAATCCCCAACTCTTCGGGAATTTTTGTTATTTTAAATGTCTATCTTGACCGGGCTATTATATGAAATAATGAAGTTGTTATTTCAGCAAATAAGACAATAAAATATATCAAATTATTAACTTCTTTATTCAATATTTCAATAGATTCTAATAACTTTATAATTAAAATATGAATATAAAACGTATATTATAATAAAATCATTTAATACAATCACAATAAAAAGTTGGAATGCATTATCTTTAACAAATTTGCCATATGCTTAAAATAATTGAACCAACGTTCAATAATTATTAAAAAGATTCGTCATAGAAAGCCTGATACATTTCAAAGTCTCCAGCCACAGAAAGTATTTCAAATTCATCATTTTCTGGTACAAATATAATACTTCCAGTTGCAATTTCGCCCATGGTAGTTCGAGCTCCACCATTAATCACAATAATAATAGAATCAGTCTTTTTCTTCAAGTCCATAGCAAAATTATCACAAGTTCCAGCTTTGACTTGAATTTTAAGAAGAGCAAAATCATGAATAGGTGGTTTAAACAATAATGTATATTTATTTACTTTTTCTGGTTTTAAATATTGTTTATCATATTGTTTTCCAGTATAATCTAACATATTTATAAGAGTATCAACATCTTTAAATTTTGGAGTTAATCCAGCGCGTACAACATTATCAGAGCAAGCCATAACTTCCACACAATCTCCAGATATGTAAGCATGAGGAATATTTGGACCTAAATATATTGCCTCTCCAGGTTTAACATACATTACGTTCAAGAAATAAATGCAAAGAGCACCTACATCTCCAGGAAATTGTGCAGTTAACTTCTCAAACAGTTTTTCGAATAAGAAAACTTTCAACTCTGCGGTACTATGTGATAAAACTTTCTTCACTTCTGAAATGCAGTTCTGAATGTTCTTATCAGAATTACTCATCATCGCTCCGAAACAGGCTTTTAATGTCTCAGGAGTAGGATTACGGTAAAACTCTTCCACCAAACTATTTCCAATAAGTGCATTAAGAGGAGGAATACGTCTTAAAAAGTCTTGTATCTCCTCATAAGGTCGAAAGCCACACAGTGCTTGAAATTCTGACAAAGCAACAGCTAGTTCAGGCTTGTGATTACCATCTTTATATAAGTCTGGTTTAGCAGCATGCAGTTGTTCGGCATGCAACTTATCTGGATGTGCTTGTATAGATAACGGATTATGTATAGATAACACCTTTAACAAAAATGGTAATTCAGTTCTTTTGCCTTCTCCTCGAGCTTTCAGGTAATCGCTAAGGAGCCGATTATCTTCCTTAATGATGGACGGGCCATTTCCATGTGTTCCCATCCACAATTCTGCATAAGGCTGTCTTGGTTCAATTTGAAACGTGGGATCTGCTGCTTTCAATATCCTAGCAACTCTTGAATTCTCAGCAATTCTACCCCAGTGATATTTTTGATAATTTGGTTTTAGCTCCATAATTCAAAAGATATATCACACTATCTATCCTAATATCACAAAAAAACTGACACGTTTAACAATTTATAATGAGAATACTGTGTAAACTGTAACTTTAAATTATACTAATGATAATTTAAAAGGTTAAAAGGTTACAGTAAACTCACCTTGTAGCTACGGTAGCTACAAGTTCTCCAAATTTTTTATGAATCCAGCAACTTTAAAACATGCTAGACATGTAATATATGTTAAACAAACAGGTCTTACGAGTATCAGGTTATTGATAATAATTAAAATAGATTAAATTATGTGGATAATTAAAACAAATATTTAAACAAAGGGTACTAGCACTTAGAGTAAAATTATTGGATATGGAATAAACCGCTTTAGGCGACCTCTGTTGCAATAATATATTCCAATGAACTAATATTTTCGGCGACTCAACATCTGAAGAGAAGGACGGGTGAAGAGAGTGAATTGTAAACATTTTGAAGTGTATGGTGTACTCCCTTCACCCTTCCTTCTCTTTAAATGTTGGTTTAGCAACTGTCAGTCATCTTAATATCTGTATTTATAACAGAATAATGTCCAACACACAAAAAAAACCCCAAAAATCCAGGTATGAGTATAGTTACTGTATTCTCTTAAATAATAATATAAATATAGATGGATTATAAAATAAATATGTTCCGTATTTTATGTTATACCCCAGGTTGGAACGATCCTCCAACTTGCTCCAACTTATCAATATAACACACAAATAGAACAAGAAACAAATATATTGAACAAAAGAGTAGCATTTCCTTTATCCAAACCAACAGGACAACCTCCTGTAATAAGTTCTTAATACCTGGTGAATTGCTTCCAACAACATTGATACCACCTTCTGGAGCTGTTCCAAAACCTTCACCAGGTGGAAATCTAACAAATTCTTCTAAATCCAGGTAATAAATATTATTAAAATATAATTTAATTTGAAAATGACTGTGAAATGACAAATGTGTTTTCATTCTGTTCAGATAAAAATGCTGAAGGTTACTTTGCTAGATTAGGAGCCAAGTATGCGAGGCTTAAAAAAGAACTGGAAGTGGAAACAAGCAGAGTGTATTATCATTTCTTAACGATTTGGTTGTGCCAAGGAAGTAATTAATAATGTACATATTATACATATACACATTAATAATACATCTTTAAAAATGAAATATGAATTTTCAAGACTAAAAAAATTAAGACATTGCTGTGCTTTCTGATCAACAGTTCTTATTTACTTTAATTGATTAATACAATATACATATAGTAAAGTTTTTGAGGTGTAGTTCACATATATGGGGCCCGGTTACTATAAAAGATGCTAATTTAGTAAGACATCCAATTCCTGGTCACAGTATGTTTCAATCGATTAAATAAAAATATAGATACAGAAGTTATATTGAGATTTAGTATCTAGAAGACTAGATTTAATAAACTAGAAGTAATGTTTTTACTTGATGTAATTTTGCAAATAACAAAAGAAGGTTACTAAAAACAATTTAATAAAGATCAGAATCTCTTACAAAACGGTCTTGTTTATTCAAAATATTAATTATATTTATTCTCTGAAAAACATAAAAAGTTATTCTCCAGTTAATATTTGAAATAAGTAAGATAATTATATTACTGATTAGTAAATGATATCGTAACACAGTGATAAACTCTGTTGCTTGTTCTTAAAGCTACATATTTATAGGAAGGAATCTCACTTATTATTGTTATTATTTAAAAGTACTGTTTGGTAAGCAAAAGAAATTATTAAATTAAGGTATTGTTTAATTAAATTAAATTAACCGGGAGCTGTTTCAACATTAGCAAATCTAACTAATTAATCAGAAATTACTAAGAAATCAAATTATTTTACAAGTGTTTAAATTGTTTTAAATTAATCACTAAACAAAGTATTTATCTGAGGCTACTGCTTCTCTTCCTGAAAAGTTAGTTGTAGAAGTTGTACTATGTTCCCAATATATATAATAGTGGAAAGAATAATTATATGATGAATTTGTTAGGAAATAAGCATGCAGTTCATACAATTATTGTAAGTACAAACTACTGAATCGTTTTTTAAATTAAATATTATTTTTAGGCTCAAAACATAAGTGAAATTACGAATTATTTTATTGAATCCAAATCACACAAATAAAACAGACGTCGCTCCGCGACGGGTAAACTCTGTTTTACCAGAGATAATATACATAGTAGATAAAAAATTGACACATGCAACGCATGCAACTATATTCCAGAGACAATACTATATTTCTGGTGGCCATAAACTGTTTTCTTGCTAACATCAGCATGGCCAACAAAAGCCATATGACTATTATCTTTGATTTGACGTTTCTATACATGTTGAATTTAATTTTTTTTAATAAATTAAGTAAAAACTTTTATTATTGCTAGTAGTATATTAGCATTCTATTTATCAAATAATATTATCTTATATTAAGTTATAGCGCTAGTCTCGACACGATAATGTCTGACAGAAAAGATAATTTAGTTGATACTTCAGGTATAGAAATTGATAATCAAGATAATGTTGAAGTATTTTTAGTCATTGAAGAAGACGATAATGTTATCGTACCATTCAATGAAATTAAAGTAGAAGTTAAGGAGGAACCATTAGAAATTGATGAACATACGAAGATAGGATCACTGTCCCCAAAGGAATATGATTGCCTTAAGTATGAGATAGAAATTCACAATGAGCAAGAAACTTCAAAATCTGTTAGCTGTGCCACTTGTTGGAAGGAATTAGCAGACGATGCTTTGAAGGAACACGAAGCGATACATTTGCAATGCAAGAAGGTTATTGAAAAAAGTGGTTATCAAGTTCACCATATTTCGGTTGTTGTCAAGTTTATTCAATCATTTCTATTACCATTGACAAAATTTTTTTTTCAGATTTACCAAAAATCCGTGAAAAGACGTTTTTGTGTGAAATATGCAATAAATCCTTGAGGTCTAGGAAATCTTCTCTCACTCATCTCTCACATAGGCGTATTCATTATGACGAGAAACCTTATTCCTGTGACATATGTGATGCATCATTCAATCAATGCCATGTTTTAGAAAATCATAAACAAATACATACTAGGGAAAATCCGTATGGTTGTGATATATGCAATGCATCATTTTCTGATAAAAATATTCTAAAAACACATAGACGACAACATACAGGAGAAGAAAATCTTTACTTTTGTGATATATGTAACATAACGTTTATTCAAGAAGACAATGACTGTAAAAGATTATATACTTGCACTACATGTAACATGACGTTTATTCTAAAAGATCAATTTACAGCGCATAAGCGTACACATAGATATGAAAAGCCTTTTGCCTGCGATGTGTGTGACAACGCTTATTTTCTGGAGCCCAATTTAAAAGCACACAAAAGAACGCATGAAACATAACAATATGTTGTTAAATATAACTCATAGCTTTAAATAAATATACTCAAACAATATCCGAATTTATTTTCTTTGGTTTTGATTTAGAATGTAATTTGGTTTGTGATTTCGTGTTGGCCTAAAACAGATTTTTGGAGAATGTTGTTAATTATATTATACATTATATGGAAATATAATTTTGTAATTAATAAAATATTTTAAACTGATTCAACCCTAAGAAAGCACGTTAAATTGAATTAGACTTGGCAATCAATAGTGAGCCTTTTTAGAGAAATAGTCAAGTCTTATAATAGTAAAAAGTTAGTTTACACAACTGTAAAGTTTTATAATTATTTTATATTTATGAGCTTTCTTGAATTGATCTTCTATTTCAATTAAAATAAGATTTACACATTTTTGAAAGTCAAATAAACTAGTTCTACATTTCAATTATAATCAGCATGTAAAACGAAATAATATTTATATTTATTCGTATTTCTTTTGTGTCAACTAGAAATTATTAATTAAATATATATAATAAAGTTTATAGTATTTATAGCAAAAATATAAATAAATGAATAACTTGAAATTACTGTACATAAGCTTATGAAATGAAAGATAAAATTGTATATTAAATAAAAGAATTGTATACCAAAAGTCATAACAATTCTTTATCTCTTCGTAATATTAGGTTTTAATATTTTTAATACTAAACATTATAGTTCTTTTCCAAGTGGTAAACAGGCTTCAGAGTTGATGATCCGACTCATTTTTTATCACCGAGCAAATTAAATAGAAAGACATTTTAGGGTGTGTGTAATTGAAAAAGAAACAATGTATGTATATAAAGAAATGATTCCAAATTTGCCATGAAATTCAAATTGAAACGAATTTAAATTTGTACTCTATTAAAAACGAAACTGCATCGCCAGTTCCTATTTTATTCAATGTGAATTTGTCAAAATTTATAAACATACTTTAATTTGTCAACGATGATAAATAAATAAAATTAAAAAACGTCACGATAATTGAAGATGTAATCAATTAAAACAAATATTTAAAGAAACAGGATAATTAAAGAAACATTGGCAAAATTCTACAAAAAAATTAAAGAAACATTTAATGTCATGTCCATCCTTACACTCTGCATCTTACTTAATTATTATTTTGTTTATATTCTTTAAATATTTTAGTAAAGTTAATAGAAATTTAATTTCTATTTATTTCACGAATTTCAAACTGGAGTTGGTACATTTTGCATACTCCAACTCACTAATCAAATATCCTTTCTACTTCAACACCGGTCCCGTAGGTAAATATACAAATTAATATAAATCTTAATATAAGTTAATCTTTCTAAAGAAATATAACTTACACATCCATGCCAGAGCTCCTATACTAATTCCATATATGGAATAGTTCAAATTACGAGTTCGACGACAATGTTAACTAGAAATGGGCTTGTGAACTATGACTTAGTTGACTTACTTATTGAATTGTTACTGTACAATTTGTACTTACATACTTTTTAATTTTTTTTTTATTTTGTAATAATATGCCACGTCACAATCTGTAGCAATAGTTATGAACAATAAGTACCTATTATGCTAAAAATAAAAATTTACCTAGATAAGAAATAGTCGTCCAGTGACGGCTATGTCTATGAATGACAATTAAAAAGGTTGTGGTAGCTTTAACGCACTATATGTCTTTTTAGTCTTTTAAAGAGAGACGTATGTTTATTTAGTAATTTCACAGCTAGATAATTTGGGTGATTGTTTAGTCGCTGCTGGTATCTTTGCCTGAATTTGTTAATTTCTTGTTTGATAGTTTTAATGCCGAAGTCATGGTTGATGGATTTGTTGCTTATGAACCACTGAGGATATCCATAATGATTTTTACTGTCCTTGACTGAAATGATTCTAGTATTTCTATGTTTGATGTTCCCCAGAGTTCAATGCCGTAAGTCCAGACAGGTTTCAGTATCGTTTTATAAATCATTAGTTTCCTGTTATTGGATAAATGCGATTTGTGTCCAATAAGCCAGTGTAACTTTCTGCACTTAAGATGTAGTTGCTTACGTTTTTCCGTGATGTGTTTTTTTTCAGGTTAGGCGCATGCATGCCTAGATACTTAACCTCTTCACATTGTGGTATAATTTGTTCATTTAAACAGGAGGACATGTGTTTCTACACAAGGTAAATGTAACATGAGTTTCTTCGTCTCGTTTGCTTCTTCACTAGTCAGTCTTGAATCTCATCTAGGATAGCTTATACTTGCTGTGATGCAACATTTGGAGTTTCATGCAGAGTCAAAATTGTTGTGTCATCTGCAAAAGTTGCTGTTGTTGTCTGGCTTTTAGTGGGTAGGTATGTATTATATAATGTATACAATGTTGGGGTCAAGAACACTACCTTGTGGAATTCCAGTAATTATTGGGTAAATATGAGTAGCTTTGTCTTGAAACTTAACACTAAAACATTTGTTTTGGAGGTATGAATAAAGTATCCTGTAGAATGAATGGGGCAGTCTCTACTTTGTCAAACGTTTGACTAATGTTTAGAAAGACTGTAGAACAGTATTGATTTTTGTCAAAAGTCTCATTAATACATTTACTACTCTGTGGAATTGTTCAAAAAGAACTTCATAATATTATATGTATTATCTCCACAATAGTATCCTTAAGAAGTTTTACTAATATGATAATGACCAAAAAGGTAGATTTTATTTTTCAAAAAGCAGTAAAGTATATCACAAAATGTTGTGTGTACGTAATATTGTTTAAGTAACAGGTAACATTTATTATGCTAGATAAACCATAAATATATGTAACTGTTATACAAGTAAGTACCAGTAACTATTACATAGTTTAGTTTTATAATTATTATATAAATAAATGCAGAAAATTTAGAATTGATCTAGCTAGTGTTCATTTTATTACCTGCTTCGCCTGCTTGCTTTCGATTTTTTATGACTTACAACCATGATTTCTTATTTACTATAAAGCTGCGTAATTTATGCATATAATGCATATTGATAAAATTGACTATCAAGACCTGTAATGTCAAATTCTTTTAATTTTTAAAAAAATGGGGATATTAAGAATTTTTTTTGTTTATTTAACGTAATGCTATTTTCGATGCTAAGTGTACTAATGCGACTAACTCTTACTGAATATGAAGAGGTTCCAAGTAGTCGTATTCATATCTTAATTCTGCACATTTGCTAATAATTTGAAATCCAATATTTAGGTTCAGTAGCGGTGTGAATTTCGAAGACAATGTTAAAATAAAGTTCCAACTTTGAAATTTAATAAGAAAGCTTGCTGTAGACACACAAATCACACAATGGAGACCACAGACCACATTTAATATGTGGTTTGTGTGTAGACAGTAATTAAATGAAAAAAAAAATTGAAAACCGTAAATTTCCAGTGGCGCCGGCAGTTGAGACGGTAAAAGTAAAAATATTGAATAAAGAAAATTGAAACTTGGGGTATGTATTGAGGCACTAATTGAGACACATATTTTGATTTAATTGGAAAACCAAAACTTTAATGGCATGTGTTCTATGTCTTAATTTCTATAAAAGTGTACTATATATTGATAAACTGGGTTACTAGAACCTCAAATGTCCAATTATTTTTTAATAACTCCTTATATGTTAAGAGATACTAACAATTAAAAAAGTCATTTTGTCTCTTTAATTATTAAAGGGATTCAACGTTGTACACATTCCAAGTGCATGTGACATCACAATCCTTGTGTAAGGTTACCAACCTTATAGCTCATAAATCTTTGCTATATGTATTTATATATCAAAATATCAAATATTATTTACAGCTATTTCAAGGAACAATCAAATTTCAATATTATTTCTGCCTTAGCAGGGTTAAATAAAATAAATACTTATTATTCTTTGATTTGATTTGATTATTTGACTACCAACAGCTACAAAACATTACCACAGCACAGACCTACTCAACAAATAACTAACGTTAAAATGCATTTGACGTTATACAAATATGGCCGAACATTTCTATCCCTAAAACTACAATTCAAATTTTTAATTGCTATATCTCCGTCAACATTTAGATATTTATTAAAATAGACACGCCAATACACATTTATTAACATCAATTTCAATCAACAATTGAAAAATCGACCACTAAATAATGAGGACACAAGCCCATTCAGTAGCAGCGCGAATTTTTGGGTTCAATGTCGCAACAGAGCTAGACCGTTGAAATTTGAGACGTGGGCTCTCTGTAGAACAATATCTCTATAGATGATTAAAGCAAACTAAATACTAATGCTTAAATATAAATACAAAGCTGAAATTTAGTATGCAAACTAGATTGATATGATATATTAATAAGGAAAATATAAAAAGACTACATTACCTAAGTTGCATGTTGAATATTAACTAGAAGCAAAATAGTTTTCTATTTGTTAGATATTCAAATTGTATCCAGCAGTAGAACTGCATTGATAGTGGGTGCGTTTGGAGGCAGAGGGCTTCATATTCGAATGAACTAGAGGGGGAGGGGCAGTGGATGTGTCAATAGCCCTAAATATTGAATAACATAAAACAAATATGTATTGAGACTATAATTGTGCATGTTTGCCATTAATAAGAAAATAATAATTTAAATTCAGTAGCTGCGCGAATTTGAACGAGGGGGAAGATTAAGTGTATGAGGGAAATCTATAAACGGTCATTTAAAGAAACTGTAATGAGCTTGTGTCCTCCTTTTCTAGTGGTCGATTTTTCAATTGTTGATTGAAATTGATGAATGATGTTAATAAATGGGTCTTGGCGTGTCTATTTTAATAAATATCTAAATGCTCAAGTCAAGTCAAACATTAATAAGTTTTTATTTTATTTAACCCTGTTACGGCGGACATAATATTGAAATATTATTGTTCCTTGAAATAGTTGTAAATAATATTTGATATTTTGATATATAAATACATATAGCAGAGATTTATGAGCTGTAAGGTTGGTAACCTGTAAACTTGTCAGAGTTCTGTCAAGAATACATCTCTTTTACGCTCTGTTGTATAAAAGAGATAGTAACTAGCGGTTGTGATGTCACATGCAATTGGAATGTTGTACAACGTTGAATCCCTTTAATAATTAAAGAGATAAAATTACATTTTTATTTGTTAATATCTCCTAACATATAAGGAGTTATTAAAAAACAAATGAACATTTGAGTTTCTAGTAACCCTCTTTATCAATATATAGTACACTTTTATAGAAATTAAGACATAGGACACAAGCCCATTTGTAAAGAGCATACGTAATTTTAGGTACTAGTTAAATGGATTTCTGTGCCCAATGTTAGTTCTGCAGCGGGGTTAAATTGAACAAAAGAGAGACTCTATTGTAGATATAAATATGAAATTTAGACTGTCCTCGTAGAATGTTTAGAAATTTGTCTTCTACAAAATAAGTTGACAGTGTAATATTAATTATATAAATAAACTGCTGTACTATCGAAGTGTAAATGCATGATGAAGGGAAGGACGCTGCGGGTCAATATGCTAAGTGTGCCACTTGGAGTAAGGGCGATGGCGGTATGGGCATTGTGAGGTAGTAGCGCTGCAGAACAAGTGCCAAAGTGCTAAAGGTAGGGGTGGCAGTGCGGAGATATTAACGGTGCAGGAACGGGAACGATAGGGGCTAGAGTACTCACGAGTGTGACGCTGTTGTTGGGGGTGATTAAGAATGATGCACTTGGCACTGTTCAGTACAGAAATCAGTTAGAGGTTTAGAGGTTTAGAGTGAAATAGGTCAAAATAAACTTTAACAAACATATATCTTAGCGAACAATTATTTAAAAACAATGTACATATACAAGGGTGTACCAAAATTCAACGATAAGCCGGCACCAGAAGGTGGTCCTGCTCATGACTACACAAGAAAAAAAAAAAAAAAAATTTTATCTCATTTTGTTTAGGAACTATAACAAAAAATAATTTTTTTTCGAAAATTGAAACATCTTAAGATGTTTTAAACTACCATGATCACAATTTTTCAAATATTTCTGATTTTTTTTTTGTATCGGCAACCTAAATAACACTGCTATCCATCACAACCATTAAAACTCCCAGAATGCTAGTAGTTTTTACACAAAATTTAATCGAAATTATTTTTTTTCCTAAAATTTTTAAAGATTTTTACTTTCAGTCAACTTTAACTCATCGTGGTGTAAAAAAAAAGTATGAACACTACTATGGCAAGTTTTTTTAAAAATAGATTTTTTATAGTTGAATGAATTAAAACAAATGGTACAAACAATTTTTCATTCGTTTTATAAATTTATTGCATTATTTCCATTACAGTAAATGTTCAAATTGTTTCCCACCGGCATTAAAAAAGGCACAGCATCTCCTTAAAAAAGATTGTTTTTTTCGGACGTTATTACCATTGGATAATATCCACAACGGGTCGCATTTTGCCGTGTTATGCTGCAAAAGCACAGGGAAGATCCCCAATTCTTAGGTAAAACTCTATAGTCGGATGAAACAACCTGCAAGATAGATGGTTATTTAAATCTTCATAACCTACATAGCTGGAGCAATGAAAATCCGCACCTAATGAGACCAGACAAATCCCAATAACATTTCAAGATTAACCTATGGACGGGCATATTAAAAGGAAAAGTGCTTTGAGGTACAAGGAAATTATATGGCAATAGTTATTTGAATTTTTCACAAAATGACTTGTCAGAATTATTTGAAGACGTGCCCATAAGTGATTTACAAAACATTCGGCTGCAAAATGATGGTTGCCCAGCTCACTATGATCGTCCTGTGTGAGAATACTTAAACGAAGAGTATTCAGGGCGTTGGATTGGACGACTTGGTCCTATTTTATGGCCACCCCATTCACCCGATTTATTCAAGAGCTTATTCAAAACCCGTAGCAACATTGAACGAGCTTCGACAAAAAATTACTCAGGTTGCACATCATATGAAACATATATGAAAGGTAAACGATATGCTCGACGAATAAAAATTTAAGGCGATGTCGTGCCTGTATTTAAGCTGGTGGCAAACATTTTGAACATTTACTATAATGTAAATAAACTATAAAATTTATAAAATAAATGAAAAATTGTTTGTACCATTTGTTTTAATTCATTCAACAATAAAAAACCTCTTTTGGGTATTGTAAAAGATTTAAATATCAACAACTACAATTTATGAAATATGGTTCTTGTTTAGAAATAGTATGCATTATTTTTTTTATCGCTAGTTTTCCTGAAGTATTATACCATTTTGGAATCCTGAAGAGTTGCGCCAATTTTTAAAAAAACTTGCCATAGTAGTGTTCATACTTTTTTTTTACACCACAATGAGTTAAAGTTGACTGAAAGTAAAAATCTTCAAAAATTTTAGGGAAAAAAATAATTTCGATTAAATTTTGTGTAAAAACTACTAGCATTCTGGGAGTTTTAATGGTTGTGATGAATAGCAGTGTTATTTAGGTTGCCGATACAAAAAAAAAATCAGAAATATTTGAAAAATTGTGGTCATGGTAGTTAAAAACATCTTAAGGTGTTTCAATTTTCGAAAAAAAATTATTTTTTGTTCTAATTCCTAAACAAAATGAGATAAATTTTTTTTTTCTTTTTTTCTTGTGTAGTCATGAGCAGGACCACCTTCTGGTGCCGGCTTATCGTTGAATTTTGGGACACCCTGTATGGATGAAATTTATTATGTAGGATTTCTGAAAAGTATTAATTTTGAAAATTAATTGCTATAAGGTTTGTGTGCAGCGGGAAGAAAGCGCAGGGTTATTTTATTCAAAGTGCTGGAGCGGGGCACTGGGAACAGTGTTCTAAGGGGCGAAGGCAATCAGGGGATCATTTGGTGATTATCATGCATTTGAATTTAATAAACCCAGGTGGTATTAGTGAAATCACAAAGTTAATTCATCAGATTTCTGATACTGTAAGTAAAATTATGTGTTAGGGTCGGTGAGGAATTGATCAAGCCATCTTCTTATTCAAATTAACAATTTTTCTCTAATGTATTTTCTAATCTAAATAGCCCGAGAACTTATAACTTTATCTAACATGAGTGCCGGTAGTTCTAATTTTTCGATATGTTTTAAAGTTAATGAAGCTAATGCTAATGAAGTTAAGCTAATGAAAATTCCTAGATATCCAAAACGGGCGGGTTAAGCGCGCGTCGTCATCTTAGAAAAATGGCTGCCAAAAACCATTTAATTGGTAATATTTTGTTACAGTGCGTCCTATAACAAAAACAGTTAGTATCAAACTTATAGAGGACTCAATTCCTCACAAGTTTTACATTATTTCTACGTCACTGCAAAGTAGGGCACTCAAATGAAAATTTTAAAATATTTCAATTTTAAGCTCAATTTTTATATTGAAGGGAATTTTGTTCTCTATAAGATTGATAATAAGTATTTTTATCATAGAACACACTAGAAACGAAGTATTGCCAATAAATCATTTTTGGCTGCCAATTTTCATTATTCAGGTATCTTTTCAGCATACCCATTATTTTTCTTATTTTCTCTTCTGTTCTCTCTATCATCACTCTATCATCTTTGTTTTCCTTCCTATCACTACTTCGTCAGATTGTCCCCTTTTCCAGTTGGGATCGTTGGGACGGTGTTAAGGGACATCCCTCCTTGATTCCTTTTACTTTTCTGATTTCTCCTGATTACTTATTTTAAACTCTTACTCTTTTTTTTTTTTAAATATTTATTTTAGTGCATCAACTTTCAAAAGTTATTAGTACTTAAAAAACATATATACATTTACAATACATAATTCACAATTTACAACTTATAAACATACTTAAAATAAAGATATTAAATTGGTTTTGTTTATAAACTCAATAAGGTTTTTCAGATTTTCCCTGCTCTTACTCCCCCCAATTCCTCTTCTTTCCAAACAACTTCATAGCATTTCCCTGTCCACCACATCAAACGCCACCTTCAAGTCAATGTATAGACAGTTTACTGTGAATATATGTAAGTTGTCGATCGTAAATCTTTTCTTTCTGACTTCCGCTTGCTTATTCGGTATCACCTTCTTCCTTTCCACCTCTTTCTTCAACCTTTTCTCCACTACCCCCACATCTATTCAGTGTGCTCCGGTATTTTTCTTGTTCACAATCGCCTCCTTTATCTTCTGCATTCCTTCTTGCTTCTTGCTCATCTATATCCTGTTCACTTATTATTCGCTGCAACTCTACCCTTTCCTACCGTTGTCTTTCTATTTCCTGTATCAACATTCCCCTTCCTTCATAATATCCTCTTCCCCTTTCGTAACTTTTACACTTATTTATCTCTGTAACCGCTTTTCCATTATTTCCTTTCACCTCAACATTTCCACTTTCGCTTCCACCCTCATCTTATTTACCTTCACTTGCAGTCCCCTTATAATATTTCTTGTCTCTATTAGAACAATTTTAAATCGTAATTTTTCCATTTTTCTTGATTTTAAGACATTTTATGAGGAATTGTAAATTAATAATCAAACTTAAGTATTGATTCTGAAGTCAAATACTTTTATTTTAGTAATTTACATACACATTATAATAATTACATTGTTTAACTTAAATCATACTATCTTACCTGAAATTAAAGAAAAGATATTTAAAATTTATTATTTAAATTGTCAATTCATTTTTGTCTAATTTTATAATAACTTAACATTATGCACAGTGAGTTCTGTTGACTTTAAATATCAGCTGTGTTGGCCGTTGGCACACACTACAATGAAAGTAGCTATAACTATTATAATCCGTTAACTGATCTGACCAGAAAGCAGTTGTAATATCTTTGGTCAGTGATACCAAATAAAGAATATATATATATGTGGGGTTATTTTTTAAGAGTAATTTTAAGTTAAATTATATTTAGTTTAAGAAATAGGAATAAGAAACCTGTAAACTAGGGTAGAGATCTTTGCTAAGAACGGGGTATATTTAAATGTTAAATAAACTGGTGACAGACCCTATAGCCGTTCACAGCAACATGCTTACCAGTTCGCTACAGCGTCAAGAGAACGCCTGAGGGGACGGAGGACAGGGCCGTTCGCTAGCTGTTCAAGATGACGAGTCATCAGGGCGTTGGCTTATACGTAGTCAGAATGGTTCAGTGTTCAATAGAAAATGGCGATAGAATAATGCTAGTTGTATTTGGTTGCTATTTTGTGAATTAAAATCATAGTTAAAATTATTACTAGGTGTAATATAATTGATATTGTGATTATCGTAAACAATAGAGTTAAACAGCAAATGTAATGTTTAGTACTAGGGTGTATTTTCATTAAGAATATTGTGTTGTTAACTATGGACAATTGTACTGCGCATTACGGGTGTAACATGCAAAAAACATTGTAAAGAACTGTATTGTATTTTAATCAAGTGTTATTTTCGTGTGAATTTAATTAAGATTAATTTGCTTTATTCAGAAGTAAATGTATAATTTTGTGTAAATATTTTGTGTAAATATTAAATGAACTATCAATATCCAAATCATGTGTTTGCTCGTATATAAGAAACTATGATGTTATGTTATACTGCAAATTTATCGTCACAACGGATAGTAGTAGAAATAAACCTACAAATTGGAATATCAACCGGGATATATTTGGATGGTTAGAGGGTCTACTCTACAAATTGAGGATCATGTGGATTGAATAGTTCTAGGCTGCATAAGAGAATCTCAACAGGTGGTTGTAAATTCTAACCTGCAAAGCGGAGTCTGTACCGGGATGGTAATAGATTCAAAAACTACTAATGTAGATAATTAAAAAAGTCTACATATATATATATATATATATATATATATATATATATATATATAGCGTCTTAAATTTTAAAAATTCGTATAATACATTTTACATAAAATTACACAAACGCCTTTAATTTTAAAAAACAGTATATTAAATTTCATATAAAATTAATAAACAATGTGGTTTGCATTTTAAAAATTCGGTTATTAAGCTTTATATAAAATGAATTAATATTTCATATAAATTTTTAACTTTTTAAATAAGTTTGCCCCAGACATTTTGCTTAAAAATAATACCCCGATTTTTATATACTTTTTTCAAATTTCAATGATAATCCTCCTAGAGGACTTAGGAGAAGAGACTTCGGGTCAAACTTCATTGGATTTGGTGTCTTCGAACAAGTGCTTACCACATAGTCCTTCAGACAACTGACGATTGCGGTTTTCACTGCAAGGACTCCTAGACGTTCACCTTGAACATTATTCTTTTTTAGTAAATTTAGTAATCGTAAGGATAACGTTTTAATTGAATTCTTTTAAGCGAATTATACCTAAACATGCATGTGGCCCACTTCCAAATGGTAAATAACAATGAGAATGTCGAGATTGCCTGGCCTCTTTAGAAAATCTTTCAGGATCAAATCGATGAGGATCGGGGTAGTACTGAAATTAATGGGTTAATAAATTTTATCGTAAATATTAAAATATTAATTATGCCCTAATCTTAGTAACATTGAGCACCGACCAAACCACTGCGACACGAACATGCGACATTCAATATTCTTTTATTTTCTTTCATAAGTTGATTTGTATATAAATGATGTGTTTGTATGCATAAGTGTACCAGACTTGTTGAACTTTTAAGGTCCAAATTAAAGCGACATTCATATAGATATATTAAAATATATAAGATTTCTTTAATAGTTTGCCACTGTACTATGTGTTTTGGTATTTTTATTATATTGAAATGTTTCCATTCCTCGTCAGTACACACAATCCTTTGTATTCTAGGGCATTGGTCAGCAACCTTATTAGTAAAAGGACTAAATATCACTACTCAACGATTTAGATATCTTTGGATTGCCAAATACGAAATTATCTTTTTTTCTTTTTTAGGTCTCAGGAGAAAACAATTTTATTTACTTACAAGTGTATCCAGCCGATCTGAAATTACATTTTTATTTATTTTTTCACGTGAATTCTCACGCTAAATCTTATGTATCTAGCTAATAGATAAATCTAGATGTATCAATTAATTTTCCCGCGTGGAGAGCCGCGGTCAGGTGGTAAAACAGCGACAAGTGCCTACCACATTTGCGTTTCCGTTTGCGCGATAATTGTATCTAATACCAGACATCTATGTACCTACCATACAAATTAAAAAAAATATTTTATAGAATTAGTAAACCAGGCCCAAATATTAAAGAATTGATCCAAGTTTAATTGCTTGATTTTATACGTTTATAAAAACTTATAATATTGCAGGAAAACGCAGTATTGACAAGACTTGCCTATAGTTAGTTATTAATTCGCTTTGCACGTGTTGTACAATCTTTTTCAACAAATGGAACATAAATGTTGGATGTCGCATGTTGATGTCGAAGTGGTGTGGACCACGTATTAATTTTAGAATGTGTGAAGAAAATTACTTTGGGGAAATTTTTCATCGAACTTTTTTGAGCGTAATAACTTTTTTCTGAAAACTAAAACTTTTTAAAGTTTTAATTTACGATTAATTTATTACAGTCTATATTTCTTTGTTGTATAAAATACTCTAAATTTTCTAGCAAATGGTGGTAACGTTTCACCTGAAGAGAAAACAAAACCTGATACTAATGGATATTTAAATATTTTCGACGATTTTCCCACTGATAATGAATCACAACCTGATTATTCCAAAAGACTCAGTAGAGGCGATTGATGGATTAGACCTGCAGGGGATACTGCGTACATTATTCCTACATTAAAACAAAATTGACTGTGATGTGGAAATGAGTTACTACCTCAATTAAAGTAAATAAATATAGACTATAATATAATATCAAAGATCTATAAAAACGCTCTGATGTAAATTATAAGTAAGAAGTACAGGAAGAAAGTTATTAATCTTTGAACGTATTCACTCTTTAATTTTAAATATATTTTTGCTTATAACTTTCTGTGACCTGTGGACGCTTATCAGCATTGAACAATTCATACAAATACCTTAGGATCATAGTGAATTCCACTAACGGGAATGAAGATGGGGCTGTCACACTCTATTGTGATGTCCTGATAAGGTTCTGGTAAGCGATATCCACCTGGCTTCTTGCATTCTCGATCCAGAAAAGCTAATGGTGGATATTTTCTTAGAGTTTCTGGTTAAAAGATATATAAACTGTTAATAAAAAATGTATACTATTATGTATTTATTATTATTATATATATATGTGGAGTCGTAAAAATAAATCGAGCATATAAAGTAATCATAACTATAACACCCGAGCTAGAAAAGTCGTAAAAGAATGTGATTAATAAGGGTATATTCTGAACGGAAACCAAGTCGAAAGTTAAAGCAATTAAAATGTGTGAAACTTTTAACCACTGATTGAATACGTGAGGGAATGTGCTTACCGAAATTAACTAAACGCATTCTCAAAAGTAATAAAAATAAACCTATTAAATCTAGCTGAAAACTAATGTAGGACTGAGTATATAATAACTAGAATTTAAGATGGTTTGTTCATTCATTGTTCTGTATTTGTAAAGTAAATACCAACGTTTATATTGTAACTTTATTGTATTATTATTATCGTTATTATTTTATTAAATAAATGTATTAAACAAATTATGTGATTCTTTATCATCCTGACAAGAAACTAAGATATTGCATAGATGAATATTAACTGAATTGACATTTGCCCTAAATTAAATAAGAGTACCTTGATTCCACATCAGATTAGCGGATTGGGTATTGTTTTCCACATCAGAATTGGAACAGTACTCTCGTTATATATTATATATATATATATATATATATATATATATATATATATATATATATATATATATATATATATATATATATACATATATATATATATATATATATATATATATATATATATATAATATATATACATATATACTATTATATATATGAGAGTAAAAGTTAGTTATTTGTTTTTCGTGGAATGAACCTCCTTTTCACGCATAAAAAATTAAATAGATTAAAAAAATTTTAATGGAAAATAATAACAGGAAAAATACTTTAAGTGTAGACTTCGTCGAAGTGACTTATAAAATTACATTTACAGAATTACATTTATTTTTGAAAGATGAATTAAAATTATCAGTGGAAGTTATAGCCATTCAAGTTAATGGAAACAAGGTGATAGTAAAAATTGAAGAACATTTATTAATTACATTATTGAAATGACCAATGGGAAAATAATTTACAAAGGTACGGGTGACAATACTTATAATGTGTACATAGAAAGAGCAGATAAATTCACAATTGTAAGAATGCACAATATAGAATATGAAATTCAAGACATAACGATTCAACACGCACTACAAGGATATGGAACAGTTATTGGCATCAAAAAAGTTTATAATGGAACAAGATCAATTAAGATGATCTTGAAGAAAAAAATCCCATCGTATATACCAATGATTGGCAGAAAGGTTTGGGTTAGCTATGCTACCCAAAAGAAAACTTGTAGAATTTGTGATAAAGAAGATCATTTAAGACAAGATTGCCTTGCGAAAATGAGCAATAGATTTAATTCTAATGGTTTTGTGCGCAGCTATGCGGCCATTGCAGGGAATACAATGAATGTCAAAACGGTAACTGATTGTGTTGTTCCAAATGAATCAAAAAATGAAGAAGTAAGTTTTGTCAATAATACAATTTTTCCACCCTTAATGCCAAAAAATACGCAAAATGTAACAAAAGAAAACAGTGAGAATAAAATCATTTCAACAACTATTAATGATGATACTATTGTGATTGTAAATAATAATGAGAATTTGTCCAAAACTCCTACAGCACACAAGGAATATAAGAGAAAAATTGTAGAATCATCGTCAAATGAAGGTACTTTGGCAAATTCTGAGATGGAAGATTGTTCAGATAATTCCATCGCATCCAACTCACTACTTGCATACACATACATACTCGTATATTAGTATAATAGTGTAGTCATAATATTGTATATATATAATTATAATTTATTTTTAAGAAATAATTTAGATATATAAGTTTTGTTTGGAACAATAAAGTATTAGTGAAGAAACGTAAATTTTTTTTTTTAATAATTTAAGGCCCTTAACGGTCCCTTAATTTAACAGAAATGTTATCTTAATTATAGTGGTCGGAAACCTGAGTCTGGGCTAAAGACTTTAATGTGCCATATTAAGACCTTCATCTCAGAAAATCACTGTTAAATATCTTTCGAGCTAAGAAAAATAATTAATTTGGTTTAATGTTATTATTCGTCGTTCATACTTTTAACATAAATAATTTTCTATGCAACTGAAATTATTTGATTAAAATACAGTACTTTTTTGCAATTTGTGTTATATTTCCTATTTGTTTTAAATTTATTATGTTTCCAAAATAGTTTTAAAAGGTCTACTAATTGGAAGAATCTACAAAATCCAAAAATTTATAATTTGGGTATAGTTTTGTAACTGGATGACTGCATCTCTCGCATGACCGGCCCTAAGTGTAACGTTGTAATCCGCGGGACTTCAGTATGCGGATTTATTCTTATTACATGTTTCAATGCGATATTCAAATTTCCTAGTATTAGATATATTAAAATAAGCGAGGTCCCTTATTTAAGGTTGCAAGTGTACATTCATAGCAACTTGCATAATGAACTCGGCCTACTCCTAAAATATACATGCGTCGAAGACATGGTACTACTAATTATTCAATATAGAGTGAGAGGCATAATTACACCTTCGCAACATTTTGAGAATCAACGAATAGGGTTCTTGAGTATAGGACAACTGAGATGGGTATATAGCGTCACTTGCTTGCTCACTCAGACTAATTAGGAACGAAATATATTGCCAATTTAGATTTAAGTGGGAGTCTAATTTTGTGAAGCAACCGATAATCTGTCGCGTGGCTTCACAGTATATTTTAATGCCTAATAGACATTCAAATACCGCTCTTTTACGTTAAACCACTAATTCTGATTCGCGACTTTTACATAGTTAGTGCCAACTCGTGACCTGGAATTATTATTAATTTGTGTAATTGTCTTATATATGTAATTAAGTTATTTGACTGATTGACTGATACTGAGTGTAAAGTAATGTCTGAACTTTGTTGTTTATTAAAATACACTTTATTAAAACAAGTGTGTGCTTTCTTGATATCATTTGCCTTGTGAATGCCATTTTGACTTAATCCGCTATACGTTAGAAATCTGAATATTTTATATTTTTTATGTTTACGATTACTACTTTCCTACTAAATAATAAAAACTATAACCGAGCGCCGGTTACAAGGTAACATTCATGTTGTGTGTTAAGCTAGTGGTATTTGACCCACAGTCAGAAATTGTTTAATTTATCTGATAAAATTTTTCGAATAGAGGTATCTGAGGTCTGGCGCACTAAGAAATATTTCAAGAGAAATGATGATGTTTTCACTATTTTTTTAATAAAAGTTAACTAAAGGACTATAAAGATGAGATTAGACAAAAAGAAATCATTTAGCTATCAATGGATTATGGCCATTATAGAACAAGTTTTTGAGTCAGTAAAGCGTAACATTAATTCTTGATTCATAGTATAGACCAGGGGCGCTATTCCTGAGTTCAATCGAATTGTAAACTCTTCTTCTTTTCGTAAAAATCATTCGATTTACTCAAAAATGCTATTCCTGAAAATTTTACGAAAATTTACGAGCAGAGAAATCGAGTAAAAAAAGTGAACATTTGCACGTCGACTATTTACTAGCTTGCGAATGTACGATCGAACAGTAAATTTTAGTGATTTTTATTAGTTATTACTGTTTCAGGCAAGAGTATTTAGTAAAATTTGTGTTGCTTGTTCTATTTTCTGATGTCAATTATTAATTTTTTGAAATGTTAAAAAAATAAATATTTGTTGAAGTTAACCTAAAATTTTTCTATTACTTTTTATTGCGCTTTATATTATAGAGATATATAGATAGAGAATATATAAATTATTATGCAAACTCTGTATTCAATATTAAATTTGTACTATACTAAGATAAATGCTTCTTTTAAAATCCAGAAAAACCGTTGAAATAATAGTTTAACCAGATAATGATATCCAACTTACAAAAAATATTTAAATTAATTTAAATTTCCTGCATTTTGCTGGTCTACAAAACGTTCTACACAATATATTCAATCGAATGGAGAATGTTAG
This sequence comes from Panorpa germanica, assembly GCA_963678705.1. NCBI lineage: Eukaryota > Metazoa > Arthropoda > Insecta > Mecoptera > Panorpidae > Panorpa > Panorpa germanica. The sequence goes on along the minus strand of OY783211.1, from coordinate 4,896,140 downwards.
TTTCGATTGTATTCAGGAATAGTGTTTACAATTGTGATCGAATCTTACTTCACTCGTTTCAAACGAATCTATTCGATTGCGAGCTTAGCTCGCAAAATTCAGGAATAGGGCCCCAGGCTGGTTAACCTTTATTCGAAGTACATTCGGAAAGGGTATAAATAATATTGTCCACCTTTTTTCAAGTCGTTTAATTCGTTCGTGCGCCGTCTATGGCACATGTGCCATCTGTGTTCCATTCTGGTATATAAAATAGTTATTTTTAAATCATTAAAAGAACTTTATCAAACCTGCAAGAACCATATCCAAATAAGCCATTTTCGTGATACTTTCATGAGTAATCTCTCCGTCATATTTTTGAAGTGAATCTTGAATTTCTTCCCTTAATACTTTTTGACATTCTGGATTTAATGCCAATTCATATAAAGCCATGCTTGACAAGCTGGTCGTTGTATCAAATCCTGCTGCGAACAATATGGATGTCTGGGCAGCCATAACGTCTCCCTCAATTTCTAAAACATAAATACGTAGGAATAGAAACAATAATACTTTAAGGTTAAGTTTATATTCTACAATAGACTGTCTTTAGACAATTTCTCAATCTTGTAAGCATTCTTCTGTGTGTTTTGGCTAATAATGAAAATTATTAAATATATATGGAAGACATATTACTTTTAAACAAATGGGAATTCAAGCGGAACTGATATATGGGTTAAAATTATAATTAGGTAGGAAAGACGTAAAGGTGAGTTACGAAAATGGAATTTCGAAAGGAGACAATGGAAGTAGGAAGGTTAAAACACGATAACTAGCAAATAACGAATATTGATCGGTTTTTAGAACGTGGCAAGATTAAAGGAAGAGATACTGACTTATTCGATAACATCTCTAATGGGTATATAGGTAAATTAGGTAGTGGGAAGAATGGAAAAAGGATTCCGACAGATTAGCACCAGAAATGTAAACAAGCGAAGAGGGAACATAAGAGGGTTACAGGAAAGAATAGCAACCAAGAGCAGTGAAAGGACGCAAAGGAGAACGTTAATAATGGAAGATAGCGGTAGACAAGTGAGAGATAATAACGAGGTACAACAAAGGAACCATAGAGGAAACACTGAGGGAAATACCGCAGGGTCAAATACTAGACGGAAGAGGCAGAAAACTTAATAATAGCAATGCAAAGGCCAGAATGAAATAGATGGAGTGCATGGAAAGATGATAAAATAAGAGAGATGGAAAGAAAATGCAAGAAAAGGAAATCAACGGGCAAAGTTAGTAATGCAAAATGGAAGAGCGCAGTGGAATTTGAAGAAAATGGTAGCAGAGTAAATGCTAGCTCTAAGAGAAAAAGATATTGTAAGAGACAGAGAGAGTGTAATAGAATAATTGTTGGACAGGAGGCAGAGTATTAAAGTGGTGGATGCCGGAAATACAAAAAAGAAGCAAGGTAATGCTGGAAGGTATAAGTACACTAGAAGAAAACGGAAGAGACATTTAAAGTATATTTTTTAAAGTATGGTTAAGTTTACTGTTAATTTTGTTAGAATAAATGTAATTTAGATTGTAACACTTAAATGCGCATTAAATTTTAATATCTGAAAATATGCAATTCAAAAAAAATTATAGTTAATTGAAATTATTCGTAATAAAATTCTTTCAATAATTTACATAACAGAAAATAAGCAAATAAATTATTTGAATTTATACAAACTTATTTGGTCTTCACTGACTGGCGAATTCTTCAACTTTACTAGAAGATCAATAAAGTCATTTCGAATGTCTCCTGAACGTTCCCTATCACTGACAACTTCATGTGTAACTTTCGAAATAAAAGCTGCTGTGTCTTTGTCCATGATTTTACATTTAAACAAATTAACTACCTGGGGTAAGAAGAATATTGCAAGCCATTCCAACATCCTGTACCATTTAAGCTGAAATATTTTCTTTCCAAAAGTTCTTAGCTCGGCATTAGGATTGTTTATACTGTTTGCTTTAATTCCGAAAGCAAACAAGCCAATTGCGTCGGTCATGTAATTGCCCAGTACTTCCCGAGTATCAATAATAACGTAATTTGATTTCGTGTCATTCATTGACTGAGCAATAAACTGGTTTAGTTCATCTCCTATTTCCATAAATCCACCAAACAAAGCCTTTATTCTAACAGGCGTAAAACCAGCAGACATCTGCTTTCGCAAAGACACCCACCCTTGCCCTTTCATAAAAATCAAATTACTTGTGCCCACTGGATCATCCCTTCGATTAGGTGTGGAATATCTGTTTGGAAAATCTTGAAAATCTTTAATTAAAATATGTTTGATAATGTCTGGGTCTCGTATTAGCAATCCTGGCTTATGAAAAATGAACATCCCAAAGACTCCAAAATCAGTTTTTTTATAGCAGTTAACAAAGAAATCTACGAGTGATATTTTCTGACTTAGCGGATCCCACAGGCTACCGATGAGAGGAACATATGATGCGCTAGGAAGTTTTCTAGAAATCCAGTACCTTGAATTCCGTCGATAGATGTACGTCAAAAGGCAAACAATAACTGCAGCCAGAATTGACCAGCCGCCTAACAAAGACGTAAGCGACATCTGCAAATACAAGTGTAAAGTTGGTAAAGCATAGTATCAAATATTATCTCCAGCTACTGAGTTTCACTTTTAATTCGATGTGTTAACCATAAAAGTAAGCAGGGCCGGATTTAGAGGTGTGGAGGCTAATTAAATTTAAATCAAATTGTAAATTTACACATTACACAAATACAATACAAACACAGTTACTCATCATTATTAACATTTATTTAGTTACTTTAGTTTATTTATTAAATTTAGTTTATTTAACATAAAAAATTTACCTGTTAAATACTTTTTTTTATGGTTATATAATTTAAAGTTACATAACAAAAGTTATCTTTAGGCATATATTTACATAAACCTTATATAAATTATATAAATTAACCTTTTTAAGTATATAATAATTATATACTGGTTAAGGTAAAAAATATTACGTTAAATAACATATGAGTTTACGTTTTGTGTTTAGACGGTATGCATGATATTTTACATCCATGTAATAATACTAACTATAAAATAGGAATATTTTTAATGTGTATCTCGAAAGTGATATATAGTTAAAAAAGCACTATATCGTATAGAAAGAAATTAAGAAAGGTTTGACTGTTTCTTTATATTGTTTGACCATTTAGTAAATCACAGGTTTAAAGATGACTTTTTTTAACAGTATACGCGTAATGGAATTACCAATCGCAACTAGGAAATAGTGCATGTTGTCATGCTGTGCCCGTGTTACTCAGATATATTACACATAATTCGTACTTTACTATATGGAAGCGTAAGTAACATTTGTAGTAGTGAATGTACTTGAAGTGAAACTTAGTAATATTTCATCGAAAAATTATATTACCATGGAATTAATGCCGCATTTAGCTTTTAGAGGACCCTAAGTTGAAAACGCAAAATCAATTTTATCTAGTCACAATTGTCTGCTAAAATCAATTGTATATATTGTTACCACGCGTGCCAGCTCTAAAGGCCACCCAACATATCCCCTTATCTAATCTAAACATCCTGGGATAGAATTACAATTAAGTTAGTATATAAGTAACCATGTAATCTCGGACCACCAGTCTTACTCCAACCTCTGAATTGCCAGAAGGTCTTGTAATAAATATATCAATAAAATAATTGTTTAAAGTTAATTAAATTGTTTTTTTTATTAACTTCAGTAAATCAAAAGTTAATTGGCGCAGTCGGTAGGATATTAAGAAATTACAAATCGCTGTAAATTTTTCCATTTCAATGGATTAACTTAATAATTCGAAAACCTACACAATAATAAAGTTAAACTTAATAAATAATTAAAGTGAAAATAAATAAATAAGTGAGTGAGTGAAATAATAAAAAAGGAACACGGGAGCACAAGACATACAACTAGACGACCTGGAATCATCATGCTTCTAGAACTGGCTGTAATGATCTCAATGTGAGTACCATTTTCAAGTATCCCTTCTTTTATTATTCCCTCTGATAATTAAATAATACATTAATATAAGAATATTGAAGAAAAAATATATACATTATAATGGCGTATAACACATTTATATCGTACATTAAAGAATTCAACGGTGACAATTCACTATCAACGTTCTTACAAAGTTGTGATAACGTGATTAAGAAATTTGCTTTACCGGATATTCCTGCAAACGCTGCAGACAACGCGTTACTATTACTTGCAGTAAAAAGTAAAATTGTTGGAAAAGCAAACGCATTAATAGAGTATAGAAACACCCACACTTGGGATGACTTAAGAGCTATACTAATATCGAACTACAATGAAAACAAATCGGAAACGACATTAACAAGAGAACTGATGTTACTCCGGCAAAGAGGAGATACTGCAATGATCTTTTACGACAAATGCAACAAAATCAGAAATGATTTATATAATGTAGCACAAATTGGAGGATTAGACCCCCTAGTGAAGACTCATAAATTAAAATTGTATGATAACTTAACACTAGAAGCCTTTTTGACTGGTCTTAATGAACCATTAGGATCACAACTTAGAGTTCAAAATATTGCTAAAATGGAGGAGATTTTAAAAATAATCATGAGAGAAGACACTCTAAAAACAAATAAAATTCAACAACTGAAACTGATGGGTGATATACCTAAACAATTTTACCCTCAGAGACCTCCACCCCAAAGACCACAATATAGACCATCATACCACCCTCAAAATAATTATAATCCACCACAACAAACATCTCAAAGTAAATCATGGTATCCCAACCAAAATAATTATAACCCATCTCAACAAAATAGACCACCCTACTATAACCAAAGAGCTGAACCATCAACCTCTTATCAACCTTTTAAAAAGCCTCAATCTCAACAAACGAAGCAAACGAATGTTTGGAACAAAAAACCCCAAATGCCCATTCGAAAACATTGGACTCCTATGGATACAACTTCCACGGTCAGACCAACCAACAACTGGAAGCCAACTTTTAGTACACCAGGCTTAAACTATGTAGCCGAAGAATTAAATAACATAGAAGGAGAGTTCGAAGAAGAGCAAGAATATGAAAGAGTTGAAGAAAATGAAGAATATTATGCATATGAAAACCAAGAGGAAAATACTCAGGATTTTCTCGAACACCTGGAACCCACAGAGAACATATAGTACTAAATAACATTCAACATGACTCTCTGCCTTACATAATAGATCCAGTACTAAATATAAAACTCTTATTAGATACAGGCAGCAACAGAACAATTATAAATCCAAAACTAGCATACACCACCATACCAGAAATGATAGAAAATGAAATTTTCACCATCAAAACTGCACATGGAACTACGAAACACAACCAAGTAGCTCATGTACAAACATTTCCAGTATTTAATTCGGAAAATAAATGTAAAATGTATTTATTTAGATTTAACAAAAAATATGACGGCCTTATAGGCTCTGATCTATTAAATACAGAAAAAGCAAAAATCGATTTTGAAAACAAACAATTGATTACAGAAAAAGCTATTATACCTATTTATTTCCAAGATGCTTGCGACACACAAATACATGAGATACAAATAAGAAATGAACATATGAATCGTGAAGAGAAACATCAGTTATGTGAACTCTTAAAAAACTACCCTGACCTCTTTAGAGAAAACCATGAAAAACTCAGCTTCACGAATCATATCAAACACAAGATTACCACCACCAACGAAGACCCTATTTATAGTAAGAACTATAGATATCCTTACGTCCATAAGAACGAAATTAATAGTCAAATTGAAAAACTATTAAATGACGAAATAATTAAACCATCTAATTCACCCTGGTCTTCACCCGTCTGGATCGTACCTAAGAAAGACGATGCCAGTGGAAAGAAAAAATTTAGAATGGTGATCGATTATAGAAACCTGAATAATAAAACAGTGGATGATAGATACCCTATCCCGAACATCTCTGAAATCTTAGACAAGTTAGGTAGAAGTCAATACTTCACTACCCTTGACTTAGACTCAGGATTCCACCAGATCGAAGTAGATGAACAAGACATAAAGAAAACAGCATTCAACGTCGAGATCGGTCACTATGAGTTTACTAGAATGCCGTTTGGACTCAAAAACGCACCAGCCACTTTTCAAAGGGTCATGGACGATGTACTAAGAGATCTAGTACCAAACACATGTCTTGTATATCTCGACGATATACTTATATATTCCACCTCCTTACAAGAACACATGGAGAAACTAAGAAATGTACTTGATAGGCTCAGAAAAGCGAATCTTAAGATTCAAATAGATAAATCTGAATTCCTCAAAAAAGAAACGGAATTTCTGGGACACGTCGTTACACCAGAAGGCGTTAAACCAAACCCTAACAAGGTACACGCAATCAAAACATTTCCTATACCAAAAACAGTGACAGAAATAAAATCCTTTTTAGGACTCGTTGGTTACTATCGCAAATTTATACAAGACTTCGCGAAATTAACCAAACCTATGACAAAATATTTGAAGAAAGGTACAACAATCACACACACGGAAGAATTTGTCAAATCTTTTGAACTAATGAAAAACATCTTGAGCAATGCACCCCTGTTACAATACCCTGATTTCAACAAAGAATTCAAACTAACAACTGATGCATCCAACTATGCAATAGGCGGCATATTATCACAAGGTAATACCGGCTCTGATAAACCGATAGCATACGCATCCAGAACTCTAAACGAATCAGAACAGAATTACTCAGCTATAGAAAAAGAACTATTAGCTTTAGTATGGGCAACTAAATATTTCAGACCATATCTATATGGAAGAAAATTTACCCTGATCACAGACCATAAACCATTGGTGTGGCTTGATTCGCTCAAAGAACCAAACATGAAACTAATCAGATGGAAAATCAAATTGTCTGATTATGACTACAAAATAGAGTATAAAAAAGGATTAGAAAACACCAACGCAGATGCACTAAGCCGTATCAAATTAAATGCATTAGACAACGATAATGTGAGCATTATTAATAATCCTGACTTTGATACAAGATGGGAAGAACTCATCGCAGAAATAGATGATGTACTTAAGGAAAATACCAACACCCCTACACCCACAACTCTACGTACAGAAACCCCTATAACAACTGTGAATAAAAATGAACCAACGGATATACTAAATACACCAGTACCAACACCGATCCCCAATGACCCTATAGAAATCAATAAGGAATCAGAAATAATCGAAATAAGCGATACAGATACCATACACTCGCAAGAAGATTCTAACACCGGAATACCCATAACAACTGATCCTTTGGAAACCAAGAAAAACCAAATAATTATTACTCAAACTCTCGGAAAAACAACAAGCAAAATACGAAAAATAGACAACAAACAACAAATACATCTTGAAATACATCAAGACCATATACATCAAGAACTATTTATCCTCACGTTAGAAAAACTTGACCCAGATATAACATACTACCTTTTCTGTGACAATGAAATATACGAAATTTATAATAAATTGAAAATTGAAACATTTATTCGTTATAAAATAATAAGATGCTTAAACCGAGTTGATATTATAACTGAATTAGAAGACCAACTCTATATTATACTACAAATACACGAAGGGAAGACCCACCATAGAGGCATTGACACCACACGAAAAATGATTCAAGAACGATACACCTGGAGCGGTATGAAAAAGCAAGTAGAGAATTATATTAACAATTGTCTCACTTGTAAACAACAAAAATACAATCGACATCCGATACAAGCACCACTCAACATCACGGAAACACCGGAAAAACCATTCGAAAAAATATACATTGATACTTTCGAAGTAGACGGACAGAAATTTCTAACTATAATAGACTCATTTTCCAAATACGCACAGGCATATGACATCATAGCTAGAACAGCAATAGAAGTAACAGAAAAACTATTGACCTATTTCACCCATCATGGCATACCCAAACAAATAACCATGGATGGCGGTGCAGAATTTAATAATAACATCATTAAAGAATTACTAAATCTACACAAAATAGAAATGCATATAACTACACCCTATCGTCACGAAAGTAACGCCCCTGTAGAAAGACTACATTCTACTTTACTTGAAATGTACAGAATCGTGAAAACAGAACACGATCTTCCCCCAAGACTACTTATGAAGTACACCCTTATAGGATACAATGAGACACCTCATTCCACCACCCAGTACAAACCTCGGGAACTAATAAACGGACATCTATGTACTAAATCACCTTTACTATTAAACCAAGATATGACACTTATGGATCTTTACATGCAGAACCATCGAGACCGAACTACGAAAATATATGAACAAGTTAAAAACCAAATACAACAGAAGAAAGAACAAACTATAAATCGTATAAATAAAGGCATTCCTAAACCAAAAGTGAAACCTACTGATATAGTGTATTTAAATAAGAAAATTAAAAACCAAACCAAAAGTAAACCAAAAAACACAGGACCATATGAAGTCTTAGAAGTATCAGATAAAAATATAGCTACGATTAAACACCTTAAAACACACGTCACTAGAACTAATCATTTAGACAACCTAATGACAACCCCACTCAAAGTAAAATCAGTACTTCAGATAGAAAACGGAAAACTCCCTTCGAACGAAAAAACCGATTTCATTCTACACCTAGTACATGATCGTTACACGTTAAAAGACAACGAACCCTCACACTACCAAGGATTCGCCAAACTAATAGCTTTGGACACACCATATTATGAATTTATACTAAATAAAGAAAAACGTATAAAAAACCTGAAAAAAGGTCTCTACACCATAACCGAAGGAAAAACATTCGGCAAAACTATTAATATAGTATGTAATAAAGAAAATTGTTTAGAGAAACTAAAATCATTCTTAACTCTCTTTGAAAAAGAACCAATGGTATACACCATCAGAATGCCAGCCATAGGGCAAGGACTTTTCAAACGAACCAAAGATGAAATTGAAACCGTATTTTCAAACCACGGAACATCAAAACATACATATATAATGCATAACATAGAGTGATAAAATAAAAACAACAAAATCCTTGTTACAGGATCACCACTATCACGACTACTACTACTAACGAATGCAAACTCCACAAAATCACAGACAATCCAGGACTCTACCCCATACAAAGAGGTACAGCCCAAAACATCAGAGAACACTGGACAATAATTAAGAAAATTGATATGGAACCGTTAATAAAATATCATCAAAACGCTCATAACCTTAAGATATCAATGCAAGAACAAATAAAATATATAGAAAAACATTTACATGGCCATTCTACCGATATCCTAGATATCCTAGACTCGGAAATAAACAAGAAAATTCGACAAATATTACCTACAAGACGAAATAAACGAAGTATCGACGCTATAGGTACTTTTTGGAAATACATAGGAGGAAATTTAGACCAAGAAGACGGGAAAAGAATAAACCTCGCACTCCAGACCTTAGAAGGAAACCAGCTACAAATAAAGAAAACTATTAATAAACAAATAAAATTAGCCAACACCATAACAGACGAGTTTAAACAAACGCTAGAAACTCTCAACAAAAATCAAGAAAAATCAAACGAACGGATTAAAACCCTAACAACTGCAATCAACCAAGCACAAGCAGTAAACATGAGACACATACTCATCACGGAATCAATCGGACTCATCGCCCAGTCCATGCAATTACTAATGCATCTACTGGAAAGAATTGAAAAAGATATTACCTTCGCTAGACTTAGAACAATTAGCGTATCCATCCTAGAACCCGGACACCTACTAGGAGAACTTAAAGAAATAGAGAATTACCTCAATTCGACTGAACACATTAAACTACCCTTCAAAATAACGCTAGAAAACGTTCATACTTATGAAGAAATCAGTCAAGTGACAGCATATACACAACATGTGACTATTGTATTTGTAATAAAAATACCCCTTACCAACCCTAAAATATTCACATATTACGAAAACTATCCACTACCAATACCATACTATAATCAATTCCAAATATTAATTCCTAAATCCAAATACCTACTTGTTAATGACTACTCACATATTGAATCAAATTCACCATGCACTAAAATAAATAATAATCAATATTTATGCGAACTCAGAGAAACAATGAATACAGAACACACCTGCGAGACAGAACTCCTGAGAGGACAACCCCCAACACAATGTCAACCCTTGACAATAGAACTAAAAGGACTGAAAATTCAGAACATCGACCCTAACACCTGGATCATCATTTCAAATGAAAAAATTAACAGCACTCTACAATGCGAAGACACGAAGATGATGAACCTACAAGGAACCTATATATTAAACCTTGCAGATCAATGTAAACTTTATGTTTCAGGTAGAATAATTCAACATATTAAGATTAAAGAAACTGTGGAAACCTGGAATCTGATGCCTTTACCTAGTGTACCCGAAATACAAAACAAACCCATCGACGCATCATTTACCATGGAACACTTAGATCTACACAACATCGAGAAACTACAACATACTCTAGCTCTACTACCAAGAGATCTCAAGATTAATGAACTACCCCATAATATACATATTATACACCCTATAATAACCCCATTTTTTATGACTATAATAATAACCATAATTATATACATAACATATAGATATTGTAAGAAAAATAAAAATAAAGAAATCAATATAATTGAACCATTAGACACAGAGAATCATACACCTTTTGCTACTTTTACAGCATAAAGTTGTATCTTCGGTGGGAGATGTTACCACGCGTGCCAGCTCTAAAGGCCACCCAACATATCCCCTTATCTAATCTAAACATCCTGGGATAGAATTACAATTAAGTTAGTATATAAGTAACCATGTAATCTCGGACCACCAGTCTTACTCCAACCTCTGAATTGCCAGAAGGTCTTGTAATAAATATATCAATAAAATAATTGTTTAAAGTTAATTAAATTGTTTTTTTTATTAACTTCAGTAAATCAAAAGTTAATTATATACACTAGAGTTTACCCCCGTCGAATTTATCAAAATAAAAAATATTTTCAATTTATGCGTTTTTTGACCAACTTTTTTTTCAAATTTTGGGATTCTTTTTTTCGATTCGTAAATAAGTTACCAAGGTTAGCCTATATACAAAATTTCTAGCACAATTTTTACTCTCGGCAAATACTGCCCTCGTGCCCCCAAATAAAATTTTGAAATTTTGAATTTTCTTTTATTAATAATATACTTAATTATTCTAGAATCCAGAATGTGAACTTTCTCTAAAGTTCACTACCGGGCCCCGAATTTCTTCAACCCCCCTTTTTCAATTGAATTTCTAATTTTTAAGAAATGTCAGCATTAAATACCTTAATACACATGCAAAATTTCAACTTTCTATCTTTTACGAATTACTGGTACTTTTTGCTGTATAACTGGAATACATAAAAAGTATTCAATTTTCTCAAAAGCATTTTTAATTACGCATTTTACATTTTGTGTTTAAATACTAACATGAAATTTAGTTTCTATTTTGCATTTGGAATGGAAAAATTAGGAGTTATTTGCATTTTCTATTTAAATACTTTGGAAAAGGATTTGTGCACACGTCTGGTAATAACCATACCAATATATGTACCAATAACCACAGTAGTGATTTAAAATAGAAGTTAATAAACGTTGACGAAGATCTGTACATATACAAATGGACATAAACTGCCACCGTCAGAGCAGGATTCCGTGAAACTTCTCCGCAGGATTATGCTGCACCTAAAACGTGAAAAAATATGCAGACATCCAAGACTCAAGATCAGTAATCCACGATTAACGTTTATATTTATATATATATTTATAAATAAATGTATAATATATTTACTATATATTTTCTTTGATAAATAAATAAAATTTATAAACCTATCTTATTTTAATTGAACTAATTTTAATTGTTTTTCTTCTTTTTATAATTAAATAGTGCGTAGAGTCTCGCATACCTACTAGGTGCAAGCTGTAATTAATCCCCTTCAACCCTCAATGGAATTCCCCTCACCCTCAAATTACTAGGGAGTGAACTTTGTTCTAAGTTATGCATCTATTTTGTGTGATTTTGTGTAATGTGTGGGTGAAACATTACTTCATTGAAAATATTGTTTCTATATAATGTATACTAGATTTTACCCCCGTCACAACCCAGTAAACAATTTGGCGAAGTGCCCTATTTAGTGACGTTCGAGTCACTCGTACAATTCAATTCTAACGCTTTACAAGTTCGAAGCAACAACACAGAAACCAATTTTAGTTCAAATTTATTCCCTACCTGTCAAGATTTTGTGAAATAGAATCTGATACATGTAGTCTTAGCAAGTTCGTTAATAGTTCAAAATTGGTACACAAAAGCCGCTTTTAGTTCAAATTGATTCTCACAGTCACAGATTTTGTGTTAGTTGTTAGAATTTTTTCATAATAATATTCTTTCTTTTTCCAACATCATTCATTAAGTAGCAGTTGTTTCTTTCATACTTGGATATATTTTTTTTTAGTTCATTTTCATTCCAAAGTGAGAGAGAAACGAGATGCGGTTAGACAAGTAAAATATATTTTTCACCGTTATACTTGTATAGTATTTCGTTCAGTATAGTATGTTTAAAGTATATGCTATCCTTTTTAAACAAATATTTCTTTAATGGTAATAGGCACACGCTGTCTCCCTCAATCCCCGAATATAATGTGTTTAAACGAATACTCTAAGCAGCGATGGTAAGACAGAGGTTTTAAACCTAACGCAGACCTGCCGATCGTGGATTTTTGAATCACCAAAACAATGTAAAAAACTAATATAACGAGTATTGTTGAAGATGAATAATATTCATTAAAAAAATCACGATCCGTACTAAAGATTACATCTATTTATTTCTTCATGTAAATATTTATATTTTGCAGACTCTAAAAAGTAGAATTCCATTAAGTTCCACCCCTACCATCCCTGACGAAGACAACAGGCCTTCAACTAGTGTCAAGTTTATAACTCCGGTCATAAATCATAAACCGGAGTCGCTTTTAATTCAGCAGTGAGCCGTCGTTGCGATGTCTGTAGCTCATGAAAAGGGCCTTTCCTATGAACGACTGAATAGAAAACGAACACGTTCTAGACAAAAAACTCATGATAAGTAATAGAAATGAAGTTGAATTGACTCCAAAATGTTTACTGGGAAGCGACGATTGTCATTTGTGTGTGAATTGAATTTCATTTCAAAATTTAATTCCATTTTTAAATTGAAATATTAAACTCTTTCTATATTAATTTTACATACGAGTATATTAATAAATAATTTTTCATATAAACTGACTAAAAAATTATATTTTTTTCAACAAAATATAAAATATTTTCAATTTATTCGGAATTTAAACCTTTTTTCAAAATTAGGGATTTTTTTTTCGATTCATAAATTAGGTACTAAAGTTAGCCCATATATAAAATTTAAACTTTCTAGCACAATTTTTACTCTCGGCAGAAACCGTCCCCGTGCTCCCAAATAAAATTTTGGAATTTTGATTTTTTTTTTTAATAAGATATTCAATTATTACACAATCCAAAATTTGAGTTTCCTACCGGGCCCTCTCATTTTCTCAACGTCTCCTTTTGCAGTTTTTGAATGTCTAATTTTTGAAAAATGTTAGCATTCAACAACGTAATACATATGCAAAATTTCAACTTTCTATCTTTTACGGATTACCAGTTATACAGCAAAAAGTTCTCGTTATTTTTTCCAGTTTTTTCAAAATTACGGGTTTCAGGAAATTCAGTGAAAAATCCGAGGACGCCAAAAGTCTAAGAATTTCTTTCTCTACGAAATAGGTATTTTCATGAAAATGGGCGAAGCCGTTTTCGAGCTGCCATACAAAATTCGTACCAAATATATAAACAAATAAGAATATAAGACTATAAGAATATAAATATAAACTTGAAACATTATAATGTAGGATATCGAGTATGTTTGTTATTGTTCAATAAGTGAAATCTTAATAAAAGCAATCTAAATTAGAACAGCTAACAATCTAAGTTAGTCAACTAACGTAAGTAAATGGTAGTCAAATAAATAAATTCCACTGAATAATAAGTCGTATTCTTATTGAAAAGAGAACAATAGAAAAATACAAGGGTCTCCAACAACTTCATTGGTATATAGTTGGCAACAGTGTACTAAAATTATGTCCGCTTTCTAACTTTGTACTAGCCCTCCATGTTTTTAACTATAAAAATGTTAATAACCATAAAACTTTAGGAGTCAGATAAATGTTCAAGCTTTGTTTATAAACAGATCATTAATTAGTACGAGTATATTCATCATTTAGAAATATATAATGTGTTAAAAATCAAATTTACATTTTCTGTTAATATTTTTATAACTGTTTCATATTTTCCAGTGGTTTCAAATTTCTTTTTTCATATACATATTTAAAACTAGTTAAGGATGTATGAGCGAGAAAATAATTTTTGATTTACGAATAAAAGCTCAAAGAATTTACTGTTAAAACTTCAGGGTAGGTAACCGGTAAAGAAATTAATTGTTGAAAATTGACATAAAATACATTGCTCTTATGGAGAAATGAGTACATGTGATCATAAATCAATAAATATAAGTATGTTCTGTATTGTGTTGTATAAAAAGAAAGAGAAATTTGTCGAAATAATGAAAACAAAACTAGATCATTTTTTTAAAAATTGTTTGTTTGTCTAAAACAATCTGCAGAGAGGCAAAAATAAAAATAGAAAATGTAGAGACCCTCCATACATTATAGAAGCTCAAAATAAAAGAAATAAATCGAGAAAGTATAGTTTATTTGTGATTTTTAATTATGAATTTTTGTATTCATAAGATTGTATTTTGTATTGAAGTACAATTATATAGCATTCGTTATCTACTGAAGAAAGGTTTTTACCAGCTACAGTATTATAGAACCTACAAAAGAAATTTTCTTTTGATATAAATTGATATAAATTATTTGTTTATAATTTCAATTTTTAAATTAAAAATAGTGTTTACCCCCGTATTTTTAGTGTGTATGATTTGAATTCAATTAATTATTCGTATTTACATTTCAAATTATCGTTCAATAATAAAATAATTTTTCATATAAACTGACTAAGAAAATATATTTTGTCAACAAAATATAAAATATTTTCAATTTATTCGTTATTTGACCACAATTTTTACACCCAACAAAACTGCCCCCCGTGCTCCCAAATAAAATTTTGAAATTTTCAATTTTCTTTTATTAATAATATACTTAATTCTTTTTTAATCCGAAATATGAACTTTCCCCAAAGTTCCGTACCGGGACCACTAATTTTCTTAACGCCCCCTTTTTTAATTTTGGAATTTCTAATCTGCACTGATGGCAGCTCCAGGTAGTCTCACGACCAGATCCTTCTGCGCTGTGATTGAACACCGTAATACTCATGCAAAATTTCAACCTTCTATCTTTTACGAATTAAAAGTAATACAGGAAAAAGTGATTTTTTTTACCTGTTTTTCCAAAATTACGGGTTTTCAGGAAATTCAGAGAAAAATTCGAGGACGCCAAAAGTCTCAGAATTTTTTTCTCTACGAATTAGGGAAATTTCAAAAACATTGACGCAGCCGTTTTCGAGACATCATACGAATCACGTAATACAGGAGTAGTGTTTATCCATTTTGCAAAATGACGTCTTTTTAGTGTGTATTCAAATTTTAATTCTATTTTTAATTAAAATATTTAACTCGTTCAATAATAAAATAATTTTTCATGTAAACTGACTAAAAATAAAATATTTTTTCAACTCTATATTATATACAGGATGTCCCAATATTCAACGATAAGCGGGCACCAGAGGGTGGTCCTGCACATGACTACACAAGAACAAAAGAAAAAAAAAATTATCTCATTTTGTTTAGGAATTAAAAAAAAAATAATTTTTTTTCGAAAATTGAAACACCTTAAGATGTTTTTAACTACCATGACCACAGTTTTTCAAATATTTCTGATTTTTTTTTGTATCGGCAACCTAAATAGCACTGCTATCCACCACAACTATTAAAAATCCCAAAATGTTAGTAGTTTTTACACAAAAATCAATCGAAATTATTTTTTTCCCTAAAATTTTTAAAGATTTTTACTTTCTGTCCAGTTTAACTCATCATGGTGTAAAAAAAAAGTATGAACACTACTATGGCAAGTTTTTTTAAAAATTGGCGCAACTCTTCAGGATTCCAAAATGGTATAATACTCCAGCAAAACTAGCAATAAAAAAAAATATGCATACTTTTTTTTTCTAATTCCTAAACAAAATGAGATAAATTTTTGTTTTCTCTTTTTCTTGTGTAGTCATGAGCAGGACCACCCTCTGGTGCCCGCTTATCGTTGAATATTGGGACACCCTGCATATATTTATTATTAGAATATATAGAAAATGTTTTTTATTAAATTTATAAATTAGTTACCAAAGTGTTAGATATTTTAATTTAAAAATTGAAATTATAAACATATAATTTATTCATATGATAAACACCTTGATAAACTTTTGGATACTATAAACCTAGAGTCTAGTGGTCTTCGGTAGATAACGAATACAATATAATATTATTGTTCTTTAATGTACTGTTATGAATACAAAAATACATAATTAAAACACACAAAGAAACTTTAATTACTACATTTTCTATTTTTAATTTCGCCTCTGTGCATAATGATTTCGACTAACACGTAATTTTTAAAAAAATTCTATAGTTTTGTTTTTATTTGGTGTATAAATAGGTTTAACCTTTAATCTTTTATCATAATCATCTTCTCTTCAAGTAATGAAATTCTCAAAGTATATGTTCAATGTATATATTCTTATTCCAAGTGTATGTATATCTTACTATTATAATAAAAAATATGTGTAATATGTATTATGTGTATTAGGATCATAATTGTGCACATTTGCCAATAATTGGAATTTTGAAACTTGAGTTCAGGAGCGCCGTGAATTTATTTGGGCAATGTTAGAGTAGAGTTAGAATATTGAAATTTGATATGTTGGCTCGCCGAAGAAAGTAATTAATGAAGAGAAATGGAAAACCCCAAATTTCTAGAGACGGCGGGAGTTGAGACGGTAAAAGCCAGAAATGTTGAAAAAATAAAATTAAAACTTGGGCTATGTATTGACACATTAATTGTGTATATTTGCAAATAATTGAAACACCAAAATTTTTATTCAGTAGCGGCGCGAATTTTTGGGGGCAATGTCGCAACACAGCTAGAACGTGAAAATTTGGGACATAGACCCTATATAAGGGTCATTAAACACAAACTATAGAAAACTGCAATTTCCAGAGGCGACGGTTGCCGGAGGCCAAAAATCAGATATATCAAAAATATATGAATTGCTATATTTTTATGTTCTTGGATACAAACAAAATTGATCACCATGCCTAAAACTTTAATCAGTTTTAAACAAATTAATTGAACATTTTTAAATTGAAATATTGAATACGATAATATGATTAATATATATACTCGTATAGCGTGTTCAATATTAAAATAACTTTTCAAATAAACTGGCTATAAAAAAATATTTTTCTCAACATAATATAATTTTTATTAATTTTCAAAATACAGGAATTTTTTTCGATTTTTAATTTAGGTACCCAAGATAGTCGTTTATTATATCTCCGTTGTCGAAATCGAAATTTGATTTTTTTCTTTGTAAAGTTGGTGACATAATATTCTTCATTCTCGTCTTTAAAAGTTTCTTAATATAATTGGAAAGCAAAAGGATAAAAATAGACTAAGTGGAGTAATAAAAATTATTTCGATTATTTAATACTTATGTGATGTCATACTCGGAACTAACACATACATTAACGTTAAACAGAAATTTAATTTTTAAATAACAATATCTCCATCAATTTTTGGATATTTAATAAAAAAATTAAACGCCAATTAAATATATATGTCTATGTTTTATACAATAATTTTAAAAAATGACCCCTAAATAGTTTTGTGAATTCATGCCCATTGTAAAAATTAAAAGATAAAAATCATTCTATATTTCAAAAGTTGCCTAATATATTTTTTAACATAGTGTATAAGCTCTCATAATCATACGTAAATCTCACAAATAATTTTTTTTTTCAATATTGTAAAATAGGAGATACATAGGATACAGAATAATATATTTCTGGTATTACAAAAATTTCTAAAAAGTGAATTTAATCAATCAAGAAAATTACAGAAATTTAAAAACTTACCTTAAGTGAATATGTTTCCGATGTGCAGTCCGTGAATTCAGTTGTTAATTTACCAGTAGTGTCTACATGACGAAATATTCTAACATAAAAACCATTTGAAGGTTAAAAATATTTTGGAGGCCTGTAAATGTCAGTATAAAATGTTTCTCAATTGTATTTGCTAAATTTGTTCAGCAACAAATAAATCCATAACATGAAAACAATTACCTAGTATGCGAGAAATTGACGTGAAATAGAACTAGAGCAATTTTTAACACAATTTTTTTAAACTTGAATTATTATACAAGTAAATAAATGTTAAATGAACACATGCCTTGCTGTCTAATGTTATTTTATCTTGTGTGATTCGTTAAATTATGAGGAAACTGACGTATTTTATGATTATATTTAGAAACTGTTACTAATTACTATAACTAAGAATTGTGTTAAGCTAATAACCTCTTTGTATATTTGATATGTACTTACAGTTTGGTTGAAGTGGTTGCAACTCTGCCTGTGGCCTGTCTACTTACAGCGCCGACATCTTGTGTAGCATGTATTCGAGTTGATTCGCATTAGTATACTTTATCATGAAATAAACTTATTACTTAAATGTTTATAAATATACCATTATATATCTGTACTATTAGCATTGTAAATCGGTATCGTTTATAACGAACGGTATGTACGAATATGCATGTATCCCACTATGGTACGGACGTATGCAACAGCGAGTAGATCGCAGTAAGAAAGGTTGATATTTAGATGAACTAATATATGTACGTATGAAATACATACAGCGGTGTAATAATAAACATTAAAAGAGATTCTACGTCTCATGATAAAGTGTGCTAAACCCACTAAATCCTACTAAAAAGTCAAAATTCGCAAGAGAAGGTGCAGTGTGAGAGTGCCTTTACGGCTTTCTGTTTGTTTGAGGGGACGATAATCAAAATATTAAGAAATTCTTTTCACTGACTGTTTGTCATGTTATCTTTAATTCTTTCCAAATCAATTACTTCGAAACTATTTCTTTAAAATATTCATTAAATTTCTTAAGAAATGAAATTTAAATATGCCTAAAATCTTGGAACAGATAGCGTAGGGACTCTACTAATTCCCCACAAACTCTTAAGAAATCAGGAACGGAATTAACTGTAGGCGGATGTGGGGCCCCCATTGGCCTAAATTCGCCACTGTAATCAGTGCATTTTAAACAATATCGCTAGCACATTTTATTAAATATGTTGTCGAGCTATAATTACAAGTTATATTGGATCTGTGTAGTAGGAATAGCATAATTTATGAACTTTTGTCGAAATCTGTACATGCTTAGTTGTTATTATATTACATTATATTGTACATACAAGATCGTAAGTACATTTACATATGCTTTTTTGATATTTTTGACAACAATTATTACTTATATCGTTTTGTATTAAAATTATTTACTGATCAACTACTCAAAAGACTAGGTTTTCAACTCAAAGCCATCTTCAGGTACATAGTATATTATGTTTTACAAAAACATTTAGTTCAACTTTAGCCCATAAAAAGTTGATTAAAAAGATAAAAATCGATACAATCAAAAATTGAAATTTTTCAATTTTTTTTAATTCCTTTCAAATAATAGATTTTCTCAAGGCACTCATAATAGGCGTTTGTTTCAGTGGTTTCAGTTAAACCCAAATCTCTTACCGCCCAGCCATTTATTCAAGTTTGAAAATAGGAAATAACTGCAGTGGCAGAATCTGAAGAATATGTTGGATGAGGTAGCTGCTTGTAGTTCAATTTCAACACATTCTACACTACACATTCAATTACAATCGCAGCATCCATCGCGCGAATAGCTGCTTTCATTGGTAGTCAAACACAAACTAAATGACACAGCTTGCTCAAAATTTGATTCAATGGCAGTTGACGGGAGCTGGTTATTATGATCGTATAATCAATATTAAACATTGATAACAAACAAATTTTGTTTTACAACTGTAAAACTAACTGTTTAGAAGCACTGCTCTGCTCTTCTCAAGACCAGTAGCGAACGCTGATCAGAATCCTAATGCGCATAAGAATTTGTTTATATTTTTTGTTTATATACCATTAGCAAATACTTAATTACAAAATATTTTTAAAGTACCTGCACTAGACACGGAACGTGTTCCTTATTTCGATGGAAGTAGACGAGTTATGAATTTATAGTGAAGGTCAACATTTTAACTAGTATTTTTACGTATACAAAAGATATTTGAGAGGAATATTAAGTGCTATTAAACAAGTTATGCAATATTTAGCGAACACAGTCGCAATCGGCGGTATGTATTCCTTATCGTATGTAAATAATCAGAGCTATTCTGAAATAAATTCCAATCGACTAACTATTGCAATGGGCTTGTGTCCTCATTTTTTAGTGGTCGATTTTTCAATTGTTGTTTGAAATTTATGTTAATAAATGTGAATTGGCGTGTCTATTTTATTAAATATTTAAATGTTGACGGATATATAGCAATTGAAAATTTTATTGTTGTTTTAGCGCTAGAGATGGTCGGCCATATTTGTATGACGTGAAATGCATTTTAACATCAGTTATGTGTTGAGTTGGTAGTCGAAATAATCAAGTTAAGTCAAGGAATAATAAGTTTTTATTTTATTTAACCCTGCTAAGGCAGACATAATATTGAAATTTGATTGTTGCTTGAAATAGCTGTAAATAATATTTGATATTTTGAAATATATAAATACATATAGCAGAGCTTTATGAGCTGTAAGGTTGGTAACCTTACACAAGGAATGCGATGTCACATGCACTTGGAATGTGTACAACGTTGAATCCCTTTAATAGTTAAAGAGACAAAATCACTTTTTTAATTGTTAATATCTCTTAACATATAAGGAGTTTTTAAAAAATAATTGAACATTTGAGGTTTTAATAATCCACTTTATTAATATATAGTACACTTTTATAGAAATTAAGACATAGGACACAAGCCCATTAATAAATACTATTTATAAGTGAACTTTCAACTGGATAATATATTGCACAATTTGTACAATATAAATAGTTCCTTATATATAATTAATTATCAATATATTGAAATTATTTGTAATTTTTTTATTTATGTTAGTAGTTATTATTTGATATGTTCATGTAAAAATTAATAACTGAAAGGAAAGAAGTTACATGTCTAAAGTTTTTAATATAATTTTATGTTATTTATAACACACCTTCGAAACACAAAACGTAAATTATTGTATTTTTTAATGTAATATTTGTTAAGTAACGTGGCGGATGAAATCTTTGGTTTTCTGAACTTAAAGAAAAATTATATATAAGGTGAACTTTTCTATGTTAAGTCAACCTGTGTTTGCCGGGTACACATATTAATTATGTATACTATGTATAAGTTTTGTATTTATTTGTGTAGACTGACATGGTTGCTGTGAGTACAACTTTAGTTAGCAAGAGCCCCACGGACATTTTAGAACAACATCCTGTATTAATAGAAAGCAAACAGCAAGAATCCAAGATTGTTTATCAAAATAAAGGGCAAATATCAATGAACATTTAAATATCTGCTTTCACAGAGGCAGTGCAAAATCTCAAGATGGAAAAAGGTTGGAATAACATATTATTTTACATTAATTTAATGTAATGCTATACTAATTTTAGCGTCTTTAGCACTTCTATCCGTAGATAAAAAACCTCAATTCCTAGAACTGTTTTTTCGCAAAAGAAATTTTAAAATGTGTTGAAAATTATAATTAACTTTTCTAACGCATGATGGCGACTGAACAAAACTTTATTGTCCCGCCTCTCGAACGAGACCACTAGCGCTTCGCTACGACAACAACCGACTGAATGACGCGCTTTTTAAAAAAGGGAGTTATGCAGCCGCACCCTGTATAAGATACACGATAATGATTATATTCTGTTCTCGCCGTGTTGCATATAAACAATGTATTTTTACAGATAAAGATGCAGTCAGAAAATAATACTACAAAGTCAGTGGTATGCTACACCCGAATAGAATATTATCCTTGATGTTGTAAGGATCCTGATGAGGGCTGTGTCAGGCAGTGCTTACTTTCTTGTGGACGGCCTTACCGGGTTCTAGTCGGGCCAACCTTGTATTCAGTTCTCCCTGATGGGAAGTGGGACCACTCTTTTAAGTACAATTGAAAAAAACAAAACATCACTGGTTGTGACCTATTCCAGTAAGTAGGCCCTGTTAATAATTCGATGTTCACATTTCAGAAAACCATTGATTCATTCTGATTCATTCCATTAGTTCATTCAGACACATGTTCAAAATTCAGTAACAATTTTATTAAAATTAATTAAATTTTTTGTGATGATTTCGTAAAAGCCATGGTTAATCTAAATGAAAAATTAAATATTATATTGTGGAAAAATTGGTTGTTACTATCCCGCAGACCACGTAAACCCATAATTTGCATCCTCATAATAATCATATATTTATTTATCATATATCTATTCAGAATTACAATTAGACCGTTTAAACATGACTCGCCTACAATGTTCACGCCCGTATCGCCGTACGACTACCCGTAAGTTTTTTAGTTATATAACATATACGTTTACAACAAACCAGAATGTTTAATTTGCATATTGTATGTTTAAAAAGATGCGGTAATTATTCGATATAGCTATACTTTTTGTTTTGTGCTTTTAAATATTTTATTTTACATGTTTCTAATTTAGTATATATATAGATGTAAGGTTTACACTAGTTTGATAAAAAGATATAAATAAATATAGCTATATATAATTACTAAATTAGAAACATGTAAAATTAAGTATTTAAAAGCACCGCGCTATTTTTTATACCATATGGTACGAATCCTAATAAAATGATTTGGTTTGAGTCCAAATAAATCAGTATTATGCAAAAAATCTATCAATTGATACACATAAAAGTGGTGACATAACCTCAATTTTGAAATTTCTACTTTAACCCTCAATAAATATTACGTAGTGATTTTGACATGTTTTCAGTATACAATAAGCATAATAAAACATACAAAAATACAATAGTTTTTTACAAAGTGAAAAACAAAAGGTGTAGCTATATCAAATAATTACCAAAGATGCTTTTGTTATACTCTTGTTTATTTTGGTTACTTTGTTTACCAGGATGTTTTCTGCGCGCTGCAAGTACCTATACTTAGGCCTCTCTCAATATGGAACCGTATTTTAGCGAATTTTGTTCGGACGTATACGCGCTACTACGCTTTACTTATGCCAACCCTGTAAATGTAATGAGCCCTCGCACACACACACATCTAAAGACCATAGCACTCGCCTAAATATGGTTCCATACTGAGACAGGCCTTAAGTAACGGCCTCTCGTTATCACTTATTCTGTCTCTTGTCTCAATTTACATTCACTAGTCGGAATCTTTGTTGATATTTAAGACACAACAAGAGACACAAGAAGTTGTGGGAACACGAGCACCGGCTAGAGCTTTTACAGTTTATATTTATGTCCAACTGCACTGATAGAAGGATTTGTTTGTATTTAATAAATCAATTTATTAAATACAAAAATATTTTTGTACTATTAACAATATTCGTTAGTATTAACTAAATCTATTTTTTATGAGAACAAAATTTTTGTAACTATTAAGAAGCTAATATATTGAAAAAAATATTTATTTCCACCAAATAAGATTTGTTAATAGTTAAAAAATATTTTGTTGGTGGTCGGTGTTGGTAGATAACTATACTTAACGCGTAGTTGTAAATAAATATGTATATATATACATAACAGAATACTCGTGTGTGCGTGCGCATCATGGTAATATACGATATATTTTTTAAATGTTAATAAATCATTTTTTATATATTAATAAATCGTTTGTTAAATAGTAATAAATATTTGGTTAGGACAAAAAAATAGCTGCTAATAAATGATTTATTAACTGTTAATAAATATTTGTTAAGGACCTATCCTCTAATAAATTATTTATTAAATATTAACAAATCTTGTTAAATACAAAAAAATCCTTCTATCAGTGTGTGCCGAGCTTATGTCCTTTAAGCCCTGTTTCTGCAGCTGAAGGAGTAGTGCAATTAATCTATCATATCCAAGTCGCCTTCTGAGCATGATTGATGTTGTTTTTCGCTATATTATGGGAGTGTAGAGGTTTTTTAATCTTGCTGCGTTCTCATACAGTTTTCTCCCTATTTTCTTCATATAGTCTTTTACACATTCTATTTTTAGATGGCTGTGCCTGTAATTTTACGTAATATCTAATTTTTTTTATTATTTGCAGCTTTTTTAGTGTTCCTTCTGTATCTAGTAGTAGCCTCAAAGCTAGTGCTACGTAGGAAAATTTGGTTCTGATTAGCTTTCTTGTTTTTTTGAGAAAACGGGTATTTGAATGATAATACTGTCTTATAGAGATAGTTTTTATAGTGTAAAAAAATAAAGAAATTATTTTTATTTATTATATTAATTGTGTGCCTTTTGGCTTTACAATCTACATTCTTATTATTATTATTCTTATTCTTAATGCGTTTCTTATAAATTCAAAGTTAAAAATTAAACTTAAACTATTCTAGACTATTACTACTTCGAATAGTACTTCTTGTTTCTTCTTTTCTTGATTCTCTCTGTTCATGTCCTCTACTCCTCCTTTATTCACACCGTTTCCTGCTTCTCCTTCCTTATTGCCTGTATATTCATCTATCACCTTTTGCCTTCCTTGCCTCCTCTCGACAAACCCTCTATTATCTTTTCACTATCCTTCCTGCCTTAATAAAGAAGTTATTAGAGAATCTATATCGTAAAAAAAAATGTTATGTACGACACAGTGAGAATTTCAGCTGGACGCCAGACTGCTGTGCCTCTTGACCGTACTTGTCCGTGATTTTTGCTTTGTTGATGGCCTCAGCTAAGTGAAAAACAATATTTAATAAATATTTAAACAATTGATATTTTTGGACTAAGAGAGTAACGAACCTACTATAAAGTAATCCAGCCTTGTTATCTGCTGTCTAATAAACCACCCAAGGGCCTATGCCTGCTAGGAATAATTAATAAGAAACAGTACCACATAGTTCGCTATGTGTTATAATATTAATTTCTAAAATGTATTTTTCTTTGTTTAAGGGTTGAAATATTTGGAAATATAATTGATATAGCTTGGTCACCAGAAAATCCAGTTCTTTATAACCTGATGAATGAAACTGCACATGAGCTTTCTATTAATTTAGGAAAAGTCCAACGAAACAATGCAAATAATCGCAAATTGATAAAGCAAAAAGAGACTACTAAATCGCTAACCAGTACTTTCAGCAGCAATAGCAGTGGCAGTTTACCTTCTCTTCCCCGTTCATCTTCACTCCGCTCCCCGAAAAACCCGACAACCACGACAACCACGAGCACAATACCTGATTTCGAGGTTATTTATAGAAATTTATATAATTCAACCATATGTGTCAAAATTTCATGACATTCCAATCATTAGTTACGAGTTGCAGTGGTTTAAGTAACGCTACTTTATAATGGGCTTGTGAAGCATTAATTAATTACGTACTATACAACAAAACTGTATATTGATAAACTTGTCCACCAGAACATCAAATGTCTTAAGTATTTTTTAATAACTTCTCATATTTTAAGATGTTAATAATTAAAATAGTAATTTTTTCTCTTTAATTATTAACGTTAACAAAGTAGGCTACTTGGTCCTGACAATCTCCGTGAGAACTAAAAATAAAGAAGGTCATTTTCTAGAAAAAGTAAAGAATTTTTTTTTAACAAATTAAAAATAATTTTTTTGTGGTCATAGTGGACAAATATATGAATTTTGCGTCCCCTTAAATTTTATATTCATCTCTATCTTTTCTATAATATATTTCTAAAAAGTAACAATTCTAAAAACTAAAAAAATTATTAATTGAAATGTGTCAAGGTCAAACATTTATGTGACGTAATTTATGGATGGTTCCTCATGTGCAACGTTGTTTTATACATTCATGTGCTTATTTATACTTCTATTTTGTTATTATTATAGGGCATGTTGGACGAAGAAGAAGAATCGGATATAAGAATTTTTATGCGCCCTTTTAAATCGTCCACAGAACTAGATGAATTTATTAAAGATCCTTCGGAAGAGAATATGCAGAACACTTTAGCTGCAGTTATATTTCCAGACGAATTTGAGGTTACTTTTAAAGCCGATGAATGAAAACATGATCAGTTCTCTAATGATAACAAAATGATAATAATTTAATATTCTTGTAGAGCATCGAAGAATTACCACCGCATATACAATTCACTCTTAGATTTCCATCTGAGTTAAGAACTGTCAAATATGACGGCAGTGTACGAGTTGACAGTTGGGAAACAAATGACATTTATCCGCCATTTGTGGGTGCTCATCCAAGACACATAGAAGAGGGAGATGGAGGCAACACACCTGGTTACATCAGAGAAGGGTTCATTGCTGTCCAGTGTGCATTGTCGCAGGTGAGTTTACGTGGCCTGTGACGTCACGTCGCTGAGCTTGTATGCCCGGCATTCTTAGGATGGGTCTTTTACATTTGATAATATTTATTTTAGTAGAGATAAAATTTCACAATCATTTTACGAGAATGTCACAGAAAAAGAAACAAGATATATCTGTCTTTGTTACACTTTAATGGTTTATTTGTAAATTCATTCAATACTGGTACGGTGAAAGCAGGCAAAGTGATTTTGCCATTTGTAGTTCATATCACTGACATTTCATCACAACACAATCATACGCATCTTCAATGTGATAATATATAATCAAAGTAACTCCAAAATGTTTACTGTATGTTTTTTAATACACTTGTTCTAAAATATACTTGAAAAATTTCGCCTTCCATTCCTGATTTGGACGATAAATCTGAAATAACGATGTGTGAACCCTTACCCTATTCTCGGCGGAGGGAGACTTTAATTTCATTCGTGGGCTAATTTTGACTATACACTGCTAAAGAAGAAACGTGATTAACGAGCAAATGACCCGCGTTTTGAAGCGTTCTACTTTACAGACTACAGAACGAACATATTCGTACTTGTACACAAATAAAGAATGTTTCCAGTGGTAGCACGAACTTTGTGTACACATATTCGGTATTCGCAGACAGAACATTCGCGTTCGTAAAATCTGGCTTAAGAATTTGGACGTATTTGGTAATAATACACGAGTTTTTACGTTTTGTTGTTAGCGGATTTATTCTTTTGTCTGTGTCAACACTTGTAATATTTTCTATGTTGTAGGTCATCATAAATAACCAAATAAATCCAGTAGTCGCCAAAACCTTGCCTCCAATATACTTATGTCGATATCCGTTTCCGCCATATGAAATAGACAACTTCAGTGAAGTTATTAGATTTATCATCCCAATATTTGTGATGCTGTCGTTTGGGCATATCAGCATGTATATAATTGTGGTAAGTAAATGTTTTTTTTTAAATATTTGTTTGAGTGCATCATATTATGATAAACATTTTTATAATCCATCTTTCATACAATATATAATTATTCCTATTTTTCAGCTTTTTTCACCATTCTATTTCAAACTCTTCAATCGTTGTTTCTCTAATAACTTCCTTATCCACCTGTCAAAATCCTCATCTGTTTCTATTTCAACAATAACTGCATCACGATCTGATACATCGCGTACACAACGATGTCTCCCATTTCATTCCCTGATTCTTTCTTCTATTAGCACTCAACCAATTGTACACTGCTAATTAGGTCCTTCCAGTCCACAACTTCTATTCTTTCAATCTATATCCATCTCTTCTTGTAAAGCTGTTTTTTTATTCTTCTTCCCTGTTACTTTTGCACAATTATCTTGGCGTCATCGTGGTCGTTGTTGTTAATTGCGACCATCTTAAAATAAATGAACAGCGTTTTCTAACATTCTGGTAATGTATTTTATTATAGCTGATGACAAAAGAAAAGGAAACTGAATTGAAAGAACTAATGGAGATAAGTGGGATTCCAGGATGGATCCAATGGACGGCTTGGGCCATGACCTTGATGTCTCTACTGCTGATACCTTTTCTCGTAATCACTATTTTTCTTAAAGTAGGTTCCAATAAATTGGAGTAATTAAATAAATAATTGTCATCCATCCTGCAAAACACAAAACCTGTTTTTTAAGGAAAACTTCCTAATATTTATTCTAAAATAAAATATTTTTGGTAGGAGGATTGTTTTTAAAATGGCTGATGTAATATATACTTTCAGATAGCTCCACGATCTATGCCTTTCATTAACTATACTAGTGGATTGTTGATTTTTGGGTTTCTTTTGTTTTACGCTATCGCGACTCTTTGTTTCTCTTTCCTGGTGTCCGTGTTCTTTACGAAAGGTAAGCTGACTAATGTTTGTATGCAATAAAACTTAAATAACAAAGACGGAATCCATAGTTTGTTAATATTGTATCAGTAATATTGACAGCCAATGACCTTGACATGCATGGTTATCGTAGTTGTAAGCATTGCAGTAAGCCGTAACAGTTACTGTACTTTCATCTTATTCCCACTCACTGTTTAGATATTTAATTTACGTTCTAATTTACTATTTTAATCTAGATTTCTGGTTGTCAGAATAAACATTCCTTGTTTTATTCGTGTTTTAATTTGCGTTTAGTTAATTTAGTTCGTGCGCATGCGTCGTTAGTAATATAAATTTTGACAGGTCGACAGTTATACAAAAGTGAATGTGGAGTAATTAACATTGCTGTTTTTACTAACAATTAGTGATAGAAATTGTTTTTATTTCTTTATTTTTAACAAACTGACATTGAACTTATTTTAAAAATAAATCTTGGCGCATTTTGACAGATTATCACGTTTTGAATGATATGTATGTGACCATTTGTACCCAAACACGCATATGTGGACCTAGAAAGTACAGCAAATACGTAATATTAAGTTTTTGAAGGTCAATTTTCTTGCAGCTAAGACAGCGTCCGCTTGTCTTATATTTATCTGGTTCCTAACGTATGCCCCTTATGGAGTTCTCCAAGAAGTCATATTCAATCCCAACATGCCTGAGTTGCTGACAAAAGGTTCGAAAATATTATTTTGCCTGTTGTCCAACTCTGCTCTGGGATTTGGTTTTGACGAAATATTCAAGAGAGAGTCCATCCACATGAACTTGAAATGGTAATGACGACACATGATCAGTCTGATCTCGTTTCTTATCTTCTACTTCAAACAAGATTTTCTCTGTTTTAGGGTAAACACGTATGTGGCAATCTCTGAAAATCATTCGTTCTCTTTGGGACTTGCCATGTTTATGTTAGTCATAGATTCCATTATCTATATATTGCTAGCCATGTATTTAGACCGTGTTCTCCCAAACAAATATGGAGAAGGAAGAATTTGGTATTTTCCATGTTTACGAGACTTTTGGGCCCCATTTAAAGCTCCTCCGAAAAAGAAAAAAGGTACGGTAACATAATGTTTTGGATTTTCAGATCTTTGAAACAAAAGGATCGTTCGAATAATTAAGTCCTACTACTAGATAATAATATGTATAAATGTGAAATAGTAAAATATACCACAAATGAACCGCAATACGTCGTCTGTGTTTGTGTCTTTTACTTACTTTCCCATTCATTACATATCGGACTGAGTCACAGCTCGGCCGAGTTTAGCTAGTAATCAATAAAATAGACTATTATTAAATAATTATTCCAGCAAAGAAAAAGAAACGAGGGCAAGCGGAAGAACCACCACCAGACATGTCTTGTTGCGCAAATATACCGAAAGCAACCATTCAACATCTGTCAAAAGGATGTGATAGAACGGAAGAGGTTATCATAGAAGATATTAATTTAGAGATGTTTGAAAATAAAATTACTGTAATATTGGGACCCTGCTCATCGGGAAAGTCTGCTGTTATAAATTGTCTTACAGGTAACATAATAATATTTTGTGTAAACTGCGCATAATAATTTTATTTTTCTGGTATCATAACCAGTTTTGTATTGAAATGAAACCAGTAGCATTTATTGGAAGCTGATGCTTTCAATTTCAGTTATCCTAATCTAGCAATCCGTTACATGAGCTAATAAAATGTCCTTGTGTAAAGTGTTTTGAGTACATATGTATTAATTAGTGTTAATAATTAGGAGCATCAAAGCCCAGTTCTGGAACAGCAATAGTAAATGACCTTGACATCACCCTCGACATAAAAAAGATTCGCAGAATGCTTGGAGTTTGCAAGCAACGAAATGTGTTATTTGATGAATTAACGGTAAAAGAACACATATACTTCTTTAGTATCCTGAAAGGATTAAGCGAAAAGGAAGCCAGGGATGAAGTAAACATATACGTAAAATCGTTTGAATTTCATTTCAAAGTAAGTTCTCCAAAATAGATACCAACCGATACTGAAACTGAAACACTAATTGGAATTACTAATCAAATTTGTTCGTTAACTGTAGAGTTCTACTCAGGGAGAGTATTTACCTTATGAGTACAAGAGGAAGCTATCCGTTGCGATAGCCATGTGTGGCGGATCAAAAGTTATTCTTTGCGATGAACCTACCTTCAATATTGGCGGACCCGCACGTTATTTGTTATGGGATTTGTTCCAAACAGAGAAAAAGGGTCGCATCATTCTAATCTGTAGTCAATCAGCTGCTA
Organism: Panorpa germanica; assembly: GCA_963678705.1. NCBI lineage: Eukaryota > Metazoa > Arthropoda > Insecta > Mecoptera > Panorpidae > Panorpa > Panorpa germanica. The sequence continues at coordinate 4,865,166 of OY783211.1, read as the reverse complement.
AAGCGGAAGTTCTTGGTGACCGCATTCTTGTTATGGTGAACGGAAGAGCAGAGACTGCTAGCACTTTGGACGACCTTAAATGGAAACATGACTGTGGCTATCAACTAATAATCATCAAGGATAATGATTGCGATGTTAATAATGTGACACAATTTTTGAAGAAATATATACCATATCCAGATATGCAAAAGAATAATTCAGAATCTGTAACATATATTTTAAATGAAGATGATAAAGAAAAATTTGAAAAAATGCTTGAAAATTTGGACAATAATGTATCTAATTTGAAAATAAAGTCTTATACTTTGACATTGCTTACTTTACAAGATGTATTTATGAAAGTGAACTCTGATCAAGAGGAACCAGAATCTGGAGCTCATCAAGGTAAAGTGATGCTTCAGTATAACATTCAGTGTAATTAATAATTCAAATAACTTATCCTGCTCTCAATTCCGCAGTTGATGAAAATGATCAGGCGTCCGATAACGGCGTGGTGGCAAGAAGTTGTAGTCAATACCATGCCCTTTTCTTAAAAAGAATTTGGATTGCTTCAATGAGATACTTACTCACGATTATGCTCATTCTTCTGCCGACGTTATTAGTAATATTTGTAGCAGCAGGAAACAAGCAGCCAGGTAATATTACAAAACAAACAATTTAAAGATTTTCTGCTAGAAATCATGAACACAATAATCCACACTTGAGCTCATAACTTATCAAATTGGCTTGTACCATTTTGTATTTAAGATAATGAATTTTTTCCAAAAATAAATTTCATTCTATTTTTTGGTTAATTTTTTTGAGACGATTTATGTTCTTTTTTTTTGCAGAGTTCAAAGCATTTGAACCACTTCCGATTGGCCTAACAAATTATAAACAACCTGCCGTTGCAATAAACTTCAGTGACTTCCTTGACACAGAAAACGATTCCACGAGTACACTAAGTACCATAACTTCAAATAAATTCATGCGACAGATCATTACTAAGGAAGAACTATATGAAATAGCAGAAGGGTATAAAAACATAACTAAAGATAGTTCATCAGAACTACCATCGGGTGGTGATACGAAAATGTTAATAGGAGGGATTTATACATCTTACGTTGAGTTGGTAACACTCCAGAACATGGTCTCTCTTAAGGACACAGTTTTAGAAGAATACATTTTATCAAGGGTAGATATTATGACAATATACCATTACGACCATATTTTAAATGATATAACAAGCAGTCAAAATTTATTTAAGGGGCACCAGTGCACCACTTTATACCACTGCGACTCAGAAGTTTAAAGAGATATATCTATAACTTACTCGAGACACATAATTACTCGTAGTTTCATCATCTATAAGAAATGAAATTGTGCAAGTTAAACATGCGTAATAAGGGCCATCCGTAAATTATGTCACACAAACTTCCTGCTATTCCGATACCCTCTCTCTCCCTGTTACATTTTTCATATCACGCCATAACGCTTCTGACTCCCCGCTATCGTCAGAATTTTGGTCAATGTACAACACCGCCCCCCTCCGCCCCCCTATGTTAAAGTGGTTGATGTTGTTTATGTCAGGTTATTGTCATCTTTACAATGTTCCTGATAGATAGGCTATCTCTATAAATACAGTATTTAAATCTGAAAGTCAATTTATTTTTTGATAAAGCTTAATGCATTTATTTCTACACTTTTTCTTTATCGTTAAACAACAATACCTTTTTACAGAGTATGCGAAATTTGGAATTAGTAAGTAAGAACTACATAGTAGGAGCAACTTTCGGTCATGAAGATATAACAGCCTGGTTCAATAACCAACCATATCATACCGTACCGTTGACATTGAATATGATACACAATGCTATACTGAAGAGTCTTGACGAAGGCAAGAACTGCAGCATTCTAGTTATAAATGAACCACTTCCATTTAGAATCAGAACCAGAGTAAGTAAATAGTAATTTGGTTGTTGTCTTTATTGAAATATTGGTAAATTAATGTATATTAGTGTTTTTATTTTATTATATATCCAAAAATTGAAGGATTTATATATCTATTTAAAGTTTTAATCCGTAATATTCCTGTTTTTATCGATGACATATTATAATTAAATGAAACGATGAATTAAATGTCGAAACATTATGGTTCGACAAATCTACTATAGCTTTGACGTTTAATTCTGTATCTCTTTTGCACCTCTTGTTTAACAGTAACAGTAAAGATTGGCAAATGGTAGTGGGGAAGAAGATGACGAATGAATGACGTCAACTTCTCGGTCATTTTTTATATAATATTGCGAATTGAATGAAAATATTTGGATATTTGAGATTTTGATAGGTTCACAACCCAATTATCGAGTTATGAATGCAGATGCATTATGATTTTGTAGTTTTGATTATGGAATTTTGATTACGACTTTAACTGTATTTATTTATCATTTTTTATTTATTAATGTTATGTTTCAACTTATATGGAATGTAATAATGTAACCCAGTAGCAGGACCAAATAAAAAGGACTTGTCAAGGACATCGCAATATCTCTTTATAAGTGAGGTCTTTGATAAAAATAATTGTTATTAATTTAAGAGAAGATTTAGATTTCCTGCAATTTGTATTTACAACATTTTTTTTGTGTATCACATAAAGTATTAAGATATTGTGCTGCTTTTTAAATTGGACCCTGTAATGCATATAAATTTGTTTTCCAGGTGGCAAATCTCTCCATGTTCTCTAATTTGAACGACTTCAATGGTTTCTTAGCAGCTATTCTGATAGGAACTGCCATGTCGATAGTGTCGGCGTTATTCCTGTTGTATTACGTTGATGTAAGTCGTACAAGTTCTTATGTTTCCAGTACAGTTTTCTGGAGAAACCGTTCACGGTCGATGTACGAGATAATGTCTTCTTGTAAGGTTTAAGACAAATCCAGTTTAAGGTGAAACTATACTTCGCGAAATATAGATGGCAATACTATACAGCAGGTTAAATATTATCAAAAAAATTATGTTTTTTTTTATGTTTAAATCGATTTATGTAAGTAACTATAAACGCGAATCAAAATCTAAAGCTGCAAACAGTTAGGTGAATAATGTATCTACATTTTAAGCTTTCTTCCACTGACTTTTAATGAGTTGGAACCGCAAGAATACGCTTTGAAAATGATTATTGAAATCACTAATATTGAGCATTTGTCCTATAATGTGCATTTAACACTTCAACAAACTAAATGCGCCATCTTTTGAACAGTAGATGCAATAGAAGTGCAGTTACATTTTCCAGTTGCTAGAGTAAAAATCAACAGAAGAAATCGACCAATTGATTCAACAAATTAAATAAATATAAGAAAACATTAAGTTTGTTAACACAAACACAGTAAGTTCATAGGATGACATATAGATGGCGCCACTATTAACATATCCATATGATTTTTAAAAAAATAGTTGTTATTAACGCTATTTTTGTAATGTTCAAAACAATGGAAAAATCTGAATTTCGTGTGTTTGAATAACACTTGTCCAGCCCAGCCATTGCTTTGATTGAACACGATATTTTTAAAGTGCCACGATATAATTCACATTTCACATTGCAGGAACGCGCTACTAGAGTTAAACTCCTGCAATTCATATGTGGTGCAAGAGGTGTCACTTATTGGTTTTCTTCATTAATTTGGGATTTTCTCATTTTTCTTATAAGTGTAATTATATTAATAATAATTCTCCCAGCAATTCAAGTAACAGGATTCAAAGTTGCAGCAGATTTAAGTAAGTACGAAATGATCTTAATAAGAAGACATATTTGAACAGATCCAGATCAGTCTCATTGTTTCTTGTCTGGTATTTCAGTGCGAGTGTTTCTGGTTCTATTTTGTTTCGGATATGCGATGCTTCCAATGGTCTACCTCATGTCATTTTGTTTTTCTATTGCTCCCTGTGGATTCCTTGCAATGACATGCCTCAACTTGTTGTTCGGTAATTTTCAAATGGTTTTTGAGATTTTCTTCAGAATCAGTAATATATTACTTTTTTAAAATTGATTTCAGGTGTAAAGGCGTTCATGTTTTGGGAGTATTTTCACGCCTACCATCCTTCAGCATCATGGCTGCATCCATATTTAATGCTGTACCCTCACTACTGCCTAATTTGCGCATTGAAGAATCTATACTTAATGGCATGCAAACAAAGTGTACGTAACATCTTTAAAAGTAAATACGTTTACTGTATTAAAGTAATGCTGTAGCTGTTGAATAAGAATAAGAAGAAATGAGTCATCTAGGTTATTTTTCCTATTGCACAACCATCATAAGACAATACTTCATGTGATACAGAACTTATCTGTTACTAGTAAATGACGTATCACACACATACACACACACTCCTATGCGTCTCTGTTGTATGAACTAGAAGAAAAATCTACGCACTTTCAATAATTATAGAAACAGGATAGAATACCTGTTTTAATTGTTAATATCTCCTAAAATATAGAAAGTTATTAAAAAATAATTAGACATTTGAGGTTCTGGTAGCCAACTTTATCAATATAAAACACAGCTTTATAGAAATGAAGGGTCATGGTTCACAAGCCCTTTGGCCATAGTATATTAATATATCGTACTCTAATATTGCAGATCTGCGAAGATATGTGCGTCGGAGTAGAATGCAGAGATTGCGAGAAATATAGTAAGTTAATGAAACAAAGGTATTTGTTATTTTGAACAACCAGCTCAAGATAATATACCTTAAATATTAGTTGATAAGAATTGATTTCAGGATGGTAAAGTCGAATTTTACAGAATTTTCTGAAAATAGCTTTATTCAGAGCAGCGTAACTTTGTTTTGAGTGACTTCTATTTTAAATTCTAAGTAAGACTATGAAATGATTTTTATACTTGTAGTAATAAATTTCTTTTTGGACTTAAATGTAAGACATTAAATACGAGGGTAGTTTGGTAAGAAAGACAGTGATTATTTGAATTTCCCGCGTCGCTACTGTCAACTGCCATCTGCCATCTATTAATCTACTGACTACTGTCAAATTTTGAGCAAGCAGGCAGACAACCAGCCATTATCAGCTGCGATTGCGATTGAATGTGCATATTCTCTAGATATCAACCTGCAACTATTTCCTGTTTCCAAACGTGAACAAATGGTGGGCGGTAAGAGATTTGGGTCTGACAAAGAGGTCACTGAAACAAACGCTCATTTTAAGGGCATTGCCAAAACTACTATTTGGAAGGAATAAAAAAAACTATGTTGTTAAATAAATCGGTTTTTGCCGGAAAAAATATCTCTTATTGAGAAATAAAGCGCTTTTTCATAAAAGTCACTGAGTTATCAAAGTGCCCTCATATATGAAGATTATTTAAATAAGTATTTGAAGTTTGGAAGCCCCAAGCTGTTTTGTACTTACTTTTAAAACTTATTTCTCGTTGACATTTGCGTTATTTGTAAAAAGCTTCATTTAGAATTTTTAATCATAAATAATAATTATAATAACCATGATTCTTTATCTAATCTTATATATTTAAGGTGGAGCCTCTTATTTCGATTGGGATAGCCCCGGCATCGGACTTCATTTTCTTTACTTTCTTATGGTGGGCACTATACTTATGTTAATTGTGCTGATCATAGAATCAAAAGTCTTCAGGAAACTATCAAGTGAGTCTAGTATATAGCATTAGTCTGAAATAGAAACCCAAAACCAATCCAATATTTGAACCTTGCTTAGTTAGTATAAATATATCTATATACAATGAACTTGTGTACTCATTTTTCTGTGGTCGATTTTTTAATTGTTGATTGAAATTGATGTATACTAGCTGTTACTAGCGTTTTCATTTTATTAAATGTCTAAATATTGACGAGATATAGCCATTAAACATTCGAACTGTAGTTTTAGTGCTAGAGATGTCAGCCATATTTATGACGTGTTATGTCTGACATGTTTAGTATGTTTTATCTTTTACTCTCTGTTGCATAAAAGAGATAGCAACTTATCGAATATGACGTCACATATCTTGCAATTTTCTATAACGTTGGATCATTTTAATAATTAAGAGAAATTAAGGTAATAACTTAAGGTTCTAGTAACTAACTTTGTCAATATATAGTACAGTTTTATAGAAATTAGGTAATGGTACACAAGCCCATTGGGTTGTGAATTAATTTTTAAATTATTGAAACAGAGATATATCTATTTAAAATTTGAATTTCTTTTTACCATTATTTAGGAAAGTATAAAATTATTGGCAACAGAATAGTTGATGATGACGTCCAAAAGGAAACGAACAAAGTCATGGCATTACCAAGGATCAGCTTGCCAGGGTATGCCGTGATTATTAGGGATGTTTCCAAAATATACACGAACAAGGCACTCGCAATCAGTAAAATAAGTCTTCGTGTGAAGAAGGGTGAGTGCGTTGGACTTCTCGGTTTCAACGGAGGAGGCAAGTCCACACTCATGAACTTGATGGTTGGCTACGAGAATGCGTCTGGCGGTGCATTCTGGATACACGGGATGTCATTGGAAACCAATCTGTACGATGTCTACAATATAATCGGTTCGTACTAAATACGTCTTCAACTAGACAATGTCATTTTCTAAATATTATTTACGTTAGCAGTTGTATTGCAATAATAACTAATGTCCTATGGTTACTTGATCTTTATAGCAACGATGCCTGAATCTTTAGGTTATGACTTTTCTTTAAAATAACCTTGATTGTGATTTAGAAAAAATTTTAAATTAGAAAAACTACTTAATAAAATTCTAAGAACCACAACTGGATTCGGATACAAAGTAATTTAATTATTTGAACACAAATAATTGAAAGAAAAAAATGAAAAATTCTTTTAGAAAATGATTCTCTTTGGTCATTGGTTATTAAAGAATCTATACTTATAATAATAACTTATATGGTTCTTCTTTAAGAGCGTAGGTGCCTCAATAGCACGCTTCTTCCAACTCAATCGGTCCAAAGCAACTCTTTGCCAGGTACTTTCAAAGTTTTGATGTCCTCTACTGTGTCGTCCACCCATCTTGTTGGTGGTCGTCCTCGGGTACGGGATCCCGTAGGGTTGTTAAAGGTGTATAATCTAGTAACATTGTCTTAAGGGGATCTCCAGACGTGGCCGAGCCATCTCAGCTTGTTGCTTCGGATGACCTGTGTAACTTGAGGTTGTTTATAAAGTCCATATAATTCAAAATTATATCTGGTTCACCAACACCCTTGTTCTTGAACAGGCCCGAATATAGTTCTTAATACTTTCAAAAGTTTCCAGAGCTCGCTGGGTGTCTAAGTTTAATGTCCAGGTGTCTTGTATAGCCTCAGTTTAGATTTTCTGCTGATAAATTTGGACCTTAATTGTCTTTTTAGTCCAAAGAAACATTTATTAGCTGATTTGATTCTGCTGTTAAAACTTATATGGTTATCTTCCTAATTATTTAGCAGTAATTATTATACTCTTACCAATTTGTTTTCTTGTTTTTTCGTGCCGTCTCTGTTTGTATAAATACATACGGATCCGTTGCACTGAGAAATGGTCACGCATCCGAGCTTTGCTCCTGTTTGACTTTGACTTTATATAGTTCTTTAAGAGTTGATGTCTTCAAATTTAACAGGATACTGCCCCCAATATGATGGACTAAACTATTACCTGACTGCTCGAGAAACAATTACGTTGTACTGCTTACTTCGAGGAATAAATCGACCCAGTGCATCTTACGTCGCAGATAATCTAGGAGAAGATTTACAATTTTCAGAATATTTGGATATACAGGTACATTATATAGACAATGGAGGTGTCGATGTTCAAGTATATTCAATAATATAATTTTCACAAATATTGTACATTTACTCTTACATATACAACAAAGTATAATATTTTCTTTTTCAGATTAACAGATTTAATTACAAAAACCGCCGCAACCTTAGCACTGCTCTCGCACTAATTGGCGAACCGTCTGTTATTTTCTTAGATGAACCAACTACTGGTAATAGGATAATTGATTGAATTTAGGCAGTGCCTGTTTCTAGCATGATTTGAGTGTGAAGCGAGCTAATTACTTACGGGCTCGCTCTACTCTTGAGTCAGCAGTAAGAGCAGTTCATAGAATACTTAATAAATAAACGTTTACCAATTGTAATTTAGGAATGGACTTGGAATCAAAGAAACTGGTTTGGAATGTGATTAACGATGTCAAAAGAAGTGGAAGAAGCGTGGTAATTTGCTCCTCCAGTATGGAAGAATGTGAAACGCTGTGTTCGAAGTTTGCAATAATGGTTAACGGTGAAATAAAATGTCTGGGTACTAAAGATAAACTGAAGAAAAAACTTTGCAAGGGTTAGTTGTGAAATAACTGTGATTCTGTGTGCTAATTGGTCTAATTGGCTAATTGGACGAAAAATGTGTTACTCATGAAATCTTTATATCCTTTCAGGATTTAATTTGTTCATTCAAATAAGTAGATCTAAAGACAGCTCAAGTAACACGTCAAGTGAGGGTTCTATACCAAAGCAAGAAAATGTGCAAGATACTATACCGGAAGATCGTGACAAATCAAAAAATAGTGCCAAATCAAAAAGTGATGCTTCGGCTGCAGGTACCACACCGGAAGATCGGGCCAAATCAATAAGTGGTGCTTCGGCTGCAGGTACCACACCGGAAGATCGGGCCAAATCAATAAGTGGTGCTTCGGCTGCAGGTACCACACCGGAAGATCGGGCCAAATCAAAGGAAAGTGCCAAATCAACAGAAAGTGCCAAATCAAAGGAAAGTACAAAATCAAAAGAAAGTAATGCAGCATCTGACCCTTCAACAACACAACGCTTATCAGTGGTCCATGGTCCGTCTGCAGGACCTTCTTTGACAAGCGTGCGTATCTCACCAACTGGGAATGAACAGACAGGAAAAGTTGAGCAAGAAACTCAGGCGCAAGATCCTGAAGAAAGAGTTAGAGCAGTCAAAGAATTTATGGCTCATAGTTTACCCGAAGCAAAATTAAAGTAAGCTGCATTCATTTATTATATTTATGAAGTAGTCCTACATAAGCGAAGGTCTACAGACCGGGTAAAGTTGGCAATCGAAAGAGAAGGGTTCAAAGTAAACAGCTGGCGCATGCGTAGTTCGGTTTTTGTTGTTGTCTTCTTTAAGTAGATTGATAATACCTACCTAAGCCATAGAATTAGCCATGAAATAGAAAATAATTCAAAAATTTCGTAGTTTTTATGTCACAGAAAGTTTTCTCATAGTTTTTCGAATCCGAATAATTAATTTTTCACTACTGGCCTCAATATATACAAATTCAAAGAAATATTTCAACTTTTGCGCGATAATGCCATTTATTTGAACCTGAAAATGAACATGAAATGTCAACCACCTTATCTGGTAAAATACAAGAGACGAAAAATTTGATGCAAACTACAATTGAAATGAATAACTTGACTTGAGTGAATTGTTGTTTCTGGTGACGGAAGCCTACTTCTCCGACGTTGTTAAATACACATTCCTAAACAGTTTGTAATTAAATTTTTTTGGAGTAATATTGTTGTCTCACAAGATTTTGGATGATTCCCAAAAAGTTAGTCTCGCAGCACCATGTTTTGTTTGAAGGATAAGTTTTAGTTTCATTATATCTTAAGGACTATTTTTCACTATTAACGATTTTCTTTCACTTGTTTTTTTTTAGAAGCGAGCAGCTAAGATTCTTGTTATACGAAATACCAACTAGTAAACCTCAGTGGGGTCCGATATTCGCTGTTCTAGAAAAAGGAAAAGCAAGAGTGCCTATTGAAAGCTACACGTTGCGCGAGATGACTATGGATGACATGTTTGACTCCTTCCTGACGAAGCAACATATTTAGAAGAAAAAGTTCATTCTTGAGTGATGGAAATTTTACATGGAAAATTGTTTTTGTACATGTTAATACATTTATGGGATTCATAACAATAAACTACTGTATCATTTCATTTCATTAAGTTTTGCTTCTATTCTTTTATTATATATGTTGTACTTTTTATAAACTAAGTGCCAAGTTCAGTTAAAAAAATGTGACTTTACTCTGCTAGTACTCTAAATAAAACTACCCTTTTGCGCATAAACCTTCTTAAGGGCCCGTATTTAGGCCAATATTGAGTATTATTTTTATTAACGTTGATTTTGATATTAATACAGCAATGTAAGGTAGAACTCTAAAATCATCCCAGTTGAGACTCCTAGTGTAGGTAAGACACCTAAAACTGTCCTAGTTGGCGCCCTCAGTGTGAGGTGACAACAATCCTATCCTTATTTATGTTTAAATTAGCAGTTTAATGATAACAATCATAAAGTTGAGCCCCCCAGCATACATAGTTCATTATGAATAAGTAACACTTAACTAAAGTTAATAATAGTTCATTTAATACTTCCACATAGAAAATAATTACAACATAATAAAGTTAATCTATCAAAAGAGAGTCCACAATAATAATAACACTTGTTAACAAACAATACTTAGGTTTGAAGACCTTATTACAACGATTGCTTATAACAAATAAAATGCGCATTAACATAGTACAATCACACATTTACAATGATGAGAATAACCTAGCATTCAACACTATAGTTCTGTGTAAACACTCACTATTTATGCCTATAACAATATCAAATATTACACCTAGCAATATTGATTACAATTCTAAATGATATTAACCACTCGTTAAAATAACATTTCTTAACTTTACAAAAAGACGCCATAAACACTCTGTGTATCAGCCATTCTTTTAATTCTTCTGCCACTATGTTTATAACAATATCAACTATTACAACTAGTAATACTGATTGCACTTTTAAATACTATTAAGAACTACTTAATATATTTCCTGAATTTATGACCGACGCCATACAAACTATGCATGTCTACGTATCGCCATTTTTCAATTCAACTCTAACAACTGTTGCTTGTACCAACATGTGCCACACCCTGGTGTCGTCATCTTTTAGCTAGCGAACGCATTCTGACCAGTTCGCTTTGGCGTTCACTTTGCTTGCCCCAGCGAACGGCTTAGAGAGGTCTACAGATTGTATCCCAGCATTTATATTTAAACATTAAAAAATTAGCTAAGTTCTTAACCTATATTATACAGTTCTTTATAACTATGGTTTCTTATAAACTAATTATAATTAAACTTAAATCTAATCTAAACCTAATCCCACACTCGGCCTCTCCTGACTAGTAACTGTCCTCAGTTGCTACAATCATCCTGCTTATGGTGTCATCACATCTGCTGATGTAGAAGTCCTTATTGGTCCTTTAAATTTAACTTTAATTCTAGCTCCTGTTGCTTTAGTAGGAAACAACCAAACAAATTCTGTAAAAGCATCTACTATAACGAGAATATGTTTATACTTTTTGCTTGTTGTTTTACATTTTCTACCGTAGCTAGTCCTGTTTTCTTGCTGAATTTTCAGAATAATACCTTTATCCTCTTCTCTCAGCTTCTCACGTTTATCTACAAACTCATTTTGTATTTCTTTTGTATAATTCTTTACTTCTTTCGTCTTCTTCGGCTTCGGAAAATGCTTGACTGCGTAGACCTTATCCTTAGAGGGACGAACATTGCCTTGTTTCCTCATCTTCGGCTTCGGAAAATGCTTGACTGCGTTTACCTTATCCTTGGATGGACGAACATTGCCTTGTTTCATTGCATAACCTAGGTCGTTCATTTCCTGGGCTGCCTGTATGACATCCTTTTCTAACCCTTCACCCAGCTGCTCTGCAACAACTAGTCGATCTGCAGGTGGTAGTTTAAGCGGTCTAGAAAATATAGGAGTATCATTTTTTAATGTAATTGTCATTTCACTTTCAGAGTTGCGTAACTCTTTTCGTTTGTAATTGTCCACTGACTCGGGTATTTTATTAACAACATTTTTATCGTTTATATGAGATAAGTCTAGATCACTTTCTTTATCAACATTGTCTATTTCTAATGTCATTAATTGTTTAACTTCACTTTCATTTTCATCTTTAACGCTATAAAGTTTATGAAATTTAACACCTGTGTTGTCAATAATTACTCTGGCTTTAGTTATAATGTCCAAACCTATTACCATGTTCATATGCATAGCCTGTGATGGTAACACTTCAAAATAACTAGCGTAATGTTCTGAATCAATTTCAATGTCCAATTTAATTCTACCTAAAGAATTTACTCGAGAGTTTGACAAACCGCGTATTGTTATAACAGAGTCATATAATTTAACATTCTTTAATGTTTTAAAATAGTCTTCGCGCACTGCTGATAAATCACTACCAGTATCTATTAAAGCATTTACATTACTCCTGTTATTAACACAAATTGATTTGATCATTTCTACTTTCATAACATTATGCTCTGATTTAACAGTTTTTATTTTAGTTTTACAGTTTCGACTAACATGTCCATAATTACCACAAGTAAAACATTTGTATCCCTTGTCTTTATCAGGACACACTTTAGATGAGTGTGATAACGAACCACAATTAAAACATTTAATCTTCTTACCTGTTGTCTCAGTTTTTGCTTTGGTACCTGACCTAGATTTCCTATCATAGTCCTGGATATCCATTTTCATTTTTTCATATTGTTCCAGCTTACGTCTAAGTTGTCTAATATTCTCAGCTCCATAAAGTATCACTTTGTTAGCTGCACTGTCACGAATGCCTGCTATGATATAATCCATAATAGCTGCTTCTTCGACATCTGCTTGTCGAGCTATATCTAGAATATCATACACATATTGACGAAAACTTTCACCTGGTTGCTTTAACCTTTGTTGAAGCATTTTGTGCACCTGAGCACTATTCAAACTCGTATCGAACTCTTCAATCAAATACGATTTAAATGTATCCCAATTTATTATCCTGGTTTCAAAATTAACAAATTGTTTAGCGGTATCAGTTAACAATCTCCTGGCATACAAATATCTGTATTTTGTATCTATTTCTGCCTGGTCACAGAAATCATCAAATTGTTTAATCCATAGTCTGACATTTTTAAGCCCATCATATTTAGGTAAAGCCAATTCTAAATTCTGCTATTATACGAGTTCATTCTTGATAATAATTCAGCACGATTCCCACGCTGACTAAGTCCAACGAAGTTAAGTTCCTGTCGTAATTCTGCCACTGACAAGTTGTTTAATTCCCCTGTCATTGTTATAATTTTCACTGATAACAGATTGAAGTGCAATTACTTTAATGAGTAAACTGTACACTTGGTTTTGCCTTAATCCCGGTTGACGCGCCCAAGTGTAGGGTAGAAATATAAATCTATCCAGGTTGATGCCTCCAATTGTGGGGTAGAACTCTAAAATCATCCCAGTTGAGACTCCTAGTGTAGGTAAGACATCTAAAACTGTCCCAGTTGGCGCCCTCAGTGTGAGGTGACAACAATCCTATCCTTATTTATGTTTTATTAGCAGTTTAATGATAACAATCATAAAGTTGAGCCCCCCAGCATACATAGTTCATTATGAATAAGTAACACTTAACTAAAGTTAATAATAGTTCATTTAATACTTCCACATAGAAAATAATTACAACATAATAAAGTTAATCTATCAAAAGAGAGTCCACAATAATAATAACACTTGTTAACAAACAATACTTAGGTTTGAAGACCTTATTACAACGATTGCTTATAACAAATAAAATGCGCATTAACATAGTACAATCACACATTTACATTGATGAGAATAACCTAGCATTCAACACTATAGTTCTGTGTAAACACTCACTATTTATGCCTATAACAATATCAAACATTACACCTAGCAATATTGATTACAATTCTAAATGATATTAACCACTCGTTAAAATAACATTTCTTAACTTTACAAAAAGACGCCATAAACACTCTGTGTATCAGCCATTCTTTTAATTCTTCTGCCACTATGTTTATAACAATATCAACTATTACAACTAGTAATACTGATTGCACTTTTAAATACTATTAAGAACTACTTAATATATTTCCTGAATTTATGACCGACGCCATACAAACTATGCATGTCTACGTATCGCCATTTTTCAATTCAACTCTAACAACTGTTGCTTGTACCAACATGTGCCACACCCTGGTGTCGTCATCTTTTAGCTAGCGAACGCATTCTGACCAGTTCGCTTTGGCGTTCTGCTTTGGCGTTCACTTTGCTTGCCCCAGCGAACGGCTTAGAGAGGTCTACAGATTGTATATTTAACATTAAAATATTAGCTAAGTTCTTAACCTATATTATACAGTTCTTTATAACTATGGTTTCTTATAAACTAATTATAATTAAACTTAAATCTAATCTAAACCTAATCCCACAGCAATATAAAGAAATCTTTTATCTATATACCCTTATGAATATTGATATTATTTTAAATAACATACTTGAATACAATTTCTTCTTTCTTTTAAATATATGTTTATTAGTAGGTGCTGGCACATGATTACAAACGGCTCTTTTTAAAATTATTTTATAATTATTAATGTGTCTTTGCTAAACGTAATAGGTATAATAGTTTTTACCAAACTGATTATTCCTATCTGACCATATTCAGAACAAAGTATCGATAATAAAATTTGGGAATAAATCTTATTGTTATCTTACATTTGTTGTTAAATTTCTAGTTATATTTTTCTTTCAAGAGCCATCTTACATTATTAACGGGAACTAAAGATGGTTTAAATCTAAGGTTTAACAGTTTATGATCTGTGGTGATACCTCTGCCACCTCGCTGCAGTAGAACTATCATTGCAAAATAAACGAGGTTTAAGACAGTTTACGGCTGCGTTCCAACCTGTAGAGACACGTGCTGGAACTGGCATTCAACTGACACATGCTCTCTGCACTGCAGATTGGGATGTGGTTGCGAAGAAGGATTTGTCAGAAATTTTACACACCATTGTATTTTAATAGACAAGTGCCCAAATAAAATATCACCACAAAATGCACAGGATATCAATACACTGTGCAGTGGTACACTGGTTCGGTAGAAGAAATGTAACTGTCAACATAAGTTCATATACTGGTTTATTTTGTGATAATTACATACATTTTTACTAATAATGAATATATTTTTTGACAGCGACAATTGGCGGATTCATAATCTATGTACGGGACCCTGCAAAGTTGCTTATATGCTTGTAACAAGAGCTTGGGAATCGCTATGATGAAAAATGAAATACAAATATTATTTGATTTAATATTTTTATTTCAAACTTATGTTGTTTGTAACATCAGACAAAAAATAATAAATTATTTAAAAAATTAAAAAAATATTTTTAGGTATTTTAAGATAAGTATTGACTACCTTTTTTTAAAGAAACAGTAACAATTGGTTAAATTCATCTTTTTCTTTGTGATTTACTCGAAACGCTTAATTAAAAAAGTTATTTATAATCAAAGCTGGCGTTAGAATTCAAATAGAAAAACAACTAATATGGTTTCATAAATTGGCGGAGTATTTAAATTTCATAACAACTATATCTTCGTTGCGAAATTTTGTTTAATAATTTTTTTTTAATTTAATAAAAGTTAAAATAGAATTAGGTTCATTGTAAATAAAAATCATTACGATTAATTAAAATATATTCTAATCAAAAACTTATTTAACTTATTTAAAAATAAGTTTATGAGAAAGATTCAGAATTTTTTCTTCATATCCATATTACTACTATGAAATTATAATCTCCAATGTAATCACTCTCATATTGTAAATTTATTTTCATTCCATTGCCATTGTAATATTCAAAAACTAAGTCATAATTTTAGCTACCTTATTTTTGTACTAATTTAATAGGTAGAATTTGTAAATTTCATACTAATTTATAAAACGAAAATAAACAATTGTAAATTTATTTTCTCGTTATTGCATATTTTAGTCTTATTGTTTTCTTTTAGGTGTTAACGAGTCGATTTTACTTACATATTTGTAAAATTTTGTTTTTTTAATTGCGTATTTCCCAAAAATAAATGCGGAACATATGCACATATTACTACAACTATAATAACCTGCACTTTTAATAATAATTTTTGTTGTAACTTAATAGTAAAAAGAGTATAGTATATAGTATAGGGTTCTTATCCCGGAGACAACACTTATTCTTTTCGTAATGGGCTTGTGTCCTCATTTTTTACTGGTCGATTTTTCAATTGTTGATTGAAATTAATGTTAATTAATGTTTATTGGCGTATCTATTTTATTAAATATCTAAATGTTGACGGAGATATAGCAATTAAAAGTTTGAATTGTAGTTTTAGCACTAGAAATGGTCGGCCATATTTGTATGACGTGAAATGCATTTTAACATCAGTTATTTGTTGAGTAGGTCAGTGCTGTGGTAATGTTCTGTAGCTGTTGGTAGTCGAAATAATCAAGTCAAGTCAAAGAATAATAAGTTTTTATTTTATTTAACCCTGCTAAGGCAGACAAAATACTGAAATTTTATTGTTTCTTGAAATAGCTGTAAATAATATTTGATATTTTGATATATAAATACTTATAGCAGAGATTTATGAGCTGTAAGGTTGGTAACCTTACACAAGAAATGTGATGTCACATGCACTTGGAATGTGTACAACGTTGAATCTCTTTAATAATTAAAGGGAAAAAATGACTTTTTAAGTATTAATATCTCTTAACATATAAGGAGTTATTAAAAAATAATTGAACATTTGAGGTTCTAGTATCTCTAGTATCACTTTATCAATATATAGTACACTTTTATAGAAATTAAGACATAGGACACAAGCCCATTAATAAATACTATTTATAAGTGAACTTACAACTGCATAATATATTGCACAATTTGTCCAATAAATAGTTCCTTATATATAATTAATTATCAATATATTGAAATTATTTGTAACCTTTATATTTATGTTAGTAGTTATTATTTGATATGTTCATGCGAAAATTAATAACCAAAAGGAAAGAAGTTACATGTAAATACTCGTACAGTTGTAAATCGAGGCAAGTACATCTTAAGTTTTTTTAATATAATTTTATGTTATTTATAACACACCTTCGAAACACAAAACGTAAATTATTGTATTTTTTAATGTAATATTTGTTAAGTAACATGACGGATGAAATCCTAGGTTTTCTGAACTTAAAATTATATATAAGGTTAACTTTTCAATGTTAAGTAAACCTGTGTTGCCGGTTACACATATTAATTATGTATACTATGTATAAGTTTTGTATTTAATTGTGTAGACTGACATGGTTGCTGTGAGTACAACTTTAGGTAGCAAGAGCCCCACGGACATTTTAGAACAACATCCTGTATTAATAGGAAGCAAACAGCAAGAATCCCAGTTTGTTTATCAAAATAATGGGCAAAAATCAATGAACATTTAAATATCTGCTTTCACAGAGGCAGTGCAAAGAGAGTTTTAAGTTTAGTTTTAAGTTTGAATGTATATATGAATCCTTTCTCCTCGTTTCCCAATCTAAGTCTGGCAATCGTTCTCATGTTTTTGTCTTTTTTTTCTCTTAAGTAATGTGGTATCTCTCTCTCACAAATTCTTTTATATCTTGTGTTGTAATTGCTCTTCTCGATTTTTTCCATTCTTTCCTGTTGCTGTATCTCCTTGTCCTTTCTCCTTAGCTCATCTTCCCCACTTGCGCCTCCTTCTCTTCTTCTTTCTGCCTCCTCGATCGCCATTCCATTCCTTTCTTTTTTTCGCCCAACCCCCCCCTTCTACCCGCCTCACCCCTCCCTCAAAGAACGGTAATTCACAATGTTTGCAGGAGTCCATTTTCTCAATGTTGATGCCTTGACAATATGACGATAAATGAAATAAATGAAAACATATATATTTCAAAATATCATATTTTCTGTTAAAATTGTCTTCTTTCATAATATATACAGCCCGTATATAAATTATTACATTTTTAAACCATATGGTACGAATCCTAGTAAAATGATTTGGTTTGAATCCAAATAAGCCAGTATTATACAAAAAATCTGTCAATTGATACACATAAATGTGGTGACATAACCTCAATTTTGAAATTTCAACTTTAACCCTCAATATCTTCTATTTCTTAATAAAAAGTGGTAAAAGAAATATTACGTAGTGATTTTGACATGTTTTGAGAATACAATAAGCATAATAAAACTTAAAAAATGAAGTAGTTTTTTTACAAAGTGAAAAACAAAAGTGGCAGTTATATCGAATAATTACCCTTGGTCCTTAGTTATCAGTTCACTTCACTATATTTTACACAGCTTATTTTTAATTTTATTTAATTTTCGAATCTTCTTCCCTGGGGTGAGTAGATTTGTTCTTTTCCGTCACGATGCTTTGGTTTTATCTCCGCCGCTAGACGACGACTGCGCCAGTTATGTTATTGCTAAGTAAATAACAATATTTAAAATATTATATACTTTATTTATATTGATAAATAAAGTTTCTCTATAATTATATATTTTATATTACAAAGATTATCTCCTCGATGGAGTATAACTAAAGTACTTGAACAAATGAATTAATTAATTAGTTAAAACAAAATTGATTTTAGTCAATGTGATTTTATAAATTATCTGGTTACTAAGATAATAATATATTTATTTGTTGAAGAGAGAGAGAGAATTGTGTCGTCAGATAACTAGCGTTAGCTCGGCATTTATGTAAAAAAAGAGTGCGCAACATTTCAAAAGCATCGGTCCAGTAGAGGGAACTAAAGAGGACATCGACTCTAAAAATGCTATGTGTGAGAAACACGCGTTTATGAGTTTCAAAGAAAAACTAAATCAGACCAAAGAGGTAAAGACTTAAAACTCTATATCTCCAAATGTTTTACTTTAATCGACTTCAAATTTTCACACAATAAGCTTAATATGTTGTACATTAATATAAATAAATAAAAAGAAATGAAGAAAAAAAGGTTGAAACCTTAAGCCTGTCCCTTAATAAATGCTTGTAGGGGCTCAGTAAACCATTTAATGAAATGTCCTGCTTTGTATAGTTCGCATCAACTTTATCTTCAATTGAATTCCGACAGATGCATTGGTTTCGTCATTTGTAGATATGTCATATAAACGACTGTGAGAAACTGATCTGTGAGCGAACTTTTATATGACAACAATTCTTAATTTTTAATAAATACAATTTCGAATGGAGTTGAAATTGTTTACTGGGACGCATGTATTCGAAATATGGTCCGGCAAAGTTGCCTGTCAGACCATTATCTTCCAGAATGCCTCAGTTTAGTCGCATACAGTACTGAACTGACGATATCTGGAAAACATTGCTTATTCGATGCTACTTTTGAGACGCCCTCTATACAGAATTTTCACTTGTACAAAAAGATATTACATTTCAAGAACGACAGCAAAACTTGATTATAATTTATTAAGGAATCTTTCACAAAAGAATTTAATTTTGTTAAGGTGTAATACTACAGTAACAGATATTTTTCGATAATTTTGTTTGGCTTAAAATGTTATTTATTCTTTTAAAAATAATAATGGCTAAATAAAACTCTTTGATTGTTTTTTTGGATTAGCTGCAAAAAGTAAAGCTTATTCACACCTACTGTTACAGTTATAATTTTTATTTTATTTTGAATATACCTAGTGTGCATGCGATGCGTCGAGAATATATTTTATTTAATATTTATGTAATACAAATGGTTTCATTTAATATAATCATTCCTATTTCTTGATTGATCACTTGCTGAAACTTACGTTTAAGTATCATTCCCACTCACAGTTTTAAATTTAATAGAATATAGAAAGAGGCTTAATCATTCATTGCATCAGTTTTATATTAAAATTTATTTTATTCTTTGAAGGTCCAAAGGTTTCTAAATTAAAAATTCTAAGTAAGTATTCTGGTTTACAAGCTACACACAAACGTCCTTTTTTCTATAGAATACTATTATGGAACACAGCACTTATGAATGATTTTATGTTCACTTTTCAGGGTGTCTTCAACAAAACGCAAATACATTGTCAAAATTTAGATTACTAACTGCGCATGCGCACCAACTAAAGTAAAAGTCAAATAAAACACGTAGAAATGTGACAAGGAATGCTTATTCGGAAAACCTAAAATCTAGATTAAAATATTAAATTAAATATTAAAACAATGAGGTTTGGTAAAATAGAAAATTAAAACTAAAACTTAGTAAGTACTTATAATAGAAAAATGTAGCTAAAACATGTGTAAGTGTAGTGGCTTGTGTCCTATGTCTTCATTTCTATAAAAGTGTACTATATATTGATAAAGTCGGTTACTGGAACCTTAAATGTTCAATTAATTTTAATAACTCCTTAAATTTTAGGAGATATTAACAATTAAAAAAGTCATTTTGACTCTTTAATTATTAAAGGGATTCAACGTTGTAGACCATTTCAAGACGAGATTTCACGTCCTCTATGTTTCTATCTCTTTCATACAACAGAGCTAAAAAGAGATATATTCTTAATAGAACTCTGACAAGTTTACAGGTTACCAACCTTACTGCTTATAAATATATCAAAATATCAAATAATATTTACAGCTATTTCAAGGAACACTCAAATTCCAATATTATGTTTGTTGTAACAGAGGGTAATAAAATAAAAACTTATTACTCTTGACTTGACTTGATTATTTCGACTACCAATAGCTACAAAACATTACCACTGCACTGACCTAATCAACAAATAACTGTCGTATATAATACATTTTCACGTCACACAAATGGCCGACATCTCTGGTGCTAAAACCACAATTCAAATTTTTAATTGCTATATCTCAGTCAACATTTAGATATTTAATAAAATAGACACGCCAATACACTTTTATTAACTTCAATTTCAATCAACAATGGAAAAATCGACCACTAAAAAATGAGGACACAAGCCCATTATATTAAAGATATGTATAAGGATTCCAATAAAAGAAACTTTATATTGTGGGTAATTGATTGGAATCCTTACTAACTGAATCTTTTGGACTTGATTTAGTTATATTCTTTTATTGTACTTACTTTCTTACTGCTAGTTATATTTTACGCACCAACAAAATCATTTTAAATAAAATTTAAAAATTTTAACAATGCAATCACATTTAAGTTTTAAAGAGAATATAAAAAGAGTTACTTCCTAAATTATTTCGCATTGCCATCGCTCACACTCGCAATTAGTTATTTACATAAAAATAGAAG
This sequence comes from Panorpa germanica, assembly GCA_963678705.1. NCBI lineage: Eukaryota > Metazoa > Arthropoda > Insecta > Mecoptera > Panorpidae > Panorpa > Panorpa germanica. The sequence goes on along the minus strand of OY783211.1, from coordinate 4,844,011 downwards.
TTGTCTACTCAATAAGAGATGGCAGCACCATAAACGCGTCAAACCGAAACTTGAATATAATATAATTTACAACCACTAAACTTTGGTTAAGGAAGCTGTTATAATTTCATTATAAGTTAACATCCAAATATATTAGGCCGGGGCGAGTTGGTCCCAGTAATTATCTTCTCTTAATTATAACCACAATTTAATAACGACCTAGAGCCTAACTCAAATTTCTAGATTCTGAAAACAAGCACGCATTGCAGTATTGGAATAGAAGAAGGGCTCGGAACGGTAGTTGGACTGGGTGTGAGCAAGATGCTGTAATTGCACGGCTTCTACTTTGTCAGGACATTCGGCTGCACGTACTGGCGATTGATCAATGAGATCAGCTGTTCAAACTTCATCCACTTCTTGTTCACATTGCACTCGTGTTAAACATCGCCTTTAGTTAAAAAAGGACTACCACTTATTGCATTCTGTTATAAAATTCGTAGAGCTGTCAGTGGCACGTGAGAAGTGTGTGAACTTGAAGTTTAGTCCAGTCCACTTTGTCGAAAACACGCTGAAACCTCAGATTAACTTATAGAAATGGTATGTTTTGTTTTTGGTTTATTTCAACGTTCGAAACAATAAGTAAAAGGAAATGTTGTCCGCATAATTTGTGACAGGTGCACTTTTTTAAGTTTTTGATAATATCTTCTTTAGTTTTAGGACTTAGAAAGTAACATAACAAAAGAAGTTTTATACATTTTTTTCAAACAAGCAATGGTTTTTGAGAAATAAATACTTATTAGATGTTATTTGAGATATTGTTACTAATTAAAATTATTTTATGCTGCTTAATTTTTAACCATCTTGTGATGTCAGAAATATTAAAGTCTATAGAATAATAATAAATAGATTTTATTTATCTTTATTTTCCATGCTTTTCTTTCTTAATATCTCTGTTTTCTAATTGCCCAATCATACCTTTTAGATTGCATAACAAAGTAAAAAGACAAATATCAATAAAATAAATTGAATTAAAAAAAAATGTTTTTCAAGTCACCAACTTATGAAATAATCCTCGTAGTTCACTATCGTACAAGAAATCTTGACGACTCAACGTTAAAAGAAATTTGGAACTGAGAATGCAAATCCATTTCTTCGAATATAATTTACTATTGAAGAGACAATAGATATGACAAGTTTACATTCAAAAATATACTTCCTATTCTGCATATTGAATATATTCTTCACTGAATTTAATTTCAAGTGACTTTGTTTGGAGCCACTGGTGCATAATATTAGACACCACTGTCTAATCACTGCTTAATGTGAATTGTGTAATTGACAGGGGAACCAGGTCACAATTTGCAGTGTAGGAACGTTATTTTACATATTCACCCGAAGAACAATTACTCAAGTCACATTTCTCACATTCTCTATAGTTTGCAGGCTTTGCAGGGTCTGCAGTTTATAGTTGACCATTGTCCCGTCTCTTCTCGGGTTTTATGTTTGGAGTGAAACACTATGAGCTATAAATTTAGCAAAAGCAAACTAAAATAAGGTAAGTAAGGTTGCAAAAGTAACATATAAAACGTCAGAGTTTTATCCCCGAACAATAAAGTACATTTAAAACCAGACATTGTGCGGCCACAGCTGCAACCCATCTAGTTCTATTGAGAGCAAATGCACATTTTAAAACAAAGAACAAGAGCAAAGAATACTGCACTAAACTAGGAATACCAAAACTGCAAATCATGAGTTGGGTACAGTAGTACTGGTAAATGACCCAAAACACCCCCTAGTTCACAACCAAACCACACATGGTAGCGAGAAGAGTCGTAAGCGTGTGCAATAGTCCACGGCATCGAGCTCTGAGTCGACTTAAAGGTTTATTTAACTCACGAAAATTATTTAGCTAGGAATAATTGGAAATACCTTGTTAAAACTATAACTATTGCCTAGATTCTTTTCATTTACAGTAATGGTGTTTTATACCTAATTTGTTTATACCTAATACAACTTTTATATAATAAAATATTAATATAGTGTTTATTGAGTGTTTCGTCTGTTAAAAATTCAAATTAAACAGTCACAATTAATTTGCAATCTTGATATCTAAACCAATCTTATCTTCAACTTTCACTCCATTTCCTTAATATACATATAAACAACAATACAAAAATATAAAAATAAAATTAAACGTAAGATTCAGTATTTGCAATGCTTTTACGTTTTTTTGTAACTTCACTAAAGTTGGTCTTAATTCTAGACCCCTCAAATGTATACATTTTATCATTCGTTTTCATAATTTGTAAAATTAGAGAAGCCTTATTAACGTATATTATATTTCTCATGAAATTAGGGTATTCGGGATATTTGATTTTGAATTTTCCGTCGCCGTGAATAAATAATATCGGAAAAACAGCTCTCTCTAGTGGGTGTAGGGTTGGATGTTGATGTGCAGTTTCACTTACGGCTCTGCCATTATACGTATGTACAGAGTTGTGCAGAAATAGTTTTCAAAAAAATTTAAATATAAAATGCAAAATACGTATTTTAAAAATACTTTTGAGAAAATCGTATACATTTTATGTTACTAATAAAAATATTATGTTTTTTTTAACTACGTGAATTTACAAGGTATCAACCTAATGATATAAATGTTATTTATGTTTCGGATATTAATACCAGTAGGTATTTGTTCAAACAATTTATCTTTCATTTTTTGTCGATAAGGTCTGATTATTATTCTACCAAACAAACACTTGCTTGTCACATTTGGACTCCTAGGTTTCCTGTAATGTGTCACATTTGGAAAATGTAAACTTAGGACTGTATTTTTTTTTTTTATATTGATATTCATTTATTTCTTAATATTACAACTACAAAACAAGGATCTTAGTAAAACATTTTATAGTAGGAGTATTTTACAGTGAGGGCTATCTTCAGAAACATAAACTCTATCAATTCTTGATGCTATGTTCATTCCCCTAAAGTAAGTGAAGCCCTGTTGAGTTTTATTCTTGAGGATCCAAATATCAGATAGAATTCGTTCAGTTATTAACCTATTTAATCCAGAACAGAAGTTTAGATTCCCAAGTTGGTCTCTCTGGTTCAGCACACAGTTAAAATCGCCAGCAATGATTAGAGGTAGTCTAAAGTTAATCTTCAACAGTTATCGATAGGATACGTCCATCTTCTTCACATATGCAATCTGTAGCTTCTATTCCAGGCCTGCAAACAAACAACAATGCAGTTCCTCTATTATTTATGCCAATGTTCGAGATATAGGAATAAGGTTTAAAGAAACTTAAATTTTCTATATTAACTTCTTGTAATAAAATTATGTCCAAATCGTGGTCTATAATAAATTGTTTCAGCATAATTTTAGATGTTACAGAGGATAATCCATTGATATTAAATGTTGCAAAAGTTCTTAGTACCATATTAATAAGATATTGAATAAATTAAGGTTATTCAATTGTTTTATCTTTTATATTCATTGCTTTTCCTGTCACTTTTTTTTGTTTCTTTGGTCTTTTGTTATTTTTCTTATCTTTTTTTTCCAATCCTATATCCATTTTGGATGCAGCGGAATTATCTGAGCAATCTTCAATTTCAGAATTTGCCAAAGTATCTTCATTTGACGATGATTCTACAATTTTTCTCTTAATTTCTTTGTGTGCTGTAGGAATTTTGGACAAATTATCATTATTATTTACAATCGCAATAGTATCATCATTAGTAGCTGTTGAAATGATTTTTGTTTCATTTTGCGTATTCTTTGGCATTAAGGGTGGAAAAATTGAATTATTGACAAAACTTAATTCTTCATTTTTTGATTCAGTTGGAACAACACAATCAGTTACCGCTTTGTCATTCATTGTATTCCCCGCAATGGCTGCACAGCTGCGTGCGAAACCATTTGAATTTATTCTGTTGCTAATTTTAGTAGGGCAATCTTGTCCTAAATGGTCTTCTCTATCACAAAACCTACAAGTTTTCTTTTGGGTAGCATAGCTAACCCAAACCTTTCTGCCAATCATTGGTATATACGACGGGATTTCTTTCTTTAAAATCATCTTTATTGCTCTTGTTCCGTTATAAACTGGGAAAGGCATATCTCTACCCCATGTTTCTTTTTTGATGCTAATAACTGTACCATATCCTTGTAGTGCGTGTTGTATCGTTATATCTTGAATTTCATATTCTATATTGTGCATTCTAACAATTGTGAATTTATCGGCTCTTTCTATATACACATTATAATTATTGTCATCCGTACCTTTGTAAATTATTTTCCCATTTGTCATTTCAATAATGTTATCAATTAATAAATGTTCTGCAATTTTCACAATCATCTTGTTTCCATTCACTTGAATTGCCATCACATCTTCCACTGATAATTTTAAATCGTTTTTTAAAAATAAGTGTAATTCGGTAAACGTCATTCTATAAATCACTTCGACGAAGTCTACACTTAAGGTGTTTTTCCTATTATTATTTTCCATTTTTTTTAATCAAATCAAATTCTTACACCTATTTATTAATTTATGATAATTTATTTAAATTATTTAAATAATTTTTTAAATACATTTATTTTTAAATGCGCGGAAAGGATGCTTATTCCACGAAAAAACAAATGACTGTGTGTTCATTAAAACAAAACATTTAAATAATCCATAATCCTAAAATAATAGAACTAAGTAAATATGATCTTTTAAGAGTAAAAGCAAGGAATTTGAGGAATTTACTACTTAACGAAATTGTAGGTAGACACCATATCCGACTCGACCCTACATAAACACTATGAAGTAAGAAAAATAAAAAAAGTATTTTGCATTTTTCAAATAGAAATAGGTTTTCAAATAAAATATAAAATGCTATACCATATTCTTAAAAGGTATTTAAATACAAAACAGGTATTTTATATTTGCATTTGGAGTACATGTATTTGAAAAAGTCATTATAATTAATTTTGTATCTCTGTATGCGTCGCCTTCGATTATTCAACAGCAGCCACTGCGGCACGCACAGATAGCCGTATTTTTTATTATCATGATTTTCATAAATACATAAAATAGCCAAAGTAAAGTCAAATAAAATTGAAATGAAATTCTTGGATGTACAAGATTTGTATTCTGTGCACGTTCTGGGTTGCCTGTTCAGTTGTTTAAAAAGAAGATAAATAGAGCTAGGGATGGAAGATGAGATCAAAAACCACATGGTATAACAGTGGCGTAGTTGCGCATCCAATAATATTGTCCATGTGTAATATGATACACAATGGACTTGTGAAATATTTTTAGAAGGTTTTATTTGTTTATTCAAATATATGATCATTAATATATATTACTATATAAATGACTATTCGCTTTTTTATTTTTTAAATATCCAAACGGTGCATACTTTATTGCAAGAGTTGGGAACTTTATTGTCTAAATTTGGACCAAACATGGACCAAAAAATAGCAATATAAGGTAAACCTCATTACATATAATTTATGCATTACGGATGTAGTAAATTGATATCTAATGTTTCCTTTTGTTTTATTCTGTTTTGTTATTTTATTGTATTGTACAGTCATTTTAACAAGTTTTAATTATACGAAACATTACATATGTAAATGTAACATATTTTGTAAATAACATAAATGGGCAAGAGTCTTGAATAAGTTAAAGCAAAAATAATAATTTAATAAAAAATATATATAAAAGTTGATGAAGATGTAGCTATTTAAAAGTTGAATTTCTATTTTGAAACTTCATTTTTAGATTTATTTATTATAGCATATTTTTGACGTCATAAAATTACTATTAAGTGCTCGAATTCCTTACAGATACAAACATAATACAGTAGGGCCTCGGTAATCCGGACTCTCGCTTGTTCGGTGATCGCTGTAATCCGGCCGGGATGTAATCCAATGGGATTAGCGGGGGAGGCCCGGCGGCGTGTAGGTGCGGGGGCTGTCATGAGCCAATGCGCCGTCAGTCTTTTGTTTATCGCCTTTCGTGTAATACGTAGTGTCAATTAAGTGTGCTCGCTAACATCATGGCGCCGCCACGTAAACATTCGACATTAACAATAAAAGACAAATTACGGATTATAGAAATGTTAGATAAGGGTGACAGCTACCCTGTCATTGCTCGGAAGTTTGGTATAGGCAGGTCAACTGTAGGCGACATAAAGAAAAACAAAGACAAACTCTTGAAGTTTGTTAGCCTAACAGAACGTGGTCCCGGTGTACGAAAACTGAGGAAATCGGAAAATCCTGTTTTAGAAGATGCTTTGTTTACGTGGTTTTTGCAACAAAGGCGATTTGCATGTTCCTGTAAGTGGTGATATGATTTGTGAGAAAGCTCGAATTTTTCATCGCCAGATTACAAACTCCAATATCGGATTTAATGCAAGCCGGGGATGGTTAGACAAATTTAAAAAACGCCACGGAATAAGACGTTTAAAAATGGCCGGTGAAAAACTGTCAAATGATGAAGCCGCTGTAAATGATGGTGCCGAAAGCGAGTTACAAAGATATGAAGTGTTAACTGATGAGGAGATTGTGCGAGCGGCTATGTGTGAGGACGATGAGGAAGATGAGGACAATAGCGTTGAAATTCTAAAAATCACAAAAGTTGGTAATTCAGAGGCAGTAGGAGCTTTAAACACTGCTTTAAAATGGGCTGAAGATAACGAATTTGATAGCCACGAAGTTATGTTTCTCCGTCGACTTAGAGACCGGGCTTCCGAAATGAAGTGCGAAAATTATAAACAGAAGAGTATTACAGACTTTTTCAAGAAGAATTAACTAATGTTTTATTTTAACTTACTGATTTCCTTACATAGTTGTAATTTTGAACATGTACATTTTGTCTATATGCTATAATTTAAAAATTGATTAAAGAAACTAAGGTTAAACATGTGTTTTATTAACATTTAATATGGCATACTATAATCCGGACGCCTCGATAATCCATAAAGGGTCTTGTTTTTGCCTCTCCGGATTAACGAGGCCCTACTGTAGATCAAATTTAATTAAAATAAATTACCCTCAGGCAAATATGCCGTTGTCGTTGAGATCGCCTCAAATTCTAAAATAGAAAAAAAATTTAAACTACTGTTAATGTCTGTAGAGTGATAAATAATCCATTTATTCTGGTTTACCACTTTATGCTATCAATACTTTTTATGTGTGCTGTAATCAGACGTTTGTCTTATGCACCCCTTTTACACTCTGTTGTTTAAATTGGAAATTCTTAGGATATATGAGAGCATGAATCGAACATTACATCAAAGGATTTGTCATTTATATTATATTAATCCTTTAATTTTTAAAAGGTTGACTTTAAGAGGAATGGTTATTTTGTTGTTATTATATAATTTACATTAACTTTCGTGCATTAACGTGATGTAGTAGTTCTACTGCGGTAGATGAACGGTACCTGAGCGATTTGGCGGCTTATATGCAAGTGAGACCACTGTCAATACTATTTGAAATGTGTCAATTGCACTCTTTATCCTTATCTGAAAGAAACAATTAAGGAAAATATTACATGAAAAATTTAATAAATACTGATCTAACCTCTAAAAAGGCACAGAAATGGGATCTTATAACCGTGAACTTGATATAACATTGAGAATAATTGGGACGCTATTCCTTAGTTCAATCGAATCGTAAACTCTTCTTCTTTCCGTAAAAATCACTCGATTTACCCAAAAGTGCTATTCCTGAAAATTTTACGAAAATTTACGAGCAGAGAAATCGAGCAAAAAAATGAACATTTGCACGTCGACTATTTAGCTTGCGAATGTACGATCGAACAGTAAATTTTAGTGATTTTTATTAGTTATCACTGTTTCAGGCAAGAGTATTTAGTAAAATTTGTGTTGCTTGTTCTATTTTTCTGATGTGAATTTTTTTATTTTTTGAAATGTCAAAAAAATAAATATTTGTTGAATTTAACTTAAAATTTTTCTATTACTTTTTATTGCGCTTTATATTTATTTTATGCGATTCTATTATATTGTATTACTTTGTAAATATTTAAATTAATCCTAAGAACAGGAAGGAACTCGATATATGTTTTTAAATACTTTTGAAAACTATTTTCGATCATCTCTGAGTCAGACTATACATTATGATAAAGACACATTGCAAATAATAATGTGTTAAAATTATTATTATTACACAACATGTGTTCTAAATACTCGTAGTATTTCTTCTTTCTACGAGAACGTTATTTCGCTTTCTTATTGTTATAAAAATGACATCTCTAAGAAGTGTGGCTTTAAATAATTTAGCTACGCTAGAAGAAACGGAGTTAAATTATATGGAAAATGAAATACAGTTAAGAAAATACAACCATTAGAATCAGAAACTTGACGTAGCCAAAACACTTAATTAATAGATCTTATTTATAATAGAATATACTGTTTAATTATTAATAAAATTAGAAATAGTATATTGTGTTTATTCTTAAATATATACTTATTAAAATAAGTGCTGTTTTTTTAATCTATCATAATTTAACAAATATAATGTATTGTAATATTCTATTAATGCATATAATTTTTAAAATTCAATTGTTAAATGATTAAAAGTTCTATAAAATTAATAAATAAGAGAATATATAAATTAATATGCAAACTCTGTATTCAATATTAAATTTGTACTATACTAAGATAAATGCTTCTTTTAAAATCCAGAAAAACCGTAGAAATAATAGTTTAACGCATGCAGATATTGATATCCAACTTACAAAAAATATTTAAATTAATTTAAATTTCCCGCATTTTGCTAGTCTACAAAACGTTCTACACAATATATTCAATCGAAAGGAGAATGTTAGATTCGATCGTATTCAGGAATAGTGTTTTCAATTGTGATCGAATCTTACTTCACTCGTTTCGATCGAATCTGTTCGATTGCGAACATTGCTCGCAGAATTCAGAAATAGGGCCCCTGGTATATACCTGATATAATATTGAACGCAGCTATCAGACTACTATAAGTTCCCAGTCACTGGAAAATAGCTGAAGTAATAATGTTACTCAAACCCGGTAAATCTTTAAATGAGGCTTCAAGTTACCAGCCCGTCTCGTTACTAACAGTTATTTCAAAACTATTTTAAAAACTGTTGCTAAAAAGACTAAAGTCAATCATCTCTGAAAGAAAAGTAATCTCTGATCATCAATTTGGTTTTAGAAACAACTACACGACCATAGAACAAGGTCATCGAATTACGAACATTATTGAAAAAACACTTAAAACGCTGCAATGTTCAAGCGTCTCTCTAGATGTAGCACAGGATTTTGATAACGTATGGCATCAAGCAGTAGCTTAAATTGAAAAAGGATTTACCTGGTGATCTAGCTAAAAGTTGGAGACGAGTCTGCACCGAGATATAAAGATCCCACAGAACCACCATAATCAAGTAATTTTGAGGATACTCCATAACAGAGAAGACTTCTTCGCTACCTGTGTGTGGAACACATCGGTGGTCTCCACTGAACCATTTGGACCAGAGATTTAACCTTTTCAAATACATGTATTTCAAACGCAAATACAAAATACTTATTTTCTACTTTGTATTTAAATACCTTTTAAATTTTTTTTATATTTTGTTTGAAAACTTTTACAAACCTATTTTCTATTTGAAAAATGCAAAATACTGTTCTTATTTTTCTTACTTCATAGTGTTAATCTGTAAATATTTCTTTTCTATATTATACATAGGTCGGCGCTCGAAGTGTAAGAAATTAAAAATGCTGTAATTTTGTAAATTTTGATTTTTTTAAATTTAGTATATCGTATTCCGTACTCGTCATTGAATTGAAAGAAATATACTTGAAAGTAAAAGTGCTAAGGGACTATCCATTAATTACGTCACACGTGAAAAGGGTTTGGAGAGGGTCCACTTTTATGTTATTTAGAGGATAAATATTAAATAGTATTTTGAGTAAACAAGACCGTTTTGTAAGAGATTCCGAACTGTAAATTTATTGTATTAGTTAACGTTCTTTTGTTATTACTAAAATAATATCAAGTAAAAACATTACATCTAGTTTTCTAACTCTAGACTTCTAGATACTTAATCTCAATACTTTCCCTTTTTTCTTGACTCTATATACAGAATTGAACAATTTATAAACTTAAATTACTGGAATATAAAATATATTATACAATATATTTTCTAGATTCTCAAAAGTCCTAACTTATTATTCAAATTCACTAGTCTTGGTTTTGGAAGTGGCTTGGTCATGATGTCAGCTATTTGATCTTCAGTAGTGATATACCTTACTTGTATAGCACCTTCCAACACTTTTTCTCCTTTTATTTTTACGTTTTCTAATATAAAGACAAGGATCAGCTTCACTGGCTCTAAACCCCGCTTCTTTTAGAAAAGTACTAAATCTTTTGTTCCAACATCTAGGAGCTTGCTTTAGCCCATATAAACTCCTTAGTAATTTACAGACATTTTTAGTTCCATCAGTATATCCCTCTGGCTGTTCCATGTATATATCCCTATCTAAATGTCCGTATAAAAATGCTGTTGAAACATCGAACTGAGTTAAATACATCTGTTCTGTAGCTGCAATACTTAGCATAGCTCTTATCGTGCTTAGCTTTGCTACTGGACTAAATGTTTCATTAAAATCCACACCATATCTCTGACTGTAACCTTTTATAACAACTCTGGCCTTGTACTTATCTATTGAACCATCAGGATTTGATTTTACTCTAAAAACCCATTTAGAAGGTATCACTCTAGATCCTTTTGGCAAACTTGTTAGTTCCCATGTATGGTTTTCTTTTAAGGATTTTATTTCATTTTCCATTGCTTCTTTCCAATGATTTTTATTGTTTCCACTGAGAGCTTCTTCATAAGTTTCAGGTGTGGTGATTTGAAAAACTGTTTCTTCACCAAACATTACGTAGTCTTTTAGATATGCCGGTTTGGACAACTTTGAACGATCTCTCAAATTTCTGGAAAACTCTGAGAGTGGATCTTCTCTTTCTTCGTCTGTTGAATCATTCTGTTCATTCTCAGACGATTCTTCAGATTCTGATTCACTGTCTTCTTGTCCTCTATTCTTTTCAGACACCTCTTGGTTGGTTTGTTTTTCCTCAATTTGAACTTCTATGTCCTTAAATGGCAACTTTACGTACTCACACTTGCTTAACTTTTCTTGAAATAAAACATCTCTACTCAGTATAACTTTATTTTCTTCTTTTACCCAGATGCGATAACGCTCATCTCCGTCATAGCCTATCAGGTAACCTTTTATGGCTTTCTTATCCATTTTCTTCCGTCTCTGATCTGGAATGTGGGCGTAGCACACTGAACCAATTACTCTTAAATGTTTTATTCTTGGTTTCTTACCTATCCATAATTCATAGGGACTTACACCTTCTACAGACGATTTCCCAGTTCTATTTAGGATGTACAGTGACGTTGCTACAAGCTCTGCCCACATAGCTTTTGGAAAAATTAAATTCTCATTAGAATATTTAAATGTTCTTGCCATTTCTATGATTGTTCTAAAATCTCTCTCACAAATCGCATTTTGCTGAGGCGTGTATGGAGCTGTCAACCTTTGTGTGACCCCTGCTGCACTAAGAATCTCTCTGATTTCTTTGTTGTCCATTTCACCACCATTGTCACTAATCAATTCTCTGATCGAATGGCCCAACATCTTTGTATGCGAAAGTACCTTTCTTAGCATTTCTTTTACCTCTGATTTTTCTGACATCAGGTAACCATATCGAAACTTAGTATAGTTGTCCTTAAAAACAACTAAGTACTTTTTCTTATTGAATGACTGATCAAAAGGTCCACATACGTCGGCCGAAAATAATTCTCCTGGTTTTGTTGATTTTTCCCTATGACCAAATGGTAGCCTATGTGCTTTACCATAGATGCAAGGCTCACATAATTGCTTTTCCTCTTTTGGAACTTTCAGATGCAACTCTTTTTGCATTTTAGCTAGTACGTGCCTTTTATCTTGATGGCCCCACCTCTCGTGGTACAATTGCAATTTATTATCAACAAAATTTACCTCAGGGTTTCTTATTGGTAGTACTGGTGTAATTTTTGCCTCGAATAAAGTACCTCCTAGTTCTCTTGTTCCATTTAGCATCAACTTTCCCTGATTTGAGAGTCTGCACTTGGTCGCTGTTGACTTAAATACACTCTCTGGATTCTTGTCTTGTGCTGCTAAAACAGAGAACAAATTTCTTCTCAAATTTGGTACATACCAGACATCCTTTAACAAAAATTCTTTTCCAGTTTCCAAGATTCTTATTTTTACAGTTCCTGATCCTATGGCGGGAAGGACTTCTTTTCCTGCAGATCTTATACCAGATGCAGCTTTGAATTCTTTAAAATCTATGTAATACAAATTACTATTTGTTACATGTCTTGTCGCTCCATTGTCTATCCACCATCTTGAAGAGTGAGTAGACGACTCTGCTGGCATAGCCTCTTCTTCAAGTAACATAAGTCCTGTAACAGCTGCTGATGCCTGTTGGTTTTTCTTTGGTCTTCCGTCAGAGATCCACTTTTGGCAATCTTTAACCCAATGCCCAACCTGTTTGCAGTAGTTACATGTAAACTTATTTTGTTTCGTCTTAACTTTGCTCTTATTATACTTTGTGTTAGCTACAACTAATGCCTCTTCTCTCTCTGGAGAAACTAAACTTGTACTTTTTTGTGTCATAAAGTTCCTTTCAAAGGAACAAAGTTGAATCGTCAAATCATCAAATGTCTTATTCGTTTCATCTTTTAACAACATCCAACTTGATTTAAAAGTAATAAATGTACTTGGCAAAATATGCAGCGTCTTGCATAGTAATAATAAGTCTGGTAAAGTATTCTCATTTTTCGCTTTAAGACCATTATTTAATTCACTCCATAGTGATTTAAGCTTAGCTATATGTGTTGCTACGTCGTCACCATCAATCCAGTTAAATGAAAAGAAATCCGTACAAATCTTAAATAACTGGTCTTTTGACGATGCCTCAAACTGCTGTCTTAACATATTCCAAGCATCAAATGCTGTCTGCTGATCCATTATTTTCTGGTACACTGCATCCGTAACAGAGCTTGCGATCATTGATTTAGCGTAGCTATTTGATTTTCTAAATAAATCACATTTGGACTTGTGCTCTTGCTTTTCAGATTCTGTAGCTCCTTCCTTGAGTTCTTTTGGTTTTATAAGCTTACCATCTATTACATCTAGAGCACCTTCATGATAATCCAAAAGATCTCTTATCTTGCGCTTCCATATTGGCCAATCTAACTCACCGGTTAATGGTTTTATATGTTTATAAAACTCCATTTTATTTTTAACTATTGTATTCAGCCTGATAATACAATTTAAAATATGAGTTTCCGTTTGTTTATCAAAATAATTTTAAAATAACACTAATATCACTAACTTTGATATTTGTTAATTCTCTACCTTTACTATTAATACAAATACGTAACTGGGTAAAAGAAGAAAATTAACAAATATCAAAGTTAGTGATATTAGTGTTATTTTAAAATATATATGGGCCCATAACCTTTTATGTTATTTAGAGGATAAATATTAAATAGTATTTTGAGTAAACAAGACCGTTTTGTAAGAGATTCCGAACTGTAAATTTATTGTATTAGTTAACGTTCTTTTGTTATTACTAAAATAATATCAAGTAAAAACATTACATCTAGTTTTCTAACTCTAGACTTCTAGATACTTAATCTCAATATCCACAAATTGTGACAATGGGGGAGGGCTAGTAATACTACTAAAAAGTACCACAACGAAATAAATATAATATAAGTATGAATACTCCCTAGTTTGTTGAATACTAACCCAAATTGAGCGATCCTAACATAAAGACCGGGTAGAGACTAGGTACTTTTTTGTTGGTAAATACCAAATTGTTTTTGTGTGAAATTCCAAACTTCAAAATTACTATACTAGGCTAATGTACGACACCATCTATGCTGCGAAATGGTATCGACACCATCTAGTCTATACACTATCCTGCCAAACCTTAAATCCAACTCAGGTTAGGTAAAGTTTTCTTGAACTTCCTACCACAACCTATAGGAATATGGATCGATGGCATCTGCAGCACAAAATTTGAAAATCAGGAGTAGAAAAAATGTTGTGATCGCAGCAGCCATATCGACTTTAAATAATAATTTTAATCTTCGATAGTCTTTTAATATTTAATAGTTGTAATATTCTGTCTAATTTCATTCTCTATATCTAGATTTCTTATCATAATATTGTTGTTTAAAGTATGATCGTATGATCGAATAATGTCGAATTACCAATAACTGTGCAATGGAGTTCATAATTTACTTAATGCGTTTCTCTTATATTTAATTACTTTGTGAATATTTAAATTACTCCTAAGAACATGAAGAAACCCGACTTCTGTTTTTAAATACTTTTGAAAACTATTTTTGATCATCTCTGAGTCAGACTATACATTATGATAAAGACACATTGCAAATGATAATGTGTTATAATTATTATTATTACACAATATGTGTTCTAAATACTCGTAGTATTTCTTCTTTCTTCGAGAACGTTATTTTGCTTTCTTATTGTTTCGTACTTCGTAACAGACTCGTATGGTTGCTCCTACTTTGCTACAGCCCTGGCTACCCCACTTCCGTATCCTGTAATCGACCACCCTGCCTGTATTGTATGTAGTATATTACTGCATTCAAGCGACCACGAACGATTTTACAAAACAAAAGAGTTCTTTGAACGACTACGATTTAGGACAGGCGACAAACGGCGACTGCCCTATGTAGATTTGGGGTTTAGGGTGTGCAATGGGTTTACAGCGGTTTACGATGTATAATGTAAACTGTACGTTGTAATATGTAACGAAGAATAAAGAATAATACTCCTGCTGTTAAAGGGTGAATTTGTTTATATAACGGACTTCTGGTTGTATAAGTGGGTGCGTTTCTCGTGTTGACCAGATTCAAATGCTTTGGATGAAATGGATTTGTGAATTGTGGAAAAATATGTGTACCTGCCAGATTTCGGTGTCTGTGGGTAGTATTACACCACACTAGTTTCAGAATTGTGGTAAATACATAGTCGTAAACAGGGCTGTGAAATCGGAGATATGACGTTAACGGAAGGACAGGATATTAAATGTTTCTTTAACTCTTGTGAGGTTTTGCCCTGTTAACTACTCTGGTTCTTTAAATGTCTTGCTTAAGGGCATTCATCGGTGAATATTTTTGTAGTGGAAAAAGTGCGTTGGCTGCCAACGCAGTGTAAGTACAGTAATCAAAATTTGAAGAAAAAAAGTTTACAAAATGATAAATAAAGGTTAAAACTAAGTTGTTGTTGAAATAAAACAAAAATATTTTTTTTGGAAATATTTAAAAATTAAGTTTGAAATTAGGTAATTTTTAACTGCATATAACTTAAGTTTGGTTTGATATATTGAAAAAGCGATTCAACCACAACGTAGATTGCACCTTCCTTAACAATATTCTTTTATAGTAATGAACTATTAAACTTTAAGCAAAGAGGAATACGTTGGCAGCTAATGCACAAAAACATGCATTTTTTAACAAATTTACACTCTGCTTAGAGGCGCCCTAAGCGGTGGTTTTTAGAAGCTAATATTATAAGTTACACATATACAGTTTTAGATAAAATTGTGTTAGTAGTGGTATAGCGTACAGTCTCGAGTCTCGAGATGGCAAATTAAGTGTTTTTGTTTATTGTGAGATGTGGTGAGTCTGTAAGCGATAACAGCATATGAAACGAATAGGTAATAGAATTCATACGACAGATTTGAGAAAGATTTTGTTCCGGAACTAAAGGAATGTGGTCTCTATGACGATATTTTATGTTGTGCATACCGATTAGTGCATAATGCGGAAAGCCTTATAATGAATATGGACAACAATATTGCAGAAAGTTATATAACAATATTGTAGCTAAATTTATTGGTGGAAAAAGGGTAAACTTTTCCAAAAAAGGAAGCTACCAAACCCGATGTAAAGCCGCTGCAACTTCATTCAATAGCAATGGAAATTTTCACTATGTCATACACAAGGCTATTACTAATAAAAGCTCAGGTCAGAGTTGCAAAAAATACATAACTGCGAGAAAGCAAATATTGGAGAATAATAAGACTAAGAAATATCTGAAAATCAGAAGAAAATTAATTACAGCGCTACCGGATGAAGACTACGGACTTCCTAACGATGGTGAGGTTAGTATGGCAGACAAATTAAAATTTATAAAATCTTTAGGGGACCAACAAGTGGAAATTGAAAAAAATACTAGAGGACAAAATTCCAATTTTACGTGGAAGGAAGAAAGATTAAAACGTTTGACGGCATCATGGTTCGGACAAATATGCAGAATGCGACCTTCAACAAATAGGCTGAATACTGTGAAATCTATGTTATACTCAGATTTTAGTGGTACAAAAAGTACTCGTTATGGTATTGATCATGAGCCTTTAGCAATAGAACAATTTCAAAGTGAATACAAAGTCATTGTTCAAAACTGTGGCCTATTTGTTGACATAAAAGAAGTGTACTTGGGAGCAAGCCCAGATGGCCTAGTAGGAGAAGAATCCATTGTAGAAGTCAATTGTCCAGCTAGTGTTTCCAACCTGACTCCAATGGACGACAATGACATTTGAAGACAATCATAATAATAAAATAACTATAAAAATTATAAATGTTTATTTCAGATAAGACGAGATGATGATTTCTGGATAAATGAAATGGAAAATAAACTAAAGAAATTTTATATGGATTTTCTTTTGCCAGAAATTATAAAAAAGAATAATTCTTTGTAAAGTCTAAATATTGCTAACATACTTGTATTTTTATAAATAAATTTATTATTTTAGTTAAAAATTCTTTTAATTGAATTGTAAAATTTACTTATTTATTATTTTAAATAAAATAATGTCATAAATAATTCTTTCACATACTGTACTTTATATAAACATGCACTTATGAGCGCGTATTAGTGTAACACAGTAACACTAACACATTGAAATTGGACTATGTGTGTTTCTTCAAAAAAAAAACCCGTCTTCACACGCAATTCCCTGACCCGACAGAATATTTCAACGATAAATGCCCTTAAGTCTTCAAATACTCGTATATTGCGACTATTTTAAAATACTGATATTTTATGTAATTACAGTTAGCTTTATCAGTTATATTTCTAGAATTTAAGATATTGGGCACAATCCATATTAAATTGTGTTATCCTTGAGAAAAATGGGCAATTGTGGCTCCCTTCAACCGGAAGACCTAACAACCTTTAACAAATGTATACTAGACACTGATTTGCACTGGATAGATGTTATCAATGCTAGTTTTATATTGTAACTGTAATGAAATCAAGGATAAATTTATACTAGATAAAAAAAAACTAAATGTAAATATTATATATGTTTTATAAAATTGTGAGAAATTCGCACTAGATAAAATGGAATCTGACAATGCGGTATGTTGCTTAGTATTTCTGTTTTATTTAACTATTTCTTCTGTTAGTTCTAAACGAAACTTTTGTTTATTTTAACTCAAACAAATTTCATTACATATATTCTTCTTTTCATACTATTACACAAACCCTAATATGTCTTAGTATTTAATATAGTCGGAGTGGGATGTTCTGACATCGTTGCCAAATTCGCAGTCCTGGTCGCACACACATATTAGACATATACTAACATAAAAAACGCCTAATGTATTATTTTACTGATATTTATTAATTATTTAATACAATATGTATTCATTATTAGAAATGCTTCTTTTGGAATAATCTTTAACTGTAATCATCAATGCAGGGCCGTGCTGTATGTTTTAGTAGTAGATTGTTTTTATTTAAAATAACCATCGATTGTGATTTAAAAAAAAAGTGCACAAAATGTAAGAATACTATTTTAATTTAGAAAATATAAACTACTTTAAAGTGTCATATTAACTGCAGCAATCTACTGCGTTACATTAAATACGTTATTGATATGATAATTAGGGATGTGGGCTCCAACCTTAATTCTTTTGGCATAATATGATAGCGTTCATCTTGAAAATCATTCGCATATGTAATATATTTTCTACTGTAAGTATTGACTTTGTGCCATCTACAGGGGATGGACAAAGTAATATGAACAGCTGACATGTATTATAATATAAGGTGTTGAGCCACTATTTGCTTCACGGTACTATCACTTAGAGTAAAATTCCTCGACATGAAATAAACCGCATTTGGCGACTCCTCTAGGAATATTATATCTTCTACGAACTAAAATTCTCGGCGACTCAACATAAGAAGGGAATGAAGAAATGTAAAGGGTTAATTATAAATTAACTTTCGTTCCATCAGACCGTTAAACTAATCAGACCGTTAGACTAATAGGATCGTTAAACCAATCGGACTGTTAAACCTAAAACGGTTAAACCAATCAGAAGTTAAAGTTAACCGTCTAATTACAATCAGACCGTTAAAGTTAACCGTCTGATTGCAATCAGACCGTTAAAGTTAACCATCTGATTGCAATCAGACCGTTAAAGTAAACCGCCTGATTGCAATCAGACCGTTAAAGTTAACTGTCTGATTGCAATCAGACCGTTAAAGTTAATCGTCTGATTGCAATCAGACCGGCAAAGTTAATCGTCTGATTGGAATCAGACCGTTAAAGTTAACCGCCTGATTGCAATCAGACCGTTAAAGTTAACCATCTGATTGCAATCAGACCGTTAAAGTTAACCGTCTGATTGCAATCCGACAGTTAAAGTTAACCGTATGATTGCAATCAGACCGTTAAAGTTAACCGCCTGATTGGAATCAGACCGTTAAAGTTAACCGTCTGATTCAAATCAGACAGTTAAAGTTAATGATCTGATTCAAATCAAGGCGTTAAATTTCTGATTGGTTCAACGGTCTGATTAGTTTCACAGTCTGATGGAATGCACGATTTAACCGTTTTTTTAGTTTTAACCGTCTGATTAGTTTAATCGTCTGATTATTTTAACCGTCTGAATTATTTTAACCGTTTAACGATTTAACCGTCTGATTTTATTCGTAGAAGATATAAAATTCCAAGAGAGGTCGCCAAAAGCGGTTTATTCCATATCGAGGAATTTTACTCTAAGTGATAGTACCCTGATTTGCTTCTAGAACAGCTGCAATTATTCGAGAAATACATTCGTAAATTGTTCTGTTTCCAACAGAATGTTGTGCCATTCTTGTAACAATTTATTCATATTTATGTTCATGATGTTGAGATTCATGTTTATGATGTTTCACATGGAAATCTGCTCTTCCTCTATTCCGATCTGAATTCCTCCACGCTGATGATGTTTTATTATGTCTTATGTATACTGTCATCCTTCTTTGCATCATAGCACGACGCAACCCTGTTCGAATGTGTATTAATAATTTGTAGTAACATTAATAATTACAGATAACTAACATATTACAATTATAATTCATCTTGTAGTAAATATTATTTCTTTTTTAAAGTTTCACTGTATTTGTTTTATACAAATTGATTTAATATTTACAATTTACTATGCTTCTAGAAGGTTCATTTTATTTAATAAACAAAGTACATTGTTGAGTAGTTGAGTCAGTGAAACGGAAATATTTCAATGGGCTGAAAAAAATGAAAGATAATATTTCTTACCTATAAATGGAAAGCACATGAGAAGCCAATATGACGTGAATGATTACATTAATTTACCGAAAAATTTGTGATATTAGTTGATTTATTGGCACTTTCTCTATTGTAAGACCATTTCAGACGATCAGATTCAGATTTGACTTTAGTTTCCAATTACTTGTTCAGTCTGAGTTGCTATGTCGAAGTGTATTGGTGTTTCACACTAAGTGTACGATTCATAGATCTTAGAAATATTTGATTGCAAACAAAAGTCTGACAGTGTATATTTCCATACTATCAGTTTAGATATCTGTCTCCGTTCAGATATTAGCGTTTACTTAGACTATACAACAACAGTTCTTCTGAATATAATAGAGTAAAAGCTACAGTAAATAATGCCACCTTATCCTATTATATCCTTTGTAAACAGAGGGAGCACTCATTAACAGGGAGTACCCAAAACCAATCTACAATTCTACAATTGATCTACAACAAATGTACAAATGATAAAATATTTAGATACAAACCTGCAGAAGCAGCAACATCTTGCATTTGTTTGTTCATTGTGCTCCTTATCCATGTGACAGAAAGAAAATAAATTAAGTATTATTACAAGGTTACGTTATACAAGAATATAGTAATATATCGTTAATTTCGTATTGTACACCACATTCATGTACTTTTCATTTATACTTCATTATAATTAAACATTTTTCAGCCCTTTGAAATTTAATAATAGTTAATTATTGTGTACCCCTTAATGTATTAACGAAACTAAAAATGCGTACGTGAAAGACGAATATTTTAACAAACGAAATAAATGTATTAATGAATCCAGTGGAGAGTGGAAGCAAGGGTGAGAGCGGTGAGGTGTGAAGAAAAACTAAAGAATGCAGAGAACGAGCTGTTGAGATTAGTAATGGAGGAAATTAGGAAAATGGAGAATACGAGGGCAACAAGGAGATATATTCTAAAGGAAGAGGAATGGTAGTGGACAAGGGAATGGGCGAGATATGCAGCAGATGATAAAGGAAAAGAATATGGAGGATGCTGGATTACCTAAAGCACGAGTGCAAAGAAACTAGAATTATCGCAAGATTTAAGATGAGAAACGAAGAAAGAACATGGTTTGAAGAGGAGGGGAAGAAAGTAAATTCAGAATATGTGGGGTAGAAGATAAAAAGTTGTAGCATATGAATACTATATGTAGAAGAGAGTTCAAAGTTCAAAGCAGTGTTATGTCTGGCGGAAATGTTGCAAGCAAGAAAGAAAGAAAAGGATGAATAGTTGAAGAAAGAAGAAGAATGAGACAGAAAAAGTGGCGAACTGGGGAGAGGAACATTGAAAAGAATGCTCTCTGCTTTAATTAAAAATGTTTAATCTATGTAATTGATATGTAATATTAATTAATGTAAAGACATTGTAAAGCCTTATACAATTTGCAGAGGTGCAATACGAAGAAAATACATATCGAATTTATTATGTTTAATTAAATATTATAAAATTTAAGTATATCACAAAAAAATAAAATTATACTTCTGGATCAAATTAATTTTCTGACAAAGAAGGAATGCTTATGCAAATTATAGGCCATTCACAATTTACCAGTTTATAGCTAAACACTCATGCTATTGTAGCAGAGAGTGACAGAAAAATCTTACCCATCTATCACAATATGACACCCCTTCAGAGATCGAATTTTATAAATAATGAAAAAACACAAATCTTACCTAAATTTGACGGACGAGTTCGATAAATTGACCTCCGATTACGCCTCAATGTTCAGCGGTAAAGTTCATGATCGTTTTTCGTTAAATATTATTATAAATTAAAGTTATTTATATATAAATAGATTATAAACTCGAACAGTGGAGGTGCAATTCTGTAAGAAATGGTAATGATTTTTTTGTCATTATCAGCCGGTCAATTTTATTTTTTTTTAATCATGAATGCAATATTTGTAATGTTAAAAATAATGTATTTTATATCTCCTAAACATTATGTTAAATGGTAATAAAGAAAGGGTGAAACTTAATTTAGTCCTAATTTATTCAAATCATCTGTTCTTCAAATAACTGTCTTTAATATCCAATTTATTTCATTTTCCTAAGAGAAATAGCATATGTATTGTTTAAGTATAATGTCATCTCGGTGTCCACTTATATTATCATAGATTTGTTTAAAGATTTTTAAATATTAATTTATTGTTTTCATTTCTAAGACATTGTATTTACGAGTATATGTACATTAAGGTATTTTACATTTGTTGTTGAGTAGAGTTAGTTCATTATCATCTGAAGTTTAACAAAACTTGAAGTAGTACTAACAAGACTTGAAGAAGAGCTAGTGGAGGCCATCGTTTACATCCTCCATGTTGCATTGCTGCCGGATTTTCTCCTAAAACAAATATATACTGTAATTTATACACAAAGTAGTTAAAATATTTTAAGCTAAGGAAGAGAAGCCTAAGCTAAGCAATTACTTTATAGGTTTATGGGAATGTGGTAAGGAAGTAATTTATTTTATTTGTAAAATAACTGATTTTAGACATACGACTGATTTCACACTGCAACCGACTACTTACAACGCCAACCTTTTTAGTAGGGTATATTCGAGTTATGTCACATTAGTACGCCTAATCATGAGATGAAGTATGAAGAATGAAATAACTGTACTCTAGGTAATAGAAGTGATTGTTATATATCTGTATCGTTTGCCAAACTATTGGTTGCCCATGACTTATGTATGTGATTACTTATGTATGTATGTGACTTATGTAATGACTTATATATATATTGTTACAATTAAACTGGGCGACGACGGCTTGTGTGTGCGTAGCAACTATCCTCTTCAGCTTCTAACACTAAAGGATACAAACTTGTAAGGGCGTGAAAGCAGGATGGAGGGAGTCTGGCTCTGGGAGCTTCTATGACGCCAAAGGTACAAAGTTGTATGTGCGAGGATTAAGGGAAGGAAGATTAGGATTCTCGAATCTTCTAAATATACGCCGTATTACGCCTACGACTGGGGTTCTTTAATTACCGAGCGAAGTAATTGTTTTCAATATTTAGTCGCGTTGTAACTTGTAAAATTATGAATAGCCACAATTAAAATAATAAGAAGGGTTTACTCTATTTACTGAATTTATTCATTTACACAAAACAATTACAACTATTTACAATAACTGATTATTACAGTTCACTTGTTAACTATTTATTGTGGACTGACTCTTGCGGACTGAACTGCTTTCGCGGACTGACTTGCGACGCGATGCTCTGGTTCTTTTATATCAGCGGCTTACGCAGTAGAATATCCCTGCTTTCGACATCTTTGACTTTCGAGAACATTTCTATAATTATTTAAATACGCTATTTTGACCTTCCGACTATTTCTATGACGTTCTACTCAATACGCGTGTTATTTGGTTCTAGAAAGATCACATGTAAACAAATAACAGATATACGCGGAATACAGTTGTTTATGTTTATCTCCAATCAACACGCGTATTAAGTTATGCAGCGTTGTTATCGCAATGACGAGATATTTGTACAGGGATGCGTAACCTTTTCTGGTGATTCTGAATAATATTTCACGACTGTAACAATATATATACTCGTATATATATTTGTGGTAAGGTGAGAAATCTTCATAAGACTGTCGCCTGACAACTTGTCGGAACGTGTTGGATTCACCCTCGTTGGGAGAGCGCCTACCAACTAAAACTCCCTCTCCCTTCTTCTAGACCATAGTCTGGTACCGCAATAGCATTCCTTCGAACTGGATCTTGATACTCGAGTTCCGGTTACGATGCTATGTTGACGTCCACTTCTTTGGTTTTTAGAATTTTCGTGACGAAGACTCGAACCGCACTCCAATACTCTTCCTTTTCCACCATAATATTAACAATATTATCCACGATCAGTGTGGTTCCCGTTACCGTCCGTACTTTTTCCTTTTCCATCGCCCAACGCCCACAATAGAAGAACGTATGTTCTGGTGTATTGATATGTTCACAGTACCAACATTTGTCGGACATCTCTTCAAGTAACTGCCAAAGCATCCATGTCCTCCAAGAAATTGTGTTATCAAATAATCAATTTCCCCGTGTTTTCGATTTTCCCAAGTACTGATCTTCCGTATTAGCCTTTTTGTCCACACTGCTTTACCGGTATCTTTTTCCCATTCGCATTGCCATTTTCCAGCTTTGCACAACTCCGCCTCTTACCATATTAGTTGAACTAAATGCTTCCTTAGGCCAACTTGCGTGAACTAGATCTAGAGCCTCTGCAGGGTTTATGTCTCCTGTCCTTTCCTGTTTGAATTTGAATATTTGATGAATATTTTGTCTTCTATTTGAAGCGCATTCTTGTTTTCCTTAAGAGTTGTAGTTTGAGTTCATGCATCTTTCGTTGCATCTTTTTTTCTTCCCTTTCTCCTTTCAGAGTTATTTCTTTTATTTTCTCGGTGTCAGATTGAGTCTCAATTTCTGCAGTGTCTCCTCTTATAAATAATCTTCCAAGTGCCCTTTCTATCCCTTCTGCTTTTAGTTTTCCGACATGAAAGTTTAGTCTGGATGAGATGTCTCTTATTTCCCTCTTTGTATTAAAGTTTTCTTTAACAATTTTCTCCAGTTTCGACGTTTCTCTAACAATCATTTGAAAGAGGTGTTGGATTTTATTTGGTTTCACTTGTTTCACTAAGTTTTCATCCTTTCCCGGATTCTCAATTCTTTTCTTCTTCTTTTCATTTTCTACCATTTCGACGCTCCTCTCAGTAAATTTCTCCGCTTTACCGAACAGCTCTGATATTGAGCTGCTCCAAACTGGCGATCTCATGATCTTCCTGCTTCTCTGAAAAGTGTGCGCCTTCTCTATATCTTTCATTGGATAGATAAAACGAAGTACAATACGAGATACAAACAGTTGTTGACGAGGAGGATGCTGGAAAAACGGTGAAAAATAAAAACTTCCACAAACCGTGTAGACAACAAAGCTTTAGCGAACGAACTCATTGAGGAAAAATAGAAGATAAAACATGTAGGAAGGAAGAAAACCAATTGGAACACATTAAGAGTAGGTCTCGGGAGAAGTTGAAAAGTGGTATTTGCCTTGAAGAGATATTGCAATGAAGAACTTCTTATTGTATAGTCACGTATAATAGAGCGGCACCAATGGAAATGGAACAATATGTTTAATGTTCTTTATATAATAAGAAGATATATGTTCTTTATATAATTTTTAGTAAAACGTAACAATTGTTGTGGCTACTTAAGGTTACTTAATTTACTAAAAATGTATGTATGTATACTTAAATTCAATTTCACTCAAAAGTCGCATTAAATACCGCTATGAAATTACCATTAAATTTAATCTACATTAAAATCCACTATAAATGGTGAATCACGAATTTCACGAAACTCAGTTTTTAAGTGGCCGTGTCATGTGAATTAACACTGGCTTATTTTTTGTATGGTTATGTTAAAAACAGTTTATACGGAGCCAATCGAATCGATTGCAGCCTTAAAACTCAAAATCCATGACGCGATTTACGAAATAGACCCGTCAATCAATCATTCTTTATTCATAATTGCCAAACCTTATTCTTTCTAATACAATAAAAATTTGAATCATATTCATCTAAATTTTCTTTTAACAAAGCAAATTTCTAGGACCGTGGTCCTCAGAAGCCCGTGAAGTATTAATAAAAAAAAAGAGAGTTATAAACATTCGCCCTCTAATCGTCATGTACATCAGTGAATTGAAGAGTCACATCGGGTTGAACGATGCATAAGATTGCATTCGGTTTTGAATAAAACTGATATCAATATATTATTGGCAAACAAGTTATACAGGGTAGACCAAAAATAACTTAAAATAAATTACTATCTAAACAAACAATCTACTCTATTGTTTTACCGTTTAGAGTGTAATTTTGTTAAAGTTATTTTTACCCACCCAATTCTTCGATAGTCTTATGTTTGTTATATCCATGGCGAAGCACCTTGGCCATGCCTGATTCATAAGTGTAGTTCATGCTTGAGTTTACAAGAATATCCAATCTGTCCAGGCTGCAAAGAGACTGTGCTCAACTGCGCTGCTCGGAGCAGTACTTATTCCATACTATTCGTTTAAACATAAACGCTTGACAGCCAGTACTGTCGGTCGTAATAGCCTAAGGTGTAGATAACGCCTGCTGATATTCAACCCCTTGTTCATGTGTAGGGGTACCCTTAGCGTAAGTCGTGAACACGAACTAGTCCCTTGTGGTTACGATATTCGACCATATACGAGTACAATTTCACTTTTCTTAAACCTTAACACTTTTCTAAAATACTGAACCGATAAAAACAGTTAAGTTTTTGAGAAGGGGTGGATTATATTTAGGTAGTATTTGTGTAATGGTTAATAGTGTTTGCTTGTAAAATGGTCAACAAACCAATAATTTGTTAGTTGGGGATTTGTTGTAAAGGCATGTTTCGCAAACTATTGACACAAATAATATTATAGATACCATATCAGTCTAATTGCAGTGAAATTTAACATATCAGTACGTTCGTGACGTCATTGTGAGATCTATATGCTACGGTTGTTAGGGGCCATCCATAAATGGCGTCACACATTGCGACAAATGTTCTGTTATTCTGACCCAAGTAGTGAGGAAAGAAAGTGTAGAGTGTGCGGAACGGAGGGCAAAACACTGGAGCACATTAAGTTTGAGTATAGGGAAAAAGTAGTGAGCGAAAGGAATATTGGCCAGCTATTAAAGGGAGGCAGTGAAGGAAAGAGGTGATAGTAATAAGGATAAGGCGGAAATAGAAACAAGGAAAGAAAAAACAGGACAATAAATAAGCTTGTGGCTGGGTTGCCTAAGGAACATAAAGAGAGAGGAAGTACTAAAAGAGGCAGTGAAGGAAGCAGGAGAAAGAAAGTAGTAGCGAGGAAATAGTTAAACTTCAGTCCACAAAAATAGAGAATTTTCGGAAAGGAGATAAGGACAAGAGATGGATGACGGAGATAGAGACAATAATAACATAGTAAAGGTAGAGAGTCAAGAAGAAAGAGTAAAGTAAGAAAGTCAAGAGGAAATAGTAAAGGTTGAGCGTCTATGCCTGTAATAGACATAAGTGGAGAAGAGAAAGCGAAGAGAGAAGGCAGGAAGGATAGTGAAAAGATAATAGACGGTTTGTCGAGAGGAGACAAGGAAGGCAAGAGGTGATAGATGAAGATACAGGCAATAAGGAAGGAGAAGCAGGAAACGGTTTGCCGAGAGGAGACAAAGAAGACAAGAGGTGAGGAAACGATGAGAATGAAGGAAGACTAGGGAAAATGAAGGAAGAGGGCCAAGAAAAGAAGAAGCAGAAAGTACTTTTGGAAATAAAAAGGTAGTTTAAGTTTAATTTCAAGTTGAAGTTCTATGAAATGTATTAAGAATGTAGATTGTAAAGCCGAAAGGCGAACAATTAATATAATATAATAATAATAATAATAATAATAATATATATGTGGGATTTATTTTAAGTTTAAATATAATTAGTTTTAAGAAATAATAATTTTAAGGAACACTGTAGAATAGGTTAAAATCTTTGCTAAGATCGGGATATATTTGAATGTTTGAAAAGAACCACTTGTAGACCCTCTAAGCCGTTCGCTGGGACATGCATAGTGAACGCCAAAGGGAACGCCTGAGGGGACGAGGCAGAAGACTGTTCGCTAGCTGTTGAAGATGATGACACATGTTTTGGGCGAGGTTCTGTTTTAATAAAAATGGCGACAAGAGATACATAGTTTGTATGGCGTTGTTATTTTTGTGAGTTTAAGTAATATTAACGAGTGTTATTATTATTTGTGAATTAAATCCAGTTTAACTTTATTACTGTGTGTAATATTTGTTATTGTTGTCAGCGTAAATAGTTAGAGTTAAGCATACAAATGTAATGTTAATTACTAGGGTGTATTTATCATTGTAAAATCATTGTGTTTGTTAACTATGAACTATCGAAACTGCGTATTACGCGGTAACACGCAAAACATTGTAAAAGAACTCTTAATCTAAGTATTGTATTTTAATCAAGTGTGATTATCTTTGTGAACTTTATTTTGATTAATTCGCTTTATTGAAATGTAATTGTATAACTGCGTGGAATAATTAAATGAACTATTATTATTCAAGATATGTGTTTACTCGTTTAAAATAAACTATATTGTTATTTTTGCACCATACTTGAGGATTCAACCTTAATTGTTACTTGCAAAACTACAACTTGGAGGCTCGTCCGGGATTGATAATATTACACTACAATTGTAGAAATTACACTACAAATTGGAGTCTAAACCGGGATGGTTTTAGATTCTACACCACATATATATATATATATATATATATATATATATATATATATATATATATATATATATACTAGCTGTCCCGGCCACGCGTTGCTGTGACTAACGTTTTTGTCATATTACATTACATAGCGCCATCTATTGAATATTTACTCAATCTAGTCAACAGAATTCGATTTACTCAACAGAATATTTACTCAATCTAGTCAACAGATGTCGCCATCATCGTCGCCCGATGTCATATGTCATATACAGATAATTAATAGACAAATAATTAGCAATAAGATAAATAAATTGAGATGTAAGCTATCCTATCTTTCAAGTTGGGTCAAACTGCACACGGTGTACAAATTTCATTAAAATCGGTTTAGTAGTTTAGGAGTTCATAGCGGACAACACAGTGACACGTAATTTATATATATTAAGATAAGATAATCTACATAAAAACAAAAAAGTGTTATTATTGTGTAACTAAATACTATCCTAAAACAAATAAAGTACCTACTATATAGAAAACAACTACAAAATGAAACTGTGTTTAAAAAGTAATATTACGATGATAATTATATCGCATAAACAAATTGGCGCTGCATTCAACCGTTCAGTAGGGAGCCGACCGCGCGAGTGACCAGCGCGGCATGGTATCTCGTTGAGCTACACCCCCCTCCCGGCTTGCCCGCAAGCACCGCCTCTCTCCCGCCGCGCCGGTTAGCGCAGAGAGCGAGTAGGTTTTGTTTGGGAGTTATTTATCATTGTAATCTTTAAAGTTTTTTGTTGAAATACCATAAAAACGGTTTTTGTGAGTTAATCTTAAAAGATAGACATATACTATCGCGGACTGTTTTTTAGATCATTAAAAGAGCTATTATTCTTTTATACATATTTTTTGTGTATCTTGAACCGTTTTCACGGCGCACGCAACGGAAGGCTTCAAAGATGAAATAATTTCTCCCGTTTTTTACACATTTAATACTATATCTTTGCTCGTATTGGTCGTAGCGTGATGTTATATAGCCTATAGCCTTCCTCGATAACTGGACTATCCAACACAAAAAGAATTATTTAATTCGAACCAGTAGTTTCGGAGATTAGCTCGTTCAAACAAACAAACTCTGTCGCTTTATAATATTTCTCCCGTTTCTTACACATTTACCACTATATCTTTGCTCCTATTGGTCGTAGCGTGATGTTATATAGCCTATAGCCTTCCTCGATAACTGGACTATCCAACACAAAAAGAATTATTCAATTCAAACCAGTAGTTTCGGAGATTAGCGCGTTCAAACAAACAAACTTTGTCGCTTTATAATATTATATATAAATATATAAATATATAATATATATATATTTTTTTTTTTTTTTTTTTTTTGTTGTAGGGGAGGGGAAACCTTCCAAAGGCTAGCTCCTGCGCGGCAAGAAGTGTTGGATTCGCCCTCATCTCGAGGCCGCCTACCAACTAAAACCACCTCCCCTTTCTCGCCTAGAATTCAGCCTGGAACCGCATAATGCATTACTTCAAGCTGGTTCTTGATACCCGATTTCCCTATGTTTTCGTGCTGGCGTCCACTTCTTTCGTTTTCAGTATTTTCGTAGCGAAGGCTTGAACCGCGTTCCAGTACTCTTCCTTTTCCAGCATTATATTGACAATATTATCTGCTGTCAATATGGTTCCTGTCGTCGTTCGTACTACTTCTCTTGGAGTCGCCCATCGGTCGCACATAAAGAACGTGTGTTCCGGTGTATCTACCTGCTCACAGTACCAGCACATGTCGGTCTCTCTCTTTCTGAATCGCTTCAGGTAGCTCCCGAAGCATCCATGCCCTCCGATCAGTTGTGTTACAAAGTAATCAACTTCTCCGTGCTTTCGATTCACCCATGTGCCTATGTTCTTTATCAGCCTTTTTGTCCACACCGCCCTTCGGGTATCCTTCTCCCACTCTTTCTGCCATTTCTGCACTGTTTCTGACCTTAGTTCTTGGCGTTTCACCTCTCTGTCCATAGACATCTTTTTCCTCTCTTCCACAATTAGTGCCAGTGGTACTATTCCGGTAATCACTTGCACCGCTTCTGCCGAAATGGTTCGATAAGCGCTGCTAACGCGTATTGCCGTTCTGCGTTGTACACCTATCAGCATACTCCTATACTTTTTGTGCCTCATTGCTTCTTCCCATACCGGTGCAGCATACAGCATTACTGAGTGTACTACAGAGGCTAGCACCCGTCTCTTACTTGCCTTGGGACCCTTCAGATTTGGCATCAATCTGCTTAGCGTCATCAATTTCTCTTCGGATTTCCTAGCTGTTTGTATAACATGCTGCTTCATACTTGAGTTTCTTGCAATGTAAAGCCCCAGGTACCTCAAGCATTCCTTAGATTTAATTGCCGTGCCGCCTACCTCCAGAGTTATTTCTTTTAGCTTTCTTCCACCATAGAGTATAATCGCTTCAGTTTTTTCCGGCGCAAGTTTCAGCTGCTTCTTCTTCAATGTAGCCTCAATCCTAAGCAGCGCCACATTTGTGTGAGCTTCCAACACTTGCTCCGTTTTTGCCTCTACTATGAGAGCTGTATCGTCTGCGAATCCTATGATAGATGCGCCTTCCGGTAGCTTGATCTTAAGTACCTCGTCATATAGTATGTTCCATAGTAAGGGCCCCAGTACCGATCCCTGTGGGACTCCGCAGGTTACCCTTATTTGTTCTCCCTCGACTGTTATCCAGCGATCCTCCAGGTAGCTTCCTATTATTCTAGTCAGGTATTCGCTGACTCCGAATTTTTTCAGCGCTTCCATGACGCCGTCCCATGGTGCTGAGTTGAAAGCGTTTTTAATGTCGAGCGTAACCAATACTGCGTGTTTTCTGTTCTGGTGGGCTTTTGCTTTAATGCTCTGTACCGATTCCATAATGCTCCACATAGCGTCGATGGTCGACCTCTTCCTTCTGAACCCGTATTGCTTCTTTGATAGATTTGGTTCGACTTCTTCATCTAATCTGTTAGCTATGAGCCGCTCCAGGACTTTCCCCATAACATCCAAGAGGCATATTGGCCTATACTTTTCTTCAAGATCTCCTGGTTTTTTTGGCTTCTGCACCAACACCACTTTTGCTGTCTTCCATATTGCTGGAAATATATATATATATATATATATATATATATATATATATATATATATATATATATATATATATATATATATATATAGATATTTTGCAACTACTTGAAGTCTTTCCGCTTTAGTGGCCCACCTCTATATTCTATTATATAGGGGTGTTAAATGTATAAATTAAATTATTTCTTATTGTATATGTGTTACCTGTCCATACTTTTGTTGGCGCCAAACCATAATGGTCTGTCATACGAATTTTCCATACAATAATTAACCCAGTATATGATGTAACTAATAAAAAGTATAAAAATGACCGATCAAATTTGTTTGTGTAGGTCCCGTATAGCTTAAAACGGCTTTGAATATATCTAAGAGTACATATACAATAAATTAATACAAAAAAGGTACCAGAGCATATTCTTCTTCTTTATTCTTTCCAAGGAATTATATTTATTTCGGGGAAAATAAATACGTAATTCCGAGTGAACTTCTCAGTGATTAAAATTCAAAAAACGCGAAATGAATAAAAATACCAGAGTATCTGATAGCTAACAAAGGGGCTAAAAAGCAAATGCAAATGATTTTCCAATGAACCCATTTAGAAAGAATGTTCTCATCTCTTATGATTCCATGTTGTTTTTGCGATTCTACTGTTTATTTACCCGATAATTGAAAACGTTTTCCAGCTGTGCCATATTCGACCCTTCTTGCTCTCAACCATGTAGATTCTAGATACCAAGGGTCATGGCCACCCTTAAAATACTTTGATATTAGATTACAAGACTGTGTTAGTAGTATACGTGCTATAAAAAGAATTTATCCCAGTGTACAAACCAATTTATATAGCACAAGATGGTTCTTTAAAAAAAGTGAATATAAAGGGTATACAACTCGATAAAAACTAACTTAAAGGGTGTGTTGGCAGCCTTCTAGTGTCCGGGTTCAAGGGTAGGAGGTCACAAAAAGTTTGAGAGGGAGAGTATCATTCTATCATGTATTGCAATTCTATTTAGATTTCAATTCAATTTTGAAAGTTATAACTTTATAAAAAAAGTTTATACAATACGCCGACAAAACGAGGGTAGGCGTTTCCTGTGTCTACACACACTTCGGTTTATTCTTCTAATAAAAAAGCTGCCTCAAGGGAGGGGTAAAGAAAATTGTCTTATGGTACGACAACAAAGAAAATGATACACTTAATTGGACAAACGAAAAGTAGCAAATTCCTTGTTGTTCATGTAGAAGGTTGTAATAAAATTCGTTTTGTAAGTGTGCGTGTCACACATTGTCGAGGTACATGTATTTTTCTAAAGCCGTTATTTGTCGTTAAAATATTTGTCGTTAATATATATATATATATATATATATATATATATATATATATATATATATATATATATATATATATATATATATATATATATATATATATATATATATATATACATATATGTCACTTTCGTTTTAACTAATGGAAGTCAGTTTTTTGTTTTCTAACATTAATTTTATTACGTGGAGACCAATATTAATAAGAAAAGGGAAAAGTGTAGCTAGTAATTGTTTCAATAAATTAAGTTTTCATAATATTCATAAGGTAATTTATCTAATATAAAACCTAGTAATTAGTGGCAATCCTAATTATTCTTTGAACTGTCGCGTTCCTAAGACAACATGAGAAATACTAAATCGAATTCTTTTTAAACATATTATTTGTACAATTGTACTATTGCTTCTAGGAATTCTAGGAATTTTTTCTTACATTATATTTTTAATAAAAAAAACATTTTTTTGAAACAAAAGCAATTTTCATATATTTTATTTTTCAAAAGAATTACTTTGCTATACGAAAGCTTTTACATTTGTTTAAATAAAAAGAAAGAAAGAAAGAATAGAAAGAAAATATTTAATGTTTTTATTTCTGAGAATTTCCTAATGAGCTTATACATTGTGGAACAATTTAAGGTACTTTGGCGGTTTCTTAAGAATTTGATAAATTAAAATATAGTGTTAATCGAGGTGTATTTAATTTGACAAAGAAAATTTAAATTTTTCCATCAATTGTGAAGTGCACATAAATAACATGCAATGGGACGATAAACTTGAAAAAAAGACAAAGTTTCGTGTATATCAGAAAAACCGTTTTTAATAATGATCTAAAAAACTAATATTTAATAAAACAAAGAATTAGGAAAATTTAAAAGATTTGTTGAAAAGATATAAATATATAAAGTTGACATTTAAAAAAAATAACAGCCGTGTCGTAGGAGACAGATAACACAATTTAGCAATGGGCTTGTGTCCTCATTTTTTAGTGGTCGATTTTTCAATTGTTGATTGAAATTGATGTTAATAAATGTGTATTGGCGTGTCTATTTTATTAAATATCTAAATATTGACGGAGATATAGCAATTAAAAATTTGAATTGTAGTTTTAGCGCTAGAAATGGTCGCCCATATTTGTATGACATGAAATGCATTTTTACGTCAGTTATTTGTTGAGTAGGTCAGTGTTGTGGTAATGTTTTGTAGCTGTTGGTACTCAAACAATCCAGTCAAGTCAAAGAATAATAAGTTTTTACTTTATTTAACCCTGTTAAGGCAGACATAATATTGAAATTTTATTGTTCCTTGAAATAACTGTAAATAATATTTGATATTTTGATATATAAATACATATAGCAGAGATTTATGATCTGTAAGGTTGGTAACCTTACACAAGGATTGTGATGTCACATGCATTTGGAGTTTGTACAACGTTGAATCCCTTTAATAATTAAAGAGACAAAATGACTTTTTTAATTGTTAATATCTCCTAACATATAAGGAGTTATTAAAAAATAATTGAACATTTGAGGTTCTAGTAACCCACTTTATCAATATATAGTACACTTTTATAGAAATTAAGACATAGGACACAAGCCCATTGGTGACTAGTACTGCAGTCTAAGAGCCAGTGGTCGGCAGACCACGGCAGACGGATCGCCATTTTATGTACGGCAAATATAAAAGAATGAAAAAAATAATGAGAAAATATAAGGTATTATAATATACCACAAGTCTGTCGACCATTGGCTTTTAGACTACTAGTGAGATAGTTCTTGTAGTTAACATATATAAAGTATAATAAATATACCTACATATATGGTACTTCTATAGGATATACGGCATGGAGATTAGCAGAGTTGCCACATTCATTTTCGTTAAAAGTGAGATTGTATTAGAATATAAAAGTTTCTGTGTTGAATACAGTCTCGGACAAAAATATTTTGTCTGCCGTTAAGTATTTTAAAGTTTTCGTATTGTCTGTTGGACTATACTTTTCACTCCGATTTTCACGAACTTACTACCATAAAATACTTTTTAATACATTCTTTTGTAAATGTATGATAATAAAAGGAAATTTAGATATTTCAATGTTGCGTCAAGTGAGTAATTATATTAAGTATAAGTAGTAATATAAGTATAGTATTATAAGGAAGTAACTCTTGTTATCCTAGTTTTCTCAAACAGCAGGGTGGGCTAACACATTTTCTAAAGCCAGGGTGAGCTAACAATTCAGAATTAGTCTCAGGCTGCTTTCACTACAGGCTACTTGCGACATCAACTTTTGTAGTAAGAAGTATTGCAGTTGTTTCACATTACCACACTTTATCATAAGATAAAGTTTCTACTTTAATGTTTATCAATGTACCACTATTGTGAAACTAATAAAAGTACATATTAAATATTTGTATTGTTTTCACTTTTCAATGATACGCTATCCATGGCATAATAAATACAAAGACGACCGCATACTTTCACTGCCGGATTAACAGTGGCGTGATGAAGAAAGGGTAACTTTTCTCAAAGAATGTTGTTGAGATTTTTTTGTAAGAAATGACTTTTTTTTAACTTTTTACCCCTTTTTACTTTTAGCCCTTATTCAAACATTATTTACGAAGGTGTATGTATACAATCATGTTCGGATATAAACGACTGTGAGTAGAACAAAGTGCACTACTTTGATATACATATGTATGAACTATATTATAAATACAGAAGTATGAAATACACATTTCATTGTAATACTGGCACTCCTCATGTTATAAAGAGTACTAATGCGACTACACCATACGGAAAAGAGTGAGGTCATAAGTAGTCGTAGTGTAACCAAACTACGTCACTGGATTAGCAAAGTCTAGTCTAATCGTGGTAGTCCAGTATGAATTGTGTTCCCACCATCAAACACAAGAATAATAAATAAGATAAGATGACACAGGACATCATGGGTTGCCCATAAAGTATAAGTGCATTGACTTGCATATTGCATTGACAGCCGGACACATACCCGATTCTCATTAAGTTTAGATTTATGAATTCTGAAAAATACAACAGGACACACCAACCTGACACAACCCTCTAACTGAGGGTTGAAATTAAGAAAAATATAAAAAAAATCATAAAAGAGCAGGAAAGAAATAATTTAAGGGAGTAAATCACTCCTTAAATTTGAAGCCAACAAACCAGCCAATAAGAAAGCTGAAACCAAAAGTAGGCGTAAGTGGTAAGACGGATAAAAACAAGAACTGACGGAATACACGGGGTCAATCTTATTTCAATATTCAAACAGTCGTATTTTCAAATTCAATAACAGTACTTCAAACTAGTAAATTTAAAAGTAAATCAACAATTAAAAAGGTAAAACATGAATTTCTAACAATTCGACCTGCTCTCGGAGAGGCCGGATAAATACACATTGTTTTTTTTTGTAACTCTACTTTTTATATGTGATTTTAAGTTTCTTTTATTGTTTAAATTATATTTCATTTATCTGTTGTTTTTTAAATGTGTGTTTTTTATTTTCATGTAAGTAATATAGCTTAATTTTCCCATATCCAATGTGCATCAATTCCGGTTTTATTATAATGATTTTTATTAATGGTTTTGAACAACTTAGATCGGACAAATAAAAGCGGGAGTTGATTAGCTCATATGGTTAATCAATAGTTATACATATGTAATTGTTCTTTTTTTGTTATTAATATTCATTATGTTATTAGTTGATTTCCTCATTTATAGCTTCAATTCAAACTAGGTGGCGCTGCGTAGATAACGTTATATATATTAGAAAATAAAGTAAATTCGCAGTTAACAAAATAGTTTGAATGTAGAGTAATTGCATAAAATGATATTGTATGAATATAAGATACTAAATCGTTTGAGCAAAGCAGTAAATATAAATTTATTCCGATAGAGTAAAAGTTTAAGAAAGAAATGAGTTTTAAAATTAGTAAAAAGTAAAATTTAAGATAACCCCTGTAAGCACTAGTGGGGGAGGGGGTGGGTTATAGCAGTATATATCTAATACAATATGATTGTGTGGTCCGAAGAAGTACGAACCATTCAGCACGTGCACGAAGACAGTGGTAGCTGCAACATCTGGCAGCGAGCACGTGTAGTTTCCCGAATCATGCCGGTTGGCATTAGCGATGTACAGCCTGCTCGTTGCTCCACCAGGTTGGAGGTACGTCTTCACACTAAAAATAAAGAATATGAAAGTTAACATACGATTACGTAATACTTTATATCTTTGTTATATTTACTTAATATAAAGGAAATGAACTCATTATTTATATCTACTATGAATGGTGAATTGAAATATTAAATAATTCTAATATTATGTTGACTTAAATAACAAATAACTTTCAACTCATTTCCACATAAACAAAATAGGAACATTAAAAATTACTATGAAATTGAAACCTTAAGTGTTTCTCAGAAATATAAACATTTCCTCGCGACTATTGTGACCTATTTTAAAAAATGATTAGCTAAGCAAAAAAGCCAGCATAAATACATTTGTTTGAGACCATTCCAGTTAATCCCTAGAATAACACCACAATAGCTGTACGTGTTATTTTGATTCAGTAATAGTCAATTTTTATCGCATACTATTGACATTGCCACAAATTAGATTTAAGAAACAAAAGTCGAAAAAGACACAAAAGCACAAAGTGCAAAAGAAACAAACAAAAGTGTAAATTCACAAAAGAAAACAAGAAAGATTCAAAAACGAAACAAGAAAAACTAAAGATTACAAAATAATTAGAAATTAGTGTATTAATATAATCAACCAACTAACAAATAATATTAACGTCATACATAAATATATAATAATCAAAACTAACAAGAAACTAGTGTAACTTAGCATTTGAATCTATTAAATAAAATACAGTTTTTTAAATATATGTCTCATTCTAATACTAATGCCAACAAATACTAACAACCTATAAACAACGACGACCACGATATATGAACTAGCACAACGTTCTTAAAATTACGACTGAATAAATTTATAAAGTAAATTAATCTACTAAAATATAAATTTGTTAATATTTTCGACTCCCTGAAAATATATAACTTGAACATAAACTAATGATATAGTCTCTACTCACAATGACATTCACATATACTTAGATTCAGGTAGGTACAGTAGGTCTCAAAAGCTTGATATCTAAGTATTCCTACTTATATACCTATATATTTGTTTTAGAGTACTTCTATCAATATTATAATTTTCTCATTTTAGCATTTGGAAAATGTCAATTTTAGCTTACTTAGAAGCTCAGGTTCACTAAGAGATTTGTAATGTTTATGGTATTGATACGTAAATTTTCCAATCTGGATATTTTTCACTCTAAGATGATAAACGTTCGATCTATTACTAAGTTAATGAAGACAACATGAATTACTTAATTTTATTGAATCGTCATATACTGTGCGAGAGATTGCAATGAGATTATATTTTTAATGCCAGATAACATGATTCAAAAACTTTTAAACTAACTCGAACTAGTTAAGAAGCTCGATATTTTGATTCCGCATAAATGGAAAGAGATTTACTTAACTCAATAAATCAATATTTGCAATGGAATACAAATATTTGTGGTAAAAAATGGTTCGTCTACGATAACATCATCCGAATATGATCATAGTCCAAGTGCGAAAAACCTGCACAAACAACACCACCTAGATACAAAGCCGAACAGCTGTCGAAAATGCTGTGAAGTCACGCATTGTAGTCTACTATTTACCAAAATAGTCTACCCTGTAGTTCAGCTGTAGTCCTAATTTAGAGAGAACGAGAACATTTAAACAAGAACAAGTGATGTGCTTTGTTAATTTGAAACGTGACAATTTAATTGTGATTTTAGTAAATAGTGAATTGTGAATTTAGTGAAACATAGTGTGATTAAAACTAATAAACAAAGTGCCAGCAGTTACAGAAGTTACAGAAATTTCAGAAACCCAAACTTAAATGCAGCTATAATTCGAAGTATTTAACGTGCTAATACTTATACCAGTGCAAGACAAATAAAGAATTTGGAAGATATTTTAAAATTTATAAAACATCATGGTCTTTCTGGTTATTGGCAAGATTACCAAAATACATCTATACTCTATGTATAGTATAACAGCAGATTCTTCACCGGTGTCAATGAGTTAAAATTTAAATAAATCTTGCAAAAAAGTTTCAAACTGATGCCCTTGAAGACAGATTTGGAAAATACAGACACTTTGCTTTAGCTTAGTATAATATTTCAATGCGGCAATTACTTGAATGTGAACTAATTACGTCTTACAACTTTATAACTAGAACGAAAATTCTATTCCATCATGGTTCCTTTGCAAAAATTAGAATATTCAGACAATTTATAAACTACAGGTATACAAGAATAATCGCCGGTTCACCAATTAAACATCAAATAATTAATGTTACTGATGCAGAAATAGAAAGTGGAAAAGTTATTACCTGTCATGCTGTGTTAAAAAAAACTTAAATGTGGTCAGTGTAAACAAAAAAATATCAATAAACAAGTAAATCAAACAATAAGAGTATTGGAAATATGAGAATTGCTCTGGGAAGAAAAATTAGATTGCTACTATAGTTATTATAATATACGAGTATGTACCATAAAAGGATAGTGTGAATATCAACCAATATGCAAAACCAATGCAAAATAATTGATGTAAATGAAAAACTATCAAGAAAAAGAAAATTAATTACTATAATAAAATAAATATGTTTAAATCCATTCTATTTTTCTTATTTATGATTTCTGTATTAACTAAAGTTCATTCTACATCCCTTTTCTATATATTTCTTGTTTTATTTACTTAGGCCTATTGCCAATGCTGAGTCTTCTCATCGACAACCTCATACAGTCATGCAGTATTTTAGGCCACTGTGATCTCCAGCAAATTTGTTGAAATGCTTGTCGATGAAATTAGGCTTAGTCTGCGTGTTTACTAGATTATTCTTCCAATAGTAGACACCCTGTATATTTTCATATAATAAACAATTTAATCGTCTATATGCGAATATATATTAAAGATTCTGTCAGCCATACTTGAGTTACTTTCATTCTAGTTTAGTTACAAGTCGGTAATCCTATTGTAACAGGAAATACTGCGTCTACAGTATCATATTCTGTGTTATTTTCCGACACCCTGAGGCTTTTGGTTGTTAACTTTAAGTTGAAACTGACATATAAATCATTCGCCTTTGCAAACGTTGAACATGAAAACCCCGAACGCTGCTATGTGTACAAGTACATATTACGTAATAGACTGAGTTTTCCGCTGGTTTTTGACAATGGATTCTGTTTGACACCACCTGGAAGCACGGTTAAGCTTTTATATAGAAGAACGAACTAATACAATTCTAAAATGATACACAACATTCCTAACTAGTATGTCTTTTGAGTTTAATACAAACTTTACTCTTTGTTTACAATATTATTTGGTTAGTTTGTTTGTTTATGTAAATATAGTCGTACTCGTAAGTTGCTAACTTATGTACGTTCGAAACAAGTTACAATTTAGTCAACTTGTTATTTACACACAAGTACCTACAGTCATAAATCTCAGAAGACGAAAAAAATAGTAAATAAATTTTTTACTAATTTGGGAATCTTTATTTAGGACTGTACTTTGAGATTATGGCAGCTAAAAAGTATAAAATAAAAGTTGATGCTATAAGCTTACTGCTGTATCTTCGGGTTCGATCCCTGGACTGGAGTTATATTTCTTTGACATAAGCGTTGTTTTGTCATTGATCTTGTTTTAGGGAGGGGGGTGGAAGTAAGGTCAAAACAATAAAAAACAAGCATATTTTCGGTAACGTTTTTTGACGATACAATTAATATATAATTATTTATATAATTACTACATGATAATATGATATTTTAAGAATACTTTGTGAAATTTTCATATATAAACGTCAAGAAATGGAGCATTGACAGCGAATTTCCGCAGACGTCACAAAAAAGTAACATTGCAGTGCCACTCATAACTCATCACTTGATTGAAATTGAAAAACCAAATTGATTTCATTAGTTGATAAGGTTCTGCACGTAACGCTGTCGAGTTTTTCTTTTTTTATTTATATTTTAATTTTTTACAGTACTTTAAAGTCAAAATACCGATTTTTAATGAAAAAAAATCAGAAACTTTGTTATTTTAAAATACGATAAAATTAAAAAATTTAAAAAAACTCGACAGCGTTACCTCGGTATTTATGTAAAGAAAGAGTGTGCAAAATTTCAAAAGAATTGGTCCAGTAGATTTTGAGCTAGAGAGGGCACCGACTCTGAAAAAGCTATGTGTGAGAAACCGCATTTAAAAGTTTCAAAGTAACATGAAACCAGACCAGAGAGGTGAAGACTTAAAACTCTATATCTCGGACAGTTTTACTCCAATCGACTTCAAATTCTCACAATAAATTTAATACGTTGTACAATAATATAAATAAATAAAAGAAATTGAAACCTTACCCCTTTAAATACTGTTTCACAAATACAAAAATGTCCTTTCCCAAATGTAAAATATTAATCAAGTTTTCTACTTAATAATTAGTTTTATTAAAAATATTAATATATTATTATTAACTAATCTGTTTGAATTTCTAAATCATTTTTAGTTTACAAATTTTCTTTACTGTAAAATTATATTCCTTTTTTTTTCAAAGATTTTCTTCATTTCACTGGCCGCGCGACTGTTTTCGACATTTTTCAATATAACACTACCCCAAATATTATTTAATCAAAAACAGTTTTGAAAGAGTATCGGCTATAACACATTCCAGGAAATTCAGTACTTTAAATGCCATAAAACTAAAGAACTAGTTAAAATACTCATAACATTGTGAGTTAGTTTAAAGAGACAAATATTTAAATTTAAAACTATATAAAAATGCTTCACACATGTTTGCTTTGACCTAAGCAATACTGAACACGTGCAATGAAATATTTTTGAGTTTTTATTTGTCTTCCATAAATTATTTGAAGGTGTAGTCTATTGAATAAACCAACAGTCATTTATAATATTTAAATGTGTAGCTTAAATAACAATTTCAAAATGAAACCTACAAGTGGCCCACGACATAGAACATTGCTCGTTCAAGCATACGAGGTTAATAAAGCACCAGTAGTCGGTAACCTGGTTATGGAGTTAAGTTTATCTATTAAAATATCTGTCTTATTAAGTTGATGTTCTTATATAAACTATCCTCCACACCCACTTCCTCTGCTCCCCACTGAATCTCTTAATGACTCTCTGGCTTAAGTACTTACATGAATTTGATCTTATCGAGAAAGGGGGTAACCATGTATTGTTCGGTTTCTACTCTCTCGCAATTCGCAACCAGCAGGCAGTAGTATACAGACGACATCGTAGCAGAGATGTAAAAACTTTGATGTTGAATCTCCCAATATCCGTTTCGTTTAAGCACTTAGTTCTACTGTCATCAGGATTTTATTTGTTAAATAAAATTTATAACAGGGATATACTGACGGTACGACTCGAACATAAGACATCCAACATTTGTATATTTTCATTCAGTGTACTACAACTGTTGAAATTATATCATCTAGACTAGTTATTTTTTTATTTCTCCTCTTGTTTCAGCAATCTACTGCTTTCAGCAGGCAATAAGCTTCTTACATGATTAATTAATTAAGACATGTAAGAGAAACATTCCTGTGAATGCTCTCTTGATTTTATATACAATAAACTAGTATAACATATCATACATTGTACACTATTCCCTATCGCGGACCTAAAGCTAAGGCCTGTCTCAGTATGGGACCGTATTTAAGCGAATTTCTGCCGGACGTATACGGGCTACTACGCTTTACCTACCCGAACCATGTAAATGTAATGAGATCGCTCTGGAGCTCTCAGACTGCACGCTACAAAGCCGTCCGAATACGGGAGGCACGACCTCGCACAGTAGAAGCGTATAAAGGCGAATTTTATCCAAGCGTTACTACTACTACTACAAACCTTTGTAAATACAAACAGCCGCCTAGACTGGAGGGGATACCTAACATTGCTACTTCTTTCGCTGCCATACGGGTCTTTTCGCGTCTATCGCGACATCACGTATGACGAGTATGCTTCAGTTTCTGTATTGTTTCAGTGTATTAGTGCTAAAGAACTCCAATACACCAACCAAACAACAACAACAAAACAATAACAAAACAAAAACCAATAACATAAAATAAGATAATATACCCTTATCTTATTATCCAAGCACATTAGATTTATGACGTTAAACATCAACAGGATGCTGTATCATAAATATAGATAAATAAATTAGTATAAACATGTATTGTGACACACACATAGGCGGTTTGCTTTGTAGCTACTTCAATCCGCCGATTTACGTCCGAATACGCCGACGCTTAAATACGGTCCCATACTGAGACAGGCCTAAGTCTACTGGTTGATATCGCCTTAATCTGCGGGGTTCCCTGTTTTCACACTCGTTCAGTTGA
The DNA here is from genome assembly GCA_963678705.1 of Panorpa germanica. NCBI lineage: Eukaryota > Metazoa > Arthropoda > Insecta > Mecoptera > Panorpidae > Panorpa > Panorpa germanica. Next base: position 4,801,108 of record OY783211.1, on the reverse strand, counting down.
TTCGCCAACGCGTTGGGATGGTTGATTATTCTATCACTATATTTTATACTGGATAGATATATTTCATCTTTGATGGATGCTATTGGGATGTTTTTCTGGATGACTTCGTTAGTGACGTAGTATGGTGCATCTACAATGAGTCGTAGTACTTTGTTTTGAAATCGCTGGATTATGACTATATTGGAGTTGCATGCAGTACCCCAAAGCTGAATTCCGTAAGTCCAGATGGGTTTCAGAATGGTTTTATTATATAAGTACTTTGTTGTCCAGAAAGAGTTTTGACTTTCGACCAATTATCAAATACATTTTCCTGATTTTAAGACCAAGCTGCTTACGCTTTGTAAAAATGTGCTTTTGCCAGGTAAGCCTTCTGTCCAAATGTATACCGAGATATTTAGCGTCATTGGATTGTGGAATTACACAATTATTTATTTTCACAGGCGGGCAAGTTTCTCTGCGCGTGGTAAATGTTACATGCGTTGATTTACTTTCGTTTGCTTTTATTCGCCATTTTTTGAGCCATTCTTGAATCATATCAAGGTTAGTCTGTAGATTCCGTGATGCCGATACTGGATCTGTGTGTGATGCTAATATAGCAGTATCGTCTGCAAACGTAGCAACGGTAGTTTCTGTTGTAGTCGGAAGTGTAGAGAAGGTATAATGTAGGTCCTAGGACACTTCCCTGCAACCCGCATGCAGTAGTCTACAGACGACATCGTAGCAGAGGTGTAAAACTTAGATGCTGAATCTCCCAATATCCGTTTCGTTTAAGCACTTAGTTCTACAATCATCAGGATTTTAATTGTTAAATAAAATTTATAACAGGGATATACTGACGGGTACAGACAAGTGCGACTCGAACATGCGACATCCAACATTTGTATATTTTCATTAAGTGTACTACAATTGTTGAAATTATATCATCTAGACTAGTGCGAATAGAATTCAACATTCGACATTCGCTTTACTCTACTAAGCTTATAAATCTCCACAAGAGTTTAGAGAATTTTTATTATTTTTTTGTGATTCACTGCAATTGACACATGCAGTTAAGATGTCATCACAGAAAAACTTAAACTGATGCGTTATGGAAGGAATGGAAGGATGCAAGTATAAAGTTTTTTCGGTGAATGTGATGGGTTTCATTGCGTACAAAAATAGCAATGTATCGCAACTATAGTGAAATTTATTATTAATCTATAGTCTTTACATTACAATTGCGTTGTAAACAAAAACTGAATTTATATAAAACTGCACTGGCCCGAAAAAGAGAAAGGAGTATTACAAAAGGAAGAGAATGGCGACAGAGGAGGCAGAGAGAAGAAGCGAAGAAGGCACAAGTGTGAAAAAGGAGCTAAGGAGAAGAGACAGGGAGATACAACAAGTGGAATTACAACAAAAGATATAAAACGATTTGGGAGAGAGAGATACCACAATACTTAAGAAAAAAACACACAAAAAACATGAGAAGGTTTGCCAAATTTAGATTATGAAACGAGGAGAAAGGAAACAGATACTGGGCAAATAGCAAGGAAAGGATGCGCAGGGTGCGCGGAACGAAGATAGAATCATTGGAGCACATAAGTTTTCATGTGAGAAAAAGGTAATTAGCGAAAAGAATATTAGGCAGTTATTAAAAGGAAGTCGTGAAGGGAAGAGGTGGATGGCGGAGATAGAGAAAAGGAACGAGGAAACAGAAAAAATGGCAGAGTAGAAACAGAAGGGAGAGTAGCAGGATGAGTGAAGCAGTGCTACTGCCGTAGCAGTAGCAGTTTTGCTTTTATTTTTATAAGGATACATTTATATATTTTTTTTTCGTTTGAAAAGAATGAGAATGTTTAGATTTAATAGGGATCAAAATTGAATTAAGTACAATGACATGTAAATAAATGAGTTAAGGCACAGGAATGTAGTGCCAAATGGCAATAACATTAAAATAAAATAATAACATAAAACTGCACTGTATATTGATATAGTTGGCTATCAGAACCACAATTGTTCAATTATTTTTATTCAAATCGCAATATTATAGAAGTTATTACTTATTGAAATAGTCATATTTGACCTTTTAATTATTTAAACGGTAAAAATTTACAAAAAGTGTTAAACTTCTTGACTTTATTTACTTTCTTACCCACTTCCCCACTACCATTGCTTTCATTATTCGACAAGAGGGTGGAAATATGTAGAATCGAACGTCATAGCACTGGACAACCCAGAAAGTTTTCATATAATGAAGTGGTATGGAACCACATATATATTCGATTATTTACTATATTTATTCTACATACTTTGTGACGTCAAAAATATTGCTAAATATTAATAATTAAGCATTTTGAATATATTTCAATAATAAATTTAAAATATCACCTCTAAAAAATTTGGAGCCTAACATTTTTTATTTGCGCTTGTTTCTTGAACATCAAATGCTTTTCTTTAGTCTGCGATGCCATCTTTAAAGTAATTAATGATATATTCCGGCTTAATGTAACATTTATATATTAGATACTTTGGCAATATCGTTATATAACCCAAATCTGAAATGAAATTGAAAAATAACAAGGCTATTAGCTTTTTAAGAATTGGCTGGGTCAGGATTCGAGGACAGCAGACGTCTTCGTCTGTCCGACCCACAACCTTTCTTTCTGTTTATTTTATTAACAAATATAGCACGTGCCATCTTATTAAATTCGATCGATATTCCACTCTAGTCCGTATAAGTATACTAGTCCGTCCGTATGATTAATCCCTAGTGCATTTCCGTCACACACAGTGGGTGCCAGTACTGGAATAAGGTGCTGTGGGTGGATCTATGAAGCAAGTGAGAGGGGAAGTGGAGGTTTGTATGTACTACTGAAGCAGTAGTAAGCCTCAAGCTCTCTTGGGAATTACAGATAAACACAGAGGAACAATTTCACTCACCTTATAAATTCTGAAAGTGTAAGTCCAGTCAATAAAGAACAAAACGTATTCATTACTATTTTCAATTTTTGGAACAAAGCTGGTAGCTGTCAAAAATGCTTTATCAACAATAGAGAACAGCAGATATAATATGCGTAGATTCGAAAGCACTGGTGAAAGTGATTAACGAAAACTTATTTTATACAGTAAGAAAAAAATGAAATAAATCAAAGATGAAAGGGTTCGATTTACCGCAAGTGTGGATTCCTGCTCACAAAAGAATTACAGCAAACAAAAAAGCAAATGACGTTGTACAACAAGCAGTAGTGATCTCTTGGAAAATGTAAAAACGAAGTGAAAGAGAAGTGGTAAAGTATGTGGGATAACTTGAAGAAAGGAAGGTTTTCAACATATAACAGTCTTCAATGTGTGAACGTCGTTGGTGGTGGAAATCTCAATGTCCGAGAAGAGTACTGTCACTCATCTCGATACTGAGGGTGTATCATACCGGGACGTTGGCGCATCTAAGAAGAAATCATGTAGTGCAGGAAGATACGTGAAGGTGTTTAAGAGAAGTAGCCGACCCAGAGCATATAATCTTGAATGCAAAATAAACGAAGGATGCTGAAATAGTCTATATAGGGCTTGTGAGAATAGAGAATGGTTTGGTTTTGCCAACAACTGTTCGAGCTCTGCTCATAACTACTACCTGGCCGGAGTATTAAATTATTGACTGGAAAGTATTATTGATATTGATCGAGTGATATAAAGAGCAAAAAAAGATTCACGCTCCTAAGAAGCCCGACAAATTATAAATAAAAACTACTATTTTCCTAAATCAGTTTAGTTGATGCATCTGTCATAAACTCTGTATTCTGAAGCGCAGTTGCTCTTATTTTATAGTAGTTTTAATGAACTGTATGTAATTCAAATAAGGTATTTAGAGAATTTCGTAATTAATTTCCAGAGTCGACCGCAGACGGTATTGTATTAATTGGGCAATAACAAAGATATTATTTAAGTATAATTAAATCACAACGTCGCACAGAAGTCGAGAACATGCATCGGGCAGAAGTTCCAAATGCTAATGATAGATATTATATTTTTTTTAAAGAAAAATATTATTAAATATAAAGAAGAAAAAGTAGGAATACTTTTCCTGAACTACATCTAAATATGTATACAGTACGATTGTACAGAACCTACACCATATAGTACAACTGGTATCACAACTTCCTGCAGCAGTGGTATAAACTTTAGTATAACAATGGACGTACTCGTATAGGATTTGATTCATATTAAAATAACTTTATTTTAGCATACGTATAATTGAAATATCTATGCAAAATACGGACTGTACAGTAAATCACACGGTATATTTGCAGTAATTCAGATTTTGTCAACATTCTTATTGTAAAGTACTGTTAAGTATTAATACACTCGTTACACTAAACACAATTACGTGTGTATTTGAGATCTATCTAACTTAAAAAAGTAAAAAGTTGGTAAAGAATTGATCAAGCCTTACACTGTGTATGTAGTTGTGTGTTTGTAATTCTTCTTGTTGTCTTGTTAATAACAAATTATTCATTATTTTAAGGCTCAATTCTCATGATTTACAGGTTATTGTTAGATTTTGTCTTAAACTCTGTCCGAGTGTGTTTGTAATCGCCATCAGCTGACGCTACCAATAATTTATTCACAATAGATAATAGTGCTTACTGATATCTCGCTTTAGCATGAATAATAAAATTTTGTACCAACAACACAGTTGGGCGAGAGCATTGATGATTTACTCTGACTAATATGTCCCCGGGTTCGATCCCCGGGCCAGAGATATATTTTCTGGGTTTGGTAAAATCAGGTGGTGCGCAAGGAAAATAGAAAAAGGAAAAAAGGTGAAAGGAACAGCTTTAGAAGAGATTGAAAGGAATTTGAAACATCATAGTTGAGGCGATTCCTATGTCATATCGAGATACTGAATTAGAAAAAAGATTGCGGATGTTGAACGTTGAATGAAGATGTGATTGGAGAAGCATCATTGGAGGAATTATTATACAGGGTGTCCCTAAATCGATGTCAAGCCGGTAGTGGGTCATAGGCCAAGTCATAACAGTTATCAGAAAAATATTTAAAAAAATCTAAGTTGAATATTTTAAAAATTATTGGCATTTTAAAATAATCGAGAAAATCTGCACCCTGTAACAGTCTCCATAACACCCTGTATATTGTATAAGTAATGTGTTATAAGAAAATGTAATATTAATTTAAAAGTGTTAATAACTACCAATAGTTGAGGAGATTGTTTGAAACAGACTTCTTTCATATTCTTATTATTGAAGATTTTTGATAGTCTATCAAAACTATAAATACAACTATCTAAGATTCTGTACCTGTTACATAAATTATGTTACCTAAATTTAATATTAAATAATTATTTAGGTAACATAAGGTAAATACATAGGTAAATAAGTATATTAGGTAAAATAAATTATGTTACCTAATATACTTGTATAATTTTTTGTCACTTATATATTTATCTTTTTGCTGATTTACATGAACATAAATTTCTTAAATTGACCTTTTTAGCGAATATAACATGTTTAGAAGTATTTTTAAGGAATTATAAAATATCTTTATAATCCGAATTTAGACCTATTCCTGTTAAATATTATTACGTTTCGCTTAAGTAAAATGTTATATAGATAACATTCAGTTCAGCATTTTCTATTGAGTTATCGGAGCAGTACGGACGTTTTCTCCGATCTTCAAACATTCAATAATTAATTTAATAATTTTTTACAACTATTGTTCGTTATATTATAATGAATAAAGGATTCCTAAGCAAAACACTTAAATTAACTAAAAATTTAATCAAAAATTAAAAAATTGTAGTGATAAATATTTTAAATTATTTATTTAATTTAAGATAGATCTTAAAAATATTTCGAAAAGAGAGGTCAAAGTGGCCGCTAATTAACAGTCGTTACACTGACCAAGGAATGCAAAACATGATGTGATCACCCAAGAAAACCTTCCAACAAAAGCTAAGTTTTAGCGACAAGAAGAGAAGTTCGCTAGAAAAGCTAACGCAAGTAGAAATAAACAGCCAGATCCTAAATAAGAAATCCAAAAGCAGATCCAATAGCTTTGAAAGGAATTGGGCAAAGTACCAGAAAATAAACAACAAAAAAGGAAAATATCAGAAGTAAGTCCAATCAAAGAATAGTTTTAACAGAGGTTCACAAAACCCTAAAAGGCTCATTAAAGCTCATAAGGATGTAACTCTCCAACAATATCTTAAAGGACTTACGCCATCTGAATGTACTGATTATTTCTTGTAGAAGGCTATGATACCGATGAAACAACCAAAGCAATCGGTGCCACCCCTTCGCAAAAAAGATAACAGCCAAAGAGAAAGCGGATGCATTTGCTGTTCACCTGCAACACGTTTTTCAACCGCATTCACGAACTATGAATCACATGAAGAAAACGATATCATGAGCTACTTGGATACTCGTCTACAAACGTCGGTTCCGGTAAAGACCTTTTTATTAGTAGAAATTCAAAAAGCTCTTAAATATGAACAGCATAAAAAAAATTCCCGATTATGACTTGATTATAGGTCTCATTCTACCCTAAGAGCAACAATAAAGATCTACCCATAAGAGCAACACTAAAGAACTACCCCTAAGAGCTATAATACTAATAAAAATCATATTTAGTGTACACTTTCCGAAACAATAGAAAATCGCGGATTATTTTAATTCAGAAACCGGGTAAACCTCTCAATGAAATTAAATCATACAGACCTATTAGTCCTCTACCCACCATTTCCAAGTTGTTCGAAAGACTCTTACTAAAAAGAATAAAACCTTTTCTGACTGACTTGTCACCAAACCCCTAGTTGGGTTTTCGGGACCAGCACGCTACTGTAGAACTCCACAGAGTAGTAAATGTGATAAATGAGTCTTTTGACAAAAATCAATACTGTTCTGCAGTGTTTCTAGACATTAGTCAAACGTTTGACAAAGTATGACACGCGGGACTGCTTTATAAAATAAAGAAGAGACTACCCCATTCATTCTATACGATACTTTATTCATACCTCCAAGACAAATGTCTTAGTGTTAAGTTTCAAGATCAAGCTACTCATATTAACCCCATAATGACTGGAGTTCCACAAGGCAGTGTTCTTGACCCTACATTGCATACACTGTATACTGCAGACATATCCACTAATAGCCAAAGAACAACAGCACCTTTTGCAGATGACACAACAATTTTCACTGTGCATGAAACTCCAGATGTTGCAGCACAGTAAGTATAAGCTATCCTAGATGAAATTCAGGACTTGCTAAGGATGTGGCGAATTAAACCAAATGAGACAAGGTCAACTCATTACATTTATCGTGTGTAGAAACACGTGTCCTCCTGTACGTTTAAATGTACAATTTATACCGCAATGTGTAGAGACAAAGTATCTGGGCACGCATGCGTCTAACCTGAAAAAAGCACATCGCGGAAAAACGTAAGGAACTACATCTTAAGTGCAAAAAGTTACACTGGCTTATTGGACGCAAATCGCATTTATTCAACAACAATAAACTATTAATTTATAAAACGATACTGAAACCTGTCTGGACTTACGGCATTGAACTCTGGGGAACATCTAGTGTTTCAAACATAGAAATACTAGAAAGATTTCAGTTAAGGACAGTAAGAACCAGTAAGCAACAAATACATAAACCATGACTTCGCTATTACAACTGTGAAAGAAGAAATTAACAAACAACGAAAGTCAAAATAGAATTGTAGCAGGAAAATTAGTGATAGATATTCAGCAAACAGTATGGTGAAATGCACCTCATATAAAAGGGAAAAGAAAGGGCAACTACAATGCAAAGGAAATTATAGAGCTAATCAAAGATAATCGAAAAGCTCGAAGAAAGTGGCAGAGGACAAGTAACACTCAAGATAAAACAGAACTGAACAGGCTGACACGTCAACTAACAGACGAAATTTAGGAAATAAAAAATGAATGAAAGTAACAAAAAACATCAAGCCATTCACCCATTCATAGAGAAGATGGAAACTGGCAACAAATAATACAGAAAGAGCAGAAGAAATCATTAAAAATATAACTCCGAAAAAACTGAGAAAGGATATCAAAAACTAAAAAAATCTCCTGGTTATCATCTCATTACCTGATATATCAGAATCACCTATAAAAAAGAAATAACCAAGAAAAGGTATAATCAAACTGACGTACCTTTTTAATGTTGTACGTTTGTGATATGTACCGTATCACTGGAAGGTAGTCCAAGTAATTATGCTACTTAACCCAGGAAAACACTAATTGACAAATATTCATTCAGACCAATTTCGCTAATACCAATTATTAGTAAACTACTTGAAAGGCTAGTCCTAAAGCGCTTTAAGTTATTTATAGAGCGTAAACAGCTAATTTCATATCACCAGTTTGGATCTACAAATAAACATTCAACCATAGATCAAGTACACAGAATCACAAATATTATTAAAAACGTCGTTGAAGATAAGAAAAAATATTCTATAGTATTCCTTGACGTTTCTTAGACATTTGAGTAAGTCTGGCATAAAGGACTAACATACAAATTACATGGAATGCTTGTTAAAGTTCAGCAATTTAGTAAATTCCTCACTAGTGACATGACAATAACCAATGGCACTATGAAGGCAATATTGGCAGATGTATAGCCATAATGGCAATAACTGATACTAAGGAAGAAGCAACGGATAAAGTATATTAATTCATGAATAACGTTTTTATATACGGACAAGAAAATGGAAAATTAAATTAAATTAAAGTAAATCAGTATACAATAATCTTACGACCAAAAAAGCCAGTAACAATAAATGGACAAGCTATTCCGCATAATACGGTGAAATACCTGGAAATGTCATTAGATGAAAAACTGCAGTGGAAAGCACACGTTAAGAAATAAAAAGAACTAGACATCAGGTATAGGAAAATGCATTGGCTAATGGGACGACAATCTATTTTATCCATGCAGAACAAAATAATAATGTATAAGCAATTACTAAAGCCAGTGTGGAGGTATGCTATTCAACTGTGGGATTGCACCAAAGACAGCAAAAGATCCAAACCTTTCAGAACAAAGTACTGTGTAACAAAGTTAAAGCGCCGTGATACGTACGGAACACAGATGCTGATATGATATGAAAATCACTTCAGTAACTGAAAAGAAATGAAACATGAAACAGAAATAACGACTCCGTCAACACCCAACGTTGAAACGGTGCATTGCTTGAACTGTCCAATTAAAGAGAAGATTGAAGAGAACGAAGCTGTTCGAATTTGTGTAAATAAACGAGTGTTATCTTGACCGTTTCAATAACTGCATGGTTAATTTAGTTGAAACTAATTTAGCATCTAAGTTAATGTAGTAAAGTTTGCAGTGATTTGAAAGTTTACATAGTAATGTATGCACATATAAAAGACAAGCATATTTATAAAGAGATAATGAAACATATGCAGGAAACAAAAAAATCGCTAAGAAATGTAATAAATAGTTCTGTCACAAGGTGTTGCCGTCTACGCCCATCCTACGAAGTTCCCTAAGCGGCATGGGGTGGCGTGCACAAAATACACGTATGAGTATTCTTAGACGCGTATTGATAAGTGGTGAGGAGAAGGGTTGAGTAGTGAGCGTGATGACAGCCTGGCAATGCCAAGTCACTACTGACTGGTATTTTAATACTGTGTAGGTTTTTCGAATGATGATTTCTAACACCGAATTATATTACTTTGAACCCCATTTACTAAACTTTTACGTGATAAGAATTTAAATCATTTTGGCAGTGAGCAGAATAAACAATAGAAATATTTTTCAAATTATGAAACTAAAATTATGCTTTTTATAAGCATTTTGGTGTACTGGCCATGAATCAAAGTAGAACGAGTATCAAAACAGCGCTTAGGGAATATAAATTTTTCTCTCTCTTAGATTTAAAAACTACAATATTAAACAAAAGAGAATTTGTCAAATCAGATATTTTTATGGAATACGGATGTAACATATTGGGTCGGCACGAAAGTATTTTTAGTTTTGTAGTGTAAAATGAATTTTTTTTTATAAAGACCAAACTTTAATCAATTTTGTGTTATAAGATCAGCCCTTTTAGATATCACGCACCTTTTTCAAGTGGTTTGTGATATGTTATAGGTAACTAACTGGCGTCTCTTAGAGAAAATGTCCTCCAATATCTTCAATAGCTCACATACAAGCACGGATGTTATGTCTGAAGGACCCGTTAATTACTGACGTAATTACATATTATTTATTATGTTTTATCAAGTGACTACCAAGAAAGATATACAGTGAATTCAAACACATTTATTATACACTGATTGGTTGAAAATGGAAATACATGACCGTTATTAGTATACTGTATAGTTAGTTAGTATTACTGCGTGGAACGCAAACGGACTAAACAACCATTTGTCCGAGTTAAAAATATTTCTAGAAACTCAAAAAATTGATATTTGTTTGATATCCGAAACTCATTTCACGAGAGAATCACACGCAAAAATTAAAGTCTATGACATTTACCATACCATTCATCCGGATAACAAGGCCAGGGGAGGAACTGCTGTGTTAATTCGAGACAACATAACACATCACGAAATTGAGAAATATGAAACCAAAGAAATACAAGCCACTGGAATAAAAATTTCAAGCAAAACCTACAAAATAACAGTAGCAGCAATATATTGTCCCCCAAGACATAACTTAAAAAAGCCGGACTACCTGAAATTTCTGCACACACTTGGTCAAAGATTTATAGTTGGTGGAGACTTTAATGCTAAACACACATACTGGGGCTCAAGGGGAATTACATCATCAAAAGGCAAAGAACTACTCGAAGCAGTAAAGGAATACCGGTGCGACACGGAATCAACAGGCAAACCAACTTACTGGCCCACTGACAGAGGAAAAAACCGGACTTAATAGACTTCTTTATACTAAGAAAAATATCCACCAATTTTATAAATATTGAGGATAGCGCTGATCTGTCTTCAGACCACTCACCAATAACTCTAACACTGAGTGAGAGAACGATCAAGGGAAAACAACCAGCCACGCTAGCAAACAAATGGACTGACTGGAACAAATTTAGAGCAGAAATTGAAAATAGGATTACATTAAATGTACCACTACATAATGCGGGCCAAATAGACGACGAAGTGGGCAAACTAGTGTGTGATATCCAGCAGGCAGTATGGAGAAATACACCCCAAATACCGAAAACAAAGGGAAATTGTTATCCTAAGGAAATTATGGAGCTTATCAAAGGTAAACGTAAAGCTAGAAGAAAGTGGCAGAGTACAAGAAACACTGATGATAAGAAAGTACTAAACAGACTGATACGTCAACTGACCGATGAAATTCAAAAAATAAAAAATGAATCCTTAAATCACTTTCTGAGTGAACTAACAGATGACAAAGATACAGAGTACTCACTATGGAAAGTAACTAAAAACATAAAAAGTCCGAAAATGCAATCTTCACCCATCCAAAGAGAAGATGGAAGTTGGGCAAAAGATAATGCAGAAAAAGCTGAGTTATTTACAGAGCATCTGGAAAACACTTTTCAGCCGCATCCAAATCAAGAAGAGGAAAATATCCAACAAGGGGAAAATAATAACGAAGAAGTAATTAAAAGGATAACTCCGAAGGAACTGAAAATGGAAATAAAGAATATAAAGTGCAAAAAAACACCAGGTTATGATCTCATTACCGGAGAAGTCTTAAAAGAATTACCAAGAAAAGGCGTAATCAAACTGACGCACCTTTTCAATGCAGTGTTACGGCTGAGATACGTACCGCTCCATTGGAAAGTTGCCGAAGTTATTATTATCCTTAAACCAGGAAAACCCCCTACAGAGAAATCTTCATACAGACCAATTTCGCTACTACCAATAATTGGTAAACTATTTGAAAGACTAGTACTAAAGCGCCTTAAATTATTGATAGAGTGTAAACAACTAATTCCAAACCATCAGTTTGGATTTAGAGATAAACACTCAACCATAGACCAAGTACTCCGCATCACTAATGTTATTGAAAAAGCACTGGAAGAAAAGAAAATATGCTCGACAGTATTCCTTGATGTTTCTCAGACATTTGATAAGGTCTGGCACAAAGGACTGGCATATAAAATAGATAGGATGTTACCCAGACAATTCAGCGAATTACTGAATTCCTATATAGCAGGCCGACTTTTCAGATTAAAAGTTGAAGACCAATTATCCGAATTAAAGAATATAGCTGCAGGCGTCCCACAAGGAAGTGTATTGGGTCCTGTCCTGTATACTTTATACACTAGTGACTTACCACTAACCAACGGTACCATAATGGCAACTTTTGCCGATGACACAGCTATAATGGCAATAGCTAATAATATGGAAGAAGCAACGGATAAAGTGCAAGAAGCTTTGAATAATGTTACCACTTGGACAAGCAAATGGAGAATAAAACTAAATGAAAGCAAGTCGGTACACATTAACTTTACGAATAAAAAAGTTAATCACCGACCAGTAACAATAAATGGACAAGCTATCCCGCATGCAAATACTGCGAAATATTTGGGGATGACACTAGATGCCAAACTGCGTTGGAAGGCACACGTGAAGAAAAAGAAAGAAGAAATGGGAATCAGATATAGAAAAATGTATTGGCTAATGGGACGACAAGCATTGTTATCCTTACATAATAAGTTAATAATATATCAGCAAATACTAAAGCCAGTGTGGACGTATGGTATCCAACTGTGGGGTTGCACCAAAGACAGTAACATCAAAATCATCCAGACATTTCAGAACAAAGTACTACGTAACATAGTTAACGCGCTGTGGTACGTTCGTAACGTAGACATCCATAAGGATCTAGGAATCACTACAGTTGCTGAAGAAATCAAAGAACATGCTAAGAAGCACAAGGAACGACTCCATCAACACGCAAATGATGAAGTGGTACAGTTGCTCGACACTGACGGGTTGCAGCGAAGGCTAAAGAGAACGAAGCCGTTCGAACTAGTATGAATGAACGAGTATTATCACTGGATAACACTCGACGTTATTCTTTTGTTTAGATTAGTATTAGAGATATGCTATTGGTTAATTGTACAAATTATTTATAGCAGTAAATAATAATAAATAAATAAAAAAAAAGTATACATGACCGGTAGAAGGAGTAAAAGTAGTTCCAGCATAGCAGAGTGATACATATATGCCATATGCATATAAAAATGAATTGCTAATTCATTCATGGATGTCACTATGAATGTTACTGTAATATAACTTAAAACTAATGAAGCTATGTAGCACAAAGACTTAATATTAGACATATGTGTACAGGAATATAATATACACAGAAATAATGTAAAATAATAATATTGTAAAATGTTGATATTTGTACGTTTATGAACATAATTATATCCTATATTATAATGTTCCAACTGTATGTTTATAATCTTATATACTTATATGTTTATATGTTTCTATTCTTATATGTTTGGTACTGAATTTTGTATGGCAGCTCGAAAACGGCTCAATCAATGTTTTTGAAAATTTCCTATTTTGTAGAAAAAATTCTAAGTTTTTTGGTGTTCCCGGATTTTTCCCTGAATTTCCTGGAAAAACTGGAAAGAAAGTGAGCCCTTTTTTGCTGTATTACTTTTAATTCGTAAAAGACAGTAAGTTGAAATTTTGCATGTGAATTAAAGTATTCAATGCTGACATATCTCAAAAATTATAAATTCAAAAATTGAAAAAGGGTGGGGGGTTGAAGAAATTCGGGGGCCCGGTAGGGAACGTTGGATATTCTGGATTCTAGAATAATTAAGTATATTATTATTAAAAGAAAATTCAAAATTTCAAAATTTTATTTGGGGTCACGGAGGACATTATTTTCCAACTGTAAAAATTGTGCTAGAAAGTTGAAATTTTGTATATAGGCTTGGTAACTTATTTAGGAATCGAAAAGGAAATCCCAAATTTTGAAAAAAAGTTGGTCAAATAACGCATAAATTAAAAATATTTTTTATTTTAATAAAAAGAATATATTTTTTTAGTCAGTTTATATGAAAAATTATTTATTTTTGTATGTAAAATTTATATAGAACAAGTTAAATATTTGAATTTAAAAATGGAATTTAAATTTCACATGAAATTAAAGCCACACACAAAAGCATACGTCGCTTGCGACGGGGGTAAAAGCTAGTATTATATATTGTTCAATGACATGTTACCACATCTTCCTGGGAATTTCATGATTCTTTGTTCTGAACTAATGGTCCTTATCAGCTGAAGAAACTGAAGTAAATGTGATTTCGTGTCATTATGAAATATGGAAAAGCGACATTACTTCTAAATCCGACTCCAATAATTTTCCACGAGTTACCAAAGATGTGTAAGGCCTTGTTACAATTAGTTACTGACTTAGTGAAACACGATTCCATTGCAATTTATCAATTGTTATTTATATAATTAGTGGAGACCTTCCTTAGTATGAAGAAGTCAATCAAGTCAGGCCTTTTCTCGCTATCGGCTGGCCAGTATGTTGGTTTACCAGTAGATTCCGTGTCACACTGATATTCTTTTATTGCTTCTAGCAATTGTTTGCCTTTCGTTGTAGTTATTCTTGACTCCCACGAAATGATTTTGGTGTTGAAATCTCCACAAATTATAAACCGTTCACCCAGTGTTTGTTGAAGTTGAAGATATTCTGCTTTTTTAATATTCTTCGTAATGAGATATCTGGTTACGAGCATAATATAACTCATGAAATAATTTGAATCAAATACATCTTAAAATAAATAAATTTTTGTGGAAATTTCACAGGTAGAAAATGTAGCTGTCTTTAATTAGCTAGTAGTAAGCTTGTAAGTGTGAAACTTCTACTAAAGACAATTTTTTATCTGTGATATCTGTATATATGAGGAATATATGCCTATTTTTAGTGCAATAGATATTTTTATTTTTTAAATAATCCAAAAGTTGACGAAGATTTTCATTTAAGGGTTGAATTTAATTTAATTTTTATCCATATTTTACATCACTGAATTAGTATTAATATTATTTTATTGTAACATTTTTGCATTTAGGCACTACATTCTTCTGCCTTAAATCATTAAACTACATATCATTGTGCTTAATTACATTTTATTTGTGATCCTTATTCTATTTACCTATTCTCGCTCCTTCCAAAATCAAAATAAAAGTAAAATCAAAAGAAATAAATTTAAACTCATACTGCTTCTCTCATCCTGCTACTCTCTCTCCTGTTTTTACTCGGTTCTGTCCTATCTCTATTCTCGCTCCTTCTCTCTACCTACGCCATCCAAC
Source organism: Panorpa germanica (assembly GCA_963678705.1). Classification (NCBI taxonomy): domain Eukaryota; kingdom Metazoa; phylum Arthropoda; class Insecta; order Mecoptera; family Panorpidae; genus Panorpa; species Panorpa germanica. Next base: position 4,785,795 of record OY783211.1, on the reverse strand, counting down.
TCTTCCATTCACTGCCTCTCTTTAATAACTGCCCAATATTCTTGTCACTTTTTACTCTTTTGTCACATGAATGTGTGCCAGCGTTTCTATCTCTCCACAGCACTCCCTACACATCCTTTTCTCTATATTTTCTCAGTATCTGCTGCCTTTCTTTTCGTTTCCCAATCTAAATGATGCGATTCTTTTATGTTTCTTGCCTCTTTTTCTCCTATGTATTCTGGTATCTCTCTTTTCTAAATCCTCTTGTATCTTTCATTATATTTGCTGTTATTACTTTTTTTCATTCTTTCCGGCTATATCTGTCTGTTTCAGCTCCTTAGCTTCTCTTTGACACTAGTGCTTTCTTCTCTTTGCCTCTTCTGTCGCCATTATGTTCTTCAAAATACTCCTTTCTTCTTTTTGTTTCTCGCCTTCCGCCCTCCTTTCAACTCTCTTCCGTTATTTTCCTTAGGATCTAACCTTTAGCATTTCTCATTTTTCTTCCTCCTGCTTCGATTCTTATTTTGTGCCTTTTTACCTCCTCCATTACCATGTATGCCGGGGTGTACCTGTCAAGCCCTAATACCCATTTGATATACCTTTTCTGGAATTTTTCAATTTCTTTTGTTTTCATCACTATATCTCTGCTCCGTACAGCATAATGCTCGCCATGAGTCTATTAAACATTCATACCCACTTTTGTATATTCGCCCCAAACACCTTTTCTCCTACTCTCCTAACCCTTCTACGCCACCTCTCTTATCTGCTCCTTTTCGACGTTGTTTTTTTTTTAAATGTGTACCCCAGGTACCTAAATTCCTCCATCTCCTCATTGTTATCTATTTTGTATTTCCACGCTCTCTGCATCCTTTTTCCTTCCCCTTCTTGGAACACCATAATTTTTGTTTTATCCTTATCCGTGTTTTTATTATCAGCTCTAGCCCTTTTCTGTCTAAGTATCTCCCCAGTTGTTCTATCATCTCCTTCAGTTCTTTTACTCTTTTCTTCAATATTACATTAAGCGTAAAGTGTATTAAATTTTGCGTATGCTAAGGTCATAAAGGTCACCCCTCGGTCTTGACCTTTACCATTACTTCCTCCATATCTGATATATCATTTCAAACAAAATTCAAATCATGTTTTTCTAAAAATATTTTTATCAAAACGCATAACGCCAAAACTTCAATTATTTGTTGCTGTTGTAACGAAAACGAATGCTATAACAAAATTCTGAAGAGCCTTTTCAGCAAGAGTTTGACAAACAGCAGATGTCTGGAGTTTTCTAGTTCCACGTTGTAATACAGGCACACCAAGAAGTTGCTCGGTAGAGTCATTTGATAAAATTACAGGAAGCCTATCCACGGATCGCTTTAACTTTTTACGCTGGAAGTAACGTCTTTTCGTCGTCTTTTCTTCTCGTATTTTTTCTTTCTAATAATGATGATAAATTCGACGATATCAAGACTCAAGACTCGATAGTAGAAATCAGAGTATGAACTGCATCTTTGTCACCTTAGTTGGTATCATTTAGAAAAGCATATATCGCAATGTGAACAGTAAATGAGGTTCCAGCAACTCTAACTGCATTTCCATCTGATTGTAAACTGCTGCATGAGGTTCACACCAATTCCGCAGTTTGTGCAATAAACATTGTTAAAAAGAAAATCCACAAAGAGTAAATAAAGGCCACCCTAGTGTACAATGTAAAGACGGTAATGACATTAAATGATTCCTTCATTTTTAAAGAGTTTTCCTTTTAATTATCCTGGTTGTTTACGACGGCGATTCAAATATAAACCAAAATATTTAAATATAGATTTATGGTATAAAAATACAAATAAAGTGCCTAATTTTTCTACAAAGTTTTCTCCCGCAGAACTACTTCTTCCTTACCGGTTAGCAAGTTTTTTGAACCTATTTACACAATAAAGAAGATGGTATACGTACCGTTCGACCGCAGCGTCGTCAATCTGATTCAATCGTGGTAACATAATGTGGCGAACACTTTGCACAAGCTCGTACACGATGTGAATATTGTCTTCATTGACACTGGTTGCCGAACACAGTTTACAATACATTGATTTATTATGGCCTATTCGAAACTCTTAAGCAAAACCAAACACTTGGGTAGCATAACCGAACTGTGCTTTTTCCTCCCCCTTTTTCTGCCAACGATTCGCTGCGCTGTCCACTCACCACATGAGTCAAATGAACATCATTTCGTTTTATATTTGAATATCGTAAATAACTATTTCTTAAATCTTAACTTACTATTTATTTTTTAATTTCGCATAATTTGGGAACGTGATAGCATTCAAGGTATTGTTCACAATCCAAATTCTGTGTTATCCTATGAGAAAGATGAGCAATTATACGGGGCTCACTTAAACGGAGGAACTCCAAAACAATCTTTAACAAATATATATTAAACTATAGCAGATTTCCACAGAATTGAATAGAGATAAGTTTCTACTGGATGGAATGACATCTATGAAAGATTTGTACTAGAACTATAACAGATATATAAATTTACACTTTGAAAAGTAGAATCTAAGATAAAAAAATTAAAAAATCTATGATAAGTGCTTTATGCAACTTAGTATTTAATTTGGACGGAGTCGGAACCGAAGTCAGAGTCGGATTACTAAAATTATGCGGGGTCATATCACATGTGTTTTACTGACACTGCAGCACTGGCTGACTACTCAATCATCTGGTCTAGTACCAGACGATTTTAGGCAGTACAAACAAGAGAAATGAATCTTTTATTTTCATGTAAATCAATACTTTGATAAAAACTTTTAATGTCTTAAAATATAATGTTAATTTCACTTCAATTTAGCAGTAAGTTCGCAAAGCCCATGATTCATCTATCGTGTAGGTTGTACATGTGACATACCTGATTCCTCCACGACTTGTGTCATAGTTCAACATGCGCAGTCCGTGCTTCCATGTGACGTAGCTGGTGGGATGGGGGACCTGGCTGATGACGCATTTCAATTCAATGGTACTGCCCGCTTTGTAGAACTTGTCTGGAATTGAGAGACCCAATTCATCTACGATCTCCACTCTTGGAACTGCAAATAACGGATCAAATATAAATTGATGTAATATCATAATAATAAAGTGGAATGGGAAATTTAAACCTTTACTTAATTTTCTTGAAATTTTTGTCATTTTCTTTTAATTTTATTTCTACATTTCAAATAATTAATGATTTTTGACAATAATTTGAATAAAAATTATTAAAATATTATGTATATTTAAAAACGAAATTATTTCATTAGACAACTATTTTATATCTATATTACTACTTTATTGTGGAAAACGAACCCACTTTTGTCATACGTTTAGTTTTTCCATTGCATAGTTTACACATTTAAATTTAAAACTAAGTTCTATCACCGACGACCTCCTACTATGTTATGTTATCAGTTTGTTTTGGTGTCGTGGCCTTATGTATGTGTGGTATGTACGCTATCTGCTACACCGCTTTAAATAGGTTTAAGATTATGTGAGCATATAACCAATTAATCTCAAAAGAACTAAATTAAGAACTGAATCCAGAAAATATAATACCAGTCTGGTGATTAACCAGCAGCTTGCCTATCCACAAATATCAGTAAATGTATTTTAATAGACCTCACCTTGTGTTTATATAACGATCTTACAAAGAAACATTATTTTGGGCCACCCACGAGTGTACTTATGAATAATTTGTATTTCGACATTACCTTTATTATTTTTCTTATTTATACGGTTGTACTTAACATTCGTGAAAAGGTTTTAAATCACTAACCCTAGATGATAGCCTTCACAATTGTAAAAGTTTCCATAGTCAACAAGAAGAGATCGCTTTGTCTATATATCTAACAACTTGTTAGTATGTATATGCTACGTTTGATATAATAAATGGGATTTGCTGTAACAATGTTATGGTGTACAATACAAATATGTTTATATTATCTTGACTGTAACCAAGAACTCCAAATCCGCTGAGGTAGTTGTAAGTTATAAGTTTTCGGGATTCGTTCCCAGCTTTGATGACTGGTTTATGTTCTGGTTACTTACGACGACATTAACACATCGGGATCAGAATCCTCTTCAACTTAATTCAAATAATATTTAAAAAAATATAATATTTGGTAAATATAAATAATATCTTGTAATATTTATAATCCCCAATAATTATGAATAATTACTTGTATACATAGCTTGGTCATAGTAAAGTCATATTTTTGTATTACTTTCTACTATTTATTAACACATTTATACTACATCTTTTAACGTGGTTATATATTATTTCTCTGTTTTTCTAGACTGATAAAATCTTTTTGTTCAGCAAAAAATAGAACATGCTGCTATGTTACTGAATAAGGCCTAGATACCACTGAGGAATGATTCCTTATCCTTGTTGTATCCTAGGAATCCTTACCTTTGTTTTGTAGAACTTTTTTTAATATATTTCAATTTTTTTAATTTTTTTTTAATTTTTCTGTAATACTGCAACTAAGTATACCGCTGTATGCATAAGTTTAAAAAAAACACGTAATTTTCAAGAGAAATTAATTTTTGTTTTATTTAAAATATTGGTCATCGCCTTGTACACGTTTCACCCATCTTTCAGGTAACATATGAATTCCATGCCAGAAAAATTGCTTGTCGTCTCTTGTCTTATCCTCGAAATTGGTGTTTGGACAATGGACCCCATAGATGCGAAGAGGTGATAGTCAGATGGCACCAGGCCTGGCGAATACGGCAGGTGCGGAAGGATGTCTCATAAAAGCGATTTCAAGGTGTCCTTCACTGGTTTTGCTGTGTGGGGCGGCGCATTGTTGTGTACCAAAATCAATGTGTCATGTCTGACACAGAGCATGGTCTTCTTGCCGAAGCAATTTGGCGTTGGTGTTCAGGGACCGGCCAGGTGAAAGCCACGATTTTTTCTCCTTTGGCTTTTCAAAATAAATCCAGTTTTCGTCACCCGTCACAATTCGATGCAAAAATGATTTCCTTACGTGGCGTTAAAGCAACACTTCACAAGTAACTTTCCGATTTTCCATTTGACGTTCATTCAAGTCGAGTGGGATCCATTTACCGAGTTTATTGATCTTCCCCATTACTCGTAAACGTCCGCTGATTGTTTCTTGTAACACATGTAATGCTTCTGCTAAGTGCCGTTGAGGTTGAGTTGAGTCAGCATCGAATGACTCCTGCAATTGCTCGTTTTCACATTTCTTTTCTCTACCAGAGCGTTCACTGTCTCTCACATGGAAATCACATTTTTCAAATTGTCGTAACCAAGTCTCATATGTTTTAATCGATGGAGCGTGTTCACCATATGTTTCTACCAGCAAACGTCTACTTTCAGCAGTCTTTTTCTTTTAATTAAGTAAGAAAAGTAATGCGTGCCGCAAATGTTCTTTTAATGGGTTAATGTCAGATGAACAAAATGACGATGTGTCAAATTAATACGATGCGCACTTTTCGCTGGCGCCATCTCTTAGTTACACCGAAAAGAACTTATGCATACACGTGTTCTATACTTATCTAGTGGCTTACATTTCAATAATTATACGTTATAGTACAGATTAATCCAAAGAACAATTCTACATGATTAGATTACTAGGTCCGAGAGTTTAGTTATGCGGAACCTTCAAACATCATTGCTATCATGCAACATTTACGTCACGGCGATGTTTTCGTGGTTACGAAGTCTCGTGCTTTGCTGCTATAGTTTTGATTTCTTCCGATTCCGACTTTGTTAATCTTTAGGTCTCTATGTATGTCGTTATTGCGGATATACCACGGTGCATTAACTATTCCTCGTAGAACTTTATTTTTGATTGTTTAAATTTCTTTAGCGTTTGATTTCTTGGTGCAACCCCAGAGTTGCACTTCCATCCGTCCACACTGGCTTTAGCAGTTGTTTATACATGCGCAGCTTTTTTTTCATTGTTTAGTTCAAGCGTCGCCCAATTAGGAAATACATATTCAAATTTTTTATGTTCAGTTCTTCTTTTTTCCTTTTTGACATTTGTTTTCCACCTTAACTTAGCATCAAGCGTCATTTCTATATATTTAGCTTCATTCGCATAAAGAATTGTGTTTGAGTTTAATGGTATGTGTAGATTTTTAGTATTATTTTGATTTGTGAAATTTACGTGTGTTGATTTAGACTCATTGAATTTAATACGCCACACTCTTTTTCCAAGACCTGACCTTGTCCACTGTGTTTTAAAGTTTTATGTGGCTTCATCGATAGTGTTCCTAACGCCCAAGATAGCAGAATCACCCGCAAAGGTGGCCAGTGTTGTTTCCTCATCTTGTGGTATATCTTTTGTGTAGAGCCAGTATAGTGTTGGGTCAAGCACACTACCTTGCGATACTGCTGCACATATGTTCGATATATTTTCTTTACTTCAAAGGTATCTTCAATTTGGTCAACTATTTTCTGCCCCTGGTCGATTCTTTAGCAATAATTTTTCATAGATCTTGTATATTATTGGCATTAAGGCTATAGGCCGGTAAGATTTTTTGTCATTTAGATCTTCGCCCGGTTGCAGAAACATGATTGCTTCAGGCACTTTCCAATGCCTGGAGACATCTTTCAGTCGAAGAAAAGCGTTTATGATATATAATTCTTTAAGTACCTGTCCAGTAATGAGGTCACACCCAGGTGCTTTTTTGTTGGTGCTTGCATCACCGGTCTGTTAATACCTTTTGTCGGTTTCCACAGTGAACAATGCCTGCTGAAAGTTCATGTATTTGTGCAGTAATAGCTAGATTTTTTACTACTCGGATCTTTTCTTTTTACTTATCGTCTTGTCGTCTGGGGACCAGCTATTTTGCCATTTTTGCCGTGCTTTCCGTTTTACAATTACTAGTTGTCGTAGTTCTGAGTGGTAGCTGATGTTGTTCTTGTTTTTTAGTCTCATTTTGGCTGCTGTATTTCCCCAAGCCGCTTGCATATATTAATAGCAAAGAGCTCTACTTCATTTGTTCTCCAGTTGTTCGGCCGTTTTCAGGAGTACTTTTAGTTCTATAATATGATCAAGACCTTCCTGAATCCTTCCCAATTTGTATTAAAACCGTATTTGTATTAATCCGGTTAGCCTGGATGGTACTTCCTTCTGTACTATGTTTTCACTTACTGTCAGGATAACAGGTGTGTGGTCCGAGCTGAGGTCTTCACTACTGTCTTCAGTTTATATGCAGCTGTTGGATAGATATTTGGTGATGAAGAAGTCAATAAGACCTTATGTTTTATTGAGATCAGTAGGCCACTATGTGGGTTTACCTATCGAGCAAAACTTAAATTTAACCTCCATACCTGCGTTATAAAGTATTCCATCTTTATGGGTAATATGACTTGGGAATGGGTATGTTTTGCGTTGTAATCTCCACCAACAACAAAGGTTGTTCCAAGAGATTTAAACAGTTCTAAATAGTCATGTATTTGTAGTACGTATTGTGGGGGCCAAATAGATTGCTGAAATATTAATCTTTTTGTGTTCTTTTTGTGTGTTCAATGCAAGTTGCATTGAGTCAAGTTTAATGCAATGTTTTCATAATGCTAAATGAGTCCTTGATTATAACAGCCGAATCTCATCTAGCTTTATTAGAAAGATGTACAGTATGATATATAGAGTATCCTCTTAATTTTAAGAATGACTGATTTCTCAAGAGAATTTCTGCTATGAGACAGATTTCAATTTTCTCATTTAGTAACAGTTCCAGTTCTTGATTTTTTTGGTTGAGCCCGTTTGCATTCCATGCTGCAATTCTAAGACTGTAGAACAGTATGTCTTGCCTCGTTCGCGTATAATATTTTCATGTTATCCGGTAGTTTGTGTAGTCTATCGGACAACAATTTCTTGTTGAGAATAAGTGCCAGTATTTCTGTCGTTGAATAAGCTTCACTGCCTTTCTATTTTTCATAGCTGCTTGCGCATATGTAGCTGCCTATTACGACACTTGCAACTTGTTCAGTTTTTATTTTGTGATCTTGTGAACATGTTGCGTCTTTTCTGTAGGTCTCAGGTTACTTCACAGCCTCTATAACTTGAAGGATGTTGTCCTCATATGTTGGCCTAGAATAATTCAGTGCGGAATCCTTATCTTTGTTTGTAGAACATGTAGTTGAATGTGAACACACACTGCTGAATTAATTCTGAAAATGCCATATGCTCTTGTCGGCGTATCTCTTTGGAAGCAGTATGCATTTGTTGCTGCATCTCATTGAACATGCATTAACATGACAATATATATAAATACAGTAAAAGCCAGTTCTTGGTCGAGTCAATTAGTGCATATAAACTGTATTAGTGCATATCACTTATTTATGGAAGGTAAGTGTAAATTATGAATATGCTTGTGGATCTTATTTTTATTAATTACACTGATCATTTTTTTGATTACTATTAGTAATAGCCGATTACTTTTATATTAACCAGTTAATAAATTTACCGTAACTCTTGAAATAGTCAACCGGCAATGTTTTCAACAAACGAAACTATAGTAAAATGTTATAATGGTAAACCAAAGGTTTGGTATTTATTTCAACGGTAGAAGGTATTGGGGGTAGCATATGTACATAATACTGGTCTAATTTCCAAACAGGTTTTATACCCATTTCACTAAGAATATAACGCAGCTTAATCTGCAATTACAACGAGGATTATTATTTAGTATTAATATTACGACAAGTTATTATTATTCTATAAATTGACATAATAAACCGTGTTATTTCGGTAATAACCGACATACGAACAGCAGAGTTTTGCGTGTGAACGCAATGATGAAGGCAGTTATGATAAAAGCTCGGTCCATGGTATTATGTTACTACGGTCAACAGTCTTATATACACTTATCAAAATGATTTACTTTTACAATATATAAAACATCATAAAATGTTTATTTATATAATGTTACTCGTGCTTAAGTTAAGAGAAAGCAAAAAAAAATGCATTTCTGAAACACCCATTTATAATACCCATCTTGGAAATAAAATGGTATAAAACTAATTTTTTGTCTGGTTTACTATTTTTATTTATTTTTAAGTATGTGTTGTATTTATAACAGTTTAAATAGCTATAACATTTTTATTTAGACCTTCTACTTCTTTTTTAAATCGAATGTATTGTTTACATCTATATTTTACGGAGGTACAGGACGTTTACGTAAATGGTGAAAACGTTGTGAAATTTGGAGGGTCGATACAAATAGTTAAATTACATGCTGTCACAAAATTTTAGAGACCTAGGGTTCATAGTTTTCTTTTATAATTGATTAAAAATAGTCATTTTCCATACAAATCATAATTTTTAGCTCAATTTTACCACATAATATAACTTTTAACTATAAAAAAATGGTGAAAAACGGCTTTCAAAAACTAGGTGTATATAAAAGAATCTTTTCTGTAACTATTGCAAAAAGAAAATTATCAAGAGGATACCTATTTACGAAAATATTTAAATAAACCCAATAAGAAACAGTAAGTGTATAGGTTATAAGCCGGCAACGTTGCTAATGCCAATTTGAGCGGGAAATTCAAAATCGGAATAAATGTTATATAAAATATAACAATTTATTGGTTAAAGAACCAAATCACGCATGCGTCAACACACGTAAATTTGCTGCGTTGCAAAATTTATTATTCCTTTTTCAAAATATTTAATTTGTATTAAAATTGAATTAATATAAATTTGATATTAATTACAGGTAATTTTTAATTTATTAAAGTATTATGTGCATAAAAAAATCATTTTAACTAGCAAAAAGTAGTTTAATAGGGAATTGAAAAATTCATTTTCAAAGGTACAGTCCCAATATTTGCTCGTTCCTCATGTACTTCGTATTTTGCATTTCGTATTAAAGAGAGATAAACTTTTAGTATTGACGGTACGTCCTGTACCTCCTTAAATGGAATTTTCCATGGAATGAAACCGGAATATCTGCTTTGCCAGTATAAGTACGAGGACACGTGAATTTAATAATCCTCTTATATCAAATCAGATACAGTTAACTAGAAGTGTACCCGTCGACTATTGTTTGCTGTGCAGTAATTAATGATACAGTGTGACCACTGTCTAATTGTAAGTTGTCTTGTACCCAACTCTGATGTTTCTTCATACAACACATATGATTATAGGTAAATTTATTGATTTCAACATTTATTCAGGGTTTATTACTGTTCCTTATGACGCATATAATCTGATATGTCCCCAGGCATAATTTGTGGATTCCCTCTCCCCACATATAATTTGTGGATTCCCTCTGTATACTGCGATTTCTTATTACCACGTGAAATTTTTTTTTAAAAAAGGATACTTGTTCCCAAAAATACCGTGAGAGTTAAAAAAAATTAATTATTTTTTTTCCAAAAACTTGCAAAAGTCTCTACTTGTTCCAAAAAAAATTCCGTCTCGGAAACTAGTAACCAGTAAAGTGCCCCCCGTGCCCCCAAATAAAATTTTGAAATTTTGAATTTTTTTTTATTAATAATATACTTAGTTATTCTAGAACCCAGAATATGAACTTTCTCTAAAGTTCTCTACCGGGCCCCCGAATTTCTTCAACCCCCCCTTTTAAATTTTTGAATTTCTAATTTTGGAGAAATGTTAGCATTGAATATACCTTAATACACATGCAAAATTTCAACTTTCTATCTTTTACGAATTAAAAGTAATACAGCAAAAAGGATTTTTTTCCAAAATTACGGGTTTCCAGGAAATTCAGGGAATCCGAATCCGGGGACGCCAAAAGTCATTTTAAAAAACATTGATTGAGCCGTTTTCGAGCTACCATACAAAATTCAGTACCAAACATATAAGAATAGAAACATATAAGAATATAAACATACAGTTGGAACATTATAATATAGGATAAATGATCTAAGTTGGATGATATTATCATATCAAAGAAATTTTAACGTTCTGCAACTTTTATTTAAATATTTTTTGTTAGAATAAATAATTTACATGTAAAATTTAATCATTCGTTTATATAATATGGATAAATGGTCTTTGCTATTGAAATATTCGTTGAAATCTTAATATATATAAATTACGTGTCACGTTGTTTGTCCGTGTATGTCCGCGAATGACTCCTAAACTACTTAACCGATTTTAATCAAATTTGTACACCGTGTGCAGTTTGATCCACCTGGAAAGATAGGATACCTTACATCTCAATTTATTGTCTATTTGTCTATTAATTATCTGTTAGCTCCAAACGATGACATATGGCGACATCTGTTGACTAGAAGTCACAGCATCGCGTGGCCGGAAACATGTGGTATGAAACATAAAATTGCAAGTACGTAAAATTTATCTTAAATTAGGAGTAGAGCATTTCAGTTAGTATTACGTGGCGGACAGGTTTATTTGCAAAGCGGCCATAGTTTAATTTACTAGGAGTAAGTTAAAAAAAAAGATTTATTAGTACTAAAACATATAACGACAATCTATGTATAGCTTGTATCGGTTTTCATTCACCGTTTTTAAGCATTTTAATTTTATATCATTTTCTGATTTTTCCGCGTTTTACGATATTGATTTTTATGTCCACTAATTTATTTTCCCTATATATTATAAATTGGTGTTTGACACGAATTAATATATGGAGGTTCTTAATCTACACCACGAATAAAAATTCCACCAGAAATGCCTCTTTGTGTACAGACATATATCAACGCCTTACAATCACTTTTAAATAAATCATGTAGCAGGCTAGGGAAGTTTACGTAACAAGCCGTAGGGGCCGTAGCTGTAACCGATCGGCAACATCTGTGACGCGCTACGATTAAGCTACGAATCCTGTACGATAGCTCCATTTGCGTTTTTCGTGTGTTGTATATAAATATGTTTAAATCACAAAGTGTATATCTTGAATACTATCTTATATGTAAATATGGGTTAACTCTTATTGAGTTTGAATAAAATATACCACCACGTTGATGCCGAAATATATAAGCAGCTCCCACACTGCAACTGGTTGTACTCGAGATGTTTCGCAGTAGCAGACTTTATCATGAGATTGAAGCTTCTATTTTAATGTTATATTGCACTACTATACCGAAACTAATAGAAGTGTATGCCATAGACATATCTATTCGTTTTCCACTCGTAAACTACTAGTAAATGTAAAGACAAATGATCGTTATGCATGTTTCCAAGCATGTTCAGATATATACAACTGTGAGTAGTAGTAATGGTGATATACATACTCATACCGATGGACAATATTATGAATAGGTACGTATTTATAATATGGTTCATATTATTAGCGTATGAAATACATAATTTTGAAATACTATAGTGTATTGATAACATTAAAGTAGAATCGTCTAATCATAAAAATTTGTGCTAATGCGACTACACTCTACTGAAAATATGGATGTCGCAAGTAGTTGGCTCCAGTGTTGGAAAACAATAGACCGCATGGCAGGAGAATCGTATGAAACAAAAGACTCTAATCCGTTGCTAAAACCAGTACTACGCCAAAAGAATCTCTTATATTTCACAACAGTCAGTCATACTTATAACAGTATAGATTTTTACGTAAATTTCTAATAAAATTTAATGACAGTTGATTGAATTGCAATTTATCGCAGTATCCCAGAAGCAATTCATCATGAACTCTTTTCTAAAATGATTCCCTTTTTACACCTCATTTTGTAAGTTTAATAAATAATTTTTTATTATGAAATAATGATATGATATGATATGAATATGAATGATCTTTTTGATAGTGACAACTTTTATTGCGCTGCAGCTAACAAGCGAACTATACCCAAATCATACATATTGTTTAACAAAAAGTTATAAATTGTCTATATTGTTGGTATACCATACGCTGTCTGTTCAAAGAATAAGGTGAATTTTCATTTTTCTCAAAAAAATATTTATTTATTCATCAACTTCTATTTTGTCCCCTTTAAAGTAGTCCCCCTCAGATATAATACACTTGTGCCAGCGTTTTTTCCAATCCTCGAAGCAGTTCTGATATGCACTTTTTGGTATGCTCTTGAGCTCTCTCAGCGATTCGGTTTGTATCTCCTCAATCGTGTCAAAACGCCGTCCTTTCATGGGCCTCTTCAATTTTGGGAACAGGAAAAAGTCGCAGGGGGGCAAATCTGGTGAATACGGTGGCTGAGGCATGATTACGGTGTTGTTTTTGGCCAAAAAATTACGAAGAAGCAATGACGAGTGAGCAGGTGCATTATCGTGATGCAAAAGCCATGAATTGTTTTTCCACAATTCCGGACGTTTTCTTCGTATTGCTTCTCGCAAGCGGCGCATAACTTCAAGATAATACTCCTTATTGACCGTACGACCATGTGGTAAGAACTCCTGATGCACTACGCCATGGTAATCGAAAAAAACAGTCAGCAAAACCTTCACATTTGATCGAACTTGGCGTGCTTTTTTTGGCCTTGCCTCTCCTGGGCTCTTCCATTGCGACGATTGGACTTTGGTTTCGATGTCATAACCATATACCCATGATTCGTCACCAGTTATGACCCTTTTAAGCAAATCTGGATCGCCGTTGACGTCATTCAATTTTAAGCTGCACCTATAGGTCAGCTCCCAATATGGACTAATAAATTCGCTCTAAAAGTTGTTATTGTCACCTACTGTGATTATGCTGACTAACATGCTGGCTGCTGTGTCATGTATGTTGGTGCTCCATGAGCGTCAAGCAAAACATCGAGCCGGTAACTCCAACCGCTATCAATGCTCATCGCAGCCAACGCGTCAAGCCAGTTAGCAACCCAACATACTCGAGGGTGTATCAGATCTTTTAAAATACCGAGTAATTTCACCGACATGCAAACAGATTACTTCATGCTATAAAAACGGATCGTGTTAGTCGTTTCCTTGAGATCTATTATTTAACTAAGAGTAGCATTAGTTTTAACTTGCGGAAGGGCTCTGCTTAGAAACTAATGAATTACAACCATTTGAATTTATATGTACGACATCCGGCGTAAAACGGTGTAATCACACCAAGTGCTCATCAAACCTTATTGCTGCTATTAGAGAGTAGAGCCGAAGTGCTTCTCCGTTTAAGGAATACTGATTGTAAGTACCGAGTACTGACTACGCCATTATGTGTGCAATTGTGTCGAATTATAGAGACCGCAGCATACGGCGCTCATTTGTGTTGAATTCGAATTACGAATATAAACGGTAGGGGAATACTCTCCATCCGTTAAACCAGAATGACTCATTCGCATACGCATACAATGTGGGATCGTGTTCGTACTGATACGTGACATAGAAACCGCAAAGTGACATTTGAAGGCACGCCGAACCACATGGCAGCTGAAATCTTCACACATTCTGTCTTCTCGTATGTGTGTACATGTTTTAAGATCGCTCTTATAAACATATCTAAGAGGTATTCTGGTCTAAAAATCAACGGTCTTTCTTATAAATTTAGAATTTAAAAAAGTTTAAATTCAATTACAAGCACTATTTATCTCGATCTCGATCTGAGCTACTATTAATGTAGTACTTAAATCGAATGTAGAAAATGAAAATATTATACAATAATGCTGTTGTTAATAAAACAAACAAATTACGTTCAAGACGAGTTAAAAGTTTATCTAATAAAATCAGAGTATTCAGTAGTTTACAAAATACGACAGACAGTAGTCTACTCTACACCAGACAAGCTTACAAAAGATCGATTCATGCTTCTATACTTCAATAGTGTAAGCGCGTTTTACTTTTATGCGCATGGTTCAATTGTTTGTACTCTCTAAAGTTAATTAAGCAGCAGGCGTAGCTATTTTGTTGTGCAATCTAATTCTTAGTTACCTCTAGTTTTTATGACATTAGCCTATATTTACCGTTCATTTAATGGGCGTTCCGGTACATCATCCGCAATGGACAGCGCTGGTCTATAATGGTAGTATAATGTGTGAAACGTTAAAGTGTGCAATGTTGAGTCAGGACGTATTTTAACCAAGAGCGCTGTTTTTTCTTAACTTACTTAAAGTTACTTAACAAATTAAAAATCGATTTATCAAAAAATCCTTTTATGCCATATATATATATCTAGGTATATTTCCCAACTTAAGATTAACAATAATTCCTAAAAACAAATAAATCTAATATGTAAAATAATATAAAAAGATATAACTAATTGATTAGGTAACGATTTACACAAACCAATTTAAAATACTTGACTAATCATGGCAAGTAAATATTGGAACAAATACAAAAATTTAAACGTCAGTTGTTTATACATCTAATGCATGTATGCAAAATTGAATAAAAAACAATCTTACCTTTTCAAAATAAGAATCTTCGAAAAGAACAACAACAAACGTGAATTGTATTAATATTATGTAAATACATACGATATGTGTCCTTAATTTAGTTACAAAATTTCAAATATGTAATCCAGCCTGTGAAGCAAGATATTAATAATAATTAAAGTACGCATATCATGCAGGCGACCTACAAAAATATAAAAAAGCCTCGTTTTAAAATCTCGATAACGGTTCTACAGTTACAAACCTGCGATGCCGTGGACAATATTTCCATATTTCTTAACCTTGTGTTAGTATTTAGGCTATATATGTAAGTATATAAAAGCTTGAATGAATTGAGTACAGCCTCTGAAAAAATGAAATACTATCCGGAGTATACGGAGTGTATGAAGCTTGTGTACTGAATCTGCGAATACTTTTGTCTCTGATTGTCAATACAGAAGTATCTCAAAATGACAATTTTGAAAATGATTATGCTTACCAAAACTTTTTTGAATTATCTACCATCTCCTAAATATTGCAGCTCACATGGTGCAGCCAGTGATGACAGCACAGGATAGGTTTATAAATAAAAGCGTGATATATATCAAAATGAGTTAACTCCATATAACACCACATCATTCAATTTCAATAACGCTTGAACTATTTGCTATCAGCACAATTTATCACCCAAACTATTGCGTTATTAACAGAAGAGATACGTATTGCTGTAGCATTAATTACATTTGTTATAAATGCATTGCTGCCCCACTAAATACAAAACATGGAAGTTACCTAACTTGTCCACAACAGTGCGACTTTCAACGAACCGTAACAAATATGTAACCCAATACATCGGCATTAATTGCTGGTAGTCTGGTACTATGTACCCAGTTGTACGCAGTTTTATACATACCAAAAAAGTAATAAATTAGTTTATAATAATTTATTTTTATAATTTTTCAAACCTCAGTTTGATATAACTTGTCGATAATCCAATTGTTGGGTTCGTTCTAGTCTACAGTGGTGTGTGCATTTACCTACATCCTGTAGAAACATCTAAATATAATAAAAATAACGTAACGCGTTGTAAAGTTTTAAAGATATCATATATCTATAAGAATATCGCATTGGTTTGGGCATAAGAGTTCAGCAAATCTAGTACACTCAAGTCTAAAAAACGTAAATTTATGAACAAAAACAAATGAATACTAGCACATCACCCCATCACAAAGTGACGTGTATATAAGATTTGTGATTAAATTAAAAGTTATTGGTTAAATTGTACATTTTGAACTGAAGTGAACAATTTTCGCTGAAATATGTGTATTTTTAATTTTAGGCTCCTTTATATTGCTCTAAACCTATCATTTACCCTAACTAAATACTGTATTGAACAATAGCGCCAAAAAGCGCTTACTTCCAGCACCACGGCATACTTCTATTATCGCTTCTGCCCTGAGTGCCGTCTTCCCTTAGAGCTGTCCCCAGCGCCCCGATTCTGTTCAACTTCAAATCAAATAACCCTGCATACAAATTTCTTAGCAATTAATGTTCAAAATCAATACTTTTCTGTAATCCTACATTTAGCTATGCTAAATATTTGTTAAAATTTATTTTCACCCATTTCACTATAAACCTACTTCTAATTAATTTCTGTACTGAAAAATGCAAACCCTATAGTTCTTAATCACCACCTACCCCAACGTCACCACCGTTGGACCCATAGCTTCAATTTATTATTCAATATTTCTAGCTTTTACCGTCTTAACTCCCGCCGTCACTGGATATTTTTTTTTCACTAATTACTGTCTACAGAATTACTAAATTGTCTACCAAATGTTAACACTTGAACTCTATTCTAACATTTCCCCCCGAAATTCGTGCCACTACTGAACTCAAATTTTGGAATTACAATATTTGCAAAAGTTTTTTTGAATATTTCCAGTTTTTTCAGAATAACTTTTCCACGGAAATTCCGAAATTTTTTTTAGAAAGTCTTAGAAATTCGTCCTCTACAAAAAATCAAAATTTGAAAAAATTTGCAGGCGCAGTTTAGAAGACACCATACACGATTATGATACCAGACAAATATCGTTCTATCGTTCATCTATATACATGCGTTCTTATAGGTTTTTCATATAAATGGTGAAACATTATGACAGTTTTGAACATTATAATAGGGAGATGATAAATGAAGGGTTGGACTTTTTGATCCCTTCATGGAGAATCAGCTGGCTGCCCCATTAGTCAATTGCACAAGTACTGTATGACCGTAGCGTCGTCTTTAAGTCTTTCCACTCCTAATGCTTTTTTCAGAGGACCATACATATAGTAGTCACATGGGGATAAGTCTGGACTGCAATGTAAGAGTGCAAGAGGTTTCCAGCGTAATTTAGTGAGTTTATCAGACGTTAGAGCTGCTGTATAAGGCCGAGCGTTGTCGACCGATAATCATTCTTGGCCTCATCTAGAAACCTAAGATGCAATCTGAGTTATTCTGAATTCTGAAGTAATATTGTCGACTTTGCTTGCCGGACACCGTTTAAATCTTTGATTTTCCACTTTATCACAACGATTTCGAAACGGTCCGAATCAAACACTTGGTTTTCACTCAGAGTAGCGTCACCTAACTTATTTTGCACATTCATCGGCGTGTGCTTTCCCGTGTCCATTCTGCCGTCACCGATTCCCTCTCGCGCTGCGTTTTCACATGACTACGCGAGAATTGAACAAAAATCCTGTTTATTTTTTAATGATCCTTCTATATTGATCAAGTTCAAATATTCAGTTATATTTTGATAAGTCGCTATATTTCAGGAGATATTAACAATTAAAATATTCAGTTTTGTGGCTTTAATCATTAATGAGATCAATAATTATAAAAAATAAGCTTTGTGACTAAAAAATGTGATTTTATTACGACACATCCGATTCCTAGCCCCTTCCTTTCTATATGTTGTCCATTTCTTTTTAACAACAGATTGTAAACCTTATCGTTCATAGTTTTAGCACGAAAAGTAGTTAACGCATTTTGTTTTTGTTTAATGAATGAAACGTATGAGAGAGGAAAAGATGGGCGAAAGTCGTATGCAAGCGGTATTGTTTATTTTATTTTTATTTATTTATATATTAATTGTGTATGCCTTTCGGCTTTACAATCTACAGTATTATATTTCTAATACATTTCATTCCTATATACATTCCAAACTTAAAACTAAACTTAAAATAAACTTAAAATCTTCTCGACTTTTACTACTTCCAAAAGTGCTTTCTGCTTCTTCTTCTTTTGACCCTCTCTATTATTCTCCACCAGATTATTTATTCTCCTGTTTTTCCTTTCCTTCTTACTATTTCCGCCATCCACCTCTTTCCTTCACTGCCTCCCTTTAATAGCTGGCCAATATTCCTTTCGCTTGCTACTTTTTCCTTACACTCAAACTTAATGTGCTCCAGTGTTTCGTCCTCCGCTCCACACATTCTACACTTTCTTTCGTCACTCTTTTCCCAGTATCTGTTTCCTTTTTCCTCATTTCCCAATCTAAACCTTGCTGTTCTTCTTATGTGTTTTATGTCTTTTTCTATAAGGTACTGAGGCACATTATTTTCCCATAACCTCTTATATCTTTTATTGTAGTTACTTTTTTCTATTTTTCCCATTCTCTCCTGCTGCTGTGTCTCCTTATCCCTTCTCCTTAGCTCCTCTGCCACACTTGCGCCACCTTCTCTTCTCCTCTCTGCCTCCTCGATCGCCATTCCATTCCTTTCAAAGTATTCTTTTCTCTTTTTTGGACCTCCTCCCCCCCCATTCTTTATGTAATCCTCTCTTATTTTCTTTAAGATTTTGCTTTCCGCTCTGTTCAATTTCTCCTCGTATTTTACCGCTCTTTCCCCTGTTTTAATTCGTATCTTATCCCTCTTTAGCTCCTCCATCACCATGTATCCTGGCGTGCACCTGTCCAGCCCTAGTACCCATTTCATGTATCTCACCTGTATTCTTTCCAACTTTTCTTGTTCCTTCCACCCCCAAACCTCTGCTCCATACGACATCATACTGGCTATCAGTCTCTCATATATCCATATTCTCTTTTGTATGTCCCCCCCAAATACCTTTTCCCCTAGTCACCATACCCGTCGCATTGCTTGCTCTGCCTTCTTTGCCACCTCCCTTATATGCGCCTCTTCTCCATTATTCTTTTTAAAAGTGTAGCCCAGATATTTAAATTCTTCAACTTCCTCAATGTCCTCTGTCTTGTATTTCCACCTTTTATTTCTCCTTTTTCCACCCCCTTTTTTAAATACCATAATTTTTGTCTTTTCCACGTTTAACTCTAGTCCTTTCCTGTCTATATACCTCCCTAGCCGGTGTGCCATCTCCTGCAGCTCTCCTTCCCTTTTTGCCAACAGGACTATATCGTCAGCGTATGCTAAAGTCCATATCTTGTAGTGCCTTCCTATTAGCACCCCCCCGTCTTGTCCTCTTTCCATTACCCCTTCCAAGTCTGCTGTATATATCGCAAATAAAATGGGGCTCAGAGGACAACCTTGCCTCAACCCCTTGTCTGTCCAGAATTCTTCTGATTCTTCACCCCCAACTCTTATTCTCATTCTTGTTCAATGTTCAATGTTCTCAGTCGATGAACATTGCATATATCTGTCCTCCTTTTTCACTTAGCTCTTTTTCAACTAAATGGTTCAGTGCGTATATATTGTCTAAAGTCCCTCGTCCCTTTCTAAAGCCTGCTTGTGTCTCGGGAAGTATTTCTTTTACTTTTACCTCTTCTACCAGTCTGTCTCTCACAATCCCTGCATAAATCCTGTACCCTGTGTTCAGTAGTGTGATACCCCTGTAATTTTTGGCTTCATGTCTATTTCCCTTTTTATATATCGGCGTTATTACCCCTTCTCTCCAGCTGTCTGGCAGGTTTCCTCCTTTCCATATCTTGTTCATCGCTGTCAGTAATCCTTTCTCTATCCTTTCTTGCCCAGCTTTCCACGCCTCGTTCTTTAGTCCATCTCTACCTGGTGCTTTCTTTTCCTTGAGTTTTTGAATCTGTGTTTTTATTTCACCTAATTTTATATCGTTTACTTTCTCCTTCTCTTTTATCCCCTTCTTTGTTTTCTCGTTTCTTTTCTTTCCTCCTAGTACTCCCATAAAGTGTTTCGTCCACTCTTCCATTTTTATTTCCTTGCTTGGCTCTTTCCTTCGCTTTTTCTCCCTATTTATGTAATCCCATGCTTGCCTCTCCGTTGTTATATCTCTAATTTCTTTTTCTATTCCTATTTTGAACTCATTCTTTTTATCTTTTATCCTTTCGTTATACTCCCTTTGCTTCCTCTTGAAGTCTTCTTTACTTGATTCTCCTTTCTTCCATCTCTTTAGTTCCCTTTTTACCTCTTTTTTCCATTCTTTACATTCTTTATCCCACCATTTGTTTTCTCCCGTTCTATCAGATATTCTCCACCTTTTACTTTGGGTGGCTTCCTTCATCCTCTCTTCAATTTCCTCCATCTCCTCCGTTTCTCCTTCTTCCTCGTATCTCCGTTCCAATTCCTCCATAAACTTCTTCCTTCCTTCCTCCGTCCAATCGCTGCCCTCTTTCCATTCGTTTCCTTTTCTTTCACCTCTCCTCGCCTCCAACTCCACCACCAGCGGTAGGTGATCCGAGTCCACCCTCTCTTCCACTTTCATTCTTTCTACCTTCTGTCCTCCTCCCAGCGTTGTCACCACGTAGTCGATTACTGTATCCCCTCTGCTTCCCACATAGGTATATTCTCCTTCTTCATCTCCTTCTTTGTTCCCATTTAGTACTATCCATCCTTGTTCTTCTAGCATTTCCATTAGTTCTTTTCCCTCGGCGTTTATTGTTTTGTCTTTCGTTGTTCTTTTCTTTTTTCTATTCCCCCATATTTCGTCCACCTCTCCCAACTCCCCAATTCTCGCGTTGAAATCCCCTCGAATTAATAGGTTTTCCTGTTTCTCATCCTTAATTATTTCTTTTATTTCTTTCATTGTTTCTTTTATATTACCTTTACTGTATATTGTTACAATTTCCCATGTCTCTTCTTCCAGTTTTATCGTCCTCCTTACTGCTGTTTCTCTTCTGTCTGGTACCTTCTCCTCTTTTAGCTCCCTACGTACCCCCATTATAATTCCACCTCTTGCTCTCCCTTTCTTATGCTCCCTAACAGCACCTTGGCACACCCATCTGTAGTTTTTCGGTAGTTTGTCTTCCCATTCTTCCCATTCTTTGCTTTCCAGCCATGTTTCCACCATCCCAATCATATCCCAACCTTTGATGTATCTCCAGAAATCCTTATCTTTTCTTTTTATACCCGCCACGTTCCAGAAACCTATCTTTATCCTCTTTTTTATTTCTCTTCTTTCCTCTCTCCCACTTTTACCCCTCTCTTTACTTTCCCCCAACTCCTTCACCATTTTTTCGAAATTCCCCCTTTTCCAGTTCTTTGTTTTTTTCATTCCATATATACTGCGTTCCTTCTCACCATACTTTTTTGTACCCGACCTTCACATCCTTTTTCCCCTCCTCTCTTTTCTTTTTTGCCCATTGTCTCAATTGCCACTGCACCTCTCTCTCCTTGTACGTCAAGTCGTCCTCTATGTACACATCCGTGCCCCTCAGTGTACTTTTTTTTTCCATTATCTTTCTCTTCTTATCTTCCCCCTCACATCTCGCTATCACTATTCCCTTTTCTTTTCCCACCGTGAACGCTTTTGTTATTCTTACTTCTTCCTTCAATTCTTTTTGTATCCACTCTTCCACTTCTTTCCTCAGTTCCGCGCCCATTTTGCTTGTTTTTACACTCCTTATAACTATGTTCTCCCTCTTCTCGCGCTTCCTGGCCATTTCCTGTTCTTTTTCCAGCTCCTCCACCTTTTCTCTAACTTCTTTCTCTGTTTCTTCCTTTTTATTTTCTTCTTCTTTCTTTTCTTCTTTTTCCTCTTCCTTCTCTTTTTCCAACCTCCTCCTAAGATCTTCCCTTTCCTTGCGCGATTCTTCGATGAATGTCTTGAATTCTTCTTCCATCTTTTTTAATCTTTCCCTCATTTCCTTCATTTCTTCTTGCATTTCTTTTTCTGTTTGAATCATCCTTTTAATTTTTTCCTCTGTTCCGTCCTCCTTCTTCTCATCCTGCTTCCTCCTCGTCTTCATTCCCCCAGGCATTTTTGTTATTTTATGTAAATAACTTCTTATTAAACTATTTCTTTTCACTAAAAATAACAAATTCCACAACAAAAAAACTGAACCTTTTGTTTTTTTACTGAACAATAGCAACAATTTTAAATCTGCAAGCGATTCTCGGAACCCGTCCTCACTGCAGCACGATCAAACTGTAACTCCGGTATTGTTTATTTATTCAGTTGTGTTTCAGTGAGGGTTGCTTCAAAAAGCAACCCGTGTGATTCTAATCAGTATTACACTGGTTGCTTTTTAAATCATCGATGTTTGTGTATTATTAACATATGTGCTTATTTCAATTTATTACTTAAACCATATTACTTTACATATCAAGCTTCATCTCATTGTCCTTTATTTCCCATCGCTTACTTCTAACTTCATTCATCCAATTTATTCCTTCTTTCTTCCCCTGTACGATCTTTATGAAGTCTACAACACATTTCAAGTTCTTCTTATAGCTACTATTAATGTAAGCAGAATGCGTTACGTTTTGTGCGGCACATTAGGATTTGAACAAAATAATAATAATATACATACAGTTTTATTAATTACTTATTAGTTTATAGTTGTTCCATGACGTGAAATAGTACCATCTCATCATCAGTAATCATTGTATCTAAACAAAACAATGCAGCAAAACTCGTATAGTTAAGCAAACTGAAACAATAAATGATCCATAATCTGTTGTATGGTTATTGCGATTCCGTTTTCCGCTTTCCTGTTTTCCTCTTTCCGTATACTCCGTTTTGCTTATTGTATAACATTTGTCGTCTTCGTTGGTATCAATCCTAATCTAATTCTTAAGTGTTGTATTTCAAATAAAGTCTGACTCACTAAGGGGTATATTCACTTGGAGTTGTAAATGTTAAGGAGTATTGTATTGTAATAATTAACGGATTCGTAAATCATCGTCCCCATAGAAGCAGCGTCCCAACTAAACATAGTTACCTATATTCAAGGTTTTTCTAACATAGCACAATTAACCTGGTAAGTAAAACATGCTACCTACTATATAACATTTATTTTACTGCTTGTTGAAAAAATAAACCTACCTAGTTGCTCATTAGTATAATTGTTACGGTTTAACTAATTATTCATGTAATTAAATAAAAACCGACCATTATGAATTGTAACCAAATAAAAAGTAAGTCAAGTGATTAATAAGAATAAGTTAAGTAAGAATAAGATAAGTAACATAAATCGGTAATTATTAAATACATAAGAATAAACGCTTCAGAATTACAATGCATTAATAAAAATTCAATTTGAATTTAATTTTTTTTTTAATTTGGAGTGTCTACATTTTCTGTTTATGAACGAATAAGCTATACATTGAGTTCATCTCTCGGTACAGCTATGCATATATATATTATGGTATGTAATGTAATATAAAATATGTATATATGGTATGGTATGTAATATAAAATATATTAATATTTTAAAATTACATACCCTGTTATTTTTTAACTAAAATAGTTATCGATTTATGATTTTATTAATTTAATGATTCCTAATATTGAATATTTATTATGAACTAACTGATAAACAGCCCAATATTGAAGCAATTAATTATCAATAATAATTCTTCATTCACTTCTGTTCAACCAAAATCTGATATTGTTGGTATGTATATTTTATTTAAATAGGCATTCTTTCATATAATCATTGTTTACAATTCATGAATCCTAAATTAAAAATGACGGAGAATATTTTTTGTGTATGTATAAAAAAAGAAAATGTTTGACCGTGTTATAATTATGAATATGTAATGTTGATAATTTTATTAATAAATTGACGTTACGGCATTTTAAGCAGATTAAACATTGATAGTATTTGTATAAACAGGCTGTGGCGGCCTTAGCTTTTGCACTTTTTCTTTGTGTAATTTATATAAATTAAAAGTATTTTTGATCGAGGGGCACTGTATCAAACTTTGTTGTGGGGCCCTAATGATGGGTAAAAATTATTCACAAAGGAACAAAAACACTTGAATTGAATTAAAATAATTATATATTATTACTTAATATTACTATATTACTTATTATTTCTAACGAAGTACGATTCCGGGTCTGAAATTCTCTCATCTTCTGATAACTCATCAAAAAAACGCTTCGGATTCTTATTTCTTTTATTTTTGAAAATAATTGTTACTCCCCACTCTTTTGCTAGATCTCTGGACTCGTTCAGCAAACCATGGAACGAATTTTGATATCTTATTTCGCTCAGTCTATTCAAAAGATTATTTAGTAAAATGCCAGCTTTCTGTAAGGTATTATTTTCATGCTGTAGAGCTTTAGAAACAGGATTAACGGTTTCAAATAGTGATAAAATAACGACCAGCACCATAAAATCGTAGCTCTCTAAAATGTTAATTATATTTTTACATTCGTCACGTTCGTCTTTTTTAGTGCAAATTAAATTTAGTTGGTACAAAGTTTTCATTATTAATGAATAATTTTTCCTTATAGCTGATAAAGCGTCATTTCTTGAAGACCATCTAGTAGGACACACCTTTTTAAGGGTAATTTTCTATTTTTCAGACGAATAGTTGCTCAACATTGACCAGCGTTTTATACTATTGCTAAAAAAATAAATATATTTTTTCCAAATTATCAAAAAAATTTGACACTTCAGGAACACGTTTCGCAGAATCGTTTAAAATTAAATTTAATGCGTGTCCCGCATAATGAACATAATCGGCATTTGAGGCATGCACTTTCATAAGAGCTTGTAATCCTCTATATACCTGACGTAACATTTGCTTCACTGCCATCTACATTTGGACTAATCAGTCCAATATTCTTTTTTAGTATTTAAAATTACAGTTTTAAGTCCTTCTGCACTAGAATCGGATACTGCTATAAACTCCAAAAAGGACTCGCTGATTTTTAGTTCTTTAGGTACATTATCATCATTATCTCTTATTGAGATATATCGATAAACTACAGAAAGGTGGTCAATTTTTGATAGGTCTTGTGTTGTAACCAGAGTAATCGCCAGAAATGGAGCTTTTTTAATGTCTAAAACAATATTTTCACCAACTGCGGTACCTAGCAAATTAACAATTTCATTTTGAATCGTGGTGCTTAAATAATTTATTTCGACTTTATAAGTTCTTTTAAAATAGGATCATAATTAGATAGAAGACGTAAAATTGATATGAAATTTCCAGATTCAGAATCATGGCCTCTTAAAGGTAGATTGCATGATGTTAAAGTATACGATGCAATACATCTCCCGAGGAAAAAAAGAGATTCCTTTTTTGACTTCCGTAATTTTTGAAGTGAAAACTTTTTTAATCACGTTGGGCAATTTTTTTTTTTTTTATTTTTTTCTCGGGAAGTACGGCCTAAAAGTTTAAGTGAGATTGTGAATAACATTTTTCGAATTTTTGCTTACACACGTTTAGGGCCCCTAAAGCCTGGGGACCCCGTATCATTGATACGGTAGCTACGCCACTGCATGCGAGCCACCCCCTAAAGCCGCCTCTGTAAACATGATTATATCTATACCGACTGTACTGGTACAACCTTCGACAAAAGATTTGGCTTAGTTATCTACAGAGATGTGCACAAATAGTTTTCAAAAGTATTTTAATACAAAATGCAAATACCTTTTTATTTTTCCATTTCAAATACAATATTTTTTGTACGATGTATTTAACTATGTATGTATGTACTATTTTAGAAATTAGAATACTTTTTATGTTATTAATATAAATGCATTTTTTTTTTAATCTTCGGGAATTTACGAGTTGACCTAATGATATAAATGTTATTCATGTCACGGATTTGAGAGAGGCTATTTGTAGAATTTTATTTTTCGTCAATGAGGCTTTGTAGAATTTTAATGTGCGCTTATTATTTTTAAAGCCTCATTATTCGATTGTAGTGAACTGTATATGTGGGAGATGTTTGATGAAAAATAATTCTGATAGTTACAAAAAGAAGCTGACAATTTTTATGTAAAACAATTTATTTATTTCAATAAACGTAGAAATCAAAAGAACACAAAAATAACTTAATAATAATTTGTATTATTTTAAATGTGCAATATAACTGCTGTTAATAATTTATTTCTAGAAAAATTCTTACAATTACTTGGTATTAGCACTTACCAACCACACTTAGGTAGACGTAGTAGACGAGTGGGGGATGCGATGATACCTGGCATTCGTAATAGCCTTCATCCCTTTCATTGGCAAATTGTATCAATAACTGCCAGTCATTGGGATGCTGGTAGTTCAGTGTGTACCTAGAGTCGCTGCTGTAAGTGTGTCTGCCGAAAGTTATCAGATGCAATTCACTTCCTCTGCGACGAACCCACGACACCTGTTATGAACAAATTTCAAAATACAGAATTTGTTAATTTGTTTCTATTTATATTTCTTTATTATATTTATTTCTTTACTATATCTACATTTAAACTATTTAATTCATCAAGAAAATAAGTAAATAAAATTTGTATAACGTTAAAACTCCTTTTAAGTACTAATATATATACGAGGCGTGTTTTTTAAGTAAGTACCGTTTTGGAATTAAAAAAAGACGTGCAAAGATATCGCAATAATTTTATTTTTACATGAAAGCCTGTACCTTAATCTACTTTTCTACATAATTTCCGTGAATATTGAGGCACTTGTCATAACGTGGCACCAGTTTTTGAATACCCTCCTCATAAAATTCTGCCGCCTGACTTGTTAACCACTGTATCACAACTGTTTTGACTTTTTTCATCAAGCACATTTGTGAGGCCATCTTTAAAAGCTCTCACCCATTTCTTTACCATTCCATCACTCATAATGTTTTGTCCGTAAACTTCACAGCTCTCACGATGAATATCGATCGGTTTTACGCCTTTAGCACTAAGAAATCATATAACAGCCCGTACTTCACAATCGGCGGGACTCACAATTGTCGGAGGCATCTTAAACACTCAGTAAACAATGTATACAATGAAGAATCAGACTGTAATGGCTGTAGAAAAGTAGATTAAGGTGCAGGCTTTCATGTAAAAATAAAATTATTGCGATATCTTTGCACGTCTTTTTTTAATTCCAAAACGGTACTTACTTAAAAAACACGCCTCGTATATATAATCTTCTTAATATATATAAATTACGTGTCACGTTGTTTGTCCGTGTTTGTCCGCGATGGACTCCTAAACTACTTAACCGATTTTAATCAAATTTGTACACCGTGTGCAGTTTGATCCAACTTGAAAGATAGGATAGCTTACATCTCAATTTATGATTGCAATATTATCTTATTGCAAATTATTTGTCTATTAATTATCTGTTAGCTCCAAACGATTGTAAAAGATGGCGACATCTGTAGACTAGATTGAGTAAATATTCAATAGATTGCGCTATGTAATGTAATATGACAAAAACGTTAGTCACAGCAACGCGTGGCCGGGACAGCTAGTATGCTTATATATTATAATCAAGTTAAAAAACATATCCAAAATTATAAACATATGCACTTCACTGTTAAATATTATCTGCTGTTTTACTAATTTTCTCTCAATTTTTGCTCAATATCTATCACATATACAAGAAATGTTACAAACAGAAATTGTAGGAAATTGAGTTCTCAATTAGATAATTAATTACTGTTTCCATCTTAAGATTTAAGAGAAAGGAGATTTAAGAAACAGTCATTTTTCAAAATGGAGCCCTAAACTATATAAATTGAAGTTGGTAAACCACTTATTTAAACCACCACACATAAATCAGCTAGAAAAATTTATTACCAGGTTTTCTGCCAATTTATCGTACTCAGTGATTTAGAGGCACATTTTTTATATTTGTTTCACACATGCAAGCCTGGACACACACTTTTGACACAACTGTCTGCATACAACATAGTTAGTGTTGCCTGATTGTTTAACGTGATGTAGTTCACGTAACTAATGAAGAAATAAGTAATAAAAAATGAACTTATCAATACGTAAATTGATACCAAAAGTAAAATTTTGTTTTGTCGTTGGAAGGATAATAAAGTAACAACTACGCGTTTATAAAAAGAAAGAAACATAAAAACTGCAAAAATTATAGCTAATTATAGCCATAGCTTATTATAGTGGTTTGGGAAGGTGTACATCTGCAAGATAAGGCTGTTCAAAATTACTGTGACAAAAACAAATGATATTAACCATTACGGTTATTAGTTTTCATTTCATCAATATCTAATACATGGAATAAGGAAACTGCAGTCGTTCGTTACACGTTGTCGAGAAAATAAAGAAAAGCCTTTGCCACAAACATATTTTAAAAACTGCTGGCACATAATGTCGAAACTAAATTTTCTACTAAAGATGTAAATGATAATGAATTTACCGTGAATAATAACTTACGTCGAGTGTGTGGTCAACATGTTATAGTACATTGAATAAAATAGAAACTTTGTCGTTGCAAGTTAAGTGGGTATGTGGGTTGTGGAAAAGCAAAAGCCGTTACCAAACGAACTGTGAACGTTTGATTGGAATGTCCTACGTGTGAGTCAAATATTGGAAGATTGACATGGCAAGTTTCCTACTACACGGTGGAACGAATGTTTGATCTGAATGATTTATTTATTTTATTAAGTTGTTGATATTATTGACACTGGCACTGATTACTAAAAACTTTCAAGTAAATAAAGAAACTTTCAAGTATAAAATCTTCCTTTGTTGAACGATTCGTGCAGCAGGGCATGACATGTGGGTCAAGAGTGCGGTGGGGTAGAAAAATCCCTTTTGATGCTGGTCAAAAGATCTACAAAAGCCCGAATTTCTTCCAACGCGAACATTGGACACACTTAGTTCCAGCATCGACCGCATAATGCGTCCAACGTTCGTGTCCTAGCATCGCTTGGAACCGGCATAAACAATAAGGCCAGGCCTTCCATGAAAAGAACCTTTCATTTGTTAATAACAAATTTGTTGATTGTAATAAAAGATAATTAATTTATATAATTTGTAATTAATATTATTATATGATAAATATATTGGCATTTTCTATTAAAAAGGGTACATATGTTTATATTTCATACAAAATAATAATAATATACTAATTAATGACTAATTATAATGTTCGAAGTCGAAGGTAGGTTTCCAAAAAAGCAGTTGTCAGAAATTTTTTTTAACGCGGAATTTGAATTGCTTATTTATTATTTACCTTAAATGCAGCATTGGTTTTTGAGACCCACAATTTTGTTTCCTTGTGGTAGATGGGTTAACTATTTTTACTGATTACATTTACTTCTTGTTTCCATCGCGCAATGAACTATGTTCAGGCAACAATAGTTTTTCAAATATTTAACACAGAGATATGAATAGGGTTCACAGCGCGGTTTAATCGGTAGCTAAAGGATGAAGAGAGCCACACGCTCTGTTATCTTAGGCCTGTCTCAGTATGACACCGTATTTCAGCGAATTTCGGCCGGACGTATATGCGTTACTACACTTTATCTATCCGGAACTTGTAAATATAGTGAGACCTCGCACACTACAAGCGGCAGAGCCGTCCAAATACAGGCGCTACCTACCTCTCACATTGGGAGCGTTTTTAAATAAATTTTAAAAAAGGAATAGATGCTACAACGTTAGACCAATCCGAACCCTTGTAAGCCGTTACTGGTGGGGATAGAGACAATCGCTAGTATTTGCGGGGATCCGGAAAGTTTCGTATCTATGGGCGATATCGCTTTTTGAATATTTAAAAGACACTTGCAAAGGAAGCAAAGGGCAAAAGTGCAGTACGTTTAACCGAATTTGATGATTCATTTTTAAATGTTGATAATTTTAAATACATATGCATATATGTGGGTTATTTTTTTTAAAGAGTAATTTTAAGTTAAAATTATATTTAGTTTTAAGAAATAGAAATAAGTTATCTGTAATATAGGTTAAGATCTTGGATAAGAACGGGGGTATATTTAAATGATTAAATAAACCAGTGACAGACAGTATAGCCGTTCACAGAAAGATACTTACCAGTTCGCTTACAGCAAACAGCCGAACGGCGTATGCTTATGAGTCATCAAAGGCGTTGTCTCATGAACACGTACGACGTGTCGTGTGCAAAAGTGGAGAAGTAAAAAATGGCGATAGAAGAATGCTAGTTGCATTTGGTTGTTATTTTTGTGTATTAAAA
Organism: Panorpa germanica; assembly: GCA_963678705.1. Lineage (NCBI taxonomy): Eukaryota > Metazoa > Arthropoda > Insecta > Mecoptera > Panorpidae > Panorpa > Panorpa germanica. The sequence goes on along the minus strand of OY783211.1, from coordinate 4,755,215 downwards.
TCATAGTTTAAATTAATTACTAGGTGTAATATAATTGATATTGTGATTATCGTAAACAATAGAGTTAGACAGCAAATTTAATGTTTAGTACTAAGGTGTATTTTCATTAAGAATATTGTGTTGTTAACTATGGTCAATTGTACTACGTATTACGGGTGTAATGTAAAGACATTGTAAAGAACTATATTGTATTTAATCTAGTGTATTTTGTTGTAAATATAATTAAGATTAATTAACTTTATTTAGATGTAATATTGTGACTTTGATAAGTGATTAAAGTATTAATAGCCAAATTATGTGTTTACTCGTTTAAAAGGAACTATATTGTTGTATTGTACATCAACCTTAGGCTGATGTTAATTGTAACTTATAATTGTGGGAAAGTACCTACAAATTAGGATCTCAACAGATGGTTAGAGATATAACCTACAAATTGTGAGCTATCAACAGTGATTGAATAGTTCTAGGCTGCATAATAGAATCGCAACACGTGGTTGTAAATTCTAACCTGCAAAGCGGAGTCTGTACCGGGTTGGTAATGGATTCAAAACTACTAATGTAGATAATTAAAAAAGTCTACAAATTGGGGGCTCAACCGGGATAAGGGCGAAACCAAGTATATTTAGTCAAAAATATATTTAACCTTAGAACCAGACTAATTGATCGAACCGGGATAAGGGCGAAACCAAGTATATTTAGTCAAAAATATATTTAACCTTTGAACCAGACTAATTGATCAGAACCGGGATAAGGGCGAAACCAAGTATATTTAGTCAAAAATATATTTAACCTTAGAACCAGACTAATTGATCAGAACCGGGATAAGGGCGAAACCAAGTATATTTAGTCAAAAATATATTTAACCTTAGAACCAGACTAATTGATCGAACCGGGATAAGGTGAAACCAAGTATATTTAGTCAAAAATATATTTAACCTTAGATCCAGACTTATTGATCAGCGGAATCAAGAGGAAAACTGAAAATTATAACCATGACACAAGAATTAGACAATTTGTCAGTGGCAGAGCTACGACAAGAACTCAATTTTGTTGGACTTAGTCAACGTGGAAATCGTGCAGAATTATTGTCAAGAATGAACTCATTTAATAGCCGTGTCGGTGAACAGAATAGGTCTGTAAACAATGAAACAGTCAATAAAACTAATTATACATTTTTAGATTTAGAATTGGCTTTACCTAAATATGATGGACTTAAAAATGTCAGATTGTGGATTAAACAATTTGATGATTTCTGCGACCAGGCAGAAATAGATGCAAAATACAGATATTTGTATGCCAGGACATTGTTGACTGATACAGCAAAACAATTTGTTAATTTTGAAACCAGGATAATAAATTGGGATACATTTAAATCGTATTTGATTGATGAATTCGATACGAGTTTAAATAGCGCACAGGTTCACAAAATGCTTCAACAAAGGGTGAAGAAAGCTGGTGAAAGTATCCGTCAATATGTGTATGATATTTTAGATATAGCTAGACAAGCAGACGTCGAAGAAGCAGCTATCATGGACTATATCATAGCAGGAATTCGCGACAGTGCAGCCAACAAGGTAATACTTTATGGAGCTGAGAATATTGGACAACTTAGACGTAAGCTGGAACAATATGAAAAAATGAAAATGGATACCCAGGACTATGATAGGAGATCTAGGCCAGGTACAAAAACTAAAATCGAGACAACAGGTGAGAAGATTAAATGTTTTAATTGTGGTTCGATATCACACTCATCTAAAGTGTGTCCTGATAAAGACAAGGGTTATAAATGTTTTAATTGTGGTAATTATGGACATGTTAGCCGAAACTGTAATACTAAAATAAAAACTGTTAAAGCGGAACATAAGGTTATGAAAGTTGAAATGATAAAATCAATTTGTGTTAATAACAGGAGTAATGTAAATGCTTTAATAGACACTGGCAGTGATTTGTCAGCAGTGCGGGAAGATTATTTTAAAACATTAAAGAATGTTAAATTATATGACTCTGAAATAACAATACGTGGTTTATCAAACTCAAGAGTAAATTCTTTAGGTAGAATTGAATTGGACATTGAAATTGATTCAGAACCTTACGTGGGTTATTTTGAAGTGTTGCCATCTCATGCAATGCATATGAACATGGTGATAGGATTGGACATTATAGCTAAAGCTAAAGTAGTTATTGATAAAACCGGTGTTAAATTTCATAAACTTTATAGTGATAAAGATGTAGATGAAAGTGAGGTTAAACAATTAATGACAATGAAAATAGACTATGGTGATAAAGAAAGTGAACTAGACTTATCTCATATAAACGATAAAATTGTTATTAATAAAATACCTGAGTCAGTGGACAATGACAAACGTAAAGAGTTACGCAACTCTGAAAGTGAAAAGACAATTATATTGAAAATTGATACTCCTATATTTTCTAGATCGCTTAAACTACCACCTGCAGATCGACTAGTTGTTGTAGAGCAGCGGGGTGAAGGGTTAGAAAAGGATGTCATACAGGCAGCCCAGGAAATGAACGACCTAGGTTGTGCAGTGAAACAAGACATTGTTCGTCTATCTAAGGACAAGGTAAACGCAGCTAAGCATTTTCCGAAGCCGAAGAAGACGCAACAAGCAAAGAATTATACAAGGAAGTGTATAACAGAAAATGAATTGAAGATTGGGATTAAAATGAAAACCAAACAAGACACTGTTCGTTCCTCGAAGGACAAGGATGAAGCCGTTAAGCATTTTCCGAAGCCGAAGGAGAGGTTACAAGCAGCAGAAATACAAAATGAGTTTGTAGGAAAACGCAAGAAGCTGAGAGAAGAGGATAAAGGAATTATTCTAAAAGTTCAGCAAGAAAACAGAATTAGCTACGGTAGAAAATGTAAGACAACAAGCAAAAAGTATAAACATATTCTCGTTAAAGTAAATGCTTTTACAAAGTTTGTTTGGTTGTTACCTACTAAAGCAACAGGAGCTAAAGCTAAAGCTAAAACCAAAGGACCATACAAAATAACGAGAATTAAAGGAAATGATCGTTATGACGTGGAGGAAGCAGGAGAGTGTGAAGGGCCAGACAGGACTTCTACATCTGCAGACAAGGTGACATCAAGGGCAAGGATGAATTTAGCAACTAAGGACAGTTACTAGTCAGGAAGGGCCGAGATGTGGGTTATTTTTTTTAAAGAGTAATTTTAAGTTAAAATTATATTTAGTTTTAAGAAATAGAAATAAGTTATCTGTAATATAGGTTAAGATCTTGGATAAGAACGGGGGTATATTTAAATGATTAAATAAACCAGTGACAGACAGTATAGCCGTTCACAGAAAGATACTTACCAGTTCGCTTACAGCAAACAGCCGAACGGCGTATGCTTATGAGTCATCAAAGGCGTTGTCTCATGAACACGTACGACGTGTCGTGTGCAAAAGTGGAGAAGTAAAAAATGGCGATAGAAGAATGCTAGTTGCATTTGGTTGTTATTTTTGTGTATTAAAATCATAGTTTAAATTAATTACTAGGTGTAATATAATTGATATTGTGATTATCGTAAACAATAGAGTTAGACAGCAAATTTAATGTTTAGTACTAAGGTGTATTTTCATTAAGAATATTGTGTTGTTAACTATGGTCAATTGTACTACGTATTACGGGTATAATGTAAAGACATTGTAAAGAACTATATTGTATTTAATCTAGTGTATTTTGTTGTAAATATAATTAAGATTAATTAACTTTATTTAGATGTAATATTGTGACTTTGATAAGTGATTAAAGTATTAATAGCCAAATTATGTGTTTACTCGTTTAAAAGGAACTATATTGTTGTATTGTACATCAACCTTAGGCTGATGTTAATTGTAACTTATAATTGTGGGAAAGTACCTACAAATTAGGATCTCAACAGATGGTTAGAGATATAACCTACAAATTGTGAGCTATCAACAGTGATTGAATAGTTCTAGGCTGCATAATAGAATCGCAACACGTGGTTGTAAATTCTAACCTGCAAAGCGGAGTCTGTACCGGGTTGGTAATGGATTCAAAACTACTAATGTAGATAATTAAAAAAGTCTACATATATATATAAATAATTTCATATTTTATGGAGATAGGAACGTAAATTGAAAAATACACAATTTAAATTAAAAAAGAAAACTTTTAATTAAAATTATAACAGTAAAATCTTATCAATCAAGGTATATTCAGGCTAAATTTAAGACTAAATATAAAAATTAATTTTAAACAATATTAACAAAAAATGAGATAAATAGATAATGCTGAAGACTACGAGTACAATTGTGTCGGAATGTGGTTTGTATGTATTGTGATACAACACATCTAAAGAACACAGTACTTTTACTCTGAGAGCTCTCGTCGCTGAACTAAGCTGTGCTTTACGTCCGACTTCTCTGTCGCCTAAATACGCTTCCATACTGAGACAGAACTTAGTATCGCTATGAGTGAACTTAAATTACCTACGACTGTTGCGCAACGTGTTATTGTTCGTTTTATCGTCAAAGAAGGTTGTACACCTTCCATTCAGTGAAATTTTTAAGAGACCCCTCCAAGAACAGTTTGGTTATGCTACTAGGACTAAAAGCCAAGTGTTTGATTAAGCCCAAAAGTTTCGCAAAGGCCGTGATAGAGTGGAAAATCAATAGCAAGACTCGACTGTCAGCGGGAAATGTATTGTCTACGGTGTTTTGGGATTTAAAATATTTACCTATTTAAAAAAATTATTCTTGTATTAACTGCACGTTCATGTTCGCTTGAATATCCAAATTTATACAATATTAAAAATCGACGGGAATGATGAATCGACTCCCAATTCAAATTGCTTTTGTTGATGAATTACGCATAGTTTGTACATTTTAGTATATATTATTACTACAAGAGCAGACACTATGTTTAGCTTAGTATACAACCCAGTAAACATTTGGAGTCACTTTGACATCATATTGAAGATGCGTCATGATTTTTTTGTCATTAAAGAGTTCATTTATAGTTCAGTTTCTCACATGTTTTCATGTAAAATGTCTACTTTATCGGGTACAAATGGCGAAATTACTCCTCCTGTCGGAATACAAATGAAGATAAAGTTGATGCGAACTATAATTGAAGTGAAATAGTGATAGAAACGTCACTAAATAGGGCACTTCACTAAATTGTTTACTGTGAATAGATTCATGTACATAAAAAGGCCTGGCGCAATATTTCGTAATAACTCGCGTTATAGGAAAGCCTATTCTTATATATTGTAAGTGGTTTTATTTTACTTTTATAAATTAAATTTCTTATTTTTACCACCTAAGAGCATTTCTAAATCGAAGATCATCAACATTCTCACTTCTACGTCTAACTTCGTTTGTTACGCGCATTCCTAAAACGAAGATAAACGGAAGATTCTCCTCCTCATAATAATAATAAACAAAGCAAGTGAAGGGGTACAACACATCTTAATTATAAGAAATAAAAAGGGTAATACAGTTGTTAAATTAAACAACACTTCAGTATTTTTAATGAAAATGAATGGTAGCTATCTTAATATTAATGACTCGAAAGAAGTTTGTAAAGAATTTCCTCACCTAGTCCTAGTGATTTCATTCCCCCCTAATTGCGTCTGACACAAACGAGTCTCTACTCGCTTTACTCGCTATCCATAACTTTAAGCTGAGAACATGTTTTGTTAACTTTTTACATCAACCAGGAAGTTTAAACACTTTTACCTTCGTACCCTTATTCAAAATGCTATATTCAAATATATTATATTACTAGCTGTCCCGGCCACGCGTTGCTGTGCCTAACGTTTTTGTCATATTACATTACATAGCGCCATCTATTGAATATTTACTCAATCTAGTCAACAGATTTCGATTTACTCAACAGAATATTTACTCAATCTAGTCAACAGATGTCGCCATCATCATCGCCCGATGTCATATGTCATATACAGATAATTAATAGACAAATAATTAGCAATAAGATAAATAAATTGAGATGTAAGCTATCCTATCTTTCAAGTTGGATCAAACTGCACAGGGTGTACAAATTTGATTAAAATCGGTTAAGTAGTTTAGGAGTCCATCGCGGAGGAACAACGTGACACGTAATTTATATATATTAAGAATATATTAAGAAGATTAAGATATGTATATTCATGTGTTCAGGGATGTTTAAAACTCGAAATCCAACCACAAAGATTTACTCACACACCTAACACTTAACAATAAAATACAGAGCGTACTCGTTCATAGTCAAATATGGAAAACTGCAATATGGAGACTGCGGTAATATTAGACAGCTCCGGATCTAGGAAGAGTGGGGGGTGGAGGGAGCAAATAGGGGTACTTTCCCAAGTAGGTAATAATTCACGGGGGCGTTAAATTCCGAAAGACACTGTGTAAACTTTTAGTTTGTGAGAAAAATGATATTTAATTTGTTAAAAATAATTATTTTTATTTATTAATTAGACCCCGAGGAAATTGTCAGGGACAGTTAACCTGTCGTGTTATTTTATTTTACTTTATTTTTTTTCAAAAAGATAAAGAAAAATTATGATAACAGTTTGTCGCGACATTGCATAGCTGAGTTAACACATTCACAGTTCTAAGAAGATAGCACAGTTCAAATACAATGAACCGATGTTCCGGACCTTCAAGGAGATAGATTACGCACAATATTTATGACCTAATAAGATTGGGGACCTGATGAAGAGGTATCGGGAAGGGGTGACGGTGACGGTGACACGTGTGGGAGCAGGGCAAAGCCTAGACTTCTGGATTCGTCTCGGATAGATACACTCTTAATAATGGCTTCTGCCAGCCATAGTTGATTTAACTACATATTTATTCGGATTGATTATGAATAAATATATTCTTGTTTAATTGATTGTGATGTTTGAATTAAACAACTCTAACATATCAGAAGTGGTAGACATGGAAATTTTTATTTTCTAAACCACGCCAGAAAGTGCAAAAATAGTGAAATAGAGAAAAAAGAATTTTTTCTTTTTTTGTCCGGTAACAAGGGCGTGTCATATGTTTAAATTGGTGTGTGAGCAACGGCATGGCATATTCACTGACATGGTTATAAATACATGTGGATGATATTGTGGATATGTGTTTTAAAGGAAATACATAATGGGCTTGTGTCCTTTGTCTTAATTTCTATAAAAGTGTACTATATATTGATAAAGTGGGTTACTAGAAACTCAAATGTTCAATTATTTTTTAATAACTCATTATATGTTAAGAGATATTATCAATTAAAAAAGTCATTTTGTCTCTTTAATTATTAAAGGGATTCATCGTTGTACACATTCCAAGTGCATGTGACATCACAATTCTTGTGTAAGGTTACCAACCTTACAGCTCATAAATATCTGCTATATGTATTTACATATATATCAAAATATCAAATATCATTTACAGCTATTTCAAGGAACAATCAAATTTCAATATTATGTCTGCCTTAGCAGGGTTAAATAAAATAAAAACTTATTATTCTTTGATTCAACTTGATTATTTGACTACCAACAGCTACAAAACATTATCACAGCATTGACCTATTCAACAAATAACTGACGTTAAAATGCATATCACATCTTACTAATATGGCCGACCATTTCTAGCGCTAAAACTACAATTCAAACTTTTAATTCCTATATCTCCGTCAAAATTTAGATATTTAATAAAATAGACACGCCAATACACATTTATTAACATCAATTTTAATCAACAATTGAAAAATCGACCACTAAAAAATGAAGACACAAGCCCATTGAATTTTTAAGAAAAAAGTTTATTTTTTGTGTTGATTAAGTATGCAGTTTAATACTGTGCACGAGATAATGAGTAATGTTAACGGTGAAAGCGTTAACAGCTTTAATTAGAGTGATATTGGTAGAATGTATCTTATACAAGTAAGCCATAAAAAATTGTATGCTGCCCTAGGCTTTTTTCTTAAGTTTCAGATCTTTTTTCCCAGAAAGCCAGCCACAACTGATGTCGGAAGACAAGGTGAAACAAGAATAAAGAAAACCGCACACAATGAAGTGCTCAAAAAAATAAAGAGGACTGTACTGGACAAAAAATAAAACAAATTTCTGAAATAACTTCAAAAGCATTTGCTCATCCCATATCCACCTTAGATATCTTTCTCCATATCAAAAATAATAATAAAAATAATAAATTCTAAAAATTGACTACAGCCAACAGCAAATCTATCGGAAATAGCCTAACGGGAATACCTGATGCTATTTCTGAGCAATAGCTGTGCAAACCATTGTTCAGTCCAGTTCAGTCCAGTCCAGTCTAGATGTGTGAAGTGTGTAGATACATCACATGTTATAGTAAAGTCAGTGTTACCAACCCTACTGCTTTAACAGTAGATTTGCTGTTTTCACATTGATGTCCCTGTTTTCTGTTTCATTCCTAATTTTTACTATTTTTCGATTAGCGTTCAGCGCTACCTATTACACTATGCAAATATTTTTTTGATAACGTGAAAATATTGAAGATGAGGCAATTGAGAATGAAAGTGGAAAATAATTTTACTTTGATTTTTATTTTTTTGTTGTTGTGATTATTAATATAACAATGTATGTGAGTTCTGGTAACTAAGAAAATTGTTCATTGTTTTAATTATATGAGCAAAAGTATGAAATCTGCCTTTTTTTTTCTTTACCTACTGTTTTCTCCTGTTTTTTTTTTTGCGAGCTGCTGTTTTTTAGTTTTTTAGGGTTGGCAACACTGAGTAAAGTGCCCCAAGAGATATAAAGAACAGCGTTTTGAATATAAGAAGTATTGGCATGTACAGAGACAGTACCCAACGGTGACAGCACCGTCAACAAACGTGTGTGAGTACCGCCGAAAAAGAATGCGAATAAGAATAAATAGTCATAATAATAGTTTATATATATCACCGAATATAAAGCAAAATTGCTTATTGACACAGGGTCCACCAGAACTATCATTAACTCGCAATTTGCTAAAAAAATATTATAAACCTTATATTGAAGACGAATCTTTCTTAATTACAATACCACACACGACTACCAAACATAATGAAATTGCAATAGTCCCCATATTCCCCATTTTCAAAACTGCAGAGTATCACAAAATTTATCTGTTTAATTTTTCCGATGATTTTTGTGGACTCATAGGAACAGACTAACAAAAGAATACTATATACAGCAAATGCAAATATTTCTATATATACAGGATGTCCCAAAATTCAACGATAAGCCGGCACCAGAAGGTGGTCCTGCTCATGAGTACACAAGAAAAAAAGAAAAGAAAAATTTATCTCATTTTGTTTAGAAATTAGAAAAAAAAATTAGAAAAAAAAAGAATAACTGACGTTCACAAACAAGACTAAACACGTTATAAGAACGACTGATAACAACCCAGTTTATACACGGAACTATCGATACCCTGAAATCTATAAAAGAGAAGCACAAAAGGAAATACAGACACTAAAAAATAAAAGCTATTCTTACTTGTTACTAACTTGCTACTTGGCACTGTAATTAACTTTATTATTCAGTGTTCCGTCTGGATCTGCATTTGATAAGTAAAGTTATTGTCAGTACATGAGAAATAGTCCGAAATACGTTAAATATACTCTAAAGTATCCTCTCACCTACTGAGTTTTAGTTTTAATAAAATTGAGATGAAGTAAACGTATTATGTTCTCCATTTACTGACCGTTTTTTCCTTGAGACCGTTGACTCGACAGTGCAACAACACGTCGTTGCCGAGCTGCGTTGTGACGTTTGTTGCGTTGACGTAGTCATCGAAGTATGGAGCCGGATCCTGTGTTGTTTGCAATTGTAAATCGTCATCATAGTCCTCAGTAAATGGCGAAGAGAATTCGTGCCAATAACTTTTCGAAATACCGTCAAATAGATCTCCATTTGGTATCGAATCTGAAAAGAGATTTAAAAAATTGATTTCTCTAAATTGATTTCTCCTAATTCTCAATCTCAAACCAAACCCTTCAATAATATAATAAATATTCAACATCTAACATCAGTCAAAGAACAAGAACAAAATCGAAATGGTAACGAAAAAAATTTGAAACACAGAGAACATATATATAAAATTAATCAGTTATTATATGTGAGAGCTAATCTTGTAACATAAAATTGTATTGATTTTTGAGAGTTAAACTTAATTTTATTATTATCAATATTTTAATTTTAATTTTAGATTGTGTACTGTGTAACATTTTTGTATATATTATAGGTATTTTTAGAAAATAAGAAGATGACTTATTTTATCAGTATAGTACGTTATTTAGTTAAATACAATTTAATAAGTTGGGTAGTGGTGCAGTGGTAAGTGCGACTGTTTACAATGACTAAGGCTTCCAAATTCGAATCCGCATCTCTTGAATTCGTTCGCATTCCTTAATAAAGAAATGTACTAATGTTAATATTTATTTGTTTCTCTTCCGAATGTATCTTGAATATATTTAACAATGTAAAGTAAAAGTGAAAGAGGAAGGGGGAAACACGTCTTATTATCGTTTAAAGAAAATAACATAGAAAATCGAAAGGTATGCTTAATTGCTTACAGAATTTCCGAAGTAGACAAAAAAAGGAATTAGTTTTTCATGTAACATGCAATATACTTGATTCTATAGAATATTTTGGAAATTTCAACACTGAGTTGAAATGGACAATAATCTTTCTTTTACGAGGTTATATTAAATACTAGTCGCAAGCGACGACTGTCTTTTTTGTGTGAATTGAATTTCATTTTAAATTTTAATTCCATTTTTCGAGGACAATCCGAGAACGCCACAAGTTTTAGAATTTTTTTCTCTACGAAATAGACAATTTGCAAGAAAATGCGCTGAGCCGTTTTCGAGCCACCGTACGAATCGCGTAACCATATAAACATATAAACAAATAAATATACACCTGGAATATTATAATATAGGCCTAGCGCTTCGCTTCATCCAATGAAATAAAAGTTATTTACTAAATTGAATATAATTTAAAATATTATTTTTAAGTAATTTTTGCTGAAATTATCTTTTTTAAATTTTATGCTTTTTTATTTTGTTTTAATCCTTTCATTTATACTAATTAAGCACTGCATTGACCAATCTCCAGTGCCCCGCCCCTAAACCCCAATCATCATCTCTTGGCTCCATGCTCTCTAACGTTTCCGAACTTTTAATTTGATTTCTCCAAACCTCTGCCACAAAGCCCCTCTTTCCTGCACTACGGCACACGCTCAGCAGCCCTATATCGCTCCTTATTTAAGCATCGTCGGTCCTTAGATTAGGACATCATTAGGGCATTAATTGAAATACTGTTCAATGGTATTTACCGTTTTACGAATTTTACACCTCAAATGTATGAACTCAGTATATATTTGATGACTTTGAGACGTTATTCGGACGCTAAATTGTCTCAATAACACGTCAGTCTATTATAAGTCTTTATTCAGTATGTATTTGATGACTTTGAAAATTAGGATATCAATAGCGTTTTAAAAGCTTCACTTAAATAATAATATTAATAATACAGGTTTGTATTTATGATTATTTTTATTTCGTTAAGTTTTATTAAATTAAACATATAATTTTATAAGAAATTATAATAAATTTATAATTTTTGCTGTGTTTTCTGTGGATAAGTGGACTGAATTCTATCGCTGATATTATGGAGTTTCCGGGGTTGAAATAGTCTTCTGAAACCAATATAAAATTATTTAAATTAAAATTTAAAATGTATATATCACAAAAAAATGTATATATCATCTTTTACATTTTGTCAAACAGAATTTCAGTTGGTTAATAGAGATTAAGGATTATAGGAACGATATAAGTGTCGGAGACAATTGGTGATTTCGAAGAGTGGAAGTGACTCGGAAAGAAATAGCTGGAAAGAGGCCTAAACTGTCCTGGTACCTTATTAAAGTTTTTATACTTATACAAAATATTTAATTACGAAATATCCAAAATAATATACGAGTGCCTACCATATATTCATATTAACATAATTACTAAAGTAATTTAACCCCTTTCTCATAAATTTTTCTTTCTGAGTCAACTATTATTTCATTTAAAGTAGTTTGCTTGTGAGAATGGGAGAGAAAAGCATAGTCCGACAGTCAATACGAAAACATTAAAATACTATTTTGTCGTAAACTGTACTTAATACATATAAATTTTCATATGCAGACACACACTAATTCAATTACACTTATCACATCACTATACAATCACACTAATACAATAATACAAACACTAATCAATCACATTACACGGCTGTTATTTTTCTTAAATTTCAACTGTAAATCTTTTCACCAAATCGAGAAAAAATGACTTTCATTTCTAAATTTTCCTAATTCTTTATTTTATTAAATATTAGTTACTAAGAGCATTCCTAAAAACGGGTTTTCCGATATAGACGAAACTATGTCTTTATGCCTTTTCTTTTTATACTTTATCGTCCCTTTGCTTGTTAATTATGTGCATAATCGATAGAAAAACTTCAGTTTATTTAAGCAAATTAACTATAGATTAACCTAGATTAACACTATATTTTAATTGTATCAACTTCTTAAAAAAGGTGGGTTCATGGCCAATCTACCTTAACTCAATTTAGAACCTAAAACAAAAATTAAGTATTGGAAGAAAGAGATACTAAAAGAGATACTAAACATATACATTAAAGCTAAAATTTTAACTAGTTCTACCGACTTGTGAGTGAGACATCAATGGTCACATGCTTTTCATGTCTTAAACTAAATATTAAAAATAAAAAAATCTGTTCTTTCAAACCATTCATAATTTTCGAATATTAATACATTTATATTATTTATACTATTTTAATTTATTCCATATTAATTAGTTTAATATCTTACTACAAAATTGTAGAATATTTTTGCGTCTGCATGGTAAATTGTATATTTCTGGAAAGGAACATTAAACTAAATCTTATTATGTACAATATTATTTGCTTTGATAATACGCAATATTTTGATATAATACATTACTTTATTAAAACTTTAAATAGATGAGAATATTCTAATAATGGTTGAATAACGACTTATCATTGCATTTGAAATAGTTGGTCAAAATTGCTATGTTCACATACCACCTATATATAATTGCGAATATACACAGGAACATAAAAGTATTCCAAATCAAAATCTTTTGTATTTCGTCAAATAGGCTTTTAATTGCGACACTAGATACTCCCTAAAATCGTTGTATCCCAGGGATGACAAAGAAACTGAAAACCAGGATGTCCTAATAATGCGCTTAATTTCACTCTTTGTTGATATGTTGTAGCCGTTTCCCAGGAAATTTCACGGAAGAACAAATAATATAATAAACAAGAATAAAAAATGCCTTAAAAAAGTGAACACTCATGTACATGAGGCCTTACATATTCATAATATTGGCATGATATATTATGTGTAATAAACTATTTTCTTTTCAAGTGAAACATGCTATTGCAGTTTACTCCAAATACTTTGTTTATGTTAGCTTATAGACATCTTTAATGTACTCTTAACAGATTGGTTGATGCTGTAGAGTAAGATGGGAGAATCGCGGTGAGTGGACAATGCCGGTTTCATCGAATCTAAAACTTCCAAAAACATTTCCCTAATGCCGGTTTCACACCAAATAGACAGTTGCAGTTGTATGCAACGTTGCAATGTGGTGCAACACAACGGCAACAGACTATTTGCATGGAACAGATCCATAATACCGCGTTCACACCAAATAGACAGTTGTATAAAACTGCAACAAAAACTGTTTTTTTTTTAAAGTTGCATCACTGTTTACACTAACTAGACAGTTTCTGCAACTTTTTTGTCATTTATTGAAGTTGCTTGCAACACAACAGAGTCCCATCTCGAGTCGGTAAAGATCAAAAGAAACACGGTTGCGTTGCTTTATTCTTCTTGGTTTGAACATGCAATTTTATTTTGTGTATACGTTTACGAATTAATGTGTACTTTCTAAAAGCCGAAAAAAATTAACAAATTTATATTTGCGAGTTTAATTAATTTGCTATTATTTTATATGTCGTGGCTTTGGAAATAAAACATTTATTTAATAAAATGTATTTTATTAAATTCATATATTTGATGTATCAATTAATACACTAATACAATTATTATTACTAGCTTTTACCCCCGTCGCAAGCGACGTCTGTTTTTGTGTGTGGCTTGAATTTCATGTCAAAATTTAATTCTATTTTTAAATTGAAATAATAAATAATTTAATACTAGATAAGTACTTGATATAAGGAATTATAGTTATGGCACCTACATATTTGGAATAGATTTTATCTGTATACATACCGTGCTTATATATTATTAACTGCTTTGTTAATATTAAAATGCAAATCGGAAGAAGATTAATTGAAACGTATGTTTATAAAAATGTATCAAAATAAATCACAAACAATTAAATACACAGACTGTACAAATATACTTCAGAGAAATACTCATGTTTGGATAGAAAGAGATAAAAGTATATTCATTTCGTGTTTCCCCTCTCTTGTATCGAACGCAGTGTGCAGTGTACCGTGTGCAGAAAAAAATAACATTGCGTATGCTAGCACTAGATTCAAACTAGTGGTGTCAATCAAATTTAATTCGGTATTAAATCGAACTGTAAATTACATGATGTTAGATTAAAAGAGTATCTAGTAGCATAAATATTATTACATTATATATAAATGTATCAATTAGTGACTGATATTGAAATTTTAATATCGGCAAAATAAAACGCAAACACAACATTGTTCGAAAGCATTTATTCAAAATTTATTTCGTTTTTAAATACGTTTTCTAAATAATAATAAAATTTTAGCTGTAATAAATACGTCTATAATACAGAAATTAAACAAGACATACATGCTATGTACAATGTCAACTCGATTACCAATAAAACACTGACCTTTTATCAAAATTTGGTTTATTGTTCAAACATGTTTTGTAATTAATTTATGCACTACTTTACGTCATTTAAGTACTAGTTCGAATGTGCTGATAAGTAAAGTAATTTACAGTTCGATTTAATACCGAATTAATTTTGATTGACCCCACTAGCCAGAATCTAATGCGTATTTTACCTACAGCAAGCTTGTTTGGTAGAAAGATATAAAAGTATATTCATTTCATGTCTCTCCCCTCTCTTGTATCGAATGCAACCGAGTTTCTTTCATCTTTACACTTTACCGACTCCGTGTTGTGTTGCAAAGAACTGCAATAAATGACAAAATCGTGTCTAGTTGGTGTAAACAGTGATGCAACTTTTAAAAAAAACCAGTTTTTGTTGCAGTTTCATGCAACTGTCTATCTGGTGTAAAACCGGCATAACGCTACTAGTACCGCCGTCTAATATACGTCTGAATATACTTATTTACGAAGCACCGCCATTTTGCATCACGCGGAGTGAGTTGGACAGCTGTGTAAAAGTAAAGACGGGTTTTGTTATAAGAAAATTAAAAATTAGATGAATTGTAAGCTTAATGTGATTTATACCAATCAATATCTCTCTAAATGCCAATTATTACCCAAATATTAGTGTATCCTATAGGCTTGTTGGATTTCATGAAAGTTCTTTACGTTTTTAGTGATCAATCAAAAAAACCATTATCGAGTTTTGGGGTCATTCTTAGCGGGTAATAGCTATCACTGAATCGATACCATTATTGTGAGACCAAAGTGAGAGTTCTTAAGCGTCTTAGTAAGTAATTTTGATAGTCTAAATATAAAAAAAATAATATGTTCGGTATTTGTGGAGTTTGGACCTTATAGAGATCTATAGGCTGGTTAGGGCGTATGTGCGATCTGTCGGCGGTATCCAAGTTCTCGAACGGCAAATGTCGCTCAGTTCCTTTCAATAGCTTAGTGGGCGCACAATTTTGTTATGAAGGACCTTTTAGCTATTAAGTAATTAATAGCAATTTTTTATTTATATCAAAAGACACAGCAAAACATCAGAACTTTTTAAGACTACATTTATTTTAAACTACACTATTGAATTACATATAAATTGATTAAATACTTTAGTTAATAAGAATACTAGTTACGACACTAAGTAAATGTAACTCGCGGTTTAAGTTATAAAATAAAAATATGTGTATTTGTTATTTTATGTAAATGTACCAAAGGTAAAGCGTGCGTTAGGTTTGAGTGTTGAAGCAATAAGAACAAATTAGGAACAAATGCGTAGTGTCGATGCCTAGTAGAAGTGAATCGTAAAACAAAGGATGTTTACATAAGAAATATTATAGCTTTCCCACAGAGGCAGTGTATATAAAAATAACTAGGCATAAAATATAAATGAATTCAGACAAAGAAATCTTAATTCTAACATTAATTAAAAATAAAAGCAATATATTGATATACAAATATGAATATTGCATGCATTTATTAACATTCGGTTTATTATAAAAAAATAATGTTTGGGTTAATTTTGGTAAAAATAAAAAACAAAGAACATGTATGGTTCAAATAAAAAAAAAGTTGTTATATAAGTGTTTAAGAAGCAAAGCTGTGTTAATTCACTACCTATACATATCTTAACACCATTAGTAACATTATGGAATGCAATAAAGTATTAAGGATTGAGTAATACGAAGGGTTTTAAAAAATGATAGAAAAATATGAAATGCCTAACAGATTGATAATGTGTATCGTATTTATCAAAAGTACACAAAATAAACTATGTAAAAAGTCAGTTTCTTTTATCTTAGGTCCTTAAAGTAAGAAAATATTTCGATTACTGTTTAAGTGACCGCTATTCCCCCATCTTCCCCTAAATGCGTTACTAAATAAACTATTTAAAAAAAATTTAATAAAAAAAAGTAAAGAAGAATTTGATTAAGGAATCTTATCCCATTTGCTGCTCCAATAACTCTGGCATATAAAAAAGAAGATGAAAAAAAAACAAATTTATAGATTTCGGAGAATTGAACAAAATTGTCGTCCTCAAACACAACCTTTTTCTTTGATTGAGGATTTCCTTTCTTAACCAAATTGTAAATATTTTTCTACATTTGACATAAATTCAGCTTTTTGGTCAATTCGTTTTAAAATTCAAGATACATACAAAACTGAATTTGTTACACAAGACGACAATTTTCAATGGATATGTCTCTCATTTGAATTAAGGATTGCTCCAGCAGCCAAATCCAAACTCCAAAGAATATTCATATTCCAAAGAATTGCTCCATATTCCAAAGAATATTGAGCAACATCGCATAAGGAAGTACAAAATCTCTAGTTTTGCAGTTAACTTTATAGACGACATATTAATTTTTTTTAAACTTTTGAAAAACATATACTTCATCTATCAAGACTACTGAAAGCAATACTAACAGAAGGCTTTAGACTAAAAGTTTCTAAATGTACTTTTGTAAAAAATTATGCAAAATATTTAGGTCACATAATAGAAAACAATTCAATCAAACCGCTAAAAGATTATTTAACAGCTGTCAAAAACTTTCCAGTTCCAGAAACAAGTATTTATTCTTGTCGTACGATATACGTCCTAGGAAAAATAAATTTTCATCATAAATTTGTACGACATAGTGCAATTATCATAACCCCTTATACGTTTTATTTGGGAAAGACGTGAAATTCATATGGTCCACAGAATATCAGGAATCATTTGATAAAATAAAACCATTAAACCATTGCTATGTTCACAACCACATACTCGTATTTGACCCTGAACAGAGAAGTGTGTGAAGCGGTGCTAAGACAAGAAGATAAAAATGGGGACAGTAAGCAGGTTGCTTATTTTTCAAAGAAATTAACTGAAGCTGAAAAAAGAAGATGGCAATATACTTAGAATGTCTGACAATAAATGAAGTGAAATATTGGTACTGCTAACAGTATATATTAGTTATATCATTGTAGTATGTGTAGTGCACGAGTAAGTGCAACGTGTAACGTGTAGTGCAAAGAGTGAGTTGTACGGAATAACGGCCATCACAGTTGATATTTGGAGCTGATAAAACTCACTGTGCATAACGTTAAGTTATTATAAATTTAGATAAAAAAGAATTGACAATTTAAATAATAAACTTTAAATGTCGTTTCTTTGATTTCAGGTAGGGTAGTATGATTTATGTTTAACAATGTAATTATTATAAAATGTATGTAAATCACTAAAATAAAAGTCTTTGATTTTAGAGAAACACATAAGTTTGATTAATAATTTACAATTCCTAATAAAATTTGAGGTATTGTCTATCTATAATTATCTATAATAATTAATATCAAATTTATATTAATTTAATTAAAATTTAAATTAAATATTTAAGGAAAGTAACAATAAATTTGGTAACGCTGCAAGTTTATGCGTAATTTGGCGCTTTGACAGCTACATTGTTAAATTTTATATAATATTTATAAATATTTTAAAAATTATTTATTGTTTACAAATATTTAAAATGTTATTTACTGTTTGAGTCCAATAAAAAATTACGTTATGTTTGGAAAGGCAAGAGAAACTGTATGAAATTTTAACCAACGAACAAAAAAGAAAAAAAAAATAGATAACCAAATCTCTGTGTACTAGTAAATTGGTTTTATTTAATTATTTTCTAAAATATGTATCCCTTTTATAATTTCCTTTTTGCAATAGTTTAAGAAAAGTTTTTTTTATATACACGAAGTTTTTGAAAATCGTGTCATCAATTTCTTACAATTAAAAGTTATATTATGTGGTGATTATTCAATTGAGCTAAAAATTATGATTTATATGGAAAATGGCTATTTTTAATCATGTATAAAAAAAACTATGAATCCTAGATCTCTCAAATTTTTAGGCGGCACATATTATAACTATTTTTATCAATTTCCATCTGTCCTATCCATCATTTCCATCATTTACGTTAAGGTCCTGTACTTCCTTAAATATGCATCTACATAATGTTATTTTAGAAAAAAATATATCTCTTAAGTGAAACTTATATTAAAATTTTATTTTTAATTTCTTATCTGCATATATGCAAATATAAGTACGCCTATGCATATATGGTTTTGTTATACTTACTTAAACGTATTTGTGTAAGGGTACGTATTTTCTTGTGCGTGAATATTAATATTTATGCGTAGCCTAAAAAAGCACTTGTGGTGTGCTGTACGGAATTCCAGTAGAAAGTTCGAAAGCGGTATGATGATTCGTGGAATGAGAGACATCCGCAATATTTTAAATTTCGATGTTTGTCGTGAGATCGGTAAAGCCGAGCAAGCGCCGTACTATTGCTTCGGCTGTTATGTACGGTAACAACGTCACAACCGTCACACGTATAACCACCGACCATACTACTACTTCGCACACAATCAACACCATTGTCTATTACATTATCTTATGTGCATACTATATGGTGCACACCAGTGTGCGTGATTTGTTTGAGAGATATTCAATACGTTAATAGTCCATGAACCAGCTACACTGGTAAAGTAAAACAAAACTTATTTGGGAATTGGTCAATCTTATTTCAAGTGAAATAAGTTCACCCGTGAAAACAATGTTACATCGTCTTAATGTATATTTTCAGGGAGCCGAAAATATTAACGAATTTATATTTGATAGTTTAATTTAGTTTAGTATTAGTATAAGAATAAAACATATATTTAAAAAAAACTATATTTTATTTAACAAATTCTAATTCTAAGTTACACTTGTTTCTAGTTAGTTTTGATTATTAATTATTTGTTAAACATTAATATTATTTGATTATTTTAATACACTAATTTCTAATTATTTTTGTTAATCTTAATTTTACTTGTTTCGTTTGTTTTTGAATCTTTCTGATTTTGTAAATTATAGCCCGGGAACTTTAGACTTTTACCTGACATAAGGGCCAGTAGTTCTAATTTTTGGACATGTTTTGAAGTTAGGTCTGTTAATAAAAACTCCAAGTTATCCAATACGGGCGACGTAGGCGCGTGTCGCCATCTTGTAAAAATGGCGGCCAAAACCGATTTTTGGCATTATCTCGTTACTAGTAGCATCCTACGATAAAAATAGTTATTATGAAACTAATGAAGGACTCAATTCCCTACAAGTTTTGTACACAACATTTTTTGTATGTGTTACAGGGATGAAAATTTTAAAATATTTCAATTTTGAGCTTATGTTTATTTGTTATATATTATAAATTTACTATTACTATACAAACTGTTTACTGTCCAGACATTGCTTACTCATTTCCGCCCCACCGACCATGAGGTAGAGTTGACGGGGCGTTTCCATTATTATTCACCGCAATATCCGAATTTGTTTTATTTATATTCATAAATTAATTATTCCTTGTCTATGTTTAATATATACGATTAACGTTTAAGTGGCATAGCCCTCAGTCCCGTGAATCTCCTCGACAATAGAAATGGTTTCTTCTCCTTCATCTTCACTGTTAAGCAGAGCTTCTGGTACATTTTCGCTGGATTGTCCATTACAATATCCACAGATAACGGAGCACTTCAATCCAGCTTTTCTATATCCACACGCGCCCCCACAATCTTTTTTACACTTACAAGAAATGTAGTTGAGCAAAGCCTTAGGAGCTGGATCCTTTGTGGTTCTCACTGGAATAAGCCCACGTTTCCAACCCCAGTCTTGCGGATTCTTGTCAGTAGTGTATCTTGTTGTAGGCAGAGAAGCAAGATTCAATTTGCTTTTGCTGATTTTGCAAAACGTTGGTATTTCTATATTCCCACCATACAAAGTAACAAGAAATCCTTCTCCTGCATCGGCAATGTTCTCTGGATTCATATTCGGTTTCTTGAACACTTCAACTAATTCATTTAGTAATTATTTTACTTAATACTTCTGAA
This sequence comes from Panorpa germanica, assembly GCA_963678705.1. NCBI lineage: Eukaryota > Metazoa > Arthropoda > Insecta > Mecoptera > Panorpidae > Panorpa > Panorpa germanica. The sequence continues at coordinate 4,734,375 of OY783211.1, read as the reverse complement.
CGATGGTAAAATTTTTTTCCCTTGGTTAAAAAGAGCAGTATAAAGAGCAAAAAGTAAATTCTCGAGGGCTTTGTCATATTTCAATGACTTTGTGAAAAAATATTCTTCTGCCGTATTTCCTTTACCAGGTTATTGCATGTAAATATTGTTTAAAGATGGTGCCAATCCTAGCAGTCAACAATACCAATGGTATCTTATATTGAGCACAGTGAAATTGCAGTGGTAACTATTAACACATCAGCATCTTCTTCAACCTGCTTAACCACAACATTTGACTTCTCGAATTTTTTTTTCAACATTGAAATTATGCGAATTTTATTATTTTCGTTTGCTAGAAATCTTTGTTGTGGAACTTGAGAAATCATTGTTTCATCAAAGATAATATCCGAGCAACTGTATTTTTTAGTTCGACGATATCTTTCTGCAGATTTTGTGTTTTTTTGTGTATCATCAATTGGATATCCGTCAAAAATTACTATTGTATTTAACCCATAACGCTTTTGTACAAATTGCACGTATGTTGTACAAATGGATTCAAAATAATAGATTCGAAATGACTTTGAGTAAAAGGAATCCGCTGATGTTGATTTTGTATTCTTTTGCATTCCTTCTTCTGAAAATATTGACAAAGGATATGAAGCAATTTCAAATTTTAAATAATCTTTCAGTTCCTCATCAAATCTTCTCCAAAAACTTCACTACTTATTGACATTAACGCATCCAGTTTAGGAAAAACTGTTAGGTAAGGATGCTGTAAAAAGCACTCCATTAGTTTCTTTAGATCTCGATCGTATCGAATCACACGAGAAAGCTTCATATCAACATGTTGCTCAGATGCTACAAGATTAATATCACAATATTTTTCAATTTCATCACATACTTTGTGTAAATATATCATTCCAAGAGTCCATATTGTGAGCACATTATCTGTGATTCTTGACCAATACTTATCTGTGCGCCTGATAGTAAAATATCCTTCTGTTGTAAATTTGTGAAATTCTGTAAGATTCATATTCTAGCATGAAACACTAGCATGAAAGTAGGGCATTCTCTTTACTGTATTGTCAATTGCCTCCTCGCTCTGCTTCAATGAAGTGGTCACTAAGGTGACGTGGTTCCGTTCGAAAATACTGGATCTATAATTTTGCGGTGGGGCCATTATTTTCTACCTTTGTAAGCTCTTCTTTGAACTTTCTAGCAACAATTTGGAAATTAACTTTCACCCCCGCTGTGAGAATTTGTGAGATCTATCTAAATTTAAAAGAAGATTTTCCATTGTAGCACGATCATTATGAGAAAATTCGACTAATTAACAAGATGCGATAGGATATGTGCCGGAATCGCTCGAGCATAAGTGTGTCCAGACATCATTTTTTCAACACTGTTCTCAGCATATATTGCACTAAAAAGTTCCTTTAAACCGGTTCCAGCCATTATAAACCATACAGAACCAAAAATGATACAGCAAATTAGCAAAATAAGTTAAATATTTTACATAAATACAACCGTCAGATCTACCTACTGGTGATGTAAAAATTATTAAGTAATGCCTTTAATTATTAATTAAATAATAATTATTATTAAATTAAATATTAATAAAATTAAAAATAATAATAATTAATAATTAAGAAATTAAGTAATAATAAAAATAAAAGTAATTAAGTAAAAAATTAAGACAATAAATATTTTAGATAGTAATAGTTAATTTATAATGCATAACAAATAAATATAAAAGAAATTGACGTCTCCTTCGTGTGTATCATTTGAACCCAATAAAATAATTCGTAATTTCATTTCAAAATTTTAATTCTGTTTTATAATTAAAATATTTAACTGTTTCAATAATATAATAATTTTTCATATAAATTGACTAAAAAAAATTATTTTATTCAACAAAATAAAAAATATTTTAAATATATTCGTTACAAGACCAACTATTTTTCAAAATTTAAGATTCTTTTTGTCGATTTGTAAATTAGGTACTAAAGTTAGCCCATATATAAAATTTAAACTTTCTAGCCCAATTTCTACCCTCGGCAAAAACCGCCCTCGTGCCTCCAATTAAAATTTTTTCATTTTGAATTTTTTTTTAATATTAATTCATTATTAAATAATCCAAAATTTGAGTTTTCTCCAAAGTTTCCTACCAAGCCCCATAATTTTCTCAACTTTTCTAATTTTTCAATTTCTAATTTTCTAAAAATATTAGCATTAAATACATTAATATATATACATACCAAATTTCATCTTTCTATCTTTTACGAATTAAAAGTTATAGAGCAAAAAGTAAAAAAAAATATTTATTTTTCCAAAACTAGGGGTTTCCTGGAAATTCAAGGAAAAATCAGGGGCCAATAGTCTTAGAATTTTTTTCTCTGTGAAATAGGCAATTTTCAAAAACATTGACGGTGCCGTTTTCGAGCTACCATGCAAAATTCACTACCAAACATATAAGATCATAAGAATCTTACTATTATAATATATAAATATATATATATATCCGGTAACAAAATCGTATATGGTATCTTCTAAACGGCGCCTACAAAGTTTTTTAAATTTTGATATTATGTAAAGGACGAATTTCTAAGACTTGAATGTCCCTGAATTTCCGTGGAAAAACTGGAAAATTCAAAAAAGTACTTTTGAAGAAATTTGGTATATGTATTGAGATTATAATTGTGCACATTTGCCAATAGTTGGATATTTGAAATTTGAGTTTAGTAGCGGCGCGAATTTCTGGGGGCAATGTTAGAATAGAGTTGGACGTTCAAATTTAATATGTAGGCTCGCTGTAGACATTAATTAATGAAAAAAAATAAACAGCCCTAAATTTCCAGTGGTGGCGGGAGTTGAGACAGTAAAACTCAGAAATATTGAAAAAATAATATTAAAACTAAAAGTATGTATTGAGAAACTAATTGTGCATGTTTGCTAATGGAATATCAAAATTTGAATTCAGTAGCGGCGTGAATTTTTGGGGGCAATGTCGCAACAGAGCTAGAATGTTGAAATTTGGAATGTGGGCCCTATATAGAAGGTCATTAAAGACAAACTATAGAAAACTGCAACTTTCCAGAGGCGGTGGGCGCTGGGGGCCAAAAACCAGAAATATGGAATATATAGAGATGAAAGGCTACAGTTTAGAATATATGTTCTTAGATACAAACAAAATAGATCCTTGTGCTAAAATTTGACAAACTTGTTCAGTAGCGGAGGTATGTGGGGGTACTAATGTTAAAATATAAATACAAAGATGGAATTTAGTATGCAGATATAGATTGACATATTAATAACGAAAATATAAAGAAACTACATTTTCTTATGTGTAGCATTAGAGCACGGGGTGATAAATCGAGTATAATACCAATGTAGGGTACAACAATGATATTTTGCATGTAGAATATTAAATAGAAGAAAATAGTTGTCTATATGTTAGATATTCAAATTTCATCCAGTAGCAGATTTGGATTGATATTTGGTGAGTTTGTAGGCAAAGTGCTACGAAATCGGACGGGAGAAGGAGGAGTAAAGGAGTAGAAAACTGTGTATGCGCATATTTGTTATAATGCGAAAAAGAATTAACCTCAGTAGCGGCTTTTGTAAAAGCTTTCAAATAAAATATTAAATGCTCTCTATATGCTTAAAAGGTATTTAAATGCAAAGTCAAAATCGGTATTTGGCATTTTGTATTTGCATTTTGAGTATATGTATTTGAAAAAGACACATCTCTGATAAAAGAAGTAACAGAGTGCAAATAAGATGCATAAAGCCAAATGCACACTTGGCTGATCCTTATTTCCAAACTTAAGATTTTCTTTGCGCTCCATTTGTGCCTAAGTTTCAAGGTAAAGGCACGCTATCCCATTATCCGATCGATTTGAAATTTTACACAGATTTCTTTCATGCAATGGTACAAAACAGGGGTTTAGCACAAAGAGTAAGAGTAGGGCCATCTAGTGCACATCTAATCAAATGTCAGATATTACTTATAGCTGGCTCGAGCAACACATATAGTTTTGATATTATAAATTGAATAAAGGTAACAAAAAGAAATAAAAATGATTACTTATTGTTCTGCAGACTTTGTTCAATAATAATTCTAGATTCCATAAATATGCTAAAAATTAAGCGGAATTAAACACCGAAACTCAAATTTCAAATACTAAAACTCGTCTCTTTATCAACTCTACGTACGCCGCACGCATATAGATCATCCATTTCATTAGGGAGACATTTGGTAGCGAGTTATCAGACTGATAAAAACTATTTTGATCTTAGGACTCACTGTTGATAAGCTATTAAATAAACCGCTTTTAGATGTCATTGTTTAAAGATGAATGCCAAAGTCATTGAGACTGGTAAACAAAATATTCGAAATCGGTACATCCAAATGAGCAAGAAAAGTTTTTTTTACTAGCTTTCCCGCCAATTTGGCGCAATAAGTTTCATTTCAGAATTTTGAAACTGGTCTATATCACACTTTAGATGAAAAATTTCAATATTCACATTGATAATAAATTATAAACTATTCATATAAACCATATAAGGACAAGGACACGAGCCTATAGGAGTATAAAAACAAACAGTAAAAGAAAGGCAGAAGAAAATAAACACACATTAAAAAATAAAGTATGATTAGAAAACTTTTAAAACTTACTTGGCAGAATAGCACAGTCACAGAAAACATACAGCTCAAAGCACCCAGTCAAGAAGACCCACGTGATACCATCCATGACGTCACATCACTGCGTCATTTTATTGCGTATTGTTTTGTTCTTTTCTGTTGTATATATTATTATATGTTCTTGTATGTATTTTTATAAAGTTCCACGTCGTATTAACAATGCAGCACATGTTATCTCGATTTAAGCGACTTTATCTCTTCTTTACTTTTAAAACATTCCGTTGTTTACTTCAAGGTTCTTTTGAACGATGTTATCAGATATTCGTTCCAAGCAATACCTGTGGAATACATTTAGTACACATTAATTAGGAAAAAATATTCCTTATTTTCAATTTCTTTTATTTCAATATTTTCAACACACAGTGGCAGATTTAACGGTTGGCGCATTAGGCTTGCACCTGTCGCACTGACTCCCGAGGGGCTGCGGAAAACTCTAACAAATTTAAAATTCTTTCTAAAGACAACTAAGTTACAATGAAGGAAGGTAAATAAAAATCAACGTGCATTTCTATTTTAATGAACAATGAAGAGCGCAGCTTAACTATAGCTTAATAAACCTAATCAAAAATCATTATATTCTAATCTTAAAATTAATGAATATCACATACATTTTCTTATACTTGTCCGGAGTAAAAGTGATAATGAGAGGAGGTTTTATACATTCAAACTGTAATGTATTTAGCTTTAACTAGATATTTTCAACGTACCGCTGTGGGTGTGTAATTGTGAATAGACTAAACTCTCTTAATACGGATGCGAATTAGATAAAATTAATTTTATTTTGTAATTTTAAAAAGAAAGAATTAATATGAAAAAAGTGACTATGGAAGCAGGTGGACCAGAATATCTTTGTCCTACCATACCTATTAAACTACTATTAGTTATTACATTACATTCAGAAATTCGAATAAATACAAATTTAATCTTTCCGGGAAATTACTCGCATAAAAAAAACAGCACAATGCCATACTTAAAGGCATTGCATGACGCCAGACTATTGTGTCTTTAACTTAGGTCGCTGGACCTGCACTATATTTTCCGGACTTCCGGATCAAGTTCATTTTATAGTGTCCTTACACCTATTATACTTATTAAATATCATATATATATAGCACACATATAGTAGGTGGACAGAAAAAAATGAACTTGATTACAACCAAGTCTGGAAAATAAAGTGCTGGTCTGGAAATCGAAGTTAAAGACACAACACTCTACATCATTCGGTGATAGGAGAGAGATGAGGCCGTCGGTAAAGAAATAGGTTAAAAAACTTCATTATTACTAGTAGTAAAATAATCTTAATCTGAAAATAACAAATGTGATAAAGGGTGGTTCAAAGCCCACTACCTACGAGATAGCTGTATGTTTCAAATTGTTCTGGTTCATATTACCTTTTTATATCTAACGTATTGTTAATTTGTCTATTCATTATTTTAATGCATTATTCTTCGTAATTACAAGCTATTATTTGTTTTTATATTAAATTCGGCACTAATGATTTGTTCACGATAGATCGTAATCCATATTGATATCTCGTACTATCATAAATAAAAATATATCGTCTTTTTATACTTCCTTAGCCCGTCCGCACGCGGGTCGACTAGTTTGCAACGCGAATCCCAAGCCGGTTTAGAATGTCATTGTATTGGTACTGTAACGGAAATTTCCAGTTTAAACAATGTTAAACCAAGAGTATTCAATGACAGAGGACTGTAAATGGTGTACAGCGAGAATTTTTCAAGTTTAAAGGATTATTACTCTGTTATTAGCTGGGTTAACGACGCGTCTGTTGTGTCGTCTTTGCGGATTTGTTAGTAACCATGCGTCACTGGTCGGGGGCGCATCGCGCGTTTGCAATGGAGTAATATTTAAAGTGTGCTAAATCGTTGATTCGAGTCGTCCTGCTTTTTGTTCCTACTTTGATATTCGGCGGTTAAACGATGGTTTCAGCACGCAGCTTATATGGTCGTGCGTACAAATATTCCGACAAGAAGGGACATTTTTTAATAGACTGCAGCGCTTGACCGTCCTCGTCAGCCACAACGCCAGCACGTGTGGTACAGGTGCATCAAGAAATCATTAGACATCCAAGAAAATCAATGATAAAGATTGCCACCTCCACAGGCTTTAGGAATTCAACGGTGCATATGATTTGAAAATAAAATTAAAACTTCATCCCTATAAAATGCAAATCATTCAAAAACTAAACGAAAGCGATTGTGTTTTAAGATAAACGTACGCCTGAACAATGTTGGAACGTTTCAGGACCTCCAGAACGCTTAGAAACATATTGTTTAGTGTTGAACTCATTTCACATCGACAATCCAAGGGAATGGCATCAAAAGAGTTTGCATTGCCCTAAAACGACAGTATGGTGCTCCATTCCTGCTCGTAGAATAATCGGTCCATATTTTTTCAATGGGAAAGAAATTGTTACTTCCTCGGTATACTGCCGTATGATTGATGAGTTATTGATACCGCAATTGCTAGTGTTTCACGGACGTAACAATAGAACTCATTTTTAGCAAGATGGGGCAACTCCACATACTGCCAGAGTCCCAATGTTAAGGTTAATGAACATTTTTCCTGGAAAACTAATAAGCAAGTACGGAAACATAATCTGGCCACCTCAATCGCCGGATTTGACGCTGTGTGATTTTTCTTGAGGGATTACCTTAGGTCTAAAGTGTACTGCAATATTTCCCGTACCATAACTGCTCTGCAAGAAAATATTCGGCGTGCAATCGCAGCTATCATCCCACCACTTTGTTCGCGCGTACTTGACAATGTCTTCGCTTACAAGAGAGTATTACGAGAATTGGATGTCACTAAGAGGACATTATGTTTAAAAAGTAAAATCCGCAGACACTGGTTATCTTTCTAAAATATAATAAATATTTAAAACTTATTAGTTTATTTTTTAAATAATTTCGAAATTGAAAAATTTCCGCTGGACACCCTTTAAATTTGATGGATGATGGATGGGTCGGATAAATAACAACACCAAACTCCACTAAATTCACGAAGTCTTTATTACAATGACAAACAGAATTGATGCAGCTTGTTTGAGCCAAGGTTAGTTTACCGCGGTTATTTTGTACAAATGCTTATTTGTATTGTGTTGATTGACAATGCTGCAATGTACATTTGATTGTTTATATAAAATGAGTCCACGTGAGTTATTTGTTTAGTAAATTGGTTTATTTAATTGTAGTAACCTGTAACAATGCTACTAAAAACTCAGAGTCAATACAGTTGTGGAATAACAATGTTGGTTGTTGCATATAAGAACAAACCACAACTATGAGTCGTTGCTTTGAAACTTAATATAAGAATATCTTAAACAGTTGTAATCTTATGCCGGTTTCACACCAAATAGACAATTTCAGTTTTATGCAACGTTGCAAGGTGTTGCAACAAAACGTGTTGCACTTTTTTTGCAACAATTCTGTTTTTCGCATTGAACAGACCCATAATACCGGTTCCACGCCAGATAGACAGTTTTTACAACTTTTTGTCATTTATTGCAGTTGTTTGCAACACAACACAGTCCCATCTGAAGTCGGTAAAGATCAAAGGAAACACGGTTCCGTTGTTTTTATTCTTCTTGGTTTGAACATGCAATTTTATTTTTTGTATACGTTTGCGAATTAATGTGTACTGTCTAGGAGCCGAAAGTAATTAACAAATTTATATTTGCGAGTTTAATTTGCTATTATTTTAAAATGTATTTAAAATGTGTTTTATTAAATTCATATATTTTCAATTAATACACTAATACTATTTATTACTATTATTAATTATTATAATATTTTTTTTTTTAATTATAGATTTTTGGGCTTCGTAGGCACGTAGCCTTTTATCGCCCCTAATACTATTCTGTCTTTTCTTATATATTATACCCAGATAACAAGAATGATCGATTCATGGCTACTGCAGTTATAAATCTCGGTTTCTCAATCAAAAAAGCGGTGTTAACAGGAAGCGTCTGCGAAGTCTGTAATACCGCCCTTTGGAGTCCATTTCTTGCCATTGATGTATTTTTACATTGCCACAGAATGTGGTCAGGGTCTGCCTCTTCTTCACCACATTCGCATTTAGAGTTTGGAATGATTTTGTTTCTTGCTAGATGTTTCGGAGCTCCAGTATGATTCATTCTTAGCCTTGAGGTCATTGTAATTAATCTTCTTGGCCATTTTAGTTTGGCAAACCATGGCTTACGTCTCAGTGTTGGTTGTATTGTATAAAATTCTCTACCTTTATCAGAATTATCCCACTTGTCTTGCCAATTTTTCATTTCATTTTTTTCTAATTCTGCTTTCATGTCTGATTTTATAAAAAATGAAATATATTTATCACAGGAAGTAGCTACCTTGGCCATTTGATCAGCTTTTTCATTTCCCTTAATTCCCTTATGTGACGGTATCCAAATTAGTTTAATATTTCGGCCCTTATCTATTTCCCTATTTATTTTTTCTTTGACATAATAAATTTTGTTGTCTAATTTTGTATTGATTCCCTTACTGCTTAAGGACTGTATGACTGATAACGAGTCGGATAATATTAAAGTGCTGTCTCTATCATCAGTAATGATTTGATCCACAGCTAGATCTATAGCACATAACTCAGCTGTATATATGGATGCTTGATTATGAAGCTTGTAAATTCTGCTATTGTTAATATCTACTACTGCTGCACCCACTCCATCTGCTTCTTTTGAGCCGTCTTTGTATAATTTTGTATAATTCGGGAATTGTTGATCTAATTTTTGTTGTAAGTCTATAGTTATTAGCTCAGGTAATATGTTACTCATATTTAGCTCCTTGCCAATAGTTATATTTGCAGGAGTTCCTCTACCTGAGTAATAATAATCTAATTCGAAAATTGGTATTTCTACTGGGGTTCCTCTTTCTGTCCATTTCCTTTTTTCATTTATCCAAATTGCATTAAGCTCATGACTTCTTGAACCTGTTCTTGATAATTCGTTAAGTTCGTCCCTTATTAATGTGTTATTTGTCATTAAAGCGCTAGCCATAAAGTAAGACGTTTTCTTTATCCATCTTTCTTTTAATGGTGGCATACAAGCCTCTGCTAGTAATGAAAGGGTATGAGTTGTACATATAGCTCCTAATACTATTCTTAAAGCTTTATATTGCAATTTTTCAAGTGATTCTATTGTATTGTTTTTACACATTATTAGTACCTCTGCACCATACTCCAAATGAGGGCGGACTAATGATTTATATAAATTTAGTAGCGAAGATGTATTTAGTCCCCATCTTTGTCCAGCAAACATTTTGAGTATATTGATTGCAGGTTCAGCTTTCTTTTTAATATTGAGTATTATTGATTTTTCGGATTTATTTGTGGAAAATGGAAATCCTAAGTATATATAATTATTTGTGTATTCCAATTTTTGTTTACCTAGAGTTATTATAGGTGGCTGTTATATTTTTGAACTCATGTTAAAAATCATTAGTTTAGATTTTTCTGTTGATGCTTCTAAACAAGCATCATTAAGCCATTTCTCTAAGTTATTTACAATCTTTTGCATTTTTTTTCCAGTCTCCTCTATAGTATTTTCTTGTGATAAGAAAACTAAGTCATCCACATATGATATCCATGATATTGTTGGGTTGAGATACGGTTTTATTGACCTAACCATCATATTAAAGAGAAGAGGACTTAGTGCTGAGCCTTGTGGAATGCCTTTAGAACATAGTCTCCAGTCCGATAGTAATCCATTAAACCATAGTTGAGTTTTCCTGCCACTTAGTAAATTCCTTAGTATATTAATTATTACTCTCGGTACTCCTATTACATATAATTGCCTTAATAAAAAATTGATGTTTACATTATCGAAAGCTGCTTTGATATCTACAAAACAGGCCATTGATACATTGCCTTTGCTTTTTCCTGCTTCAATTCTAGCTGATAATGCAACTATGCCATCCCTGGTACTTCTACCTCTTCTACAGCCTAAAATTTGCTTTGGTATTAACGACTTAGAATCTAACCAATATTCTAATCTCGTTTTCAATATTTTCTCAAAGACTTTTCTGCAGCAATTAATGAGAGTTATAGGTCTATATGAGGTTGGTTGATTTACTGGCTTATCTATTTTTAATATTGGAACAATCTGAGTATTTTTCCAGGACTCAGGAATTAGTTCTTCTTCCAAAATTGTGTTGTATATGTTTAATAATAACTTTTTAGCGATTGATGGGAGATGGCCTAACATTTCATAAGATATTCCATCTGGACCGGGCGTGGTTGTTTTCGTTATTATAAGGTGAGATTGTATTTCGCACATTTCTACTTCTTTAATCATCATTTTGCTAGAGTCGTCTTGAGTGACTCCATATAGTACGCTTTCTTGCTCAGGTACCCAGGGCGGTGCTATTACTTGTGAAAGTTCACATAACAAGTCCTCACTGTTAGGTGAATTTGTTTTCGTGCATTTTCCTGAACCTCTCATCCTATTAATTTTTCCCCATAATTGTTTAGTAGTTAAATTATGGTTTAACTCTTCGGCAAGGTTTCTCCAAGCTTGTCTTTTCTTGAACTTTAGTAAGTTGGTCGTTTCAGATTCTACTTTTTTTAAAGCTACTTTATTTGTTTCAGAACTATTTCGGTGGTATCTTCTGTAGGCTCTTTTTCTGTCTTGCACAGCCTCTTTGCATTCATCATCCCACCAAGGATTTGGCGGATATTTTGAGATTTTATTGTTTGCAATCTTTTCCCCAACTTTTTAGCTGCAGACTCAATTGAGTCAATGAGGTAATTATACTTTTTTTCCAGCGTAGTATTGGACTGAATTTGGTTTTCCAATAAGTCTGCTTCTATTTGGTTAGAGAAATTGTCCCAGTCGATTGTATTTGGTACAATGTTTAATTTAAATCTTTCCTTGCCTCTGCTTGATTGACCAATTTGTGCCCCATTCATAAGTATAATGGCGTGATCAGAACCTAGTTGATCCTCCATTACGTTCCATGAAAGTTGGCTACCAAGAGATGGGGTTGCCCATGATAAATCAATTGCTGACGCTGTTCCTGAATGGATGTTGATTCGAGTAGGAGAACCATCATTAAGGAACATCATATTGTTATTGTCCATCACCTGACATATAATTTTACCCCTTGGACAGTCATAGGTGTTTCCCCAAGCAATGGCTTTAGCATTCCAGTCACCTAGAATTAGCCTTGGTTCTGGAATAGATCCTAATATTGCATTCAATATTCCTGTAGTAATAGATGCTGTTGCTGGGGCATAAAGAGATACAACATTAATATGCTCATTACCCCATTTAATTTTTGCTCCTATAATTTCAATATCCCCTGAGAGAGGAATTAAAATTTTGTCAATAAAAATGTTGTGGTTTATTACTAGAGCAACGCCTCCACCGTTGTTATTTCTATCTGCTCTTACTAGTTCCATATTTCTCCATTTGATTTTATAAGATGGATCAAGCCAGGTTTCCGAGAGCGCGATTACTTCAATATTATTTTCAAAAACTATTTGTTTTAGATTTATCAATTTGGATTTTAAACTGCGGCAGTTCCATTGCATTATACAAGTATTTTTATACATTATTTATTATGTTTGTTAACTAATATTTGTATTAGAACATTTCAATATTTTGATTATCTGGGGGTGGAATAGAATGGTTATTTACAATTTTTTGGTTCAAATTATTAGTAATAGTTTCTGCTTCTAAAACTACTTCGTCAGTATCAATATTTTGGTTTATCTCCTCTGAATCTCTGATCTCTTCTGAATTCTCAATAATATTTTTGTCTAAATCAGTTTTCTTAACGAACTCTGATATCTTAATTATCTCTTGTTTCTTCACTTTATCGGTTTTATTTACGGGAATTAGCTGAGAGCGTTCCTTTTCCTTTGCCTTTTGTGTATTGTCAGGTTTCCACGGCCTTTTCTTTACTTCTCGGGGGGATCTGCGGGGTTCTGAAATTTTCAAAACTCTACGGATTTTCCTTTCCGGTTCACCGCTTATAATACAGTCTGTAATTTTCTTTTTATTTATACTTTCTTCCAAAGAAGGAAACTCAAAAAGGTTTAATGTAAATACCTCCTTCCCACGATCAATTTTATTTTTTTCTATATAGGTAGTTTTAGCTTTAGCTTCGTTTTTATTTTTCAATTCTAAATATTTGCTGCAGGATCTATCGTCAGCTTTATGGTCTTCTTTACAGTTGCGACAAAATAATTTCTCTTTCTTACAACTTAAAGAGCTGTGATCTCCACCACAAAATTGGCAATATTCAGGACTTCTACAGAAATTAGTGGAGTGGCCAAATTTCCAGCACCGACGACACTGTCTAATTCTTTGTATATATGCTGAAACTGGGTAAAGGATACCCTGGAAGGCTATATATTCCGGGATCTTATCCCCGCTAAAGGATATTAGGCACTTCCAAGTAGGAGTCTTTTTGCTTTCTTCAATTCTATTGAATCTAATAAAATCGGTAATTTTTGGTGCCAACTGTCTACTATTTTTATTAAAGCCTACTGCGTCATGTAGGAATACGTCATCCAGATTATCGGGGTGTAAATCGATTAGTCCCTGCACTTCTACCAAATTCTTCGGAATTATGCTATTGTATTTAGCTAGAACTATGGCGTCTTCTATAATTTTATTAGCCAGAAATGGGCTATTGGTCTCCACCTCAATTTTTCTTTGGCTGACAGCAATAATGTTAATGTCCTTATAATTTGACCGCAAATATTGTGCAATAAAGGCAGGGTTTGTGTTATAAGTAATTGGTTTTAGAATTACCAAGCACACTCCTGAATAACTATGTGGATAATAGCTGGTTCTTATCCTTTTTGCTTCAAAGAGGTCTTTCTCATGAGACCTGTCATTCATTATTATAACCTCACTTTCACTGAACACAAATAAAAAAAAATTTATTATCTATTACTTTATTTTTACACTTTATTATCCTTAAACTCCTTTTCCAATTGTATTTATTAAATAAATAATTTATATTTAGTATAATAAATTTAATAAATTGAAAATAATTTCAGGAGCAAAATTAATACAACATAAATATGCGATAGCTTTTTGTTTTTTTTTCTATTATAATATTATGTTAATATGGTTTTGTTTCGTTTCTTTTGCAGTTTATTACAGGATGCCCTATAACATATAGCATGCAACCCGCAAATCACACTTCAATTATTATATTAAATTATCCATAGAGTGAAATCCCAGAGCCGGCAGACATCATTCATTTTCTGAAGAACAAAATTTGTAAGATTGAGTAGTGTTAGTATGTACAATGATTGTATGCCTCCCTGCTAACTTGACCAGGCGGCAATTTTCCAGGTATCAGGTAATGAAGGTTTATGTCTCACTCACTCTCATGCGCGCGGATAATGCCTTCTCGTTCCTACTCATAGCGGTATCAAAATTGGAGGACAGACCGATTCAAGGGGCCAAACATCCCCTAAACCCAATTTTAATTTCGCTATGAGTACGAACAAGAGGGCATTATCCGTGCGCTATTTGCTATGAATGAACTCAGTCCTAAATTAGTTTTCAGCTAATTGGTTTATTCTTATTACTTTTGAGAATGCGTTTAGTTAATTACGGTAAGCACATTCCTTCACGTATTCAATCAGTGGCTTAAAGTTTTACACATTTTAATTGCTTGAAACTTTGACTTGGTTTCCGTTCACGATATACACTTATTAATCACATTCTTTTACGACTTTTCTAGCTTTTGTGTTATAGTTATAATAACATTGTATGGTCGATTTGTTATTATATATATATATATATATATATATATATATATATATATATATATATATATACGTTCTAATAGGTTTTTTATATAAACAGTAGAAATTACGAACATTATAATAGTAACCCGAGTCGAAATTTTAGACCTATCCTAACCCTAAAAGGGATCTATACTCCTCTTTTCATCCTAAATTAAGTAAAGTAAACTTCTTCTCATCATAAACATTATTATATGACCCTGCCTTAGTCATAAACAAAATCATGATCCTCTTAAGAATTGGATAACTCTTACGAAAAAAATTATAAGGACTATTTCTGCAGAGAATTTTAAGATCTACAACTTTGGTTTGAGGTTTTTTTTATATAAAACTTCAAAACCTCAAATTTTGACCTTTGATCCCGAATAACTTTTGAAGCACACATAGAATCGATGGGGATTTTTAAAACTTTATTTGTTACGGTAAACCCCAGCTCTCCACCAATATTTGGCTCTCCGGCAATTTTTGTTATTTCAAATGTCTATCTTGACCGGGCTGCTGTGTATTTTTAAATCAAATAAAATATCTACAAAATTGTTTAAACATAATTATAAACAATATTATACGTTCAAACGTGTATACGTATACTGTTTCAAACAAAATGTGAAACTTGTTTACTGAAGTCTAGCAAAGCTTCGTGACGTAACATGACCAGAGATGCACATTGTATAGGTTTTCAATGGTTTCAAATATCTAAAAACTTTGAAAGCTTATTCAGGATTTAATTAGACGTAATTTTCATTGTATAAGAATAGTATAAAAATTCTTTATTTGATATGTATTATAAAAAAAAACAAATGTGCATGTTTCCAATTATTTGTTAATAAGTTTCCATATTATAGAAGACACGAGTATTAACAATTAAAACTAAATTTTTGAACTTTTAATCATCAAAAGTTATAAAAATAAAATCTGCGTGTAATGTCAAATTCGACGATTTACTATATTCAAATTAAACTGAGCTATAGTGCCATCCATTTTTGGATACCCAGTAAACATTTTGGAGTCACTTTGACATCATATTGAAGATGCGTCATGATTCTTTTGTCATAAAAGAGTTCATTTATAGTTCAGTTTCTCACATTTTTTCATATAAAATGTCTACTTTATCGGCTACAGATGGCGAAATTACTCCACCTGTCGGAATACAAATGAAGATAAAGTTGATGCGAACTATAATTGAAGTGAAATAGTGATAGAAACGTCACTAAATAGGGCACTTCACCAAATTGTTTACTGGGTATTTAACTAAATAGAAATGTCAATATATTATAACATACATTTCAGTCGTAAACGTAAATTAAAAACAAACGACGTAAAGAAATCTTTAAATAAGTTTACTCGTATATTAACAAGTTACAATGCTACACCAACTTCTTTTAATAATTTTTAAGTTGTTATATCACTTCTTATTATTTTAATTAATCTATACTAATATTATAAAGCTGAAGAGTTTGTTTGTTTGTTTGTTTGTTTGAACGCGCTAATCTCCGAAACTACTGGTTCGAATTGAATAATTCTTTTTGTGTTGGATAGTCCAGTTATCGAGGAAAGCTATAGGCTATATAACATCACGCTACGACCAATAGGAGCAAAGATATAGTGGTAAATGTGTAAAAAACGGGAGAAATTATTTCATCTTTGAAGCCTTCCGTTGCGTGCGCCGTGAAAACGGTTCAAGATACACAAAAAATATGTATTAAAGAATAATAGCTCTTTTAATGATCTAAAAAACAGTCCGCGATAGTATATGTCTATCTTTTAAGATTAACTCACAAAAACCGTTTTTATGGTACCTAATTTGGTCGAAATAATTTGTTTAAGTTGTATCAACATAATAATATTAATCTTTATTCAAATAAATATGTTGTTGGTTAAGAGTACTTCATTCTGAATAAAGTTGTCTTTGACATAACTTAATTTCTACAAAAAACTTTAAAGATTACAATGATAAATAACTCCGAAACAAAACCAACTCGCTCTCTGCGCTGGCCGGCGCGGCGGGAGAGAGGCGGTGCTTGCGGGCAAGCCGGGAGGGGGGTGTAGCTCAACGAGATACCATGCCGCGCGGCTCACTCGCGCGGTCGGCTCCCTACTGAACGGTTGAATGCAGCGCTAATTTGTTTATGCGATATAATTATCATCGCAATATTACTTTTTAAACACAGTTTCATTTTGTAGTTGTTTTCTATATAGTAGGTACTTTATTTGTTTTAGGATAGTATTTAGTTACACAATAATAACACTTTTTTGTTTTCATGTAGATTATTAATTTATAAGTATGTGTTTTCTATAAGTATAGTATTGGTTGTTAATTATCTTATTGTCTATTAATTATCTGTATATGACATATGACATCTGGCGACGATGATGACTAGATTGAGTAAATATTCAATAGATGGCGCTATGTAATGTAATATGACAAAAACGTTAGTCACAGCAACGCGTGGCCGGGACAGCTAGTAAATTATAATTATGCATCGAGTATTAGAACTGTTGATTTTATGTGTTTTTATTCCGTTTAAAAACTGACGTCGTATTCAAAGTTCACTCTATGGTACCGATACATAAATATATATTATCAGTATTTATATTACGGATAATATTAAGAATATAAATATATTATGAAGCGGTATAGAGAATATTTATGAAATATGGCATAAGCGTTTGGGTCACATTACTCGTATATATATTTTTAGAACTTAAAAATAAACAAATGATAGGTGATTCAGAGCTAACTGATGAATTTTCAGCAAATACTATACACAATACAAATACAATATAATACAAATATATATATAATATAATATAATATACAATATATATAAATATAATATACAATATAATACAAATATATAATACACAATACAATACAAATAATTGTTTTGAAATAAGATTTATTTCCTGTATTAAAAGATTTCGTTAAAAAATATCAGCTAGCTTTAATTCAAAAGTATATATTAAATATAAGATAAAATATATGAAATATATTTGTTAACTTAGGAAATGAAATGAGATACTAATATAAACAAATTGTAACTAAAAATAAAATGCATATACAATGAATCAATATGTATCTTCGGGTTCGATCCCCGGACCAGATATATATATTTTCTGGGTTTGGAAGTTATCAACTTATATTGGTTATGTACATACATAATCTTACACTTATTAGGTAGTGGTGTAGGACACATATATGAGGCCACTACACCGCAACTACTGCCAACATTGAAGGAAGTCAACGGTGATATGACACAGCATCGGAAATAGGGCGACGTTAAAAACATTAAATAAAAATAAATCAATACAAATACAATAAAATACAATCAAGTAAAATAAAAAGTTACTGTGCTAAGAAAGGAATAAGGTGTCATCAAACTATAGCACGTATCCCACAATTAAACGATAATACAGTATTAACTGCTACGTATTTAATTTACTCGTATATTATTTAATAAATAAAATACCGAATAGAGCGGTAAACAAAATAATACGCCGTATAAATTGTAGCATGGTAAAAAGTCACAAGTAAAATATTTAAATGTTCTTGGTTCAACATTTTAAATTCATAACAAAACTAGTAAATATAAATTTGAAGAATAAGGTATAGAAAGTTTAGTAGGATATGAACCAAATGATTATAGTGTGTGAGATGTAGAAAAAGAATAATACGTTGAAGTAACAGACGTAAGAATAGACGAATCTAATTTCTTGAAATTCAGACCGAACAGAGTAGAGGAGGTTGATAGAGAAAAACCTCAGAGTAAAATTGATGTAACTGACCTTTGGTCAAAATCAAAAGTGTTATAAAAATCTGATAATGATAAGTCAGATACACTGATTTTTGAAAATTCAGGTAATTGAAAAAAAATTGATGTTATTGACTTTTAGGTCAAAAATCAATAATGTTGTTAAATCTGATAATGATAAATCAGATACACTGAGTATTGATAATTCAGGTAAATGAAAAAAATTGATGTTATTGACCTTTAGGTCGAAAATCAATAGAGTTGAAAATAATCTGATAATTATAAATCAGATACACTGAATTTCGAAAATTCAGATAAATGTAAAGGAACTGATTCTATTGACATAAGGTAAAATCGGTAGACGGGTTAGCAAAGTCTGATAAAAAGAAATTAGATAAATTGAGTATTGATAGCTGAAAAGGTGATACATGGGAATTTTCATTTCAAAGTAAAAGGAGAACTTTTTAAGCCACGAAGGAGTGAGCAAATTAAAAGATATCCACATATTTCTAATAGCGAAGATAAAATAACAAAAGATTATTTACTGTGTGCAAAATCGGTTATCTGTAAAATTTCCATGTCATATCAAGAGATTAAAAATAGAGATGATAGGGATAAATGGGACAATGCAATAAAAGGAAAGATAAATTAACTTCTAGTCAATAATACATAGACTTTGGTACCGAAGCCACAGAATAAAAATATCGTAGATTGAAAATGCTAATTAAAAATAATAAATGAAGAGTATGGTAAAACAGTAAAATATAAAGAACGATTCCTAGCAAAAGGGTTTAGTCAAAAATATATAATCGATTCAAATAAGACTTTTAAATCAGTCGCGAGAATTTCTAGTTATAGATTTACTTTAGCTTTTGCAAAATCTAATATGATGATACATCATATGTCTATTAAAATAGCATTTTAATGGGGAAATTAAGGAGCAAATTTTTATAATAGTTCCTGTTAATAAATGCATGCAATATTCATATTTGTATATCAATATCTTGCTTTTATTTTTAAATAATGTTAGAATTAAGATTTCTTTGTCTCAATTCATTTATATTTTATGCCTAGTTGTTTTTATATACACTGCTCGCTGTGGGCAAACCATAATATTTCTTATGTAAACATCCTTTGTTTTACGATTCACTTCCACTAAGCTTCGACACTACGTATTTGGTCTCAATTCGTTCTTATTGCTTCAACGCTCAAACCTACAGCACGCTTAACCTTTGGTGCATTTACATAAAATAATAAATACACATATTTTATTTTATAACTTAAACCGCGAGTTACATTTACTTAGTGTCGTAACTAGTATTCTTAACTAAAATATTTAATCAATTTATATGTAATTCAATAGTGTAGTTTAAAATAAATGTAATCTAAAAAAGTTCTGATGTTTTGCTGTGTCTTTTGATATAAATAAAAAATTGCTATTAATTACTTAATAGCTAAATGGTCCTTCGTAAATAAATTTTGGAAAAATATTTATTGCTTAATATTTGCTATAGCTAATTTTAAAACGAGTTTGAAAAATTATTTAATGCATAATTAAAATAGGTTGATTTACAAAGAAAAGAAATTTAAAATGAATTAGAGTTAGGTCGGAAAATAATAAAATAAAATATAATAAAAAAATTTTAACAAAATTTAGTACGCATGATTGTAAGCTGGTGACTACACCGCTTGAGAGTAAATTAGATTACGAGGATCTAAATTCAGATGAAGTGCGTCTTGCTGAGGTGTCATTGGTTGTTTAATGTATGTTATGGTATGTACAAGATCAGACTTAGTACAGTTGTCAATATCTGGAGTAGATATACAAATAAAAATAATATTGAGTTGTGGAAACGTCTAAAAAGAGTGCAAAGGTAATTAAAAGGCACAAAAGACATTAAATTAACATATAATAAAAGAAATAAAAAAAAATACAGTGACATTTTGACGGGAGACGTTGATTGCGATTGAGAAGGAAATGATATTTTAGATCATAAAAGTATAACAGGTTATTTGTTTATTATATTTCAGCTTTGTACAAACCATATGCTGGAATACAAAGAAACAAACTTCAGTTGCAGCTTCTTCAATAGAAGCTGAGTATAAAGTCAGGTGCTCAAGGAAGCGTTGTTTTTAAAATCTTTAGCTAATGGTATAATGATAAAGATATCAAGACAAACAATATTAAATTAAGATAAAAAGAAATAATAACGAATGTATAAACATTCTAAGCATATTGATATACTCGTACAGTAGTAAAACATCATTTCTCTTGAACAGATTAAGAAAAACGTAATAAATTATGTTTATGTTCCTACAGGTCAGCAGATAGCAGACATATTAACAAAACCTTTACCAGGGCCAAGGTTTCTAAAACTGCGAGCTGGAGAGGGACTGGAATAAATAATTAAAATTAAATATTCAAGTTAGAATTAAAAAAGAACGATTGTTTTGTATAATAATAATAATTAATTTATCTAAGATTGTATTAAACTTGAAATAATGATAAATTTTGCGAAGTGGCTTGATTAAGGTTTTCCTGGGTTTTCCTTAATACTAAGAACGAATGTTAAGCCACGTGTAATTGCCCAGGAGGCATGAAAAAGGAATATCTGATATAGTATTCATGAAAAGATTTTCTTCTTCAAAAGTTTTTTTAAATTAATGATAAGTATTATCATAGTAATTAGTTAAGTAACCGATTTAACTTTGAGGGGGCGTGTTGAATTTATGTGTTTTTATTCCGTTTAAAAACTGACGTCGTATTCAAAGTTCTCTCTATGGTACCGATACATAAATATATATTATCAGTATTTATATTAGTAATATGATATTAAGGTTATATTTTCTACACTGTTTTGCGACACAGGGCTATATGGGTGAACAGTCAAATTAACATGATATAATGAGCCTAAAAGAGAGGTCGTTATGTAACAAAGGATTATTCATAAGCATTCCTAAACAAAATGAGATAAATTTCTTTTTTCTTTTTTTCTTGTGTAGTCATGAGCAGAACCGCTCTCTGGTGCCGGCTTATCGTTGAATTTTGGGACACCCTTTATACATATTACTTACTTTTTACAAGAGTGATTCAGAGAGACATTTAACATTATTTAACAATAACAGCAATCATGCATGTAATATCCATGCATGTAATATTTTAAGCGAAACCTAACAATATTTAATCTAAAAATGTTGTAGTTTTGCTTATAATCGGATTATAAAGATACTACATAAGAATATTTGTGATTCTACAAATGCGCAAAAAGATTTATTTTTAAAAAAGCAGTAAATATGGTTTACGTAAACACGTAACTTTTGTTATGCTAGATAAACCTTGAAAACACGTAACTGTGTTTAACAGGTCAAATAGAAATAGGCAAATACATCCGTACTGTTATAACATTCTCATTTAATTAACTTAATGGGCTTGTGTCCTATGTCTTAATTTCTATAAAAGTGTACTATATATTGATTAAGTGGGTTACTAGAACCTCAAATGTTCAATTACTTTTTAATAACTGCTTATATGTTAAGCGAATAAAGTCATTTTGTCTCTTTAATTATTAAAGTGATTCAACGTTGTACACATTCCAAGTGCAAGTGACATCACAATCCTTGTGTAAGGTTACCAACCTTACAGATCATAAATCTCTGCTATATGTATTTATATATCAAAATATCAAACATTATTTACAGCTATTTCAAGGAACAATCAAATTCCAATATTATGTCTGCCTTAGCAGGGTTAAATAAAATAAAAACTTATTATTCTTTGATTTGACTTGATTATTTAAGTACCAACAGCTACAGAACATTACCACAGCACTGACCTACTCAACAAATAACTGACGTTAAAATGCATTTCACGTCATAAAAATATGGCCGACCATTTCTAGCGCTAAAACTACAATTCAAACTTTTAATTGCTATATTTCCGTCAATATTTAGATATTTAATAAAATAGACACGCCAATACACATTTATTAACATCAATTTCAATCAGCAATTGAAAAATCGACCACTAAAAAATGAGGACACAAGCCCATTTACTAAAAAAGGTTTCTTAGCACTGGTCTAATGTAACTATGCTTACGGTAAAGTACTTACTGTAATTCCAAACCCGTGAAAAAAAAACTCAATAATTCTTCTTAAAGATGAGCCAATGTGACAATGAGGGCGAGGGTTCAGGAATTTTATGGACGGCCCCTTAAAATGATAATTAATCCACTATCTCTGGTTTTACAGAAAACGATTATTTATCTTTAATATAACGATATTTTATCAAAACACATTTATTTTCAAATTATTGAATATTCTAAAGTTTCATCATCACATTACTCTTTTGTGTCGCTGCATATAATCAGACCACATAAGATTATTTCTGTTGTTTATTTACGTTACGTGAATTCAAGACACTAAATACGAAGCGACTGTGAGTCTGACCTCACTCCGTGAATTTCCAGCACCGACTGACAATATCTCTGGAAATGGCAATCACCGTGATACTGTAGCATGGAAACTGCGCTTTATTCAATATATTACATTATGCCGGTGTCACACCAAATAGACAGTTGTAGTTTTATGCAACGTTGCAAAGTGTTGCAACAAAACGTGTTGCACTTTTTTTTGCAAAAATTCTGTTTTTCGGCTTTGAACAGACCCATTATACCGGTCTCACACCAGATAGACAGTTGCATAACACTGCAACAAAAAGTTGTTTTTTTTTTAAGTTTTATCAATGTTTACACCAACTTGACAGTTTTTACAACTTTTTTGTCATTTATTGCAGTTGTTTGCAACACAACACAGTCCCATCTGGAGTCTGTAAAGATCAAAGCAAACACGGTTGCGTTGTTTTTATTCTTCTTGGTTTGAACATGCAATTTTATTTTTTGTATACGTTTCCGAATTAATGTGTACTTTCTGAGAGCCGAAAGTAATTAACAAATTTATATTTGCGAGTTTATTTTGCTATTATTTTAAAATGTATTTAAAATGTATTTTATTAAATTCATATATTTGATGTTTCAATTAATACACTAATACTATTTATTACTATTATTAATTATTATAATATTATGTTAATATGGTTTTGTTTCGTTTCTTTTGCAGTTTATTACAGGATGCGCTTATAGCATATAGCATGCAACCCGTAAATCACACTTCAATTATTATATTAAATTATTTATAGAGTGAGATCCCAGAGCCGGCAGACATCATATATTAACTGAAGAACAAAATGTGTAAGATTGAGTAGTGTCAGTATGTACAATGATTGTATACCTACCTGCTAACTTGACCAGGCGGCCATTTTCCAGGTATCAGGTTATGAAGGTTTATGTCTCTCTCTCATGCGCGCGGATAATGTCCTTTCGCTCTTACTCATGGCGGAATTAAAATTGGGTCTACGAGATGTCTGGCCCCTTGGATCGGTGTTTCCTTTGATCTTTACCGACTCTAGATGAGAATGTGTTGTGTAGCAAACAACTGCAATAAATAACAAAAAAGTTGTAAAAACTGTCTAGTTGGTGTAAACATTTATACAACTTTAAAAAAAAACAACTTTTGGTTGCAGTTTTATGCAACTGTCTATCTGGTGTAAAACCGGTGTTACGGACTTACTTTCAAAATTCACACCGAGTGCTACAAATTGACTGGAAAACTGGTAAATAATCTTTTTTATGACTAGCTTGCGTTTGCTGATTCTAAATATTTTGTTTATCAGTCTGAATTTGACGAATTAGACCTCCATTTTGCGATTAAAAAAGTTTTTTTTGCATTACCTCCTTACCAGTGAGTCCCAATTGGTGAATACAATGTCGAAAAATAATTACGATCACGGGATTAATTATATAGCATTTTAGTGGTTAAATTAACTATTTTTTTATACATAATTATATTTTTATAACATAGAAGGGGGGGTCCTTTTGATAAGACTCAACATCGGAAATAGGCCGGCGTTAAATAAATTAAATAAGAAAGAAAATAATAATAATCTTTTAAAAGAAATATTCGAATAACTGAAGATAAATAAATATTACTTCTTCATTCAACAAGTAGAAATATAAAACATATGAATTAAGCAAAGTATTTTTATTAACAAAACTTGCGAATGAGTAGAATTATGGATAATGCATAATTTATGCTGTTACAATAAGTAAGAACGTTCATACAGTACAGGACTTAGGTGAAACGATATTTTGCCATTTTTGATTCGCGAAATATAGATGGCGATACTATACAGCAGGTTATATATTATCAAAAAAACCATGTTTTTTTATGTTTAAATCGTTTTATGTAAGTAACTATAAACGCGAATGAAAATCTAAAGCTGCAAGTACATCTACATTTTAAGCTTTCTTCCACTGACTTTTAATGAGTTGAAACCGTAAAAATAAACTTTGAAAAAGAATATTGCTATATTTTCTAGTTCAATTCCAATTTTTATATGACTGGTAACATTTCAAAGGGTTTGTCCTAAATTTTATAACTTTAATTATGGTTCTCAAACTTACGCTTAAGTTTACTTAACTTTATAACAAGCAAGCCCATATAATATAGAGCTGTTTCAGTGATCGAACCAGAAGAAATCCGTCTGGTGTCAAACATCAATGATTTCTGCCACTGTTCTGTCTATTATCTTTTGTAAATTTCAATGCTTTAAATATTTGAAATTTAATAAATTTTTTTAAACGAATTTCTTATTGCTTATTTCTACATTTGATTACTACTTCTTTCACGCAATCAGCGTTTATTAAAACGATAACATACATATTAAAAACATATTAAAATAACATCTAAAAATATTCTTTTATGTTTTCGTTTATCTATCTATTACGATATTGTTCGTAAACCTAAAATGTTATGCCGGTCCTTCATTCAATATGGAAAACAAATAAAACCTAATGGAAGGTTATACTCGTATGTACGAGCATATGTTGCCCAATAAAATCGTATATGGTATAACTAACATGGCTCCACGACATTTTTCAATTTTTGATATTTAAACGAAATGAAAATTTTTCAAGACTATCTACGTCGCTATGATTTTTTAAAAACTGGGACGATATTTAACATAATTGTGCATATTTGCAAAAATTTAATATCTGAAATATGAGTGCGTAAGTCATTAAAGGAAAACAATAGAAAACGTCAAATTTTCATAGATGGTAAAGACGACAACTAGAAATATCGAACAAAAAGAAATGGAGAGCTATAATTTAGTATATCTATTTTTGGTACGAAAACAATAGATCTCTTTGATTTGGTTCAGAAGCGCGGATAAACTACATTTTAGATAAACTACATAGAAAATATCCTAATATTTTCTTAAACTTTTTCTGAACACATTAACCATCTAAGACAATTGTTAGAAGCTATAAAAAGGGAGGGTTCTAAAAGGGAGGGAAAAATAAAATCGATTTTTATTAGAAAACAAATTTATAATGAAAAAAAAACAATAACTTTATGTAAGAATTTTATTAATATTTTATTAAATTTAATTTATTTACAGCATTATTTTTGATCAATTGTTAATATAACATTAGTCTACATTCTTAAACATTAAATAATCATACACTAACTATTCTATATACTTGAATATACACTGGGCTTGAACTTTAGCTTTAGTTTTATCTAGGAGACAGTTTCTGAAAATGAAATTACATGTACTTTACATATTTATATAGTAATAACTCTTATAAATAATACCTTGTAAGGATACCATTTTATTTACCAGAAATCAAATCAAATCAGTAGATCAAATTAAGTTCTATTAATTAAGTTCTTCTTATTTCTCCTTACAACAATTTTTGGGTACCGTCTAATTTTGTGTCTGAAATATAAGAGAAAAATTAAAACAAATTTTTGAATGAAAAATGTTGACATATATATGTAGATGAAGAAACGTATATAAGATGCTTCATAAAATGGCGACTGAATATATATGTATAACTTACCAAACATTTAATTTAAGAAACTTATAATTTCTTTGAACACTATTTTATATTATTGTTTTTTTAATGCAGTATTAAAACTGATTAAGAACATATATTATTTCACAAAACTATCAAAATATTACACAAAGAAACTTAGTAACTGACAGGACACTAGGACCAGAGATAATAGTTAGGACGAGCATTTGTTATCGCTAGTTGGCGCAGTTGTTCCACTTGTTGGGGATGATCAGGTGTATAAAACTTAATGAATTCCATTTTTTAGAGTTTGCAAAATATAAATATTTAAATTAGGAAATAAATTGATGTAATCTTTAGTACGGATCGTGATTTTTTTAATGAATATTTTTCATCTTTAACAATTCTGGTTATATTAGTTTTTTACATTGTTCTGGTGATTCAAAAATCTACGATCGGCAGGTCTGTGTTAGGTTTAAAACCTCTGTCTTAACAACGCTGGATAGATCTTCGTTTATCCTCGGGGATTGAGGGAGACAGCGTCTGTTTATTACCATTAAAGAAATATTTGTTGAAAAAGGATAGCATATACTTTAAACATATTGTCCTGAACGAAATACTTTACAAGTATACAAGTGTAACGGTGAAAAATATATTTTGCTTGTCTAACACATCTCGTTTCTCTCTCACTTTAATTGTACTTTGTAATAAATGAAATGAATGTGAAGTTAAAAAAAATATATCGATGTGTGAAAGGAACAGAAATACTTAATGAATGATGTTGGAAAAAGAAAGAATATTATTATGAAAAATCTGTGACAGGAGAATGAATTTTAACTAAAAGCGACTTTTGTGTACCACTTTTGAACTATTAACGAACTTGCTAAGACTACATATATCAGATTTTATTTCACAAAATCTTGACAGGTAGGGAATAAATTTTAACTAAAATTGGTTTCTGAGTTGTTGCTTCGAACTTGTAAAGCGTTAGAATAAAATTGTACGAGTGACTCGAACTTCACCAAATAGGACACTTCACCAAATTGTTTACTGGGCAGTATGTTCAGTAAGAATAATTTAGTTTCAATAAAGAATTTCCCAATACCAAAAACTCAGAAAAATGTTAGACAACTTCTAAGGAAAGTTAACTTCTATCATAAGCATATACTTTAAAGTGCGGTAATTTTAGAACCGCGTAATTTTAGAACTTTTGGTAATTTTATTGTCATAAATATTTTGAAATCATAAAAATCTTATTGTGCCCACAAAGAGTAACTCATTTTGCACCCAATTTTCATATAATAACGATATGTCCTTCCTACAGAAGCCTGGTGAGAGAACTGCTGAGTAACAGGAGCATCCCAGCAAATAAAAAATAATAATTAAAGTTCTAAAAGTCAATGTAAACCGAGGGGTGGCAGCTCAACAAAAACATAGATGTCGCCATCATTGCCGAACCAAATAAGAAGCTAGCCAGCAAAGGATCTTGGTTTAAAAACATTAACATTGATGCAGCAATTAGAGTCTATAACAAAGAAATTACCGTTCTCAAATGTGAAACACAGCATATAGCTAGAGGAACTAGTAATATATTCGTGCTACGCATCGCCCAATATACCAGAGCAAGAATTTACAATGTATTTACAGCGATTGGAAGAAAATATCAGGAGTTAAGGAAAGGATATTATCGTAGCAGGCGGCCTAAGACAGAGCAGGTCGCACATGTATATCACAATTGGCTCTGAAAAACTCGCGGACATAATAATGGAATGGAAGATAGCAGACGAGGAAAACCTCAGTCTCCACCGTATTATATATTTTAATATAAAACTGGAAAACACAACTGGAGGATACAGAAAGAAAAGTTTCGCGTCTTTGCGGCGAACCTGGAAAAGGATATTGGAAAGGCTCCAAAGATAGATTCAAGAATATTACCAGGTGACCTAGAAGAAAAGTAAAAACCGATATATCTTCTGGATTCTATGGGGAAATTCTTTGAGCAGCCAATTGCTAAAAGACTAACTGATTAAGTTGACCAAAAATTATCTGAAAACCAATTCGGTTTCAGAAAAAAAAGGTCCACCATTGATGGTATGAAATCAAGGAAGTAGTACAAAATCTAAGAAAAAGGGCCCATCGAAATAGAAAATACGCGCTTTTAACTCCGCACTATGGGAAGACATTATTGAAGCATTAGATCAATTTGAAGTTAACAAGTACCTTATTAAAATATTAGGCAGCTACCTAAAGGATCGGTCAATAATAGCAGACGACAAACCAATGAGGGTTACGAGTATCGCTAGCCTCAGTACTCGGGCTGGTGCTATGGAATATACTGTATGACGATGTACTAAAGACGAGACTACAGGAGGGTGCAACGATTGTCGGATTTTCATATGATACTGGACTCATAGTGGAGGCAAAGACTGAGGAAATACTAATCGCTCATGCAAACATGGTGCTTAATAGTATAAAGCAGGTCATAACAATGAAGCAGCTACAGCTTGCCCCTGAGAAAATGAATGCCATCATACTGTACGGCGGCAGAAAACTAAGAGAGGTTACATTGGAGTTGGGTAGGAGTAACATAAAGTCCAAAGAGAGCCTCAAATACTTAGGACTGTACATTGGAAGAAA
Source organism: Panorpa germanica (assembly GCA_963678705.1). Lineage (NCBI taxonomy): Eukaryota > Metazoa > Arthropoda > Insecta > Mecoptera > Panorpidae > Panorpa > Panorpa germanica. The sequence goes on along the minus strand of OY783211.1, from coordinate 4,705,582 downwards.
CAATGATATTGCAATGCCACGGAAAGCGGAGCAGACTCTCATGGCTCTCAGCAAGCTTATGCCAAATGGGGCCTAAAGCAAGCAAGAGAAGGATCTTAGGGGCAGTAGTTCATTCAACAATGTTGAACGCAGCACCAATATGGAAAGATATAATGCAAGTAGAAATATGCTAAGCAGCGTACAGAGGAGACTGATAATTCGAGTGGGCAGTGCATATCGAACGATTTCGGTGGAATCAATCCAAGTTATAACTAATGTAACAACAGCTAATGGTAGAAGAACGTAAGAGAGTGCCATCAGAGAGCGTGGGAACAAGGAAAAGTACATAGGCAAAAAGCAAATGACTAAGAAATGGCAAAGAGAATGGGAAAAGGATAGAGACAAAGCTAAATGGACTAAGAAACTTATAAAAGACGTGAACCTGTGGAACAATCGATAACACGGGGAAGTAGACTATTATATCACCCAACTTCTCGGAGGGAACAGATGCTTCCTACCTAACCTACCTAAACAGATTCCACATAAGAAACGCCGATAATTGCTGGTATCGCGGTGATACTGACACCAGAGCATACGTTTCTTAAGTGTAAAAAGTGGACATCGGAACAAAAGTGGGTGCAGCATATCACTCGAGCGACCCTCACAGTGGACAATATTATTGATGTAGTGCTGTCCAAAGAAGAATATTGGAATGCCATCCGTGAATTTGTCACAAGAATATTAAAAACTAAGGAATCGGAAGTAAACAAAGTCTGAGAGAATAAATAAGTAAGCGAAGCGGTAACCAGGATCCAGTCCGAAGGAATGCTAGTGCGGTACCAGACTGTGGTCTAGAAGAAGAGAGGGGGATTTTTAGTTGGTAGGCGCTAATCTAATGTGGAATCAAGGTACTCTTATTTAATTTAGGGCAAATATCCATTCAGTTAATATTCAACTATGCAATATCCTAGTTTCTTGTCAGGATGATAAAGAATCACACAATTTGTTTAATACATTTATTTAATAAAATAATAACGATTATAATAATACAATAAGGTTACAATATAAACGTTGGTATTTACTTTACAAATACAGAACAATGAATGCACAAACCATCTTAAATTCTAGTTACTAAATACTCAGTCCTACATTAGTTTTCAGCTAGATTTAATATGTTTATTTTTATTACTTTTAAGAAATCGTTTAGTTAATTTCGGTAAGCACATTCCCTCACGTATTCAATCAGTGGTTTAAAGTTTCACACATTTTAATTGCTTTAACCTTTGACTCGGTTTCCGTTTACAATATACACTTATTAATCACATTATTTTACGAATTTTCTAGCTCGAGTGTTATAGTTATGATTACTTTGTATGCTCGATTTGTTTTTATTGCCGCTCCACATATATATATATATATATATATATATATATATATATATATATATATATATATATATATATATATATATATATATATATATATTCGAATATCCGAATCAAAATCTAAAGCTGCAATTAGTTGGATGAATAACCATCAAGAATAACTAAGATGAATAACATTGAGAACTTGTATTAATCCTTTTAAAATTACAAATGCGGAAGTTAAAGCAGTATTATTATCTCTGAGCAGTATTAGGATATTCGGAGAAAATACTCGTAGTTAAGATTATTATCGCAACACTGAAGCCGCACGCGATAGCAAGGTTGGAAGTTATATTGATAGAAGTTATGTTTTTATAATAGAATTAAACGACTATATTAGGTTTCTATGTTTTAAGTTGTTATTCTAATGTTTTAGTTCTTTGCCGCTCTACAGTTCTTCGCATGAGGATTATCAACAAGTTGTAGGAGAAAAATACAATGCATCACTTTCATATGCGAGTTACTTTGATGGTGATGATGAAGGTCGAGGTAATAAATATAGCGGGGATAATGATAAGTTTAAATATTGGTTAAAGGATAATAATTTAATATATGATTTGCAAAATGAACAGGAAGACAAAGACGACATTGAAAATAACAATAATTTAAAAGATAAAAATGTAGAAATTTCTAGAGAATTTGGAGCGTTGAAGGAGAAGCTTCACTCACTAAAGGTTTATGTAAATGATCCTGAATTCGACGGTAATGATGTAGAAAATGATGCATTGTTTTCTAGTAATGCCACTTTAGGAAATAGACGAAGCATTGACGGAATTAAAAGAACGTTAGACGCTGAAAGAAATCCGGAAGATAGAAATTATGAAACCGTCATTTGGAAAGATAAAAAAGAAGAAAGTGATTCTATGAAAGATGATAAAAATATAGATGAGGAATATCTACAAGAAAAAGAAAAAATTAAAACTCATGGAATTTCTGAAACGTCTTTGAAACCTTCTGAAGATAATAATAAGAACATGAAAGATAGTAATAAGTTTATAATATATGATACTCCTTGTAATGATGGTTTTCGCGAAGGAAAATTAAGAGAGCAGTTGAAAATTCATTACGAAGCTAGCAAATTGAAGCACCATAAAGTGAATGCAAGGATAAAACGAAGGAGACAGTAATACTAAAACGGAAGCAACTGAACAAGAGTATTTAAAATCAGGTTTTGTTTATCACGATAATGACAATGATAAAATTAATGACAGTGATCATAATTGGAAGACTGACAACGATTTCAGTATGTACACAAATCGGATAAACGAAAAGGAAATCAAATGAAGTTAACTACCGATGTTTTGAACGTAGACTTCAGTAATAATTCTTATATTGTTTCACCAAATTCTACTGCAGAAGGAAATAACGCTACTGATCTTAAAACTGAAGAATCTCAATCAATAAAGCATAACGATGCGATAAAAAAGGCCAAAGATTTATATGCATCTTGTATGAATTACAATATCCTGGAGCAACGTGGTAATGGCCCGCTTCTGGAACTATTAGAGCAACTTGGAGGTTGGCCGGTTATTAATTCGAACTGGTCGGAAGAAAACTTTGATTGGTTGGAACTGGCAGCTAATTTAAGGCTTTTTAATAATGATATACTCATAGCAGAATGGGTCGGACCAGATATTAAGAATTCCGATGAATATGTAATACAGTTTGATCAAACAAGTTTAGGTAGGTATTATTTAAATCTAGTGCCTGATTGTATGCAACCAATTGTACTTTTTGTTTGCCTAAAATTTACAAGAAATTACCAAATGTACACTGATATATTTAAAACAATATTGTACAATAACATATATAAATGTGATGGTTTTAAATAACGTTAATCAGGAAGTAAATATCCTTTTGTAGGTTTTCCTACTCGAGACTATTTTCTCCAAGCTTCCAACCAACAATATCTAGATGCCTACAAAGAGTACCTAATTAAAATATGTGTACTAATGGGTGCAACGGAAGAGAGGGCCACTACAACAGCAGACGAAATCATAGAATTTGAAATAAAGTAATTATATTATTTTCGTCATAATATTGATTATTTCGCCATAAACATAATGGGCTTGTGTCCTATGACTTAATTTCTATAAAATTGTACTATATATTGAAAAAGTGGGTTACTAGAACCTCAAATGTTCAATTATTTTTTAATAAATCCTTATATGTTAAGAGATATTAATAATTAAAAAATTCATTTTGTCTCTTTAATTATTAAAGGGATTCAACGTTGTACACATTCCAAATGTATGTTACCTCACAACCGCTAGTTGCTATCTCTTTTATACAACAGAGCGTAAAAGAGATATGTCCTAGATAGAACTCTGACAAGTTTACTGGTTACCAACCTTACAGCTCTTAAATCTCTGGTATATGTATTTATATGTCAAAATAACAAATATTATTTACAGCTATTTCGAGGAACAATCAAATTTCAATATTATGTCTGTCGTAACAGGTTAATAAAAACTTAAATTGCTATATCTCCGTTAACATTTAGATATTTAATAAAATAGGCACGGCAGACACATTTATTAACATCAATTTCAATCAACAATTGAAAAATCGACCACTAAAAAATGAGGGCACAAGCCCATTATGAATATTTAAGAATTTAGAAATTAATGATTCTTTCTATGTTCGAGATTAGCCAAAATAACATCAGCTCCTGAAGAAAGACGTAATGTGTCCGTTTTATATCAACGATTAACCGTAGGCCGCTTAAAGCAGCTCATACCTCAAATTGACTGGCTTAGGTAATCTCGTCTGGTAAATAATTAATTGTATCATTATACTCGAATACCAACAAGAATTATTAATAATACATTTATAAGTAAAATATATATTATATATTTGCACAACTTTGTTTTCAGATATTTGAACATAGTTTTAGACAGACCTGCTAATTCTTCAGAGACTATCGTTATGTTCGCATTAAATTATATGAAGGTGAATTAATTGAATTCGAACTAACTAGCAATTCTGTAGAAATATTATTTTAATATATCAACTATAATTTGTATTTAGGATCTAGTGACTTTGTTAAGTAACACAGATTCTCGAACTATTTCTAATTATTTGATGTGGCGCTTTGTGCGCCATCGAGTCAACAATCTGGACGACAGATTCCAAGGAGCAAAGCAGAAATTTTACTTCGTGTTGTTTGGAAGAGAACAATCCCCACCTCGTTGGAAAAATTGTGTGGCGCAGGTAATAATGAAATACATACAAATGAATAACCCAAAGCTATGGTACAATAAAATTGATTTATATAATATTAGGTAAATAGCAATATGGGTATGGCATTGGGCGCTATGTTCGTAAGGCGATACTTCGATGAAACTTCCAAACAGGATACCACACAGATGACTTCCGACATACAGCAAAGTTTCCGGGAACTTTTAAATATGACTGACTGGATTGATTCGGAAACGAAACAGCTTGCAGGACTTAAAGTCAGTTTAAATACAAATCAAATTTAAAATCTTCTTTATTTGAATTCATGCTATTTTAGGTGGATGCTATGTTGTTGAGGATTGGATATCCGGATTATATTTTAAATAACGACGTCCTAAATGAAAAATATCAAGATGTAGAAATAGACAAAGAATTATATTTTGAAAATACGTTAAATATTTTAAAACATTTAACACGGCAAGAGCAATCTAGGTAATCCAAGAATCTTTGTATAATTGTTAAAATCTGTTAACACACTTGTTTAATTTTATTCGACATTTACAGACTTGGTGAATTGGTAAATAAGACATTGTGGCACACTGCGCCAGCAGTAGTTAACGCATACTACAGCCGCAACAAGAATCAAATAATGTTTCCAGCAGGAATTCTACAACCTCCATTCTACCACCGTCATTTTCCACGCAGTTTAAACTATGGTGGAATAGGGGTCGTTATAGGACATGAACTTACTCATGGTTTTGATGATAAAGGTAGACTTTTTGATCGAGATGGAAATCTGCACAGGTACTTAGCAACGTTGTGAATGGTATCCTATCAAGGAGAGTGTCATGTTGTAAATATTTTATAGATGGTGGAGTGACCAATCCATCGAAGGGTTTCACGAAAGGGCACAATGTCTCATAGATCAGTATTCTAATTATACAGTTTCTGAAGTTGGAATGGCGATAGATGGATTTAATACACAGGTTATTTCATTATCATAGATTATTAGAAAACATCTTACATAAAATAAATGTGCTATTGCTTCGTAGGGTGAGAATATTGCTGATAATGGCGGCATTAAACAAGCATTTCGTGCTTACGAAAGATGGCTGAAGATTCACGGAGATGCTAATGAAACATTACCGGGAATAAATGCAACGAACAAACAATTGTTTTTCTTGAACTTCGCACAGGTAAATCTCCTCGAACTGGTGATTTGTAAAATCTGAAAAATTGGTATTTGTGAAAGATTCTGTAAATGTCGTTCATTCTACTTATAGGTTTGGTGCGGAGCAATGCGGCCAGAAGCAACTCGAAATAAATTGAAGACAGCGGTTCATAGTCCTGGTCGATTCAGAGTTGTGGGAACACTATCCAACAGTGACGATTTTGCAAGAGAATATAATTGTGCTACTAAAATGAACCCATCAAAAAAATGCAGTGTATGGTAAAAGTAAATACTGCAATTCATCAACAAAAAATACTGAACGCACGAACGTGATGGCTTAGCGGAGATCCGAACCACAAGAATAAGTTGAATAGAAAATAGCATATCAAGAAGACCGCGTTAATATTTTAAGATTAGATTATACGTAATTTATAGGTTTTTAATAGATTTACTAATACTAATTTTATTATTTGATTTTATTTATTTTCTTTCTTATAAGTTGTAAACAATTTATGCATAATAATTTAGTGTTATCTAAAAATAACTACCTCAGTGTATAACGCGGGAATTTTATTTTGTTAATGAATTTATAATTAATAAAGTCTTTTAGGTAAAATAATAATTCCTTCAAACTATAATACGTTGGAAAAATATTAAAAAAATGTTTTTAATTTTTAATTAACAATTAAAGTTTATTATCTTTCAATTTCTGTATTATTTTTTAATTATTTAAAATTATAGATTTTCTTTTTTAGTTATATCTGTACAACCTGCCGCATATTTTTTATTTTCTAACAGAATATATTTTAATATTTATTTCTTTATTTAATATAATTATAATACATTTTTCATTAATTTAATTTACTTTAAATTTAGACATTAATTACTCGCACATTAGTAAAAGTATACATCCAGTCTGTGATTTGATAATGAAATACTTGATGCCTAAATACATCAGATTCCCACAAACTATAAATGAAAAGAATAATATCAAAGCAATGTAGTATTATGTGAAAACACCGATATGTATATCTTATATATTTTTATGTATAAAGGTGTCATTGCAGATTTTACAATAAATACAACAAGCAAGGAGTAATAGGTGCTACAGATGGTACACACATACGAATACTTCCACCCTACCCATATTCGTATATATGAATAGATGCAGTTATTATAGTATTAATGTTGAAGTGGTAAATGAGACAAAATGTACATGTATTACTCTGATGAGTGTGTTGAATTATGTTATATTGTTAATATTATTAGTTTGTATCATATATTTCCAATTTTATTATGAATTCTACGTACACAATTATTATAGCATAATAAATTAGTTGCAATAAATGTTGTATTTATATTACTGTAACTCTAGGTATCTAATTGTTATTTTTGCATTTTATCATTAAATCAATTTTAATACAAACGTTTATGCTGTTTAATACAAGTATATGTTTATTTACTAATTACAAAAATTTTAATTTTGAGAACTTTTTTTGGTTAATATTTTAAATTATTGTTGGTCTATAGCTAAGTTTACAACCAATCCAATTGGGCTTGTGTCCTATGTCTTAATTTCTATAAAAGTGTACTATATATTGATAAAGTGGGTTACTAGAACCTCAAATGTTCAATTATTTTTTAATAACTCCTTAAATGTCAAGAGATATTAACAATTAAAAAAGTCATTTTGTCTCTTTAATTATTAAATGGATTCAACGTTGTACACATTCCAAGTGCATGTGACATCACAATCTTTGTGTAAGGATACCAACCTTACAGTTCATAAATCTCTGCTATATGTATTTATATATCAAAATATCAAATATTATTTACAGCTATTATGCAGCCAATATTATGTCTGCCTTTGCAGAGTTAAATAAAATAAAAACTTATTATATTTTGATTTGATTTGATTATTTAACTACCAACAGCTACAGAACATTACCGCAGCACTGACCTATTCAACAAATAATTGACGTTAAAATGCATTTCACGTAATAAAAATATGGCCGACCATTTCTAGCGCTAAAACTACAATTCAAACTTTTAATTGCTATATCTCCGTCAACATTTAGATATTTAATAAAATAGACATGCCAATACACATTTATTAACATCAATTTCAATCAACAATTGAAAAATGAACCACTAAAAAATGAGGACACTGTTACCTAACACTTCCGACGGGGCTTTCACAATACCTAAATCGATGGAACGACACCAGACCTTCGTGAAACAGCCCCGTCGGATAGAAATACGAACACGACGCCTGGTCTCTACCCGACGGAGTTGTAAAATAAGCGCCTACGTTTTGAAAATGAATATTGCTATATTTTCTAGTTAAATTCCAATTTTTATATGCCTGTTAATATTTCTAAGGGTTTGCCATAAGTTTTTACCGTTTATTATGGTTACGCAAACTTACGCTTACGACTTCAAAAAAAAAGAGTATTCGGTAATATCCGAGTCATATAAAAATTGGATTTTAACTAGAAAATATAGCAATATTCATTTTCAAAACTTATTTTTGCACTTACATAAATCGATTTAAACATAAAAAAACATGGTTTTTTGATAATATTTAACCTGCTGTATAGTATCGCCATCTATATTTCGCGAGTAAAAATGGCCAAGTATCGTTTCACCTTAAATTTAATCACAAATATTATATACACGTCGCTTTGCGACGAGGCGAAGCGCTAGTATATTGTAATATTCCAAGTATAAGTTTATATGTTTATTTGTTGCTGAACTTATATGTTTGTTTGGTGAAATTAGTATGGTAGAATGAAAACGACTACATCAATGTTTTTGAAAATTTGCTATTTTGTAGTGAAGAAAATTCTAAGACTTCTGGTGTCCCCAGATTTTCGCCTGAATTTCCTGGAAACCCGTATTTTTTAAATAACTGGAAAAAAAAATGGGCACTTTTATTCATAAAAGATAGAAAGGTGAAATTTTACATATGTATTACGCTATTGAATACGAACATATTTCAACATTTTAAAATACAAAAGTTTATAAAGGGGCATTGAGAAAATTAGGGGCCCGGTAGGAAACTTTGGAGAAATCCCAAATTTTGGATTATCTAATAATTGAATATCTTATTAATAAAAAGAAAATAAAAATTAAGGAATTTTATTTAGGGGTACTTGAGTTTTCTTGACGAGAGTAAAAATTGTGCTAGAAAGTTGAAATTTTCTATATGGGCTAAATTTGGTACCTAATTTACAAATAGAAAAAAAATCCAAAATTTTGAAAAAAAGTTGGTCAACTAATGCATCAATTTAGAAAATTGAAAATATTTTTTATTTGGTTTGATAAAAATATTTCTTTTATAGTCAGTTTTACGAGAATCGTTACGTATAATTAAACAATGACCACTGTAAAACACTGCAACAGTTGTCAAATGCATTCAAATTAATTAGCAAATGGTGGGAATCCTATGCGAGTTGAACGAAAAGTTTGACTTTGTTGAATCGTTCAACAGTTGATCCATGCGACTGAATGGAAGGTTCTCACGGGTTGATTCTGACGAGAGAATTCTGAAAATCGCACTGTGAGAACGCGTTTTTTAAGCGTGACAGAAGCAGCATGTGACATCATAATCAACATCACTGTATGTGTAATCACTATATATGCTCTAAGGTAATCACCAGACATAATTTGGTGAACTTGTTGTGAATGAGCAATCCTATGATAAACAATCAGTATAAGCATCCTATATGATAAAAACAAAAGAATGTCTAACAAAAGATGTGCATACGAAACCTATGTTAAATATCACTATAAATTGTTTTAAATAAAATTTTTCTTACAATAGTAGACTTAATTATTTACATATTATTATTTTTATTTTCTTTCTTTGCATTGCATACAAATGCATTCGACTTCACACTTATGTAATGACAGTTCTCAATAGTTCTTTTTGTTTGTTTATGTTCCTTTGGTTCCACAGTGTTCCACATGTTGGAAAGTTATGGTGGTATCGTGATCTGTTCGACACGTAAAATATAGTTTTACTGTTCTATAGATTGATGTTTTTAATATTATGTTCAGAAATTATAATAAAGATCTATATTTGTAAAATAATATTTTAGCATTATGGACATCGATGATAGTGTAGATGGTGATGAACTAACGGAAGGATTTCTTACGAATCAGTACATTTTGAACGAAGATTTGGATGAATTAGGTTAGATTTTTTTAATTGCGTTTTTTTGTTATATATATAATATTTAAACATATTCCACTAAATATCAGAAGATGCTGCAGAAAATACGGATGACTCTAGCTACACTCATGCAGATAAAATTGGTATACCATTGCGAGAACAAGACAGGTTTTTACCAATAGCAAATATTGCTAAAATTATGAAAAAAGCCATTCCTGAGAATGGCAAGGTATGCCAGAATAAAGTAAATATACCTCTTTTTTATATGATTTCATATATTATGCTATTAAACAAATTTTTTGTATGAATATGTAATATGCATAAGTTTTTAAAGATCGCTAAAGATTCACGCCATTGTGTACAAGAATGTGTATCTGAGTTTATTTCCTTCATAACATCAGAAGCCAGCGAACGCTGTCAAGATGAGAAAAGAAAAACAATAAATGGAGAAGATATTTTGTTTGCTATGTCTACATTAGGATTTGATAATTATGTCGAACCTCTAAAGCTATACTTGCAGAAATATCGTGAGGTATTTATCTATGTTCACATTATTTTATATTGTTTGTAAGATAATTGTATGGCGTATTAGTTGAACCACTGATTAAACTTAGGGTGTTAGTAATTAAATTTTTTATTTTACAATTTTCGTTTCAGGCAGCAAAGGGCGATAAAACTTACATTAATGAAATAAATTATGAAGAAATTGCCACCTCTGATTACGGTTAGTTATACAAATAATATATTTAGTTTAAGAAAATTTGGAGCAAATTCTTTTCGTTCCATGTATTCTCCAAAAATGTGTTGTTTATCTGATCTAATGTTCCATTTTTCCTTTTAATGATTGTTTGCCATTTTTGATTTGTCAAATTTGCAATACATTTTTGTTCTTTCGGTATTAAATTCTGATAGATTTAGTTGTTTTTCTGGTAATTATTAGATGCGACTATTCTCTTTTGTTTTCACTTTGTAAAAGAAACTACTGCATTTTTGTATGTTTTATTATGCTTATTGTATTCTCAAAACATGTCAAAATCACTACGTAATATTTATTTTATCACTTTTAATTAAAAAATAGGAGATATTGAGGGTTAAAGTTGAAATTTCAAAATTGAGGTTATGTCACCACTGTTATGTGTATCAATTGACAGATTCTTTGCTTAATACTGGCTTATTTAGATTCAAACCAAATGTTCTATGAAACGTAAAATTAAGTATTTATAATGAGAAACAGCTCGGCGCTTTTTTTTAATACCAAAACCGTCTTTGCTTATAATAAAAAAATTCTCACTCTAAGGCCCTAAATACTTTATTTTACATGTTAATTATATTTAAATATGTCAATATATTGTTAATTTATTTTATCATATTCTCAAACCCATCACATATATTTATAATTGGTTGGAATCTTGGGATGTAAGTATTACACCGGCCAATAGTAACGAAATTATGCGTAAAATAATGTCAAATGTCACATTTTTTGGTCAACTTTAACCCTCAATATCTCCTATTTCTTAATTAAAAGTGGTAAAATAAATATTACGTAGTGATTTGACATGTTTTGAGAATACAATAAGCATAATAAAACATACAAAAATGCAGTGGTTTTTTTTACAAAGTGAAAACAAAAGAGGATAGTCGCATCTAATAATTACCGTTTTTCTACTTACTCATTAAATAGACCACATCAGAACTTGCCATGTTGTCTAATCGTTGCTATATTTTAAAAAATGGATATTATTTTAGCAATAGTTCCATATTTTAGTTTAGTATTATGTTTATCTTTCTACAGATATTTTCCGGTCGTTTCATTAAATATTTACTACTAATCTTTAAATTAAATATTTTTTTATAGAAACAGACATTTAACGTTCTATCGGCTGCGTTTTATTGCTTTTTATGGTTCCATGATGTCTTTATCTCAATGCTCAATATTATTATTATTGTCTACAATGTTTGTATACATATCCACTTTTATCGATCTATAATGTTATCTGGCTTCTTACATCGTTTTGTTGTCTGGTATTTTATAGTAATATTGTTAATATAGTTATATTTATATAAATAAATAGAATTGCATACGTAACTAATGCTTGTATGTTTAATGTTTGCTCCATAAAGAGTATAATGGGCTGAGAAATCTGGAACGTTATCACTATACTATTACTATTTCAGGAATGGTGACTCTTAGGAAAAAAATCATTAGGACTATTTTTGTAGAGAATTTTAAGATCTACAACTTTGGTTTAAGGTTTTTTTTTGATAAAACTTACCGTTTTCTAAAGAAATCCAAATAAACCTCAAATTTTGACCTTTGACCCCGAATAACTTTTGAAGCACACATAGAATCGATGGGGATTTTTTAAACTTTATTTGTTATGGTAAACCCCAGCTCTCCACCAATATTTGGCTCTCCGGTAATTTTTGTTATTTTAAATGTATATATTGACCGGACTAATACATATAATTTATAAATCTATTTTGGTATTTTCTAAAAATAAATAATTCACTACCTATAATTTATAAACACTTAACAAAAATTTACTATTCACTGGAAAGATTTAATTATATCTAATATTCCACTGCTAAATTTAAATCCTTGCACTCCTAAATAATTTATGCATTTAAATATAATATGATCCAAATTCCCAGGTTTGGCATCTGTGTTTGATTACTTTTAATTCTGATTGTACTTTAAATAATTTTGCTCGTGATTAAGCTATAATTAATTACTTACATTTGGATACATAAATAATATTCCTTTTCCTTTGAGCATCCTTTTCTTTATATTATCTTTGTTCCTCAAAATGAACTTAAATTTTTTAATTTTACTAAATACTTCATAAGCAGAAAGTTCCAAAATTCATCGCTATTTCTTAATCCTATAGCTAATTTGTCTATAATATCGTTCGTTATATTACAATGTCGTGTGATATTCTCATTAATTTTATCTTAATATTTTTTTTATTTATATATATATATATATATATATATATATATATATATATATATATATATATATATATATATATATATATATATATATATATATATATATATATATATATATATATATATATATATATATATATATATATATCTGTTATATTACTTTTGTAAAACTTGGAATAGACATGCATATACTATAACTACTAACTAATAACTACTAATACTAACTTATTATGTTTTTTCCTTTAGGAGCTGCTATATCTGAAACCATGTTATCTGGCGAAAGTTCTCAAAATGACACGGCGATTTATTCTTATCAAGATATTGAACAACTCCAGCGTTCATTTCAGATTAACTAATATGTATTTATATTCAGATTAACTAATTATGTATTATATAAAAAATATGACATAAGATGTAAATTACAGTTATATTAACTTGTAAAAGCTATCACAAAAATTTCGACGAATAGAAAAAATATTAAAAATAATATTTATAGTTCTGATTACGATAGTTTGGCGGTGGCTCATGTTTAATTATGGATCAAATATGTGTGTGGGTTCGAATATTCAACTTTGGTTCAACCCGTATATTTGGACATAAAGTTCGTGCTTGTTCAGCAAATATTGAAAATCTCTGACATGTGCACAAATGCTTTTCAAAAACATTTAAATACAAAATGCAAATATAGTTCAAATTACGAGAGTTCGGCGGAGACTCATACTTAAAAGAAGTTGTGGGGTATAAACTACCGATATATTAAAAATATTCTTTTTATGTATGGATAATTCATGAAAGAGTATGATAGTATTATTGTCTTTTAAATACTGCAATGTTTCCAGTTCTATGATTGTGTTACCATGGTCGAAGAGCCCAAGTTATCCACAAACATATAATAAGTTTATTCGTTGTTTTCCTTTTCCTTATTAGTTGTATCACGTACAGTTTTCATATCTTCTTGTTTTATTTTCTGTACTTCAGAGACTAACAATTCTTTAAGTATTCCTTATTTGGCTTTGGCACCCAATTAAGTGATGAAAGAATTGATAATGGATAAGTTAAGTATATTTAAGTATTTTAACAGGAATTATTTTTATTTTGTAGAAGGACTAAGTATTTATATTTAGTTTGGGTAGTTTAGGGATTAAAGCAGACAAGTGTTAAGGTTAGTAGGTAAAATAATATATATTTATAATCATCTTATACTATTATAATGTTCCAATTTTATATGGAAAACCTATAAGAACTCATATATATTTATATATATACAGGGTGTCCCAAAATTCAACGATAAGCCGGCACCAGAAGGTGGTCCTGCTCATGATTACACAAGAAAAAAAGAAGAAAAAAAATTATCTCATTTAGTTTAGGAATTAGAAAAAAAAATATTTTTTTTTCGAAAACTGAAACACGTTAAGATGTTTTTAACTACCATGACCACAATTTTTCAAATATTTCTGATTTTTTTTTTTTGTATCGGCAACCTAAATAGCACTGCTATCCTTTACAACCATTAAAACTCCCAGAATGCTAGTTGTTTTTACACAAAAATCAATCGAAATTATTTTTTTCCCTAACATTTTAAAGATTTTTACTTTCAGTCCAATTTAACTCATCGTGGTGTAAAAAAAAAGTATGAACACTACTATGGCAAGTTTTTTTAAAAATTGGCGCAATCCTTCAGGATTCCAAAATGGTATAATACTCCAGAAAAACTAGCAATAAAAAAAATTTATGCATACTATTTCTAAAAAAGAACCATATTTCATAAATTGTTGTTGTTGATAGTTATCATTTTTACAATATTGAATTAAAACAAATGGTACAAACAATTTTTCATTTATTTATATATATATATATATATATATATATATATATATATATATATATATATATATATAAATATATATATATATATAAGTAGCGGTGGTGGGGGGTACTAATGCTAAAATATAAATACAAATATGTAATTTAGATAAATATGTAATGCAGATATAGATGGACAATAACAATAAAAATGTAAAGAATCTACATTTTCTTAAGTGTAACATTAGGGCAGACTGGGTGATAAACTGATGATAAGAACAACATAGAGGTACATATTTGTAGATATTTTGCATATAGAATACTAAATAGAAGCACAATAGTTCTCAATATGTTAAGATTTTCAAATTACATCCAGTCGAAGAATTGGATTGATACAAAGTGCTACGAAATCGGACGGGAAGAGGAGTAGAGCAGTAGAAAACTATGTATGTGCATATTTGCCATAATTGCGAAAAAGAATGTGCTTGTGTCCTCATTTTTTAATGGTCGATTTTTCAATTGTTGATTGAAATTGATGTTAATAAATGTGTATTGGCGTGTTTATTTTATTAAATATCTAAATGTTGACGGAGATATAGCAATTAAAAGTTTGAATTGTAGTTTTAGCGCTAAAAATGGTCGGCCATATTTGTATGATGTGAAATGCATTTTAACGTTAGTTACTTGTTGAGTAGGTCAGTGCTGTGGTAATGTTCTGTAGCTGTTGGTAGTCAAATAATCAAGTCAAGTCAAAGAATAATAAGTTTTTATTTTATTTAACCCTCCTAAGGCAGACATAATATTAAAATTTGTTTGTTCCTTTAAATAGCTGCAAATAATATTTGATATTTTGATAAAGAAATACATATAGCAGAGATTTATGATCTGTAAGGTTGGTAACCTTACACAAGGATTGTGATGTCACATGCACTTGGAATGTGTACAACGTTGAATCCCTTTAATAATTAAAGAGACCAAATGACTTTTTAATTGTGAATATCTCTTAACATAAAAGAGTTATTAAAAAATAATTGGACATTTAAGGTTCTAGTAACCCACTTTATCAATATATAGTACACTTTTATAAAAATTAAGACATAGGACACAAGCCCATTGTATATATAGCTTTGTATCTTAGCTAACAAATGGTTTTGGTCTTATTTATAAAAACTATTAATTTGCTTTCCAATCTGTTAGATGTCATTATTCACAGACACTACACATGTTTATTTGGTTTGCATCTTTACTTTTTAATAGATATACTTGAGCATTTCTTGAATAATGATGAAGTATGGTTAACATTGGGAAATTTTTAGTCCTATGCCTTAAGTTCTACATAAGTGTACTATATATTGATAAAATGGGTTACTAGAACCTCAAATGTTCAATTATTTTTTAATAACTCCTTATGTGTTAGGAGATATTAACAATTAAAAAAGTCGTTTTGTCTCTTTAATTATTAAAGGGATTCAACGTTGTATACATTCCAAGTGCATGTGACATCACAATCCTGGTGTAAGGTTACCAACCTTACAGCTCATAATATGTAAGAATAAAGCATCATATATTATAATGTCCCAGGTGTATATTTATCTACTTATTATAATGTTCGTAATGTTCCAATTTAACATGGAAAACTCATAAGAACTCATGGATATTTATATAGAGCGTTATTTATTTATATATATATGTGGGTTATTTTTTTTAAGGAGTAATTTTAAGTTAGATTATATTTAGTTTTAAGCAATAGAAATAAGAAACTGTAAATTAGGGTAGAGATCTTTGCTAAGAACGGGGTTATATTTAAATGTATAAATAAACCAGCGACAGACCCTACAGTCGTTCAATGGTAATTGCTTAGCCGTTCGCTTTTGGTGTCGAGCGTACGCTTCAGAGAACGTGGTATATAGAACTGTTCGCTAACTATGAACGTGATGAGACATGTGTTTTGGGCGAGGCACAAGTAAAAGATTGTTATATGTGTACGGAGAGTTTTTATAAAAGCAAATGGCGATAGAAATATATAAAGTTTATGTATGGTCGTTATTGTGTGTTTTATAATTAAGTTAACTTTATTACGGTGTAATAATTGTTATTTTGATCAGTGTTTTTGTAAGAGTTAGGCAGCAAGTGTAATGTTTAGTACTAAGGTGTATTTTCATTGAAATCATTGTGCTGATAACTATAGACAATTGCAACTGCGTAGTATGTATTGAGACGTATAATATTGTGAAGAGACATTTTAATCTAAGTACTGTAATTATATCTAGTGTATTTTGTTGTGAATATAATTAAGATTGATTAACTTTATTTAGATATAATTTTATGACTTTGATAAGTGATTAAACTATTAATAGCCAAATTATGTGTTTACTCGTTTAAAAGGAACTATATTGTTGTATTGTACATCAACGTTAGGCTGATGTTAATTGTAACTTATAATTGTGGGAAAGTACCTACAAATTAGGATCTCAACAGATGGTTAGAGATATAACCTACAAATTGTGAGCTATCAACAAGGATTGAATAGTTCTAGGCTGCATAATAGAATCGCAACACGTGGTTGTAAATTCTAACCTGCAAAGCGGAGTCTGTACCGTGATGGTAATAGATTCAAAAACTACTAATGTAGACGATAAAAAGTCTACATATATATATATATTCGGTAACAAAATCGTATATGGTATCTTCTAATCGGCGCCTACAAAGTTCTTCAAATTTTGGTATGATGTAAAGGACGAATTTCTAAAACTTTCTACGTCCCTGAATTTTCCCCTAAATTTCCGTGGAAAAACTTATACTGGAAAAACTGAAAAATTCTAAAAAATAATTTTGCTAATATCTGACGAACTAGAAAAGATAGAAAACTGAAATTTGGTATGTGTATTGAGATCATAATTGTGCACATTTCTCGCACAGTTCAGTAGCGGCGCGAATTTCTGGGGGCAATGTTAGAATAGAGTTAGGACGTTCAAATTTAATATGTAGGCTCGCTGTAGACAGTTATTAATGAAAAAAAATAAACAGCCCCAAATTTCCAGTGCCGGCGGGAGTTGAGACAATAAAAGCCAGAAATATTGAAAAAGAAGTATTAAAACTTTGGGTATGTATTGAGACACTAATTGCGCATGTTTGCCAATAATTGGATTACCAAAATTTTAATTAAGTAGCGGCGTGATTTTTTGGGGGCAATGTCGCAACAGAGCTAGAACGTTGATATTTGGAACGTAGGCCTTATATAGAGTGTCATTAAAGACAAACTATAGAAAACTGTAACTTTCCAGAGGCGGCGGGCGCTGGGGGCCAAAAAACAGAAATATGAAATATATAGAGATGAAGGGCTATAGTTTAAAAAATATGTTCTTAGATACAAATAAAATAGATCCCCGTGCTAAACTTTAACAAACTTGTTCAGTAGCGGAGGTTTGTGGGGGGTTCTAATGCTAAAATATAAATACAAAGCTGAAATTTAGTATGCAGATATAGATTGACATATTTATTACGAAAATATAAAAAAAAAATACATTTTCTTTAGTCCAACATTAGAGTGGGGGGTGATAAACCGAGTATAAGAACAATATAGAGGTACAACGATGATATTTTGCATGTAGAATAATAAATAGAAGCACAATAGTTCTCTATAAGTTAGATAGTCAAATTACATTCAATAGTAGAGTTGAATTGATTTTTGGTGCGTTTGTTGTGCTGTAAAATCAAACAGGAGTGAGAGGTATAGGGGGGAAATAGTTAAAAGCCCCAAATATCAAAAAATAGAAAAAGTGAAAAAATAGAAACTATGCATGTGCATATTTGCGAAAATAAATTTAACCTTAGTAGCGGCGTGAAATTGGGGAAGTGGGGGCGGGAAAAAGCTTTGCCAAAAAACTCAATTTTGAAATTTCGATCATTTATAAAAGTAGGGGTAGATAAAGGTAGAGAGAGTTGTTACGAGCAAAATAGATTGCTATGCCTAAAATTTGACAATTTTATTTCAGGAGCAGGGATTAATGGGGAGACTAATATTATAACGTAAATATAAATACGAAATATAGAGTGTAAGATTACAGTACAGTTTTAATCATGTAAATGAATTGCTGTAATATCGAATTGGTAGTGTCTGATTGGAGAAGAGTGTGGCGCTGGGGTTCAGTTCTAAGTAACGGTGGTGTTAGAAGTAGTGGCGATAGATTATAATGGCTCTGGGAGGTAACCGTATTGCAGAATATGTGCTTTGGTGCTGAAAGTAAGGGTGGCGGGGTATGGGGATTGAATCGAAAGTGCAATAACGGGAAGGAAAAGGCCTAGAGATGAGATTATTAGGAGCGAACTGCTAGGCTTTTTTAAAAACATAAATTAATTGATGTAATTAGTAGGTTTACATTGAAATTAGTGAAAATTTTATCAAAGATTTATCTTATCGAATAATTATTAAAAAATAATGTACTTCAAAGGATGAAATTTAGTATGCAGGTTGCCAGTAAAGTATTAATTTGGAAAACTAATTGTTAAGAGATTAGTACGCAGGGGGTGGAAGCGCAGGATTATTTAATGATTGCGCTAAACGGGGGGTACAGGAAAGTACCCTAATAAGCGATGATGTTCAGTTAAGCTGTAGTGTTGCAAGTGGGCGCATTATGGCAAAGGTGCAGATGATTACATTTAAAAGTGCGAGAACGATACAGAGCATGGAGCCAAGAGGTGATTGATGTTTAGGGGCGGGGCAGTGGACATTGTTTAATACTGTGCTTCATTATGGTAAATGATAATTTTACGCAGCGGGGGCGCTGTGAAAGTACTCTAAGGACCGACGATGCTCAGGGAAGAAGCGATGCAGAGTGCTAAAAGTAGGAGACGCTTCATGGCAGAAGTTTAGAGGAATCAAATTAAAAGTTCGGAAACGTAAGAGAGCATGGAGCCAAGAGGTGACGATTGGAGCTTATGGGCGGGGGCACTGGAGACTGGTCAATACAGTGCTTTATTACTGTAAATAAAGGAATTATAACAAAATAATATTTTGCATTTTATTTGCGATATATACAGCAGACTTGGAGGGGGTAATGGAAAGAGGACAAGATGGGGGGTGCTAATAGGAAGACACTACAAGATATGGACTTTAGCATACGCTGACGATATAGTCCTGTTGGCAAAAAGGGAAGGAGAGCTGCAGGAGATGGCTCACCGGCTAGGGAGATATATAGACAGGAAAGGACTAGAGTTAAATGTGGAAAAGACAAAAATTATGGTATTTAAAAAAGGGGGTGGAAAAAGAAGACATAAAAGGTGGAAATACAAGACAGAGGACATTGAGGAAGTAGATGAATTTAAATATCTGGGCTACACTTTTAAAAAGAACAATGGAGAAGAGGCTCAGATAAGGGAGGTAGCAAAGAAGGCGGAGCTAGCAATGCGACGGGTATGGGGACTAGGGGAAAAGGTATTTGGGGAGGACATACAAAAGAGAATATGGATGTTTGATAGACTGATAGCCAGTATGATGTTGTATTGAGCAGAGGTTTGGGGGTGGAAGAAGCAAGAAAAGTTGGAAAGAATACAGGTGAGATTTATTAAATGGTTACTAGGGCTAGACAGGTGCACGCCAGGATACATGGCTATGGAGGAGGTAAAAAGGGATAAGATACGAATTAAAACAGGGGAAAGAGCAGTAAAATACGAGGAAAAATTGAACAGAGCGAAAAGCAAAATTTTAAAGAAAATAAGAGAGGATAGCATAAAGAATGGGGGGGGAGGAGGTACAAAAAAGAGAAAATAGTACTTTAAAAGAAATGGAATGGCGATCGAGGAGGCAGAGAGGAGAGGAGAGGAGAAGGAGGCGCAAGTGTGGAAGAGGAGCTAAGGAGAAGGGATAAGGAGATACAACAGCATGAGAAAATAGGAAAAATAGAAAAAAGTAACTACAATAAAAGATATAAAAAGTTATGGTAAAATAATGTGCCTCAGTACCTTATAGAAAAAGACATAAAACACATAGGAAGAACAGCAAGGTTTAGATTGGGAAATGAGGAAAAAGGAAACAGATACTGGGAAAAGAGTGAGGAAAGAAAGTGTAGAGTGTGCGGAGCGGAGGACGAAACACTGGAGCACATTAAGTTTGAGTGTAAGGAAAAAGTAGCTAGCGAAAGGAATATTGGACAGCTATTAAAGGGAGGCAGTGAAGGAAAGAGGTGGATGGCGGAAATAGTAAGAAGGAAAGGAAAAACAGAAGAATAAATAAGTTGGTGGAGAATAATGTAAATTTAATTGTAAGTTGAAGTATATGAAATGTAATAAGAATGTAGATTGTAAAGCCGAAAGGCGAACAATAAACAATATTTCAGGATTATTTTCTATTTATCAAATAACTTTTATTTATTCACAAATATTAAATACACGTCGCTTTGCGACGGGGCGAAGCGCTAGTATGTTTATATGTTTGTTTGTTGCTGAAATTCGTATGGTAGAATGAGAACGGCTCCGTCAATGTTTTTGAAAATTTGCTATTTCGTAGAGAGAAAAAGACTTTTGGCGTCCCTGAATTTTCCCCTGAATTTCCTGGAAATCCGTAATTTTGGAAAAACTAAAAAAAAAATTTTTACATTTTGCTCAATAACTTTTAATTCGTAAAAGATAGAAAGTTAAAATTTTGCATGTGTATTAAGGTATTCAATGCCTACATTTCTCAAAAATTAGAAATTCAAAAATTGAAAAAGGGGGGGTTTTAGAAATTCGGGGGCCCGGTAGGGAACTTTGGAGAAAGTTCATATTCTGGATTCTAGAGTAATTAAGTATATTATTATTAAAAAAAAATTCAAAATTTGAAAATTTTATTTAAGGGCACGGGGGCAGTATTTGCCGAGAGTAAAAATTGTGCTAGAAATTGTGCTACTTATTTACGAATCGAAAAAAAAATCCTAAATTTTGAAAAAAAGTTGGTCAAATAACGCATAAATTGAAAATATTTTTTATTTTGATAAAAAAAATATATTTTTTTAGTCAATTTACTATGTGTTAATGTATATGTTGGCGAGTTTATTTATTATTTCAATTTAAAAATAGAATAGTTAAATATGAAATGTAATTACGAATTATTTTATTGGATTCAAACGATACACGCCTAAAAGACGTCGTTTTGCGACGGGGGTAAACTCAGTCTTATTTATAATGTTCCAAATGTATATTTATGATCTTATATGTTTGGTAGTAAACTTTGTATGGCAGCGCGAAAACGGCTTTGTCAATGTTTTTGAAAATTGCCTATTTCGTAGAGAAAAAAATTCTAAGACTTTTGGCGTCCCCGGATTTTTCCCTGAATTTCCTGGAAACCCGTGATTTTGAAAAAACTGAAAAAAAAGTGAGCCCTTTTTTGCTGTATTACTTTTAATTCGTAAAAGATAGAAAGTTGAAATTTTGCATGTGTATTAAGGTATTCAATGCTGACATTTCTCAAGAATTAGAAATTCAAAAATTGAAAAAGGGGGGGTTGAAGAAATTCGGGGGCCCGGTATAGAACTTTGTAGAAAGTTCATATTCTGGATTCTAGAATAATTAAGTATATTATTAATAAAAAAAAATTCAAAACTTCGAAATTTTATTTGGGGGCACGGGGGGCAGTGTTTGCCGAGAGTAAAAATTGTGCTAGAAAGTTGAAATTTTGTATATAGGCTAACCTTGTTAACTTATTTACGAATCAAAAAAAGAAATACCAAATTTTAAAAAAAGTTAGTCAAATAACGCATAACTTGAAAATATTTTTTATTTTGATAAAAAAAAAATATTTTTTTTTAGTCAATTTATTATTGAGCGAGTTTATTATTTATTTCAATTTAAAAATAGAGTTAAATATGAAATGTAATTACGAATTATTTTATTGAATTCAAATCATACACGCCAAAAAGTCATCGCTTTGCGACGGTGGTAAACTCAAGTGGAATTTAAATTTTTACATGAAGTTCATGAAAACAGGAATTTTACAACGGGTTAACTTTTAAAATTTTATAAAAGTTATTGGTCCTGATTGAAAAATGTATTACTGTTCTTAACGTAAAATGTTATGCTGATCCTATACATGCAATTTATATTCTAGTATCGCTTTCTGTTTTTGAGCTATTAGCGTTTCAAGGGTTACATAATAGAAATATTCTAAAATGGTTTCTAGATTTGAAATCAGCAGGAAAAAGTACGTCCAAGAGCATATTTAAAAGTTAAAAAAACCATTTTATTTTTTAAATAAAACAGGAATTTTACAACGGGTTAACTTTTAAAATTTTATAAAAGTTATTGGTTCTGATTGAAAAATTTATTACTGTTCTTAATGTAAAATGTTATGCTGATCCTATACATGCAATTTATATTCTAGTATCGCTTTCTGTTTTTGAGCTATTAGCGTTTCAACGGTCATAATAGAAATATTCTAAAATGGTTTTTAGTTTTAAAATCAGCAGGAAACAGTACGTCCAAAAGCATACTTAAATGTTGAAAAAGATACATTTTTTTTTTTGAATAAAACAGTAATATTACAAGGGGTTAACCTTTAAAATTTTATAAAAGTTATTGGTCCTGATTGAAAAATTTATTACTGTTCTTAATGTAAAATGTTATGCTGATCCTATACATGCAATTTATATTCTAGTATCGCTTTCTGTTTTTGAGCTATTAGCGTTTCAACGGTCATAATAGAAATATTCTAAAATGGTTTTTAGTTTTAAAATCAGCAGGAAACAGTACGTCCAAAAGCATACTTAAATGTTGAAAAAGATACATTTTTTTTTTTGAATAAAACAGTAATATTACAAGGGGCACCTTTAAAATTTTATAAAAGTTATTGGTCCTGATTGAAAAATTTATTACTGTTCTTAACGTAAAATGTTATGCTGATCCTATACATGCAATTTATATTCTAGTATCGCTTTCTAGAGCCATTAGCGTTTCAAGTGTTACATAATAGAAAATTTTAAAATAAATTTTAGTTTTAAAATCAGCAGGTAAAAGTTGTTTCAAAAGCATATTTAAAAGTTAAAAAAAAACATTTTATTTTTTGAATAAAACAGGAAATTTACAAGGGGTTAACCTTTAAAATTTTATAAACGTTATTGGTCCTGATTGAAATATTTATTACTGTTCTTAACGTAAAATGTTATGCTGATCCTATACATGTAATTTTTTTTTTAATATCGCTTTCTGTTTTCGAGCTATAAGCGTTTTAAGGGTTACATAATAGAAATATTCTAAAATGGTTTCTAGATTTAAAATCAGCAAGAAAAAGTACGTCCAAAAGCATATTTTAAAGTTAAAAAAAAAACATTGAATTTTTTGAATAAAACAGGAATTTTACAAAGGGAACCTTTAAAATTTTATAAAAGTTATTGGTCCTGATTGAAAAATTTTAAACTGTTCTTAACGTAAAATGGTATGCTGATCCTACTGACGCAATTTATTTTTCAATATCGCTTTCTGTTTTCGAGCTATTAGCGTTTCAAGGGTTACATAATAGAAATATTTAAAAATGGATTTGAGATTTGAAACCAGCAGAAAAAAGTACGTCCAAGAGCATATTTTGAAGTTAAAAGAAAACATTTTATTTTTTGAATAAAACAGGATTATTACAAGGTGTTAACCTTTAAAATTTTATAAAAGGTATTGGTCCTGATTGAAAAATTTATTACTGTTTTTAACGTAAAATGTTATGCTGATCCTATACGTGCAATTAACTTTTTAATAACGCTTTCTGTTTTCGAGCTATTAGCATTTCAAGGGTTACATGATAGAAATATTCTAAAATGCTTTCTAGGCTTGAAATCAGCAGGAAAAAGTACGTTGAAAAGAATATTTTAAAGTTAAAAAAAAAAAATTGAATTTTTTGAATAAAACAGAATTTTACAAGGGGTTAACCTTTAAAATTTTATAAAAGTTATTGGTTCTAACTGAAAAATTTATTACTGTTCTTAACGTAAAATGTTATGCTGATCCTATACATGCAATTTTTTTTTTATTCCTTCCTGTTTTCGAGCTATTATCGTGTCAAGGGTTACATAATAGAAATATTTTAAAATGGTATCTAGATTTGCAATCATCAGAAAACAGTACGTTTAAAAGCATATATGATAGTTAAAAAAAACATTTTATTTTTTGAATAAAACAGGAATTTTACAAAGGGCTTACCTTTAAAACTTTATAAAAGTTACTAGGGCTTACCCCCGTCGCAAAGCGACGTCTTCTTGGCGTGTATGATTTGAATCCAATAAAATAATTCATAATTTCAACTCTATTTTTAAATTGAAATAATAAATAAACTCGCACTCGTACATTGAATACACATATTGACTAAAAAAATATATTTTTTTTATCAAAATAAAAAATATTTTCAATTTATGCGTTATTTGACCAACTTTTTTTCAAAATTTGTGATTTTTTTTTCGATTCGTAAATAAGTTACCAAGGTTAGCCTATATACAAAATATCAACTTTCTAGCACAATTTTTACTCTCGGCAAATACTGCCCCCGTGCCCCCAAATAAAATTTTGAAATTTTGAATTTTTTTTTATTAATAATATAGTTAATTATTCTAGAATCCAGAATATGAAGTTTCTCCAAAGTTTGAATATGAAGTTTCTCCCCTTTTTTAATTTTTTAATTTTTAATTTTTGAGAAATGTCTGCATTAAATACCTTAATACACATGCAAAATTTCAACTTTCTATCTTTTACGAATTAAAAGTAATACAGCAAAAAAGGTTCACTTTTTTTTCCAGTTTTTCCAAAATTACGGGTTTCCAGGAAATTCACGGGAAAATCCGGGGGCGCCAAAAGTCTTAGAATCTGTTTCTCTACGAAATAGGAAATTTTCAGAAACATTGACGGAGCCGTTTTAGGAGCTACCATACGAATCGCGTAAACATATAAGAATATAAACATATAAAAAAATAAACATACACCTCGGACATTATAATATACTAGCGCTTCGCCCCGTCGCAAAGCGACGTGTATTTGTGAAAAAATAAATTTATTTGCTAAATTTAAAATAATGCAAAATATTATTTTTAAGTAATTTTTGTTAAAATATATCCTTTTTTAAATTTATGTTTCCTTATTTTGTTATAATTCTTTCATTTACAGTAATAAAGCACTGTATTGACCAGTCTCCAATGCCCCCGCCCATAAGCCCCAATCATGACCTCTTGGCTCCATGCTCTCTTACGTTTCCGAACTTTTAATTTGATTTATCTAAACTTTCGCATTCTTCCTTCAGTGCTCTGTATCGCTTCTTTCCTGAGCATCGTCGGTCCTTAGAGTACTTTCACGGCGCCCTCGCTTTAGCACTATAATTAAATAATCCTTTGTTTCCTCCTCTCTGTGTAAAATTACCATTTACCCTAATGAAGCACAGTATTGAACAATGTCCACTGCCCCGCCCCTAAATAACAATCATCACCTCTTGGCTCCATGCTCTGTATCGTTCTCGCACTTTCAATTGTATTCCTCTGCACCTCTGCCACAATGCGCCCACTTGCAACACCACAGCCCACCTGAGCATCATCGCTCATTACGGCACTTTCCTATCGCCCCCGTTTTACCGCAATCATTAAATAATCCTGCGCTTTCACCCCCTGCGTACTAATCTCTTAACAATTAGTTTTGAAAATTAATACTTTACTGGCAACCTACATACTAAATTTCATCCGTAGAAGTACATTATTTTTTAATACTTATTCGATAAGATAAATGCTTGATAAAATTAATTTTCACTCATTTAAATGTAAACCTACTAATTACATCAATTCATTTATGTTTTTAACAAAGCCTAGCGGTTTGCTCCTAATAATCTCATCTCTAGCTCTTATCCTTCCCGTTATTGTACTTTCAATTTAATCCTCTGAACCGCCGCCCACATTTCCTGCACCAAAGTACATATTCTACAACACGGTTACCTCCCAGAGCCATTATATTCTATCGCTACTTCTTCTAACACCACCGTTACTTGGTGTCCTGAACCCCGGCGCCACCCTCTCCACCAATCAGGCACTACCTATTCAATATTAAAGCAATTCATTTACATAATTAAAACTGCACTGTAAACTTACGTTCTAATTTTCGTATTTATATTTACGATATAATATTATTCTGCAACACGGTTACCTCCAAGAGCCATTATTAATCTATCGCCACTACTTCTAACACCACCGTTACTTAGTACTGAACCCCAGCGTTACCCTCTCCTCCAATCAAGCACTACCATTCACACTAAGCATTCGATATTACAGTTATTCATTTACAAAATTAAAACTGCACTGTAATGTTATGTTCTAATTTTCGTATTTATATTTACGATATAATATTAGTCTCCCCATTAATCCCGCTCCTGAAATAAAATTGTCAAATTTTAGGCATAACAATCTATTTTGCTCGTAACAATTCTTTCTACCTTATAACCTTTATCTACCTCTACTTTTATAACCTATCGAAATTTCAAAATTGAGCTCCTTGGCAAAGCCTTTCCCGCCCCCACTTCCCCAATTTCGCGCCGCTACTAAGTTTAAATTTATTTTTCGCAAATATGCACATGCGTAGTTTCTATTTTTTTAATTTAATATTTGGGGCTGTTAACTATTTCCCCCCTATACCTCTCACTCCTGTTCGATTTCACAGCACAACAAACGCACCAAAAATCAATTCAATTCTACTATTGAATGTAATTTGTCTATCTAACTTATAGAGAACTATTGTGCTTCTATTTAATATTCTACATGCAAAATATCATCGTTGTACCTCTATTTTGTTCTTATACTCGGTTTATCACCCTCTAGTGTTACATTTAAAAAAGAATTTTTTTTTTATATTTTCGTTATTAATATGTCAATCTATATCTGCATACTAAATTTTAGCTTTGTATTTATATTTTAGCATTAGTACCCCCCACATACCTGCGCTACTGAACAAGTTTGTCAAATTTTAACACAGGGATCTATTTTATTTGTATCTAAAAACATATATTCTAAACTATAGCCTTTCACCTCTATATATTTCATATTTCTGGTTTTTGGCCCCCAGCGCCCGCCGCCTCTGGAAAGTTGCAGTTTTCTATAGTTTGTCTTTAATGACACTCCAAATATCAACGTTCTAGCTCTGTTGCAACATTGCCCCCAAAAAATCACGCCGCTACTGAATTAAAATTTTGGTAATCTAATTATTGGCAAACATGCGCAATTAGTGTCTCAATACATACCTTAAGTTTTAATACTACGTTTTTAATATTTCAGGCTTTTACTGTCTCAACGTCCGCCACCACTGGAAATTTGGGGCTGTTAATTTTTTTTCATTAATGACTGTCTAGAGCGAGCCTACATATTAAATTTGAACGTCCTAACTCTATTCTAACATTGCCCCCGGAAATTTGCGCCGCTACTGAGCTCAAATTTCAAATGTCCAACTATTGGCAAATGTGCACAATTATAATTTCAATACACACACCAAATTTCAGTTTTCTATCTTTTCTAGTTCGTCAGATATTTGCAAAAGTATTTTTTCGAATTTTCCAGTTTTTCCAAAATTACGGGTTTCCAGGAAATTCAGGGAAAATTTCAGGGACGTAGAAAGTCTTAGAAATTCGTCCTTTACATAATATCAAAATTTAAAAACTTTGTAGGCGCCGTTTAGAAGATACCATATACGATTTTGTTACCGGATATAACACATGGGCTGAAAAGTCCCGGGCGTAACAAAGAAAACACAGTTTTTTTGGTTCAAAATGAGCTTTATTCATCAACGTAATCTCCATCAAGAGCAACGCAATCATTCCAGCGCCGCTCTAACATTTCAATACTACTTTTGTAGAACGATTTATCTCTTGCCTCAAAATAGGCCTCTGTTTTAGCGATAACCACTTCATTTGTGCAAAATTTCTAACCGGCGAGCATTTTTTTCAGGTCTGCGAACAGGCAGTAGTCGCTGGGAGCCAAATCTGGCGAATACGGTGGATGTGGGAGCAATTCGAAGTTCAATTCATGTAGTTTTGCCATTGTTTTGATTGACTTGTGACACGGTGCATTGTCTTGATGAAACAATTTTTTTTTCTTTGCCATATACGGTCGTTTTTTTGTAATTTCGGCCTTCAAACGCTCCAATAACGCTATATAATATTCACTGTTAAAGGTATTTCCTTTCTTAAGATAGTCGATGAATATTACACTACGCACATCCCAAAATACCGAGGCCATAACCTTTCCAGCCGATTGTTGTGGTTTCGGGCGCTTTGGACGAGGTTTACCAGTTGCTGTTTACTCAGATGACGATCGTTTTGATTCCGAAGTGAAGTGATGGATCCATGTTTCATCCATTGTCACATATCAATGCAAAAATTTCGGTTTGTTACGTTTAAACATGGCCAAACACTGCTCAGAATCATCAACACGTTGTCGTTTTTGGTCAACAGTAAGCAAACGCGTCACCCACTATGAACAGGGCTTTCTCATAGTCAAATGCTCATGCAATATAAAGCCAACACGTTCTTTTGATATTTTTACGATGTCAGCTAACTCACGCAACTTCACTTTTCGATCATTCCAAACGATTTTGTTGATTTTTTTTATGTTTTCTGGTGTTACCGGCTAATTTGGACGTCCACTGCGTTCTGCATCATCGGTGTCTCTACGACAACGTTTAAAGTCAGCAAACCAACGTTTTATTGTTGTTTCTGATGAAGCGGAGTCCCCATAACACTTCTCAAGCCATTGCTTTGCTTGAACGGTATTTTTTTCCATCAAGAAGCAGTGTAAAATTAAAACACGAAATTGTTTTTGATCCATTGTTTTGAAAATAAGAAAAGTAGCGTCACTCTTAGCAAAATAACTCACAAACTAAATAGAATATCATGAAATTTTAACAGCTGTCTTTTAAAGGTTAGTATTACCTAAAAAAAGGTGACTGCAATACAACTAGCGCCATCTATGTGTTATAACCGGGACTTTTCAGCCCATGTGCTATATATATATATGTGGGTTATTTTTTAAGAGTAATTTTAAGTTAGAATATATTTAGTTTAAGAAATAGTAATAGTAAAGAAAACTGTAAACTAGGTTAAAAACTTTGCTAAGATTATTCAAATGTTTAAAGCAGGACTTGTAGACCCTTGTATGCAGTTCGCTTGCAGTGTCGAGCGTACGCCTCAGAGAACGTGGCAAAAAGAACTGTTCGCTAACTATGAACGTGATGACGCTTGTTTTTTGGGCGAGGCTGAGAATATCAAGATTGATATAAGTGTTCTGAGTTTTATAAAAGCAAATGGCGATAGAATTATATAAAGTTTATGTATGGTCGTTATTGTGTGATTTTATAATTAAGTTAACTTTATTACGGTGTAATAATTGTTATTGTGGTCAGTGTTTATGTTAGAGTTAGGCAGCAAATGTAATATTTAGTACTAGGGTGTATTTTCATTGAAATCATTGTGCTGATAACTATGGACAATTGTAACTGCGTATTATGTATTGACACGTAAAACATTGTGAAGAGACATTATAATCTAAGTACTGTATTTAATCAAGTGTATTTTGTTGTGAACTTAATTACGATTAATTCATTTTATTTAGATGTAATTTTATGACTTTGATAAGTGATTAAACAAACTATTAATATCCAAATTATGTGTTTACTCGTTTAAAAAGAAACTATATTGTGTTTTTGTACATCAACCTTAGGCTGATGTTAATTGTAACTTATAATTGTAGAAATTACCTACAAATTGGGGTCTGAACCGGGATGGTGTTAGATTCAAAAACTACTAATGTAGATTAAAAACCTACATATATATATATATATATATATATATATATATATATATATATATATATATATATATATATATATATATATATAAATATCTATGAGTTCTTATGGGTTTTCCATGTTAAATTGGAACTTTACGAACATTATAAATAGTAGATGATGACTAGAGTTTACCCCCGTCGCAATGCGACGTCTTTTTGGCGTGTATCATTTGAATCCAATAAAATAATTCGTAATTACATTTCATATTTAACTCTATTTTTAAATTGAAATAAATAATAAACTCGCTCAATAATAAATTGACTAAAAAATATATTTTTTTTATTAAAATAAAAAATATTTTCAATTTATGCGTTATTTGACCAACTTTTTTTCAAAATTCGGTATTTTTTTTTCGATTTGTAAATAAGTTACCAAGGTTAGCCTATATACAAAATTTCAACTTTCTAGCACAATTTTTACTTTCGGCAAACACTGCCCCCCGTGCCTTCAAATAAAATTTCGAAGTTTTGAATTTTTTTTATTAATAATATACTTAATTATTCTAGAATCCAGAATATGAACTTTCTACAAAGTTCTATACCGGGCCCCCGAATCAACCCCCCCTTTTTCAATTTTTGAATTTCTAATTCTTGAGAAATGTCAGCATTGAATACCTTAATACACATGCAAAATTTCAACTTTCTATCTTTTACGAATTAAAAGTAATACCGCAAAAAAGGGCTCACTTTTTTTTCCAGTTTTTTCAAAATCACGGGTTTCCAGGAAATTCAGGGAAAAATGCGGGGACGCCAAAAGTCTTAAAATTTTTTTCTCTACGAAATAGGCAATTTTCAAAAACATTGACGGAACCGTTTTCGCGCTGCCGTACAAAATTTACTACCAAACATATAAGATCATAAATATACAGTTGGAACATTATAAATAAGACTAAGTTTACCCCCATCGCACAACGACGTCTTTTAGGCGTGTATCGTTTGAATCATACATTTCATATTTAACTATTCTATTTTTAAATTGAAATAATAAATAAACTCGCCAACATATACATTGACAAATAATAAATTGACTAAAAAAATATTTTTTTTTTATCAAAATAAAAAATATTTTCAATTTATGCGTTATTTGACCAACTTTTTTTCAAAATTTATGTTTTTTTTTTTCGATTCGTAAATAAGTTATCAAAGTTAGCCTATATACAAAATTTCAACTTTCTAGCACAATTTTTACTCTCGGCAAATACTGCCCCCGTGCCCCCAAGTAAAATTTTTATATTTTAAATTTTTTTTTATTAATAATATACTTAATTACTCTAGAATCCAGAATATGAACTTTCTCCAAAGTTCCCTACCGGGCCTCCGAATTTCTTAAGCCCCCCCTTTTTAAATTTTTGAGAAATGTAGGCATTGAATACTTTAATACACATGCAAAATTTCAACTTTCTATCTTTTACGAATTAAAAGTTATTGAGCAAAAAGTTTTTCCAAAAAATTCAGAGAAGCCAAAAGTCTTAGAATTTTTTTCTCTACGAAATAGGAAATTTTCAAAAAGATCGTGGAAACCGTTTTTGCGCTGCCATACAAAATTCAGTACCAAACATATAAGAATATAAGAATACTAGCTTTTACCCCCGTCGCAAGCGACGTCTGTCTTTTGTGTGTAACTTGAACTTCATGTAAAAATTTAAATTCCACCACAGTTTACCCTCGTCACAAAGGTTCTTTTTGGCGTGTATCATTTGAATCCAATAAAATAATTTGTAATTACATATTATATTTAACTCTATTTTTAAATTGAAATAATAAACAAAAATATATTTTTTTCAACAAAATATAAAATATTTTCAATTTATTCGTTATTGGACCAACTTTTTTTCAAAATTTGGGATTTTTTTTTTCGATTCGTAAATAAGTTACCAAGGTTAGCTTATATACAAAATTTCAAATTTCTAGCACAATTTTTACTCTCGGAAAATACTGCCCCCGTGCCCCCAAATAAAATTTTGAAATTTTGAATTTTTTTTTATTAATACTATACTTAATTATTCTAAAATCCAGAATATAAACTTTCTCCAAAGTTCCCTACCGGGCCCCCGAATTTCTTAAACCCCCCATTTGTCAATTTTTGAATTTTTAATTTTTGAGAAATGTCAGCTTTGATTACCTTAATACACATGCAAAATTTCAACTTTCTATCTTTTACGAATTAAAAGTGATACAGCAAAAAAGGGCTCAATTTTTTTCCAGTTTTTCCAAAATTACGGGTTTCCAGGAAATTCAGGGAAAAATCTGGGGACGCCAAAAGTCTTAGAATTTTTTTCTCTACGAAATAGGAAATTTTCAAAAACATTGATGGAGCCGTTTTCGCGCTGCCATACAAAATTCAGTACCAAACATATAAACATATAAGAATATAAGAATAGATTCAAACAGTGGGAACATTATAATATAGGACTAGCGCTTCGCCCCGTCGCAAAGCGACGTGTATTTAATATTTGTGAATAAATAAAAGTTATTTGATAAATAGAAAATAATCTTGAAATATTGTTTATTGTTCGCCTTTCGGCTTTACAATCTACATTCTTAATACATTTTAAATACTTCAACTTACAATTAATTTTACATTATTCTCCACTAACTTATTTATTCTTCTGTTTTTCTTCTCCATCTTACTATTTCCGCCATCCACCTCTTTCCTTCACTGCCTCCCTTTAATAGCTGGCCAATATTCGTTTCGCTAGCTACTTTTTCCTTACACTCAAGCTTAATATGCTCCAGTGTTTCGTCCTATGCTCCGCACACTCTACACTTTCTTTCCTCCCTCTTTTCCCAGTATCTGTTTCCTTTTTCCTCATTTCCCAATCTAAACCTTGCTGTTCTTCTTATGTGTTTTATGTCTTTTTCTATAAGGTACTGAGGCACAGTATTTTCTTATAACCTTTTATATCTTTTATTGTAGTTACTTTTTTCTATTTTTCCCATTCTCTCCTTCTGTTGTATCTTCTTATCCTTTCTCCTTAGCTCTTCTTCCACACTTGCGCCTCCTTCTCTTCTCCTCTTTGCCTCCTCGATCGCCATTCCATTCCTTTCAAAGTACTATTTTGTCTTTTTTGTACCTCCCTCCCCCGCCATTCTTTATGCTATCATCTCTTATTTTCTTTAAAATTTTGCTTTCCGCTTTGTTTAATTTCTCCTCGTATTTTACTGCTCTTTCCCCTGTTTTAATTAGTATCTTATCCCATTTTAGCTCCTCCATAGCCATGTATCCTGGCGTGCACCTGTTCAGCCCTAGTAACCATTTAATATATCTCACCTGTATTCTTTCCAACTTTTCTTGCTCCATCCACCCCCAAACCTCTGCTCCATACAACATCATACTGGCTATCAGTCTATCAAACATCCATATTCTCTTTTGTATGTCCCCCCCAAATACCTTTTCCCCTAGTCCCATACCCGTCGCATTGCTAGCTCCGCCTTCTTTGCTACCTCCATAATCTGAGCCTCTTCTCCATTGTTCTTTTTAAAAGTGTAGCCCAGATATTTCAATTCTTCTACTTCCTCAATGTTCTCTGTCTTTTATTTCCACCTTTTATGTCTTCTTTTTCCACCCCCTTTTTTAAATACCATAACTTTTGTCTTTTCCACATTTAACTCTAGTCCTTTCCTGTCTATATATCTCCCTAGCCGGTGAGCCATCTCCTGCAGCTCTTCTTCCCTTTTTGCCAACAGGACTATATCGTCAGCGTATGCTAAAGTCCATATCTTGTAGTGTCTTCCTATTAGCACCCCCCCATCTTGACCTCTTTCCATTACCCCCTCCAAGTCTGCTGTATATATCGCAAATAAAATGCAAAATATTATTTTGTTATAATTCCTTTATTTGCATTAATAAAGCACTGTATTGACCAGTCTCCAGTGCCCCCGCCCATAAACCCCAATCGTCACCTGTTGGCTCCATGGTCTCTTACGTTTCCGAACTTTTAATTTGATTTCTCTAAACTTCTGCCATGAAGCGCCTCCTACTTTTAGCACTCTGCATCGCTTCTTCCGTGAGCATCGTCGGTCCTTAGAATACTTTCACAGCGCCCCCGCTGCGTAAAATTATCATTTACCATAATGAAGCACAGTATTGAACAATGTCCACTGCCCCGCCCCTAAACATCAATTACCTCTTGGCTCCATGCCCTGTATCGTTCTCGCACTTTTAAATGTAATCATCTGCACCTTTGCCATAATGCGCCCACTTGCAACACTACAGCTTAACTGAACATCATCGCTTATTAGGGCACTTTCCTATACCCCCCGTTTAGCGCAATCATTAAATAATTCTGCGCTTCCACCCCCTGCGTACTAATCTCTTAACAATTAGTTTTCCAAATTAATACTTTACTGGCAACCTGCATACTAAATTTCATCCTTAGAAGTACATTATTTTTTAATAATTATTCGATAAGATAAATCTTTGATAAAATTTTCACTAATTTCAATGTAAACCTACTAATTACATCAATTAATTTATGTTTTTAAGAAAGCCTAGCAGTTCGCTCCTAATAATCTCATCTCTAGGCCTTTTCCTTCCCGTTATTGCACTTTCGATTTAATCCCCATGCCCCGCCACCCACACTTTTAGCACCAAAGCACATATTCTGCAACACGGTTATCTCCCAGAGCCATTATAATATATCGCCACTACTTCTAACACCACCGTTACTTAGTTCTGAACCCCAGCGCCACACTCTTCTCCAATCAAGCACTACAAATTCGATATGACAGCAATTCATTTACATGATTAAAACTGTACTGTAATCTTACATTCTATATTTCGTATTTATATTTACGTCATAATATTAGTCTCCCCATTAATCCCCGCTCCTGAAATAAAATTGTCAAATTTTAGGCATAGCAATCTATTTTGCTCGTAACAACTCTCTCTACCTTTATCTACCCCTACTTTTATAAATGATCGAAATTTCAAAATTGAGTTCTTTGGCAAAGCGTTTTCCCGCCCCCACTTCCCCAATTTCACGCCGCTACTAAAGTTAAATTTATTTTCGCAAATATGCACATGCATAGTTTCTATTTTTTCACTTTTTCTATTTTTTGATATTTGGGGCTGTTAACTATTTCCCCCCTATACCCCTCACTTCTGTTCGATTTCACAGCACAACAAACGCACCAAAAATCAATCCAATTCTACTACTGAATGTAATTTGAATATCTGACTTATAGAGAACTATTTAGCTTCTATTTAATATTCTACATGCAAAATATTATCGTTGTACCTCTATATTGTTCTTATACTCGGTTTATCAACCCCCCC
Source organism: Panorpa germanica (assembly GCA_963678705.1). Taxonomy (NCBI): domain Eukaryota; kingdom Metazoa; phylum Arthropoda; class Insecta; order Mecoptera; family Panorpidae; genus Panorpa; species Panorpa germanica. The sequence goes on along the minus strand of OY783211.1, from coordinate 4,669,803 downwards.
CCCCCACCTTAATGTTGCACTTAAGAAAATGTAGTTCTTTTTATATTTTCGTAATAAATATGTCAATCTATATCTGCATACTAAATTTCAGCTTTGTATTTAAATTTTAGCATTAGTACCCCCCACATAGCACCGCTACTGAACAAGTTTGTCAAATTTTAGCACGAGGATTTATTTTATTTGTATCTAAGAATATATATTTTAAACTATAGCCTTTCATCTACATATATTTCAAATATCTGGTTTTTGGCCCCCAGCGCCCGCCGCCTCTGGAAAGTTGCAAATTTCTATAGTGTGTCTTTAATGACACTCTATATATGGCCCCCGTTCCAAATTTTAACGTTCTAGCTCTGTTGCGACATTGCCCCCAAAAAATCACGCCGCTACTGAATTAAAATTTTGGTAATCCAATTATTGGCAAACATGCACAATTAGTGTCTTAATACATACCCAAAGTTTTAATACTTCTTTTTCAATATTTCTGGCTTTTATTGTCTCAACTCCCGCCGCCACCGGAAATTTGGGGCTGTTTATTTTTTTTCATTAAAAACTGTCTACAGCGAGCCTACATATTAAATTTGAACGTCCTAACTCTATTCTAACATTGCCCCCAGAAATTCGCGCCGCTACTGAACTCAAATTTAAAATTTCCAAGTATCGGAAAATGTGAACAATTATGATCTCAATACACATACCAAATTTCAGTTTTCTATCTTTTCTAGTTCGTCAGATATTAGCAAAATTATTTTTTCGAATTTTTCAGTTTATCCAGTATAAGTTTTTCCACGGAAATTCAAGGGAAAATTCAGGGACGTAGAAAGTCTTAGAAATTCGTCCTTTACATCATACCAAAATTTGAAGAACTTTGTAGGCGCCGTTTAGAAGATACCATATACGATTTTGTTACCGGATATATATATATATATAAATAAATAAATAAATAACTATATAAATATCTATGAGTTCTTATGAGTTTTCCATGTTAAATTGGAACATTACGAACATTATAATAGGTAGATATATATATATATGTGGAAAACCAGAGTACCATGCCAATCCTGATGTGGAGAACGAGAACTATCCAACTTCTTATGTGGAAAACAATAATCAATCCGCTAATCTGATGTGGAATCAAGGTACTCTTATTTAATTTAGGGCAATGTCAATTCAATTAATATTCAACTATGCAATATCTTAGTTAGTTTGTCAGGATGATAAAGAATCACATAATTGGTTTAATACATTTATTGAATATAATAATAACGATGATAATAATAATGCTAATAATACAATAAGGTTACAATATAAACGTTGTTGTTTACTTTACAAATACAGAACAATGAATGCATGCACAACCTTAAGTTCTAGTTAATATATAGTCAGTTCTACATTAGTTTTCAGCTTGACTTAAAAAGGTTTGTTTTTATTACTTCCCAGAATATGCCTGGTTTGTTTCAGTAAATACATCCCCTCATTTATTCAATCAGTGATTTAAAGTTCCACACATTATAATTGCTTTTAACCTGTCACTTGGTTTCTATTTAAAACATACCCTCATTAATCACATTCTTTATGACTTTCTTAGAACGGGTGTCATAGTTATGAGTTCTTTGTTTGCTTGGTTTATTTGTTCTTTCCACACGGCCGTCCAACTTATCTTTGGCCCCCAAAGACGATACGTCACTGCGGTCATCTGGTTGATGTTCGGCACCCTGACTAGCGTCTGAATCACTAGTGTCTGAGAACACGCCCCATGGCTTCATGTGGTCTGCACTTGAGTGTGTATTAGAAGAACCTTCCCCTTCACCGATACGTCTTACCCTATAGCGTTCATTTGGGTCAACTCCGGTAACCTGATCCGGTCCTAAATATTTGTTGTGTAATTTAAATCCAGTACCAAACTGGGTTCTTTTTACGGCAACAATGTCTCCGACTTTGTTTGTCCTAGCTGGTTTCCTATTTCTATTGAAATTCCTGGGATTCTCTTTCTGTGTTTTCAATATTTGTTTCTGGGCGTTAACCCGTAACTCGTGGAAGTCGTCCTCACGCACTTCTCGATTACCTTTTTCTAACAGCTGAGAGATATGCGTCTCCTCATCTGTTTTCATTGTCGCACCTGTTAACAACTTGAACGGTGTAGTATTTATGCTACGCTGATAAGTTTTGTTTAATGCTTGCTCTTCGACCTTGCCGTCGTTCAACCAGGTTTCTACATGTTTCTCAACTTCTTCTTGTTCGCAGTAAGCCATACGTCGCGAATTTTGAAAAACAGGAACCTCATCGGTCATGTATATTTCTGCTGCTTCAGTAACCCTTGTTACTTTTGGTTCATAAATTTTAAGTAGTTCCGTAACTTTAGCCCTGGCACCTGGACTAATGTTGTTACCCATGACGATTTCGTCGTCGGCTGCTCATAATATTTTATTCTGCTCACTTTTCTCGTACTTTTTTCGCATGGTAATACCGTCTACACTTATTATGGTTTCTACTTGGTCTAGCAGAGGTTTACCGATTACAACACTATGTCTAGTTGTACTTGATGGAACTATTAAAAAGTTAGTACAGTACTGTTCATTGTCTACTTTCACTTGAGCACTAAATTCACCCAAAACTTTGATTTTAAATCCTCCGATTCCAGTCAATACAATATTGTTTTCGCGCACAACCGCTTTATTACTTAATTTAATATAATCGTCAGCTCTAATCAAATTCTGATCACTTCCGGTATCAATCAGACATTTAAAACTGATACTGTCTATGCTCATGTCTTTTGTCATATTACTTGTTTTATTTGTGTTCACTATCAAAGCATCACTCGTATTATTCGCGGTACAATTTCTCGAAATATGTCCCTCTTCGTGACATTTGAAACACTTTATTTTAAGTTCACTTTTAATGTTTTTCTCACTTGGTTCGACTCTTTTATTCTCACTGTCTTGGTTACTTTTTCGGCACACGTTTTTCTTATGTCCGAGTTCATTACAATTAAAACATTTTATCGCGTTTGAGTCTTTTGTTCTGTCCTTACGTACACTAAAATTATTCCTTTCTTGCACTTGCAATAGTGTCGAATCATACCGTTTTACTTTTAACAACAAATCGGGCACTGTTTTAAAGTCGCACATTGATAACACACTTATCAAGTCTTTGTTGTTTAGTCCGGCTATTATGTATTTTATCACGGCCTTTTCACTGATATTATCACTCTTACTGGCGATCGCTTTCACCGAGTATACATAATCTTCTATTGCTTCGTTTTTTTCTCGTTGTCTCTTCATTAGTTCCATGTGTACGTCAGATTCATCGTACTCCACTGGAAAATTCCTGATTAATTCGTATTTGAACGTCGTCCAATCCTTGACTACGTTCAAACTAGCATCAAACCAGTTTTTCGCGGCACACTGCAGCTTGTTGACACCTTGATGAAGCTTCACTTTATCACTCCATCCATAAATGTCTGCTATTTCATCCAATTTTCGCACCCAAGCTGTAGCCGTCAATACCGTGCTTGCTGGGTTAAACACAGGTATACATTCCAGGTTCTGTGTCGGCATAAACCCATGATGATTCATTCTCTGTTCCTGTATTGTACTATTCCCGATACTCAACTGCAATAGTTCTGTTCTAAGCCTCGTCAGCTCTGCTTGTACTCCCAACCAACTATCTTCATTAGATGTTGAGTTACCTGAGCGTCCAGCTAACAAACTATCTTCCACAGTAGTATCGTTCATGTTTACGTTATATGCCATTTTCAATTTTCTCCTCGTAAAACAGTTTACACACTTTTCTGATACAATTCACTTGCTAGTCCTATTATAAAGTCCGTCTTATAAATTCTCGACTATTCCGCTAATGAACTATCACTTGAAAGCACTGTTTGTAGAAAACTATCTTGTATTATTCTTCTCCGTATTATTCACTTGTGGATAACTCGTAGATAACTAATCCGCACTTAGTTCAATTCGCTATGAGTTACTAATCCGCACTTCTTTGTATTATTCACTTCGCGCACTTAGTTCAATTCGCTATGAGCTGCTAATCCGCACTTCTGATGTGGAAAACGAGAGCTCAATCGCACTTCTGATGTGGAAACGAGAGTACCATGCCAATCCTGATGTGGAAAACGAGAACTATCCAACTTCTTATGTGGAAAACAATAATCAATCCGCTAATCTGATGTGGAATCAAGGTACTCTTATTTAATTTAGGGCAATGTCAATTCAATTAATATTCAACTATGCAATATCTTAGTTAGTTTGTCAGGATGATAAAGAATCACATAATTGGTTTAATACATTTATTGAATATAATAATAACGATGATAATAATAATGCTAATAATACAATAAGGTTACAATATAAACGTTGTTGTTTACTTTACAAATACAGAACAATGAATGCATGCACAACCTTAAGTTCTAGTTAATATATAGTCAGTTCTACATTAGTTTTCAGCTTGACTTAAAAAGGTTTGTTTTTATTACTTCCCAGAATATGCCTGGTTTGTTTCAGTAAATACATCCCCTCATTTATTCAATCAGTGATTTAAAGTTCCACACATTATAATTGCTTTTAACCTGTCACTTGGTTTCTATTTAAAACATACCCTCATTAATCACATTCTTTATGACTTTCTTAGAACGGGTGTCATAGTTATGAGTTCTTTGTTTGCTTGGTTTATTTGTTCTTTCCACATATATATATATATATATATATATATATATATATATATATATATATATATATATATATATATATATATTTATATATATATATATATAAATATCTATGAGTACTTATGAGTTTCTTATGTTTAAATGGAATATTACGAACATTATAAATAGTAGACTAGCTTTTATCCCCGTCGCAAGCGACGTCTGTTTTTGTGAAACCTAAATCAATGTAAGGAGGCGGTATTCGCACATGTCTAGTACATTGTTTTTTTGTAGTTATAAGATTTCAGAAGTAACAGCGATTTTTTTAAAAATATTTTCTGATTCTCAGTCAATTTTATATGGAGAATGGTCAAAATAGCGTAAAACGCATTATTTTTTCTCAATTCGTCGTTTCAGCACTATTTCAACTTTCTGTGATAAAAACTGTAAGAGTTATGGGATTTTCATCAAATTTTTTTTGGATTTTTGCTCATAACTCGAATACGCTTCAATAGCAATGTGAACTATAGGCCTAAATCTATGTAAGGAGGCGGTATTCGCACATGTCAAGTACATTGTTTTTTTGTAGCTATAAGATTTAACAAGTAACAGCGATTTTTTTAAAAATATTTTCTGATTCTCAGTCAATTTTATATGGAGAATGTTCAAAATAGCGTAAATCGCATTATTTTTTCTCAATTCGTCGTTTTAGCACTATTTCAACTTTCTGTGATAAAAACTGTAAGAGTTATGGGATTTTCATCAAATTTTTTTTGGATTTTTGCTCATAACTCGAATACGCTTCAATAGCAATGTAAACTATAGGCCTAAATCTATGTAAAGAGGCGGTATTCGCACATGTCTAGTACATTGTTTTTTTGTAGCTATAAGATTTCACAAGTAACAGCGATTTTTTTAAAAATATTTTTTGATTCTCAGTCAATTTTGTATGGAGAATGGTCAAAATAGCGTAAAACGCATTATTTTTTCTTAATTCGTCGTTTTAGCACTATTACAACTTTCTGTGATAAAAACTGTAAGAGTTATGGGATTTTCATCAAATTTTTTTTGGATTTTTGCTCATAACTCGAATACGCTTCAATAGCAATGTGAACTATAGGCCTAAATCTATGTAAGGAGGCGGTATTCGCACATGTCAAGTACATTGTTTTTTTGTAGCTATAAGATTTAACAAGTAACAGCGATTTTTTTAAAAATATTTTCTGATTCTCAGTCAATTTTATATGGAGAATGTTCAAAATAGCGTAAATCGCATTATTTTTTCTCAATTCGTCGTTTTAGCACTATTTCAACTTTCTGTGATAAAAACTGTAAGAGTTATGGGATTTTCATCAAATTTTTTTTGGATTTTTGCTCATAACTCGAATACGCTTCAATAGCAATGTAAACTATAGGCCTAAATCTATATAAGGAGGCGGTATTCACACATGTCTAGTACATTGTTTTTTTGTAGCTATAAGATTTCACAAGTAACAGCGATTTTTTAAAAAATATTTTCTGATTCTCAGTCAATTTTATATGGAGAATGTTCAAAATAGCGTAAATCGCATTATTTTTTCTCAATTCGTCGTTTTAGCACTATTTCAACTTTCTGTGATAAAAACTGTAAGAGTTATGGGATTTTCATCAAATTTTTTTTGGATTTTTGCTCATAACTCGAATACGCTTCAATAGCAATGTAAACTATAGGCCTAAATCTATGTAAAGAGGCGGTATTCGCACATGTCTAGTACATTGTTTTTTTGTAGCTATAAGATTTCACAAGTAACAGCGATTTTTTTAAAAATATTTTTTGATTCTCAGTCAATTTTGTATGGAGAATGGTCAAAATAGCGTAAAACGCATTATTTTTTCTTAATTCGTCGTTTTAGCACTATTACAACTTTCTGTGATAAAAACTGTAAGAGTTATGGGATTTTCATCAAATTTTTTTTGGATTTTTGCTCATAACTCGAATACGCTTCAATAGCAATGTGAACTATAGGCCTAAATCTATGTAAGGAGGCGGTATTCGCACATGTCAAGTACATTGTTTTTTTGTAGCTATAAGATTTAACAAGTAACAGCGATTTTTTTAAAAATATTTTCTGATTCTCAGTCAATTTTATATGGAGAATGTTCAAAATAGCGTAAATCGCATTATTTTTTCTCAATTCGTCGTTTTAGCACTATTTCAACTTTCTGTGATAAAAACTGTAAGAGTTATGGGATTTTCATCAAATTTTTTTTGGATTTTTGCTCATAACTCGAATACGCTTCAATAGCAATGTGAACTATAGTCCTAAATCTATGTAAGGAGGCGGTATTCGCACATGTCTAGTACATTGTTTTTTTTGTAGCTATAAGATTTCACAAGTAACAGCGATTTTTTTAAAAATATTTTCTGATTCTCAGTCAATTTTATATGGAGAATGTTCAAAATAGCGTAAATCGCATTATTTTTTCTCAATTCGTCGTTTTAGCACTATTTCAACTTTCTGTGATAAAAACTGTAAGAGTTATGGGATTTTCATCAAATTTTTTTTGGATTTTTGCTCATAACTCGAATACGCTTCAATAGCAATGTGAACTATAGGCCTAAATCTATATAAGGAGGCGGTATTCGCAATTGTCTAGTACATTGTTTTTTTGTAGCTATAAGATTTCACAAGTAACAGCGATTTTTTTAAAAATATTTTCTGATTCTCAGTCAATTTTATATGGAGAATGTTCAAAAAAGCGTAAATCGCATTATTTTTTCTCAATTCATCGTTTTAGCGCTATTTCAACTTTCTGTGATAAAAACTGTAAGAGTTATGGGTTTTTCATCAAATTTTTTTTGGATTTTTGCTCATAACTCGAATACGCTTCAATAGCAATGTAAACTATAGGCCTAAATCTATATAAGGAGGCGGTATTCACACATGTCTAGTACATTGTTTTTTTGTAGCTATAAGATTTCACAAGTAACAGCGATTTTTTAAAAAATATTTTCTGATTCTCATTCAATTTTATATGGAGAATGTTCAAAATAGCGTAAATCGCATTATTTTTTCTCAATTCGTCGTTTTAGCACTATTTCAACTTTCTGTGATAAAAACTGTAAGAGTTATGGGATTTTCATCAAATTTTTTTTGGATTTTTGCTCATAACTCGAATACGCTTCAATAGCAATGTGAACTATAGGCCTAAATCTATGTAAGGAGGCGGTATTCGCACATGTCTAGTACATTGTTTTTTTGTAGCTATAAGATTTCACAAGTAACAGCGATTTTTTTAAAAATATTTTTTGATTCTCAGTCAATTTTATATGGAGAATGGTCAAAATAGCGTGAAACGCATTATTTTTTCTTAATTCGTCCTTTTAGCACTATTACAACTTTCTGTGATAAAAACTGTAAGAGTTATGGGATTTTCATCAAATTTTTTTTGGATTTTTGCTCATAACTCGAATACGCTTTAATAGCAATGTGAACTATAGGCCTAAATCTATGTAAGGAGGCGGTATTCGCACATGTCTAGTACATTGTTTTTTTGTAGCTATAAGATTTCACAAGTAACAGCGATTTTTTTAAAAATATTTTCTGATTCTCAGTCAATTTTATATGGAGAATGTTCAAAATAGCGTAAATCGCATTATTTTTTCTCAATTAGTCGTTTTAGCACTATTTCAACTTTCTGTGATAAAAACTGTAAGAGTTATGGGATTTTCATCAAATTTTTTTTGGATTTTTGCTCATAACTCGAATACGCTTTAATAGCAATGTGAACTACAGGCCTAAATCTATATAAGGAGGCAGTATTCGCACATGTTTAGTACATTGTTTTTTTGTAGCTATAAGATTTCACAAGTAACAGCGATTTTTTTAAAAATATTTTCTGATTCTCAGTCAATTTTATATGGAGAATGTTCAAAATAGCGTAAATCGCATTATTTTTTCTCAATTCGTCGTTTTAGCACTATTTCAACTTTCTGTGATAAAAACTGTAAGAGCTATGGGATTTTCATCAAATTTTTTTTGGATTTTTGCTCATAACTCGAATACGCTTTAATAGCAATGTGAACTATAGGCCTAAATCTATGTAAGGAGGCGGTATTCGCACATATCTAGTACATTGTTTTTTTGTAGCTATAAGATTTCACAAGTAACAGCGATTTTTTAAAAAATATTTTCTGATTCTCAGTCAATTTTATATGGAGAATGTTCAAAATAGCGTAAATCGCATTATTTTTTCTCAATTCGTCGTTTTAGCACTATTTCAACTTTCTGTGATAAAAACTGTAAGAGTTATGGGATTTTCATCAAATTTTTTTTGGATTTTTGCTCATAACTCGAATACGCTTCAATAGCAATGTGAACTATAGGCCTAAATCTATGTAAGGAGGCGGTATTCGCACATGTCTAGTACATTGTTTTTTTGTAGCTATAAGATTTCACAAGTAACAGCGATTTTTTAAAAAATATTTTTTGATTCTCAGTCAATTTTATATGGAGAATGGTCAAAATAGCGTGAAACGCATTATTTTTTCTTAATTCGTCCTTTTAGCACTATTACAACTTTCTGTGATAAAAACTGTAAGAGTTATGGGATTTTCATCAAATTTTTTTTGGATTTTTGCTCATAACTCGAATACGCTTTAATAGCAATGTGAACTATAGGCCTAAATCTATGTAAGGAGGCGGTATTCGCACATGTCTAGTACATTGTTTTTTTGTAGCTATAAGATTTCACAAGTAACAGCGATTTTTTTAAAAATATTTTCTGATTCTCAGTCAATTTTATATGGAGAATGTTCAAAATAGCGTAAATCGCATTATTTTTTCTCAATTCGTCGTTTTAGCACTATTTCAACTTTCTGTGATAAAAACTGTAAGAGTTATGGGATTTTCATCAAATTTTTTTGGATTTTTGCTCATAACTCGAATACGCTTTAATAGCAATGTGAACTACAGGCCTAAATCTATATAAGGAGGCAGTATTCGCACATGTTTAGTACATTGTTTTTTTGTAGCTATAAGATTTAACAAGTAACAGCGATTTTTTTAAAAATATTTTCTGATTCTCAGTCAATTTTATATGGAGAATGTTCAAAATAGCGTAAATCGCATTATTTTTTCTCAATTCGTCGTTTTAGCACTATTTCAACTTTCTGTGATAAAAACTGTAAGAGCTATGGGATTTTCATCAAATTTTTTTGGATTTTTGCTCATAACTCGAATACGCTTTAATAGCAATGTGAACTATAGGCCTAAATCTATGTAAGGAGGCGGTATTCGCACATGTCTAGTACATTGTTTTTTTGTAGCTATAAGATTTCACAAGTAACAGCGATTTTTTTAAAAATATTTTCTGATTCTCAGTCAATTTTATATGGAAAATGTGCAAAATAGCGTAAATCGCATTATTTTTTCTCAATTCGTCGTTTAAGCACTATTTCAACTTTCTGTGATAAAAACTGTAAGAGTTATGGGATTTTCATCAATTTTTTTTTGGATTTTTGCTCATAACTCTAATAAGTTTCAATAGCAATGTGAACTATAGGCCTAAATCTATGTAAGGAGGCGGTATTCGCACATGTCTAGTACATTGTTTTTTTGTAGCTATAAGATGTCACAAGTAACAGCGATTTTTTTAAAAATATTTTCTGATTCTCATTCAATTTTATATGGAGAATGTATAAAATAGCGTAAATCGCATTGTTTTTTCTCAATTCGTCGTTTTAGCACTATTTCAACTTTCTGTGATAAAAACTGTAAGAGTTATGGGATTTTCATCAATTTTTTTTTGGATTTTTGCTCATAACTCGAATACGCTTCAATAGCAATGTGAACTATAGGCCTAAATCTATATAAGGAGGCGGTATTCGCACATGTCTAGAACATTGTTTTTTTGTAGCTATAAGATTTCACAAGTAACAGCGATTTTTTAAAAAATATTTTCTGATTCTCAGTCAATTTTATATGGAGAATGTTCAAAATAACGTAAATCGCATTATTTTTTCTCAATTCGTCGTTTTAGCACTATTTCAACTTTCTGTGATAAAAACTATAAGAGTTATGGGATTTTCATCAAATTTTTTTGGATTTTTGCTCATAACTCGAATACGCTTTAATAGCAATGTGAACTAAAGGCCTAAATCTATGTAAAGAGGCGAAATTCGCACATGTCTAGTACATTGTTTTTTTGTAGCTATAAGATTTCACAAGTAACAGCGATTTTTTTAAAAATATTTTCTGATTCTCAGTCAATTTTATATGGAAAATGTTCAAAATAGCGTAAATCGCATTATTTTTTCTCAATTCGTCGTTTTAGCACTATTTCAACTTTCTGTGATAAAAACTGTAAGAGTTATGGGATTTTCATCAAATTTTTTTTGGATTTTTGCTCATACCTCGAATACGCTTCAATAGCAATGTGAACTATAGGCCTAAATCTATATAAGGAGGCGGTATTCGCACATGTCTAGTACATTGTTTTTTTGTAGCTATAAGATTTCACAAGTAACAGCGATTTTTTTAAAAATATTTTCTGATTCTCAGTCAATTTTATATGGAGAATGTTCAAAATAGCGTAAATCGCTTTATTTTTTCTCAATTCGTCGTTTTAGCACTATTTCAACTTTCTGTGATAAAAACTGTAAGAGCTATGGGATTTACATCAAATTTTTTTTGGATTTTTGCTCATAACTCGAATACGCTTTAATAGCAATGTGAACTATAGGCCTAAATCTATGTAAGGAGGCGGTATTCGCACATGTCTAGTACATTGTTTTTTTGTAGCTATAAGATTTCACAAGTAACAGCGATTTTTTTAAAAATATTTTCTGATTCTCAGTCAATTTTATATGGAGAATGTGCAAAATAGCGTAAATCGCATTATTTTTTCTCAATTCGTCGTTTAAGCATTATTTCAACTTTCTGTGATAAAAACTGTAAGAGTTATGGGATTTTCATCAATTTTTTTTTGGATTTTTGCTCATAACTCTAATACGTTTCAATAGCAATGTGAACTATAGGCCTAAATCTATGTAAGGAGGCGGTATTCGCACATGTCTAGTACATTGTTTTTTTGTAGCTATAAGATGTCACAAGTAACAGCGATTTTTTTAAAAATATTTTCTGATTCTCATTCAATTTTATATGGAGAATGTATAAAATAGCGTAAATCGCATTATTTTTTCTCAATTCGTCGTTTTAGCACTATTTCAACTTTCTGTGATAAAAACTGTAAGAGTTATGGGATTTTCATCAATTTTTTTTTGGATTTTTGCTCATAACTCGAATACGCTTCAATAGCAATGTGAACTATAGGCCTAAATCTATATAAGGAGGCGGTATTCGCACATGTCTAGAACATTGTTTTTTTGTAGCTATAAGATTTCACAAGTAACAGCGATTTTTTAAAAAATATTTTCTGATTCTCAGTCAATTTTATATGGAGAATGTTCAAAATAACGTAAATCGCATTATTTTTTCTCAATTCGTCGTTTTAGCACTATTTCAACTTTCTGTGATAAAAACTATAAGAGTTATGGGATTTTCATCAAATTTTTTTTGGATTTTTGCTCATAACTCGAATACGCTTTAATAGCAATGTGAACTAAAGGCCTAAATCTATGTAAAGAGGCGAAATTCGCACATGTCTAGTACATTGTTTTTTTGTAGCTATAAGATTTCACAAGTAACAGCGATTTTTTTAAAAATATTTTCTGATTCTCAATCAATTTTATATGGAGAATGTTCAAAATAGCGTAAATCGCATTATTTTTTCTCAATTCGTCGTTTTAGCACTATTTTAACTTTCTGTGATAAAAACTGTAAGAGTTATGGGATTTTCATCAAATTTTTTTTGGATTTTTGCTCATAACTCGAATACGCTTTAATAGCAATGTGAACTACAGGCCTAAATCTATATAAGGAGGCAGTATTCGCACATGTTTAGTACATTGTTTTTTTGTAGCTCTAAGATTTCACAAGTAACAGCGATTTTTTTAAAAATATTTTCTGATTCTCAGTCAATTTTATATGGAGAATGTTCAAAATAGCGTAAATCGCTTTATTTTTTCTCAATTCGTCGTTTTAGCACTATTTCAACTTTCTGTGATAAAAACTGTAAGAGCTATGGGATTTTCATCAAATTTTTTTTGGATTTTTGCTCATAACTCGAATACGCTTTAATAGCAATGTGAACTATAGGCCTAAATCTATGTAAGGAGGCGGTATTCGCACATGTCTAGTACATTGTTTTTTTGTAGCTATAAGATTTCACAAGTAACAGCGATTTTTTTAAAAATATTTTCTGATTCTCAGTCAATTTTATATGGAGAATGTGCAAAATAGCGTAAATCGCATTATTTTTTCTCAATTCGTCGTTTAAGCATTATTTCAACTTTCTGTGATAAAAACTGTAAGAGTTATGGGATTTTCATCAATTTTTTTTTGGATTTTTGCTCATAACTCTAATACGTTTCAATAGCAATGTGAACTATAGGCCTAAATCTATGTAAGGAGGCGGTATTCGCACATGTCTAGTACATTGTTTTTTTGTAGCTATAAGATGTCACAAGTAACAGCGATTTTTTTAAAAATATTTTCTGATTCTCATTCAATTTTATATGGAGAATGTATAAAATAGCGTAAATCGCATTATTTTTTCTCAATTCGTCGTTTTAGCACTATTTCAACTTTCTGTGATAAAAACTGTAAGAGTTATGGGATTTTCATCAAATTTTTTTTGGATTTTTGCTCATAACTCGAATACGCTTAAATAGCAATGTGAACTATAGGCCTAAATCTATATAAGGAGGCGGTATTCGCACATGTCTAGAACATTGTTTTTTTGTAGCTATAAGATTTCACAAGTAACAGCGATTTTTAAAAAAATATTTTCTGATTCTCAGTCAATTTTATATGGAGAATGTTCAAAATAGCGTAAATCGCATTATTTTTTCTCAATTCGTCGTTTTAGCACTATTTCAACTTTCTGTGATAAAAACTGTAAGAGTTATGGGATTTTCATAAAATTTTATTTGGATTTTTGCTCATAACTCGAATACGCTTTAATAGCAATGTGAACTAAAGGCCTAAATCTATGTAAAGAGGCGAAATTCGCACATGTCTAGTACATTGTTTTTTTGTAGCTATAAGATTTCACAAGTAACAGCAATTTTTTTAAAAATATTTTCTGATTCTCAGTCAATTTTATATGGAGAATGTTCAAAATAGCGTAAATCGCATTATTTTTTCTCAATTCGTCGTTTTAGCACTATTTCAACTTTCTGTGATAAAAACTGTAAGAGTTATGGGATTTTCATCAAATTTTTTTTGGATTTTTGCTCATAACTCGAATACGCTTCAATAGCAATGTGAACTATAGGCCTAAATCTATATAAGGAGGCGGTATTCGCACATGTCTAGTACATTTTTTTTTTGCAGCTATAAGATTTCACAAGTAACAGCGATTTTTTTAAAAATATTTTCTGATTCTCAGTCAATTTTATATGGAGAATGTTTAAAATAGCGTAAATCGCATTATTTTTTCTCAATTCATCGTTTTAGCGCTATTTCAACTTTCTGTGATAAAAACTGTAAGAGTTATGGGATTTTCATAAAATTTTTTTTGGATTTTTGCTCATAACTCGAATACGCTTCAATAGCAATGTGAACTATAGGCCTAAATCTATGTAAGGAGGCGATATTCGCACATGTCTAGTACATTGTTTTTTTGTAGCTATAAGATTTCACAAGTAACAGCGATTTTTTTTAAAATATTTTCTGATTTTCAGTCAATTTTATATGGAGAATGGTCAAAATAGCGTAAAACGCATTATCTTTTCTCAATTCGTCGTTTTAGCACTATTTCAACTTTCTGTGATAAAAACTGTAAGAGCTATGGGATTTGTATCAAATTTTTTTTGGATTTTTGCTCATAACTCGAATACGCTTCAATAGCAATGTGAAATATAGGCCTAAATCTATGTAAGGAGGCGGTATTCGCAAATTTTTAGTACTTTGTTTTTATGTAGTTATAAGATTTCAGAAGTAACAGCGATTTTTTTAAAAATATTTTCTGATTCTCAGTCAATTTTATATGGAGAATGTTCAAAATAGCGTAAATCGCATTATTTTTTCTCAATTCGTCGTTTTAGCACTATTTCAACTTTCTGTGATAAAAACTGTAAGAGTTATGGGATTTTCATCAACTTTTTTTTAGATTTTTGCTCATAACTCGAATACGCTTCAATAGCAATGTGAACTATGGGCCTAAATCTATATAAGGAGGCGGTATTCGCACATGTCTAGTACATTGTTTTTTTGTAGCTATAAGATTTCACAAGTAACAGCGATTTTTTAAAAAATATTATCTGATTCTCAGTCAATTTTATATGGAGAATGTGCAAAATAGCGTAAATCGCATTATTTTTTCTCAATTCGTCGTTTTAGCACTATTTCAACTTTCTGTGATAAAAACTGTAAGAGTTATGGGATTTTCATAAATTTTTTTTTGGATTTTTGCTCATAACTCTAATACGCTTCAATAGCAATGTGAACTATAGGCCTAAATCTATGTAAGGGGGCGGTATTCGCACATGTCTAGTACATTGTTTTTTTGTAGCTATAAGATTTCACAAGTAACAGCGATTTTTTTAAAAATATTTTCTGATTCTCAGTCAATTTTATATGGAGAATGTTCAAAATAGCGTAAATCGCATTATTTTTTATCAATTCGTCGTTTTAGCACTATTTCAACTTTCTGTGATAAAAACTGTAAGAGTTATGGGATTTTCATCAAATTTTTTTTGGATTTTTGCTCATAACTCGAATACGCTTTATTAGCAATGTGAACTATAGGCCTAAATCTATGTAAGGAGGCGGTATTCGCACATGTCTAGTACATTGTTTTTTTGTAGCTATAAGATTACACAAGTAACAGCGATTTTTTTAAAAATATTTTCTGATTCTCAGTCAATTTTATATGGAGAATGTGCAAAATAGCGTAAATCGCATTATTTTTTCTCAATTCGTCGTTTTAGCACTATTTCAACTTTCTGTGATAAAAACTGTAAGAGTTATGGGATTTTCATCAATTTTTTTTTGGATTTTTGCTCATAACTCTAATATGCTTAAATAGCAATGTGAACTATAGGCCTAAATCTATGTAAGGAGGCGGTATTCGCACATGTCTAGTACATTGTTTTTTTGTAGCTATAAGATTTCACAAATAACAGCGATTTTTTTAAAAATATTTTCTGATTCTCAGTCAATTTTATATGGAGAATGTTCAAAATAGCGTAATTCGCATTATTTTTTCTCAATTCGTCGTTTTAGCACTATTTCAACTTTCTGTGATAAAAACTGTAAGGGTTATGGGATTTTCATCAATTTTTTTTTGGATTTTTGATCATAACTCGAATACGCTTCAATAGCAATGTGGACTATAGGCCTAAATCTATATAAGGAGGCGGTATTCGCACATGTCTAGTACATTGTCTTTTTGTAGCTATAAGATTTCACAAGTAACAGCGATTTTTTTAAAAATATTTTCTGAATCTCAGTCAATTTTATATGGAGAATGTTCAAAATAGCGTAAATCGCATTATTTTTTCTCAATTCGTCGTTTTAGCACTATTTCAACTTTCTGTGATAAAAACTGTAAGAGTTATGGGATTTTCATCAATTTTTTTTTTGATTTTTGCTCATAACTCGAATACGCTTCAATAGCAATGTGAACTATGGGCCTAAATCTATATAAGCAGGCGGTATTCGCACATGTCTAGTACATTGTTTTTTTGTAGCTATAAGATTTCACAAGTAACAGCGATTTTCTTAAAAATATTTTCTGATTCTCAGTCAATTTTATATGGAGAATGTGCAAAATAGCGTAAATCGCATTATTTTTTCTCAATTCGTCGTTTTAGCACTATTTCAACTTTCTGTGATAAAAACTGTAAGAGTTATGGGATTTTCATCAAATTTTTTTTGGATTTTTGCTCATAACTCGAATACGCTTCAATAGCAATGTGAACTATAGGCCTAAATCTATTTAAGGAGGGGGTTGTCGCACATGTCTAGTACATTGTTTTTTTGTAGCTATAATATTTCACAAGTAACAGCGATTTTTTTAAAAATATTTTCTGATTCTCAGTCAATTTTATATGGAGAATGTTCAAAATAGCGTAAATCGCATTATTTTTTCTCAATTCGTCGTTTTAGCACTATTTCAACTTTCTGTGATAAAAACTGTAAGGGTTATGGGATTTTCATCAATTTTTTTTTGGATTTTTGATCATAACTCGAATACGCTTCAATAGCAATGTGGACTATAGGCCTAAATCTATATAAGGAGGCGGTATTCGCACATGTCTAGTACATTGTCTTTTTGTAGCTATAAGATTTCACAAGTAACAGCGATTTTTTTAAAAATATTTTCTGAATCTCAGTCAATTTTATATGGAGAATGTTCAAAATAGCGTAAATCGCATTATTTTTTCTCAATTCGTCGTTTTAGCACTATTTCAACTTTCTGTGATAAAAACTGTAAGAGTTATGGGATTTTCATCAATTTTTTTTTAGATTTTTGCTCATAACTCGAATACGCTTCAATAGCAATGTGAACTATGGGCCTAAATCTATATAAGCAGGCGGTATTCGCACATGTCTAGTACATTGTTTTTTTGTAGCTATAAGATTTCACAAGTAACAGCGATTTTTTTAAAAATATTTTCTGATTCTCAGTCAATTTTATATGGAGAATGTGCAAAATAGCGTAAATCGCATTATTTTTTCTCAATTCGTCGTTTTAGCACTATTTACACTTTCTGTGATAAAAACTGTAAGAGTTATGGGATTTTCATCAAATTTTTTTTGGATTTTTGCTCATAACTCGAATACGCTTCAATAGCAATGTGAACTATAGGCCTAAATCTATTTAAGGAGGGGGTTGTCGCACATGTCTAGTACATTGTTTTTTTGTAGCTATAATATTTCACAAGTAACAGCGATTTTTTTAAAAATATTTTCTGATTCTCAGTCAATTTTATATGGAGAATGTTCAAAATAGCGTAAATCGCATTATTTTTTCTCAATTCGTCGTTTTAGCACTATTTCAACTTTCTGTGATGAAAACTGTAAGAGTTATGGGATTTTCATCAAATTTTTTTTGGATTTTTGCTCATAACTCGAATACGCTTTATTAGCAATGTGAACTATAGGCCTAAATCTATGTAAGGAGGCGGTATTCGCACATGTCTAGTACATTGTTTTTTTGTAGCTATAAGATTTCACAAGTAACAGCGATTTTTTTAAAAATATTTTCTGATTCTCAGTCAATTTTATATGGAGAATGTTCAAAATAGCGTAAATCGCATTATTTTTTCTCAATTCGTCGTTTTAGCACTATTTCAACTTTCTGTGATAAAAACTGTAAGAGTTATGGGATTTTCATCAAATTTTTTTTGGATTTTTGCTCATAACTCTAATACGCTTCAATAGCAATGTAAACTATAGGCCTAAATCTATGTAAGGAGGCGGTATTCGCACATGTCTAGTACATTGTTTTTTTGTAGCTATAAGATTTCACAAGTAACAGCGATTTTTTTAAAAATATTTTCTGATTCTCAGTCAATTTTATATGGAGAATGTTCAAAATAGCGTAAATCGCATTATTTTTTCTCAATTCGTCGTTTTAGCACTATTTCAACTTTCTGTGATAAAAACTGTAAGAGTTATGGGATTTTCATCAAATTTTTTTTGGATTTTTGCTCATAACTCGAATACGCTTCAATAGCAATGTGAAATATAGGCCTAAATCTATATAAGGAGGCGGTATTCGCACATGTCTAGTACATTGCTTTTTGTAGCTATAAGATTTCACAAGTAACAGCGATTTTTTTAAAAATATTTTTTGAATCTCAGTCAATTTTATATGGAGAATGTTCAAAATAGCTTAAATCGCATTATTTTTTCTCAATTCGTCGTTTTAGCACTATTTCAACTTTCTGTGATAAAAACTGTAAGAGTTATGGGATTTTCATCAATTTTTTTTTAGATTTTTGCTCATAACTCGAATACGCTTCAATAGCAATGTGAACTATGGGCCTAAATCTATATAAGCAGGCGGTATTCGCACATGTCTAGTACATTGTTTTTTTGTAGCTATAAGATTTCACAAGTAACAGCGATTTTTTTAAAAATATTTTCTGATTCTCAGTCAATTTTATATGGAGAATGTGCAAAATAGCGTAAATCGCATTATTTTTTCTCAATTCGTCGTTTTAGCACTATTTCAACTTTCTGTGATAAAAACTGTAAGAGTTATGGGATTTTCATCAAATTTTTTTTGGATTTTTGCTCATAACTCGAATACGATTCAATAGCAATGTGAACTATAGGCCTAAATCTATTTAAGGAGGGGGTTGTCGCACATGTCTAGTACATTGTTTTTTTGTAGCTATAATATTTCACAAGTAACAGCGATTTTTTTAAAAATATTTTCTGATTCTCAGTCAATTTTATATGGAGAATGTTCAAAATAGCGTAAATCGCATTATTTTTTCTCAATTCGTCGTTTTAGCACTATTTCAACTTTCTGTGATAAAAACTGTAAGAGTTATGGGATTTTCATCAAATTTTTTTTGGATTTTTGCTCATAACTCTAATACGCTTCAATAGCAATGTAAACTATAGGCCTAAATCTATGTAAGGAGGCGGTATTCGCACATGTCTAGTACATTGTTTTTTTGTAGCTATAAGATTTCACAAGTAACAGCGATTTTTTTAAAAATATTTTCTGATTCTCAGTCAATTTTATATGGAGAATGTTCAAAATAGCGTAAATCGCATTATTTTTTCTCAATTCGTCGTTTTAGCACTATTTCAACTTTCTGTGATAAAAACTGTAAGAGTTATGGGATTTTCATCAAATTTTTTTTGGATTTTTGCTCATAACTCGAATACGCTTCAATAGCAATGTGAACTATAGGCCTAAATCTATGTTAGGAGGCGGTATTTGCACATGTCTAGTACATTGTTTTTTTGTAGCTATAAGATTTCACAAGTAACAGCGATTTTTTTAAAAATATTTTCTGATTCTCAGTCAATTTTATATGGAGAATGGTCAAAATAGCGTAAAACGCATTATTTTTTCTTAATTCGTCGTTTTAGCACTATTACAACTTTCTGTGATAAAAACTGTAAGAGTTATGGGATTTTCATCAAATTTTTTTTGGATTTTTGCTCATAACTCGAATACGCTTCAATAGCAATGTGAACTATAGGTCTAAATCTATATAAGGAGGCGGTATTCGCACATGTCTTGTACATTGTCTTTTTGTAGCTATAAGATTTCACAAGTAACAGCGATTTTTTTAAAAATATTTTCTGAATCTCAGTCAATTTTATATGGAGAATGTTCAAAATAGCGTAAATCGCATTATTTTTTCTCAATTCGTCGTTTTAGCACTATTTCAACTTTCTGTGATAAAAACTGTAAGAGTTATGGGATTTTCATCAATTTTTTTTTAGATTTTTGCTCATAACTCGAATACGCTTCTATAGCAATGTGAACTATGGGCCTAAATCTATATAAGCAGGCGGTATTCGCACATGTCTAGTACATTGTTTTTTTGTAGCTATAAGATTTCACAAGTAACAGCGATTTTTTTAAAAATATTTTCTGATTCTCAGTCAACTTTATATGGAGAATGTGCAAAATAGCGTAAATCGCATTATTTTTTCTCAATTCGTCGTTTTAGCACTATTTCAACTTTCTGTGATAAAAACTGTAAGAGTTATGGGATTTTCATCAAATTTTTTTTGGATTTTTGCTCATAACTCGAATACGCTTCAATAGCAATGAAGGGGGTTGTCGCACATGTCTAGTACATTGTTTTTTTGTAGCTATAATATTTCACAAGTAACAGCGATTTTTTTAAAAATATTTTCTGATTCTCAGTCAATTTTATATGGAGAATGTTCAAAATAGCGTAAATCGCATTATTTTTTCTCAATTCGTCGTTTTAGCACTATTTCAACTTTCTGTGATAAAAACTGTAATAGATATGGGATTTTCATCAAATTTTTTTTTGGATTTTTGCTCATAACTCGAATACGCTTTATTAGCAATGTGAACTATAGGCCTTAATCTATGTAAGGAGGCGGTATTCGCACATGTCTAGTACATTGTTTTTTTGTAGCTATAAGATTTCACAAGTAACAGCGATTTTTTTAAAAATATTTTCTGATTCTCAGTCAATTTTATATGGAGAATGTTCAAAATAGCGTAAATCGCATTATTTTTTCTCAATTCGTCGTTTTAGCACTATTTCAACTTTCTGTGATAAAAACTGTAAGAGTTATGGGATTTTCATCAAATTTTTTTTGGATTTTTGCTCATAACTCTAATACGCTTCAATAGCAATGTAAACTATAGGCCTAAATCTATGTAAGGAGGCGGTATTCGCACATGTCTAGTACATTGTTTTTTTGTAGCTATAAGATTTCACAAGTAACAGCGATTTTTTTAAAAATATTTTCTGATTCTCAGTCAATTTTATATGGAGAATGTTCAAAATAGCGTAAATCGCATTATTTCTTCTCAATTCGTCGTTTTAGCACTATTTCAACTCTCTGTGATAAAAACTGTAAGAGTTATGGGATTTTCATCAAATTTTTTTTGGATTTTTGCTCATAACTCGAATACGCTTCAATAGCAATGTGAACTATAGGCCTAAATCTATGTAAGGAGGCGGTATTCGCACATGTCTAGTACATTGTTTTTTTGTAGCTGTAAGATTTCAGAAGTAACAGCGATTTTTTTAAAAATATTTTCTGATTCTCATTCAATTTTATATGGAGAATGGTCAAAATAGCGTAAAACGCATTATTTTTTCTCAATTCGTCGTTTTAGCACTATTTCAACTATCTGTGATAAAAACTGTAAGAGTTATGGGATTTTCATAAATTTTTTTTGGATTTTTGCTCATAACTCGAATACGCTTCAATAGCAATGTGAAATATAGGCCTAAATCAATATAAGGAGGCGGTATTCGCACATGTCTAGTACATTGCTTTTTGTAGCTATAAGATTTCACAAGTAACAGCGATTTTTTTAAAAATATTTTCTGATTCTCAGTCAATTTTATATGGAGAATGTTCAAAATAGCGTAAATCGCATTATTTCTTCTCAATTCGTCGTTTTAGCACTATTTCAACTTTCTGTGATAAAAACTGTAAGTCTTATGGGATTTTCATCAAATTTTTTTTGGATTTTTGCTCATAACTCGAATACGCTTCAATAGCAATGTGAACTATAGGCTTAAATCTATGTAAGGAGGCGGTATTCGCACATGTCTAGTACATTGTTTTTTTGTAGCTATAAGATTTCAGAAGTAACAGCGATTTTTTTAAAAATATTTTCTGATTCTCAGTCAATTTTATATAAAGAATTGTCAAAATAGCGTAAAACCTATTATTTTTTCTCAATTCGTCGTTTTAGCACTATTTCAACTCTCTGTGATAAAAACTGTAAGAGTTATGGGATTTTCATAAATTTTTTTTTGGATTTTTGCTCATAACTCTAATACGCTTTAAGAGCAATGTGAACTATAGGCCTAATTCTATGTAAGGAGGCGGTATTCGCACATGTCTTGTACATTCTTTTTTTGTAGCTATAAGATTTCACAAGTAACAGCGATTTTTTTAAAAATATTTTCTGATTCTCAGTCAATTTTATATGGAAAATGTTCAAAATAGCGTAAATCGCATTATTTTTTCTCAATTCGTCGTTTTAGCACTATTTCAACTTTCTGTGATAAAAACTGTAAGAGTTATGGGATTTTCATCAAATTTTTTTTGGATTTTTGCTCATACCTCGAATACGCTTCAATAGCAATGTGAACTATAGGCCTAAATCTATATAAGGAGGCGGTATTCGCACATGTCTAGTACATTGTTTTTTTGTAGCTATAAGATTTCACAAGTAACAGCAATTTTTTTAAAAATATTTTCTGATTCTCAATCAATTTTATATGGAGAATGTTCAAAATAGCGTAAATCGCACTATTTTTTCTCAATTCGTCGTTTTAGCACTATTTCAACTTTCTGTGATAAAAACTGTAAGAGTTATGGGATTTTCATCAAATTTTTTTTGGATTTTTGCTCATAACTCGAATACGCTTTAATAGCAATGTGAACTACAGGCCTAAATCTATATAAGGAGGCAGTATTCGCACATGTTTAGTACATTGTTTTTTTGTAGCTATAAGATTTCACAAGTAACAGCGATTTTTTTAAAAATATTTTCTGATTCTCAGTCAATTTTATATGGAGAATGTTCAAAATAGCGTAAATCGCATTATTTTTTCTCAATTCGTCGTTTTAGCACTATTTCAACTTTCTGTGATAAAAACTGTAAGAGCTATGGGATTTTCATCAAATTTTTTTTGGATTTTTGCTCATAACTCGAATACGCTTTAATAGCAATGTAAACTATAGGCCTAAATCTATGTAAGGAGGCGGTATTCGCACATGTCTAGTACATTGTTTTTTTGTAGCTATAAGATTTCACAAGTAACAGCGATTTTTTTAAAAATATTTTCTGATTCTCAGTCAATTTTATATGGAGAATGTGCAAAATAGCGTAAATCGCATTATTTTTTCTCAATTCGTCGTTTAAGCATTATTTCAACTTTCTGTGATAAAAACTGTAAGAGTTATGGGATTTTCATCAATTTTTTTTTGGATTTTTGCTCATAACTCTAATACGTTTCAATAGCAATGTGAACTATAGGCCTAAATCTATGTAAGGAGGCGGTATTCGCACATGTCTAGTACATTGTTTTTTTGTAGCTATAAGATGTCACAAGTAACAGCGATTTTTTTAAAAATATTTTCTGATTCTCATTCAATTTTATATGGAGAATGTATAAAATAGCGTAAATCGCATTATTTTTTCTCAATTCGTCGTTTTAGCACTATTTCAACTTTCTGTGATAAAAACTGTAAGAGTTATGGGATTTTCATCAATTTTTTTTTGGATTTTTGCTCATAACTCGAATACGCTTAAATAGCAATGTGAACTATAGGCCTAAATCTATATAAGGAGGCGGTATTCGCACATGTCTAGAACATTGTTTTTTTGTAGCTATAAGATTTCACAAGTAACAGCGATTTTTAAAAAAATATTTTCTGATTCTCAGTCAATTTTATATGGAGAATGTTCAAAATAGCGTAAATCGCATTATTTTTTCTCAATTCGTCGTTTTAGCACTATTTCAACTTTCTGTGATAAAAACTGTAAGAGTTATGGGATTTTCATCAAATATTTTTTGGATTTTTGCTCATAACTCGAATACGCTTCAATAGCAATGTGAACTATAGGCCTAAATCTATGTAAGGAGGCGGTATTCGCACATGTCTAGTACATTGTTTTTTTGTAGCTATAAGATTTCACAAGTAACAGCGATTTTTTTAAAAATATTTTCTAATTCTCAGTCAATTTTATATGGAGAATGGTCAAAATAGCGTAAAAACGCATTATTTTTTCTTAATTCGTCGTTTTAGCACTATTACAACTTTCTGTGATAAAAACTGTAAGAGTTATGGGATTTTCATCAAATTTTTTTTGGATTTTTGCTCATAACTCGAATACGCTTCAATAGCAATGTGAACTATAGGTCTAAATCTATATAAGGAGGTGGTATTCGCACATGTCTAGTACATTGTCTTTTTGTAGCTATAAGATTTCACAAGTAACAGCGATTTTTTTAAAAATATTTTCTGAATCTCAGTCAATTTTATATGGAGAATGTTCAAAATAGCGTAAATCGCATTATTTTTTCTCAATTCGTCGTTTTAGCACTATTTCAACTTTCTGTGATAAAAACTGTAAGAGTTATGGGATTTTCATCAATTTTTTTTTAGATTTTTGCTCATAACTCGAATACGCTTCAATAGCAATGTGAACTATGGGCCTAAATCTATATAAGCAGGCGGTATTCGCACATGTCTAGTACATTGTTTTTTTGTAGCTATAAGATTTCACAAGTAACAGCGATTTTTTTAAAAATATTTTCTGATTCTCAGTCAATTTTATATGGAGAATGTGCAAAATAGCGTAAATCGCATTATTTTTTCTCAATTCGTCGTTTTAGCACTATTTCAACTTTCTGTGATAAAAACTGTAAGAGTTATGGGATTTTCATCAAATTTTTTTTGGATTTTTGCTCATAACTCGAATACGCTTCAATAGCAATGTGAACTATAGGCCTAAATCTATTTAAGGAGGGGGTTGTCGCACATGTCTAGTACATTGTTTTTTTGTAGCTATAATATTTCACAAGTAACAGCGATTTTTTTAAAAATATTTTCTGATTCTCAGTCAATTTTATATGGAGAATGTTCAAAATAGCGTAAATCGCATTATTTTTTCTCAATTCGTCGTTTTAGCACTATTTCAACTTTCTGTGATAAAAACTGTAAGAGTTATGGGATTTTCATCAAATTTTTTTTGGATTTTTGCTCATAACTCGAATACGCTTTATTAGCAATGTGAACTATAGACCTAAATCTATGTAAGGAGGCGGTATTCGCACATGTCTAGTACATTGTTTTTTTGTAGCTATAAGATTTCACAAGTAACAGCGATTTTTTTAAAAATATTTTCTGATTCTCAGTCAATTTTATATGGAGAATGTTCAAAATAGCGTAAATCGCATTATTTTTTCTCAACTCGTCGTTTTAGCACTATTTTAACTTTCTGTGATAAAAACTGTAAGAGTTATGGGATTTTCATCAAATTTTTTTTGGATTTTTGCTCATAACTCTAATACGCTTTAATAGCAATGTAAACTATAGGCCTAAATCTATGTAAGGAGGCGGTATTCGCACATGTCTAGTACATTGTTTTTTTGTAGCTATAAGATTTCACAAGTAACAGCGATTTTTTTAAAAATATTTTCTGATTCTCAGTCAATTTTTTATGGAGAATGTTCAAAATAGCGTAAATCGCATTATTTCTTCTCAATTCGTCGTTTTAGCACTATTTCAACTCTCTGTGATAAAAACTGTAAGAGTTATGGGATTTTCATCAAATTTTTTTTGGATTTTTGCTCATAACTCGAATACGCTTCAATAGCAATGTGAACTATAGGCCTAAATCTATGTAAGGAGGTGGTATTCGCACATGTCTAGTACATTGTTTTTTTGTAGCTGTAAGATTTCAGAAGTAACAGCGATTTTTTTAAAAATATTTTCTGATTCTCATTCAATTTTATATGGAGAATGGTCAAAATAGCGTAAAACGCATTATTTTTTCTCAATTCGTCGTTTTAGCACTATTTCAACTATCTGTGATATAAACTGTAAGAGTTATGGGATTTTCATAAATTTTTTTTTGGATTTTTGCTCATAACTCGAATACGCTTCAATAGCAATGTGAAATATAGGCCTAAATCAATATAAGGAGGCGGTATTCGCACATGTCTAGTACATTGCTTTTTGTAGCTATAAGATTTCACAAGTAACAGCGATTTTTTTAAAAATATTTTCTGATTCTCAGTCAATTTTATATGGAGAATGTTCAAAATAGCGTAAATCGCATTATTTCTTCTCAATTCGTCGTTTTAGCACTATTTCAACTTTCTGTGATAAAAACTGTAAGTCTTATGGGATTTTCATCAAATTTTTTTTGGATTTTTGCTCATAACTCGAATACGCTTCAATAGCAATGTGAACTATAGGCTTAAATCTATGTAAGGAGGCGGTATTCGCACATGTCTAGTACATTGTTTTTTTGTAGCTATAAGATTTCAGAAGTAACAGCGATTTTTTTAAAAATATTTTCTGATTCTCAGTCAATTTTATATAAAGAATTGTCAAAATAGCGTAAAACCTATTATTTTTTCTCAATTCGTCGTTTTAGCACTATTTCAACTCTCTGTGATAAAAACTGTAAGAGTTATGGGATTTTCATCAAATTTTTTTTGGATTTTTGCTCATAACTCGAATACGCTTTAATAGCAATGTGAACTACAGGCCTAAATCTATATAAGGAGGCAGTATTCGCACATGTTTAGTACATTGTTTTTTTGTAGCTATAAGATTTCACAAGTAACAGCGATTTTTTTAAAAATACTTTCTGATTCTCAGTCAATTTTATATGGAGAATGTTCAAAATAGCGTAAATCGCATTATTTTTTCTCAATTCGTCGTTTTAGCACTATTTCAACTTTCTGTGATAAAAACTGTAAGAGCTATGGGATTTTCATCAAATTTTTTTTGGATTTTTGCTCATAACTCGAATACGCTTTAATAGCAATGTGAACTATAGGCCTAAATCTATGTAAGGAGGCGGTATTCGCACATGTCTAGTACATTGTTTTTTTGTAGCTATAAGATTTCACAAGTAACAGCGATTTTTTTAAAAATATTTTCTGATTCTCAGTCAATTTTATATGGAGAATGTGCAAAATAGCGTAAATCGCATTATTTTTTCTCAATTCGTCGTTTAAGCATTATTTCAACTTTCTGTGATAAAAACTGTAAGAGTTATGGGATTTTCATCAATTTTTTTTTGGATGTTTGCTCATAACTCTAATACGTTTCAATAGCAATGTGAACTATAGGCCTAAATCTATGTAAGGAGGCGGTATTCGCACATGTCTAGTACATTGTTTTTTTGTAGCTATAAGATGTCACAAGTAACAGCGATTTTTTTAAAAATATTTTCTGATTCTTATTCAATTTTATATGGAGAATGTATAAAATAGCGTAAATCGCATTATTTTTTTTCAATTCGTCGTGTTAGCACTATTTCAACTTTCTGTGATAAAAACTGTAAGAGTTATGGGATTTTCATCAATTTTTTTTTGGATTTTTGCTCATAACTCGAATACGCTTCAATAGCAATGTGAACTATAGGCCTAAATCTATATAAGGAGGCGGTATTCGCACATGTCTAGAACATTGTTTTTTTGTAGCTATAAGATTTCACAAGTAACAGCGATTTTTAAAAAAATATTTTCTGATTCTCAGTCAATTTTATATGGAGAATGTTCAAAATAGCGTAAATCGCATTATTTTTTCTCAATTCGTCGTTTTAGCACTATTTCAACTTTCTGTGATAAAAACTGTAAGAGTTATGGGATTTTCATAAAATTTTATTTGGATTTTTGCTCATAACTCGAATACGCTTTAATAGCAATGTGAACTAAAGGCCTAAATCTATGTAAAGAGGCGAAATTCGCACATGTCTAGTACATTTTTTTTTTGCAGCTATAAGATTTCACAAGTAACAGCGATTTTTTTAAAAATATTTTCTGATTCTCAGTCAATTTTATATGGAGAATGTTTAAAATAGCGTAAATCGCATTATTTTTTCTCAATTCATCGTTTTAGCGCTATTTCAACTTTCTGTGATAAAAACTGTAAGAGTTATGGGATTTTCATCAAATTTTTTTTGGATTTTTGCTCATAACTCGAATACGCTTCAATAGCAATGTGAACTATAGGCCTAAATCTATGTAAGGAGGCGATATTCGCACATGTCTAGTACATTGTTTTTTTGTAGCTATAAGACTTCACAAGTAACAGCGATTTTTTTAAATATATTTTCTGATTCTCAGTCAATTTTATATGGAGAATGGTCAAAATAGCGTAAAACGCATTATCTTTTCTCAATTCGTCGTTTTAGCACTATTTCAACTTTCTGTGATAAAAACTGTAAGAGCTATGGGATTTGTATCAAATTTTTTTTGGATTTTTGCTCATAACTCGAATACGCTTCAATAGCAATGTGAAATATAGGCCTAAATCTATGTAAGGAGGCGGTATTCGCAAATTTTTAGTACTTTGTTTTTATGTAGTTATAAGATTTCAGAAGTAACAGCGATTTTTTTAAAAATATTTTCTGATACTCAGTCAATTTTATATGGAGAATGTTCAAAATAGCGTAAATCGCATTATTTTTTCTCAATTCGTCGTTTTAGCACTATTTCAACTTTCTGTGATAAAAACTGTAAGAGTTATGGGATTTTCATCAACTTTTTTTTAGATTTTTGCTCATAACTCGAATACGCTTCAATAGCAATGTGAACTATGGGCCTAAATCTATATAAGGAGGCGGTATTCGCACATGTGTAGTACATTGTTTTTTTGTAGCTATAAGATTTCACAAGTAACAGAGATTTTTTAAAAAATATTATCTGATTCTCAGTCAATTTTATATGGAGAATGTGCAAAATAGCGTAAATCGCATTATTTTTTCTCAATTCGTCGTTTTAGCACTATTTCAACTTTCTGTGATAAAAACTGTAAGAGTTATGGGATTTTCATAAATTTTTTTTTGGATTTTTGCTCATAACTCTAATACGCTTCAATAGCAATGTGAACTATAGGCCTAAATCTAGGTAAGGAGGCGGTATTCGCACATGTCTAGTACATTGTTTTTTTGTAGCTATAAGATTTCACAAGTAACAGCGATTTTTTAAAAATATTTTCTGATTCTCAGTCAATTTTATATGGAGAATGTTCAAAATAGCGTAAATCGCATTATTTTTTCTCAATTCGTCGTTTTAGCACTATTTCAACTTTCTGTGATAAAAACTGTAAGAGTTATGGGATTTTCATCAAATTTTTTTTGGATTTTTGCTCATAACTCTAATACGCTTCAATAGCAATGTAAACTATAGGCCTAAATCTATGTAAGGAGGCGGTATTCGCACATGTCTAGTACATTGTTTTTTTGTAGCTATAAGATTTCACAAATAACAGCGATTTTTTTAAAAATATTTGATGATTCTCAGTCAATTTTATATGGAGAATGTTCAAAATAGCGTAAATCGCATTATTTTTTCTCAATTCGTCGTTTTAGCACTATTTCAACTTTCTGTGATAAAAACTGTAAGAGTTATGGGATTTTCATCAATTTTTTTTTGGATTTTTGATCATAACTCGAATACGCTTCAATAGCAATGTGGACTATAGGCCTAAATCTATATAAGGAGGCGGTATTCGCACATGTCTAGTATATTGTCTTTTTGTAGCTATAAGATTTCACAAGTAACAGCGATTTTTTTAAAAATATTTTCTGAATCTCAGTCAATTTTATATGGAGAATGTTCAAAATAGCGTAAATCGCATTATTTTTCTCAATTCGTCGTATTAGCACTATTTCAACTTTCTGTGATAAAAACTGTAAGAGTTATGGGATTTTCATCAATTTTTTTTTAGATTTTTGCTCATAACTCGAATACGCTTCAATAGCAATGTGAACTATAGGCCTAAATCTATATAAGCAGGCGGTATTCGCACATGTCTAGTACATTGTTTTTTTGTAGCTATAAGACTTCACAAGTAACAGCGATTTTTTTAAAAATATTTTCTGATTCTCAGTCAATTTTATATGGAGAATGGTCAAAATAGCGTAAAACGCATTATCTTTTCTCAATTCGTCGTTTTAGCACTATTTCAACTTTCTGTGATAAAAACTGTAAGAGCTATGGGATTTGTATCAAATTTTTTTTGGATTTTTGCTCATAACTCGAATACGCTTCAAAAGCAATGTGAAATATAGGCCTAAATCTATGTAAGGAGGCGGTATTCGCAAATTTTTAGTACTTTGTTTTTATGTAGTTATAAGATTTCAGAAGTAACAGCGATTTTTTTAAAAATATTTTCTGATACTCAGTCAATTTTATATGGAGAATGTTCAAAATAGCGTAAATCGCATTATTTTTTCTCAATTCGTCGTTTTAGCACTATTTCAACTTTCTGTGATAAAAACTGTAAGAGTTATGGGATTTTCATCAACTTTTTTTTAGATTTTTGCTCATAACTCGAATACGCTTCAATAGCAATGTGAACTATGGGCCTAAATCTATATAAGGAGGCGGTATTCGCACATGTGTAGTACATTGTTTTTTTGTAGCTATAAGATTTCACAAGTAACAGAGATTTTTTAAAAAATATTATCTGATTCTCAGTCAATTTTATATGGAGAATGTGCAAAATAGCGTAAATCGCATTATTTTTTCTCAATTCGTCGTTTTAGCACTATTTCAACTTTCTGTGATAAAAACTGTAAGAGTTATGGGATTTTCATAAATTTTTTTTTGGATTTTTGCTCATAACTCTAATACGCTTCAATAGCAATGTGAACTATAGGCCTAAATCTAGGTAAGGAGGCGGTATTCGCACATGTCTAGTACATTGTTTTTTTGTAGCTATAAGATTTCACAAGTAACAGCGATTTTTTAAAAATATTTTCTGATTCTCAGTCAATTTTATATGGAGAATGTTCAAAATAGCGTAAATCGCATTATTTTTTCTCAATTCGTCGTTTTAGCACTATTTCAACTTTCTGTGATAAAAACTGTAAGAGTTATGGGATTTTCATCAATTTTTTTTTGGATTTTTGATCATAACTCGAATACGCTTCAATAGCAATGTGGACTATAGGCCTAAATCTATATAAGGAGGCGGTATTCGCACATGTCTAGTATATTGTCTTTTTGTAGCTATAAGATTTCACAAGTAACAGCGATTTTTTTAAAAATATTTTCTGAATCTCAGTCAATTTTATATGGAGAATGTTCAAAATAGCGTAAATCGCATTATTTTTCTCAATTCGTCGTTTTAGCACTATTTCAACTTTCTGTGATAAAAACTGTAAGAGTTATGGGATTTTCATCAATTTTTTTTTAGATTTTTGCTCATAACTCGAATACGCTTCAATAGCAATGTGAACTATGGGCCTAAATCTATATAAGCAGGCGGTATTCGCACATGTCTAGTACATTGTTTTTTTGTAGCTATAAGATTTCACAAGTAACAGCGATTTTTTAAAAAATATTTTCTGAATCTCAGTCAATTTTATATGGAGAATGAGCAAAATAGCGTAAATCGCATTATTTTTTCTCAATTCGTCGTTTTAGCACTATTTCAACTTTCTGTGATAAAAACTGTAAGAGTTATGGGATTTTCATCAATTTTTTTTTGGATTTTTGCTCATAACTCGAATTCGCTTCAATTGCAATGTGAACTATAGGCCTAAATCTATTTAAGGAGGGGGTTGTCGCACATGTCTAGTACATTGTTTTTTTGTAGCTTTAATATTTCACAAGTAACAGCGATTTTTTTAAAAATATTTTCTGATTCTCAGTCAATTTTATATGGAGAATGTTCAAAATAGCGTAAATCGCATTATTTTTTCTTAATTCGTCGTTTTAGCACTATTTCAACTTTCTGTGATAAAAACTGTAAGAGTTATGGGATTTTCATCAAATTTTTTTTGGATTTTTGCTCATAACTCGAATACGCTTTATTAGCAATGTGAACTATAGGCCTAAATCTATGTAAGGAGGCGGTATTCGCACATGTCTAGTACATTGTTTTTTTGTAGCTATAAGATTTCACAAGTAACAGCGATTTTTTTAAAAATATTTTCTGATTCTCAGTCAATTTTATATGGAGAATGTTCAAAATAGCGTAAATCGCATTATTTTTTCTCAATTCGTCGTTTTAGCACTATTTCAACTTTCTGTGATAAAAACTGTAAGAGTTATGGGATTTTCATCAAATTTTTTTTGGATTTTTGCTCATAACTCTAATACGCTTCAATAGCAATGTAAACTATAGGCCTAAATCTATGTAAGGAGGCGGTATTCGCACATGTCTAGTACATTGTTTTTTTGTAGCTATAAGATTTCACAAGTAACAGCGATTTTTTTAAAAATATTTTCTGATTCTCAGTCAATTTTATATGGAGAATGTTCAAAATAGCGTAAATCGCATTATTTTTTCTCAATTCGTCGTTTTAGCACTATTTCAACTTTCTGTGATAAAAACTGTAAGAGTTATGGGATTTTTATCAAATTTTTTTTGGATTTTTGCTCATAACTCGAATACGCTTCAATAGCAATGTGAAATATAGGCCTAAATCTATATAAGGAGGCGGTATTCGCACATGTCTAGTACATTGCTTTTTGTAGCTATAAGATTTCACAAGTAACAGCGATTTTTTTAAAAATATTTTCTGAATCTCAGTCAATTTTATATGGAGAATGTTCAAAATAGCGTAAATCGGATTATTTTTTCTCAATTCGTCGTTTTAGCACTATTTCAACTTTCTGTGATAAAAACTGTAAGAGTTATGGGATTTTCATCAATTTTTTTTTAGATTTTTGCTCATATCTCGAATACGCTTCAATAGCAATGTGAACTATAGGCCTAAATCTATTTAAGGAGGGGGTTGTCGCACATGTCTAGTACATTGTTTTTTTGTAGCTATAATATTTCACAAGTAACAGCGATTTTTTTAAAAATATTTTCTGATTCTCAGTCAATTTTATATGGAGAATGTTCAAAATAGCGTAAATCGCATTATTTTTTCTCAATTCGTCGTTTTAGCACTATTTCAACTTTCTGTGATAAAAACTGTAAGAGTTATGGGATTTTCATCAAATTTTTTTTGGATTTTTGCTCATAACTCGAATACGCTTTATTAGCAATGTGAACTATAGGCCTAAATCTATGTAAGGAGGCGGTATTCGCACATGTCTAGTACATTGTTTTTTTGTAGCTATAAGATTTCACAAGTAACAGCGATTTTTTTAAAAATATTTTCTG
Organism: Panorpa germanica; assembly: GCA_963678705.1. NCBI lineage: Eukaryota > Metazoa > Arthropoda > Insecta > Mecoptera > Panorpidae > Panorpa > Panorpa germanica. Next base: position 4,636,524 of record OY783211.1, on the reverse strand, counting down.
ATTCTCAGTCAATTTTATATGGAGAATGTTCAAAATAGCGTAAATCGCATTATTTTTTCTCAATTCGTCGTTTTAGCACTATTTCAACTTTCTGTGATAAAAACTGTAAGAGTTATGGGATTTTCATCAAATTTTTTTTGGATTTTTGCTCATAACTCTAATACGCTTCAATAGCAATGTAAACTATAGGCCTAAATCTATGTAAGGAGGCGGTATTCGCACATGTCTAGTACATTGTTTTTTTGTAGCTATAAGATTTCACAAGTAACAGCGATTTTTTTAAAAATATTTTCTGATTCTCAGTCAATTTTATATGGAGAATGTTCAAAATAGCGTAAATCGCATTATTTTTTCTCAATTCGTCGTTTTAGCACTATTTCAACTTTCTGTGATAAAAACTGTAAGAGTTATGGGATTTTCATCAAATTTTTTTTGGATTTTTGCTCATAACTCGAATACGCTTCAATAGCAATGTGAAATATAGGCCTAAATCTATATAAGGAGGCGGTATTCGCACATGTCTAGTACATTGCTTTTTGTAGCTATAAGATTTCACAAGTAACAGCGATTTTTTTAAAAATATTTTCTGATTCTCAGTCAATTTTATATGGAGAATGTTCAAAATAGCGTAAATCGCATTATTTCTTCTCAATTCGTCGTTTTAGCACTATTTCAACTTTCTGTGATAAAAACTGTAAGAGTTATGGGATTTTCATCAAATTTTTTTTGGATTTTTGCTCATAACTCGAATACGCTTCAATAGCAATGTGAACTATAGGCCTAAATCTATGTAAGGAGGCGGTATTCGCACATGTCTAGTACATTGTTTTTTTGTAGCTATACGATTTCAGAAGTAACAGCGATTTTTTTAAAAATATTTTCTGATTCTCAGTCAATTTTATATGGAGAATGGTCAAAATAGCTTAAAACGCATTATTTTTTCTCAATTCGTCGTTTTAGCACTATTTTAACTTTCTGTGATAAAAACTGTAAGAGTTATGGGATTTTCATCAAATTTTTTTTGGATTTTTGCTCATAACTCGAATACGCTTCAATAGCAATGTGAACTATAGGCCTAAATCTATGTAAGGAGGCGGTATTCGCACATGTCTAGTACATTGTTTTTTTGTAGCTATAAGATTTCACAAGTAACAGCGATTTTTTTAAAAATATTTTCTGATTCTCAGTCAATTTTATATGGAGAATGGTCAAAATAGCGTAAAACGCATTATTTTTCCTTAATTCGTCGTTTTAGCACTATTACAACTTTCTGTGATAAAAACTGTAAGAGTTATGGGATTTTCATCAAATTTTTTTTGGATTTTTGCTAATAACTCGAATACGCTTCAATAGCAATGTGAACTATAGGTCTAAATCTATATAAGGAGGCGGTATTCGCACATGTCTAGTACATTGTCTTTTTGTAGCTATAAGATTTCACAAGTAACAGCGATTTTTTTAAAAATATTTTCTGAATCTCAGTCAATTTTATATGGAGAATGTTCAAAATAGCGTAAATCGCATTATTTTTTCTCAATTCGTCGTTTTAGCACTATTTCAACTTTCTGTGATAAAAACTGTAAGAGTTATGGGATTTTCATCAATTTTTTTTTAGATTTTTGCTCATAACTCGAATACGCTTCAATAGCAATGTGAACTATGGGCCTAAATCTATATAAGCAGACGGTATTCGCACATGTCTAGTACATTGTTTTTTTGTAGCTATAAGATTTCACAAGTAACAGCGATTTTTTTAAAAATATTTTCTGATTCTCAGTCAATTTTATATGGAGAATGTGCAAAATAGCGTAAATCGCATTATTTTTTCTCAATTCGTCGTTGTAGCACTATTTTAACTTTCTGTGATAAAAACTGTAAGAGTTATGGGATTTTCATCAAATTTTTTTTGGATTTTTGCTCATAACTCGAATACGCTTCAATAGCAATGTGAACTATAGGCCTAAATCTATTTAAGGAGGGGGTTGTCGCACATGTCTAGTACATTGTTTTTTTGTAGCTATAATATTTCACAAGTAACAGCGATTTTTTTAAAAATATTTTCTGATTCTCAGTCAATTTTATATGGAGAATGTTCAAAATAGCGTAAATCGCATTATTTTTTCTCAATTCGTCGTTTTAGCACTATTTCAACTTTCTGTGATAAAAACTGTAAGAGTTATGGGATTTTCATCAAATTTTTTTTGGATTTTTGCTCATAACTCGAATACGCTTTATTAGCAATGTGAACTATAGGCCTAAATCTATGTAAGGAGGCGGTATTCGCACATGTCTAGTACATTGTTTTTTTGTAGCTATAAGATTTCACAAGTAACAGTGATTTTTTTAAAAATATTTTCTGATTCTGTCAATTTTATATGGAGAATGTTCAAAATAGCAAAATCTAAATAATCGCATTATTTTTTCTCAATTCGTCGTTTTAGCACTATTTCAACTTTCTGTGATAAAAACTGTAAGAGTTATGGGATTTTCATCAAATTTTTTTTGGATTTTTGCTCATAACTCTAATACGCTTCAATAGCAATGTAAACTATAGGCCTAAATCTATGTAAGGAGGCGGTATTCGCACATGTCTAGTACATTGTTTTTTTGTAGCTATAAGATTTCACAAGTAACAGCGATTTTTTTTAAAATATTTTCTGATTCTCAGTCAATTTTATATGGAGAATGTTCAAAATAGCGTAAATCGCATTATTTCTTCTCAATTCGTCGTTTTAGCACTATTTCAGCTCTCTGTGATAAAAACTGTAAGAGTTATGGGATTTTCATCAAATTTTTTTTGGATTTTTGCTCATAACTCGAATACGCTTCAATAGCAATGTGAACTATAGGCCTAAATCTATGTAAGAAGGCGGTATTCGCACATGTCTAGTACATTGTTTTTTTGTAGCTATAAGATTTCAGAAGTAACAGCGATTTTTTTAAAAATATTTTCTGATTCTCATTCAATTTTATATGGAGAATGGTCAAAATAGCGTAAAACGCATTATTTTTTCTCAATTCGTCGTTTTAGCACTATTTCAACTATCTGTGATAAAAACTGTAAGAGTTATGGGATTTTCATAAAATTTTTTTTGGATTTTTGCTCATAACTCGAATACGCTTCAATAGCAATGTGAAATATAGGCCTAAATCAATATAAGGAGGCGGTATTCGCACATGTCTAGTACATTGCTTTTTGTAGCTATAAGATTTCACAAGTAACAGCGATTTTTTTAAAAATATTTTCTAATTCTCAGTCAATTTTATATGGAGAATGTTCAAAATAGCGTAAATCGCATTATTTCTTCTCAATTCGTCGTTTTAGCACTATTTCAACTTTCTGTGATAAAAACTGTAAGAGTTATGGGATTTTTATCAAATTTTTTTTGGATTTTTGCTCATAACTCGAATACGCTTCAATAGCAATGTGAACTATAGGCTTAAATCTATGTAAGGAGGCGGTATTCGCACATGTCTAGTACATTGTTTTTTTGTAGCTATAAGATTTCAGAAGTAACAGCGATTTTTTTAAAAATATTTTCTGATTCTCAGTCAATTTTATATGGAGAATTGTCAAAATAGCGTAAAACGCATTATTTTTTCTCAATTCGTCGTTTTAGCACTATTTCAACTCTCTGTGATAAAAACTGTAAGAGTTATGGGATTTTCATAAATTCTTTTTTGGATTTTTGCTCATAACTCTAATACGCTTTAAGAGCAATGTGAACTATAGGCCTAAATCTATGTAAGGAGGCGGTATTCGCACATGTCTAGTACATTGTTTTTTTGTAGCTATAAGATTTCACAAGTAACAGCGATTTAAAAAAATATTTTCTGATTCTCAGTCAATTTTATATGGAGAATGTGCAAAATAGCGTAAATCGCATTATTTTTTCTCAGTTCGTCGTTTTAGCACTATTTCAACTTTCTGTGATTATAACTGTAAGAGTTATGGGATTTTCAACAAATTTTTTTTGGATTTTTGCTCATAACTCGAATACGCTTCAATAGCAATGTGAACTATAGGCCTAAATCTATATAAGGAGGCGGTATTCGCACATGTCTAGTACATTGTTTTTTTGTAGCTATAAGATTTCACAAGTAACAGCGATTTTTTTAAAAATATTTTCTGATTCTCAGTCAATTTTATATGGAGAATGTTCAAAATAGCGTAAATCGCATTATTTTTTCTCAATTCGTCGTTTTAGCACTATTTCAACTTTCTGTGATAAAAACTGTAAGAGTTATGGGATTTTAATCAAATTTTTTTTGGATTTTTGCTCATAACTCGAACACGCTTCAATAGCAATGTGAACTATAGGCCTAAATCTATGTAAGGAGGCGGTATTTGCACATGTCTAGTACAATGTTTTTTTGTAGCTATAAGATTTCACAAGTAACAGCGATTTTTTAAAAAATATTTTCTGATTCTCAGTCAATTTTATATGGAGAATGGACAAAATAGCGTAAAACGCATTATTTTTTCTTAATTCGTCGTTTTAGCACTATTACAACTTTCTGTGGTAAAAACTGTAAGAGTTATGGGATTTTCATCAAATTTTTTTTGGATTTTTGCTCATAACTCGAATACGCTTCAATAGCAATGTGAACTATAGGCCTGAATCTATATAAGGAGGCGGTATTCGCACATGTCTAGTACATTGCTTTTTTGTAGCTATAAGATTTCACAAGTAACAGCGATTTTTTTAAAAATATTTTCTGATTCTCAGTCAATTTTATATGGAGAATGTTCAAAATAGCGTAAATCGCATTATTTTTCTCAATTCGTCGTTTTAACACTATTTCAACTTTCTGTGATAAAAACTGTAAGAGTTATGGGATTTTAATCAATTTTTTTTTGGATTTTTGGTCATAACTCGAATACGCTTCAATAGCAATGTGAACTATAGGCCTAAATCTATGTAAGGAGGCGGTATTCACACATGTCTAGTACATTGTTTTTTTGTAGGTATAAGATTTCACAAGTAACAGCGATTTTTTTAAAAATATTTTCTGATTCTCAGTCAATTTTATATGGAGAATGTTCAAAATAGCGTAAATCGCATTATTTTTTCTCAATTCGTCGTTTTAGCACTATTTCAACTTTCTGTGATAAAAACTGTAAGAGTTATGGGATTTTCATCAAATTTTTTTTTGGATTTTTGCTCATAACTCGAATGCGCTTCAATAGCAATGTGAACTGTAGGCCTAAATCTAAGTAAGGAGGCGGTATTCGCACATGTCTAGTACATTGTTTTTTTGTAGCTATTAGATTTCACAAGTAACAGCGATTTTTTAAAAAATATTTTTTGATTCTCAGTCAATTTTATATGGAGAATGTTCAAAATAGCGTAAAACGCATTATTTTTTCTCAATTCGTCGTTTTAGCACTATTTCAACTTTCTGTGATAAAAACTGTAAGAGCTATGGGATTTTTATCAATTTTTTTTTGGATTTTTGCTCATAACTCGAATACGCTTCAATAGCAATGTGAAATATAGGCCTAAATCTATGTAAGGAGGCGGTATTCGCACATTTTTGGTACATTGTTTTTATGTAGTTATAAGATTTCAGAAGTAACAGCGATTTTTTTAAAAATATTTTCTGATTCTCAGTCAATTTTATATGGAGAATGGTTAAAATAGCGTAAAACGCATTATTTTTTCTCAATTCGTCGTTTAAGCACTATTTCAACTTTCTGTGATAAAAACTGTAAGAGTTATGGGATTTTCATCAAATTTTTTTTGGATTTTTGCTCATAACTCGAATACGCTTTATTAGCAATGTGAACTATAGGCCTAAATCTATGTAAGGAGGCGGTATTCGCACATGTCTAGTACATTGTTTTTTTGTAGCTATAAGATTTCACAAGTAACAGCGATTTTTTTAAAAATATTTTCTGATTCTCAGTCAATTTTATATGGAGAATGTTCAAAATAGCGTAAATCGCATTATTTTTTCTCAATTCGTCGTATTAGCACTATTTCAACTTTCTGTGATAAAAACTGTAAGAGTTATAAGATTTTCATCAAATTTTTTATGGATTTTTGCTCATAACTCGAATACGCTTCAATAGCAATGTGAACTATAGGCGTTAATCTATATAACGAGGCGGTATTCGCACATGTCTAGTACATTGTTTTTTTGTAGCTATAAGATTTCACAAGTAACAGCGATTTTTTTAAAAATATTTTCTGATTCTCAGTCAATTTTATATGGAGAATGTTCAAAATAGCGTAAATCGCATTATTTTTTCTCAATTCGTCGTTTTAGCACTATTTCAACTTTCTGTGATAAAAACTGTAAGAGTTATGGGATTTTCATCAAATTTTTTTTGGATTTTTGCTCATAACTCGAATACGCTTTATTAGCAATGTGAACTATAGGCCTAAATCTATGTAAGGAGGCGGTATTCGCACATGTATAGTACATAGTTTTTTTGTAGCTATAAGATTTCACAAGTAACAGCGATTTTTTTAAAAATATTTTCTGATTCTCAGTCAATTTTATATGGAGAATGTTCAAAATAGCGTAAATCGCATTATTTTTTTTCAATTCGTCGTTTTAGCACTATTTCAACTTTCTGTGATAAAAACTGTAAGAGTTATGGGATTTTCATCAATTTTTTTTTGGATTTTTGCTCATAACTCGAATACGCTTCAATAGCAATGTGAACTATAGGCCTACATCTATATAAGGAGGCGGTATTCGCACATGTCTAGTACATTGTTTTTTTGTAGCTATAAGATTTCACAAGTAACAGCGATTTTTTTAAAAATATTTTCTGATTCTCAGTCAATTTTATATGGAGAATGTTCAAAATAGCGTAAATCGCATTATTTTTTCTCAATTCGTCGTTTTAGCACTATTTCAACTTTCTGTGATAAAAACTGTAAGAGTTATGGGATTTTCATCAACTTTTTTTTAGATTTTTGCTCATAACTCGAATGCGCTTCAATAGCAATGTGAACTATGGGACTAAATCTATATAAGGAGGCGGTATTCGCACATGTCTAGTACATTGGTTTTTTGTAGCTATAAGATTTCACAAGTAACAGCGATTTTTTAAAAAATATTTTCTGATTCTCAGTGAATTTTATATGGAGAATGTGCAAAATAGCGTAAATCGCATTATTTTTTCTCAATTCGTCGTTTTAGCACTATTTCAACTTTCTGTGATAAAAACTGTAAGAGTTATGGGATTTTCATAAAATTTTTTTTGGATTTTTGCTCATAACTTTAATACGCTTCAATAGCAATGTGAACTATAGGCCTAAATCTATGTAGGGAGGCGGTATTCGCACATGTCTAGTACATTGTTTTTTTGTAGCTATAAGATTTCACAAGTAACAGCGATCTTTTTAAAAATATTTTCTGATTCTCAGTCAATTTTATATGGAGAATGTTCAAAATAGCGTAAATCGCATTATTTTTTCTCAATTCGTCGTTTTAGCACTATTTCAACTTTCTGTGATAAAAACTGTAAGAGTTATGGGATTTTCATCAAATTTTTTTGGATTTTTGCTCATAATTCTAATACGCTTCAATAGCAATGTGAACTATAGGCCTACATCTATATAAGGAGGCGGTATTCGCACATGTCTAGTACATTGTTTTTTTGTAGCTAATATATTTCACAAGTAACAGCGATTTTTTTAAAAATATTTTCTGATTCTCAGTCAATTTTATATGGAGAATGTTCAAAATAGCTTAAATCGCATTATTATTATTTTTTCTCAATTCGTCGTTTTAGCACTATTTCAACTTTCTGTGATAAAAACTGTAAGAGCTATGGGATTTTTATCAATTTTTTTCTGGATTTTTGCTCATAACTCGAATACGCTTCAATAGCAATGTGAACTATAGGCCTAAATCTATGTAAGGAGGCGGTATCCGCACATGTCTAGTACATTGTTTTTTTGTAGCTATAAGATTTCAGAAGTAACAGCGATTTTTTTAAAAATATTTTCTGATTCTCAGTCAATTTTATATGGAGAATGTTCAAAATAGCGTAAATCGCATTATTTTTTCTCAATTCGTCGTTTTAGCACTATTGCAACTTTCTGTGATAAAAACTGTAAGAGTTATGGGATTTTCATCAATTTTTTTTTGGATTTTTGCTCATAACTCGAATACGCTTCAATAGCAATGTGAAATATAGGCCTAAATCTATATAAGGAGGCTGTATTCGCACATGTTTAGTACATTGTTTTTTTGTAGCTATAAGATTTCACAAGTAACACCGATTTTTTTAAAAATATTTTCTGATTCTCAGTCAATTTTATATGGAGAATGGTCAAAATAGCGTAAAACGCATTATTTTTTCTCAATTCGTCGTTTTAGCACTATTTCAACTATCTGTGATAAAAACTGTAAGAGTTATGGGATTTTCATAAAAATTTTTTTGGATTTTTGCTCATAACTCGAATACGCTTCAATAGCAATGTAAAATATAGGCCTAAATCTATATAAGGAGGCGGTATTCGCACATGTCTAGTACATTTTTTTTTTGTAGCTATAAGATTTCACAAGTAACAGCGATTTTTTAAAAAATATTTTCTGATTCTCAGTCAATATTATATGGAGAATGTGCAAAATAGCGTAAATCGCATTATTTTTTCTCAATTCGTCGTTTTAGCACTATTTTAACTTTCTGTGATAAAAACTGTAAGAGTTATGGGATTTTCATAAATTTTTTTTTGGATTTTTGCTCATAACTCTAATACGCTTCAATAGCAATGTGAACTATAGGCCTAAATCTATGTAAGGAGGCGGTATTCGCACATGTCTAGTACATTGTTTTTTTGTAGCTATAAGATTTCACAAGTAACAGCGATTTTTTAAAAAATATTTTCTGATTCTCAGTCAATTTTATATGGAGAATGTGCAAAATAGCGTAAATCGCATTATTTTTTCTCAGTTCGTCGTTTTAGCACTATTTCAATTTTCTGTGATTATAACTGTAAGAGTTATGGGATTTTCATCAAATTTTTTTTTGATTTTTGCTCATAACTCGAATACGCTTCAATAGCAATGTGAACTATAGGCCTAAATCTATGTAAGGAGGCGGTATTCGCACTTGTCTAGTACATTGTTTTTTTGTAGCTATAAGATTTCACAAGTAACAGCGATTTTTTAAAAAATATTTTCTGATTCTCAGTCAATTTTATATGGAGAATGGTCAAAATAGCGTGAAACGCATTATTTTTTCTTAATTCGTCGTTTTAGCACTATTACAACTTTCTGTGATAAAAACTGTAAGAGTTATGGGATTTTCATCAAATTTTTTTTGGATTTTTGCTCATAATTTGAATACGCTTTAATAGCAATGTGAACTATAGGCCTAAATCTATATAAGGAGGCGGTATTCGCACATGTCTAGTACATTGCTTTTTTGTAGCTATAAGATTTCACAAGTAGCAGCGATTTTTTTAAAAATATTTTCTGATTCTCAGTCAATTTTATATGGAGAATGTTCAAAATAGCATTAATCGCATTATTTTTTCTCAATTCGTCGTTTTAGCACTATTTCAACTTTCTGTGATAAAAACTGTAAGAGTTATGGGATTTTCATCAAATTTTTTTTGGATTTTTGCTCATAACTCGAATACGCTTCAATAGCAATGTGAACTATAGGCCTAAATCTATATAAGGAGGCGGTATTCGCACATGTCTAGTACATTGTTTTTTTGTAGGTATAAGATTTCACAAGTAACAGCGATTTTTTTTAAAAATATTTTCTGATTCTCAGTCAATTTTATATGGAGAATGTTCAAAATAGCGTAAATCGCATTATTTTTTCTCAATTCGTCGTTTTAGCACTATTTCAACTTTCTGTGATAAAAACTGTAAGAGTTATGGGATTTTCATCAAATTTTTTTTTGGATTTTTGCTCATAACTCGAATACGCTTTAATAGCAATGTGAACTGTAGGCCTAAATCTAAGTAAGGAGGCGGTATTCGCACATGTCTAGTACATTGTTTTTTTGTAGCTATTAGATTTCACAAGTAACAGCGATTTTTTTAAAAATATTTTTTGATTCTCAGTCAATTTTATATGGAGAATGTTCAAAATAGCGTAAAACGCATTATTTTTTCTCAATTCGTCGTTTTAGCACTATTTCAACTTTCTGTGATAAAAACTGTAAGAGCTATGGGATTTTTATCAATTTTTTTTTGGATTTTTGCTCATAACTCGAATACGCTTCAATAGCAATGTGAAATATAGGCCTAAATCTATGTAAGGAGGCGGTATTCGCACATTTTTAGTACATTGTTTTTATGTAGTTATAAGATTTCAGAAGTAACAGCGACTTTTTTAAAAATATTTTCTGATTCTCAGTCAATTTTATATGGAGAATGGTCAAAATAGCGTAAAACGCATTATTTTTTCTCAATTCGTCGTTTAAGCACTATTTCAACTTTCTGTGATAAAAACTGTAAGAGTTATGGGATTTTCATCAAATTTTTTTTGGATTTTTGCTCATAACTCGAATACGCTTTATTAGCAATGTGAACTATAGGCCTAAATCTATGTAAGGAGGCGGTATCCGCACATGTCTAGTACATTGTTTTTTTGTAGCTATAAGATTTCAGAAGTAACAGCGATTTCTTTAAAAATATTTTCTGATTCTCAGTCAATTTTATATGGAGAATGTTCAAAATAGCGTAAATCGCATTATTTTTTCTCAATTCGTCGTTTTAGCACTATTTCAACTTTCTGTGATAAAAACTGTAAGAGTTATGGGATTTTCATCAAATTTTTTTTGGATTTTTGCTCATAACTCGAATACGCTTCAATAGCAATGTGAAATATAGGCCTAAATCTATATAAGGAGGCGGTATTCGCACATGTCTAGTACATTGTTTTTTTGTAGCTATAAGATTTCACAAGTAACAGCGATTTTTTTAAAAATATATTCTGATTCTCAGTCAACTTTATATGGAGAATGTTCAAAATAGCGTAAATCGCATTATTTCTTCTCAATTCGTCGTTTTAGCACTATTTCAACTTTCTGTTATAAAAACTGTAAGAGTTATGGGATTTTCATCAAATTTTTTTTGGATTTTTGCTCATAACTCGAATACGCTTTAATAGCAATGTGAACTATAGGCCTAAATCTATGTAAGGAGGCGGTATTCGCACATGTCTAGTACATTGTTTTTTTGTAGCTATAAGATTTCAGAAGTAACAGCGATTTTTTTAAAAATATTTTCTGATTCTCAGTCAATTTTATATGGAGAATGTTCAAAATAGCGTAAAACGCATTATTTTTTCTCAATTCGTCGTTTTAGCACTATTTCAACTATCTGTGATAAAAACTGTAAGAGTTATGGGATTTTCATAAAATTTTTTTTGGATTTTTGCTCATAACTCGAATACGCTTCAATAGCAATGTGAAATATAGGCCTAAATCTATATAAGGAGGCGGTATTCGCACATGTCTAGTACATTGCTTTTTGTAGCTATAAGATTTCACAAGTAACAGCGATTTTTTTAAAAATATTTTCTGATTCTGTCAATTTTATATAGAGAATGTTCAAAATAGCGTAAATCGCATTATTTCTTCTCAATTCGTCGTTTTAGCACTATTTCAACTTTCTGTGATAAAAACTGTAAGAGTTATCTGATTTTCATCAAATTTTTTTTGGATTTTTGCTCATAACTCGAATACGCTTCAATAGCAATGTGAACTATAGGCCTACATCTATGTAAGGAGGCGGTATTCGCACATGTCTAGTACATTGTTTTTTTGTAGCTATAAGATTTCAGAAGTAACAGCGATTTTTTTAAAAATATTTTCTGATTCTCAGTCAATTTTATATGGAGAATGTTTAAAATAGCGTAAAACGCATTATTTTTTCTCAATTCGTCGTTTTAGCACTATTTCAACTCTCTGTGATAAAAACTGTAAGAGTTATGGGATTTTCATAAATTTTTTTTTGGATTTTTGCTCATAACTCTAATACGCTTCAATAGCAATGTGAACTATAGGCCTAAATCTATGTAAGGAGGCGGTATTCGCACATGTCTAGTACATTGTTTTTTTGTAGCTATAAGATTTCACAAGTAACAGCGATTTTTTAAAAAATATTTTCTGATTCTCAGTCAATTTTATATGGAGAATGTGCAAAATAGCGTAAATCGCATTATTTTTTCTCAGTTCGTCGTTTTAGCACTATTTCAATTTTCTGTGATTATAACTGTAAGAGTTATGGGATTTTCATCAAATTTTTTTTGGATTTTTGCTCATAACTCGAATACGCTTCAATAGCAATGTGAACTATAGGCCTAAATCTATGTAAGGAGGCGGTATTCGCACATGTATAGTACATAGTTTTTTTGTAGCTATAAGATTTCACAAGTAACAGCGATTTTTTTAAAAATATTTTCTGATTCTCAGTCAATTTTATATGGAGAATGTTCAAAATAGCGTAAATCGCATTATTTTTTTTTAATTCGTCGTTTTAGCACTATTTCAACTTTCTGTGATAAAAACTGTAAGAGTTATGGGATTTTCATCAATTTTTTTTTGGATTTTTGCTCATAACTCGAATACGCTTCAATAGCAATGTGAACTATAGGCCTAAATCTATGTAAGAAGGCGGTATTCGCACATGTCTAGTACATTGTTTTTTTGTAGCTATAAGATTTCAGAAGTAACAGCGATTTTTTTAAAAATATTTTCTGATTCTCATTCAATTTTATATGGAGAATGGTCAAAATAGCGTAAAACGCATTATTTTTTCTCAATTCGTCGTTTTAGCACTATTTCAACTATCTGTGATAAAAACTGTAAGAGTTATGGGATTTCATAAATTTTTTTTTGGATTTTTGCTCATAACTCGAATACGCTTCAATAGCAATGTGAAATATAGGCCTAAATCAATATAAGGAGGCGGTATTCGCACATGTCTAGTACATTGCTTTTTGTAGCTATAAGATTTCACAAGTAACAGCGATTTTTTTAAAAATATTTTCTGATTCTCAGTCAATTTTATATGGAGAATGTTCAAAATAGCGTAAATCGCATTATTTCTTCTCAATTCGTCGTTTTAGCACTATTTCAACTTTCTGTGATAAAAACTGTAAGAGTTATGGGATTTTTATCAAATTTTTTTTGGATTTTTGCTCATAACTCGAATACGCTTCAATAGCAATGTGAACTATAGGCTTAAATCTATGTAAGGAGGCGGTATTCGCACATGTCTAGTACATTGTTTTTTTGTAGCTATAAGATTTCAGAAGTAACAGCGATTTTTTTAAAAATATTTTCTGATTCTCAGTCAATTTTATATGGAGAATTGTCAAAATAGCGTAAAACGCATTATTTTTTCTCAATTCGTCGTTTTAGCACTATTTCAACTCTCTGTGATAAAAACTGTAAGAGTTATGGGATTTTCATCAATTTTTTTTTGGATTTTTGCTCATAACTCTAATACGCTTTAAGAGCAATGTGAACTATAGGCCTAAATCTATGTAAGGAGGCGGTATTCGCACATGTCTAGTACATTCTTTTTTTGTGGCTATAAGATTTCACAAGTAACAGCGATTTTTTAAAAAATATTTTCTGATTCTCAGTCAATTTTATATGGAGAATGTGCAAAATAGCGTAAATCGCATTATTTTTTCTCAATTCGTCGTTTTAGCACTATTTCAACTTTCTGTGATAAAAACTGTAAGAGTTATGGGATTTTCATAAATTTTTTTTTGTATTTTTGCTCATAACTCTAATACGCTTCAATAGCAATGTGAACTATAGGCCTAAATCTATGTAAGGAGGCGGTATTCGCACATGTCTAGTACCTTGTTTTTTTGTAGCTATAAGATTTCACAAGTAACAGCGATTTTTTAAAAAATATTTTCTGATTCTCAGTCAATTTTATATGGAGAATGTGCAAAATAGCGTAAATCGCATTATTTTTTCTCAGTTCGTCGTTTTAGCACTATTTCAACTTTCTGTGATTATAACTGTAAGAGTTATGGGATTTTCAACAAATTTTTTTTGGATTTTTGCTCATAACTCGAATACGCTTCAATAGCAATGTGAACTATAGGCCTAAATCTATATAAGGAGGCGGTATTCGCACATGTCTAGTACATTGTTTTTTTGTAGCTATAAGATTTCACAAGTAACAGCGATTTTTTTAAAAATATTTTCTGATTCTCAGTCAATTTTATATGGAGAATGTTCAAAATAGCGTAAATCGCATTATTTTTTCTCAATTCGTCGTTTTAGCACTATTTCAACTTTCTGTGATAAAAACTGTAAGAGTTATGGGATTTTAATCAAATTTTTTTTGGATTTTTGCTCATAACTCGAATACGCTTCAATAGCAATGTGAACTATAGGCCTAAATCTATGTAAGGAGGCGGTATTCGCACATGTCTAGTACAATGTTTTTTTGTAGCTATAAGATTTCACAAGTAACAGCGATTTTTTAAAAAATATTTTCTGATTCTCAGTCAATTTTATATGGAGAATGGACAAAATAGCGTAAAACGCATTATTTTTTCTTAATTCGTCGTTTTAGCACTATTACAACTTTCTGTGGTAAAAACTGTAAGAGTTATGGGATTTTCATCAAATTTTTTTTGGATTTTTGCTCATAACTCGAATACGCTTCAATAGCAATGTGAACTATAGGCCTGAATCTATATAAGGAGGCGGTATTCGCACATGTCTAGTACATTGCTTTTTTGTAGCTATAAGATTTCACAAGTAACAGCGATTTTTTTAAAAATATTTTCTGATTCTCAGTCAATTTTATATGGAGAATGTTCAAAATAGCGTAAATCGCATTATTTTTCTCAATTCGTCGTTTTAGCACTATTTCAACTTTCTGTGATAAAAACTGTAAGAGTTATGGGATTTTAATCAAATTTTTTTGGATTTTGGTCATAACTCGAATACGCTTCAATAGCAATGTGAACTATAGGCCTAAATCTATGTAAGGAGGCGGTATTCACACATGTCTAGTACATTGTTTTTTTGTAGGTATAAGATTTCACAAGTAACAGCGATTTTTTTAAAAATATTTTCTGATTCTCAGTCAATTTTATATGGAGAATGTTCAAAATAGCGTAAATCGCATTATTTTTTCTCAATTCGTCGTTTTAGCACTATTTCAACTTTCTGTGATAAAAACTGTAAGAGTTATGGGATTTTCATCAAATTTTTTTTTGGATTTTTGCTCATAACTCGAATGCGCTTCAATAGCAATGTGAACTGTAGGCCTAAATCTAAGTAAGGAGGCGGTATTCGCACATGTCTAGTACATTGTTTTTTTGTAGCTATTAGATTTCACAAGTAACAGCGATTTTTTAAAAATATTTTTTGATTCTCAGTCAATTTTATATGGAGAATGTTCAAAATAGCGTAAAACGCATTATTTTTTCTCAATTCGTCGTTTTAGCACTATTTCAACTTTCTGTGATAAAAACTGTAAGAGCTATGGGATTTTTATCAATTTTTTTTGGATTTTTGCTCATAACTCGAATACGCTTCAATAGCAATGTGAAATATAGGCCTAAATCTATGTAAGGAGGCGGTATTCGCACATTTTTGGTACATTGTTTTTATGTAGTTATAAGATTTCAGAAGTAACAGCGATTTTTTTAAAAATATTTTCTGATTCTCAGTCAATTTTATATGGAGAATGGTTAAAATAGCGTAAAACGCATTATTTTTTCTCAATTCGTCGTTTAAGCACTATTTCAACTTTCTGTGATAAAAACTGTAAGAGTTATGGGATTTTCATCAAATTTTTTTTGGATTTTTGCTCATAACTCGAATACGCTTTATTAGCAATGTGAACTATAGGCCTAAATCTATGTAAGGAGGCGGTATTCGCACATGTCTAGTACATTGTTTTTTTGTAGCTATAAGATTTCACAAGTAACAGCGATTTTTTTAAAAATATTTTCTGATTCTCAGTCAATTTTATATGGAGAATGTTCAAAATAGCGTAAATCGCATTATTTTTTCTCAATTCGTCGTATTAGCACTATTTCAACTTTCTGTGATAAAAACTGTAAGAGTTATAAGATTTTCATCAAATTTTTTATGGATTTTTGCTCATAACTCGAATACGCTTCAATAGCAATGTGAACTATAGGCCTAAATCTATATAACGAGGCGGTATTCGCACATGTCTAGTACATTGTTTTTTTGTAGCTATAAGATTTCACAAGTAACAGCGATTTTTTTAAAAATATTTTCTGATTCTCAGTCAATTTTATATGGAGAATGTTCAAAATAGCGTAAATCGCATTATTTTTTCTCAATTCGTCGTTTTAGCACTATTTCAACTTTCTGTGATAAAAACTGTAAGAGTTATGGGATTTTCATCAAATTTTTTTTGGATTTTTGCTCATAACTCGAATACGCTTTATTAGCAATGTGAACTATAGGCCTAAATCTATGTAAGGAGGCGGTATTCGCACATGTATAGTACATAGTTTTTTTGTAGCTATAAGATTTCACAAGTAACAGCGATTTTTTTAAAAATATTTTCTGATTCTCAGTCAATTTTATATGGAGAATGTTCAAAATAGCGTAAATCGCATTATTTTTTTTCAATTCGTCGTTTTAGCACTATTTCAACTTTCTGTGATAAAAACTGTAAGAGTTATGGGATTTTCATCAATTTTTTTTTGGATTTTTGCTCATAACTCGAATACGCTTCAATAGCAATGTGAACTATAGGCCTACATCTATATAAGGAGGCGGTATTCGCACATGTCTAGTACATTGTTTTTTTGTAGCTATAAGATTTCACAAGTAACAGCGATTTTTTTAAAAATATTTTCTGATTCTCAGTCAATTTTATATGGAGAATGTTCAAAATAGCGTAAATCGCATTATTTTTTCTCAATTCGTCGTTTTAGCACTATTTCAACTTTCTGTGATAAAAACTGTAAGAGTTATGGGATTTTCATCAACTTTTTTTTAGATTTTTGCTCATAACTCGAATGCGCTTCAATAGCAATGTGAACTATGGGACTAAATCTATATAAGGAGGCGGTATTCGCACATGTCTAGTACATTGGTTTTTTGTAGCTATAAGATTTCACAAGTAACAGCGATTTTTTAAAAAATATTTTCTGATTCTCAGTCAATTTTATATGGAGAATGTGCAAAATAGCGTAAATCGCATTATTTTTTCTCAATTCGTCGTTTTAGCACTATTTCAACTTTCTGTGATAAAAACTGTAAGAGTTATGGGATTTTCATAAATTTTTTTTTGGATTTTTGCTCATAACTTTAATACGCTTCAATAGCAATGTGAACTATAGGCCTAAATCTATGTAGGGAGGCGGTATTCGCACATGTCTAGTACATTGTTTTTTTGTAGCTATAAGATTTCACAAGTAACAGCGATCTTTTTAAAAATATTTTCTGATTCTCAGTCAATTTTATATGGAGAATGTTCAAAATAGCGTAAATCGCATTATTTTTTCTCAATTCGTCGTTTTAGCACTATTTCAACTTTCTGTGATAAAAACTGTAAGAGTTATGGGATTTTCATCAAATTTTTTTGGATTTTTGCTCATAATTCTAATACGCTTCAATAGCAATGTGAACTATAGGCCTACATCTATATAAGGAGGCGGTATTCGCACATGTCTAGTACATTGTTTTTTTGTAGCTAATATATTTCACAAGTAACAGCGATTTTTTTAAAAATATTTTCTGATTCTCAGTCAATTTTATATGGAGAATGTTCAAAATAGCTTAAATCGCATTATTATTATTTTTTCTCAATTCGTCGTTTTAGCACTATTTCAACTTTCTGTGATAAAAACTGTAAGAGCTATGGGATTTTTATCAATTTTTTTCTGGATTTTTGCTCATAACTCGAATACGCTTCAATAGCAATGTGAACTATAGGCCTAAATCTATGTAAGGAGGCGGTATCCGCACATGTCTAGTACATTGTTTTTTTGTAGCTATAAGATTTCAGAAGTAACAGCGATTTTTTTAAAAATATTTTCTGATTCTCAGTCAATTTTATATGGAGAATGTTCAAAATAGCGTAAATCGCATTATTTTTTCTCAATTCGTCGTTTTAGCACTATTGCAACTTTCTGTGATAAAAACTGTAAGAGTTATGGGATTTTCATCAATTTTTTTTTGGATTTTTGCTCATAACTCGAATACGCTTCAATAGCAATGTGAAATATAGGCCTAAATCTATATAAGGAGGCGGTATTCGCACATGTTTAGTACATTGTTTTTTTGTAGCTATAAGATTTCACAAGTAACACCGATTTTTTTAAAAATATTTTCTGATTCTCAGTCAATTTTATATGGAGAATGGTCAAAATAGCGTAAAACGCATTATTTTTTCTCAATTCGTCGTTTTAGCACTATTTCAACTATCTGTGATAAAAACTGTAAGAGTTATGGGATTTTCATAAAAATTTTTTTGGATTTTTGCTCATAACTCGAATACGCTTCAATAGCAATGTGAAATATAGGCCTAAATCTATATAAGGAGGCGGTATTCGCACATGTCTAGTACATTTTTTTTTTGTAGCTATAAGATTTCACAAGTAACAGCGATTTTTTAAAAAATATTTTCTGATTCTCAGTCAATATTATATGGAGAATGTGCAAAATAGCGTAAATCGCATTATTTTTTCTCAATTCGTCGTTTTAGCACTATTTTAACTTTCTGTGATAAAAACTGTAAGAGTTATGGGATTTTCATAAATTTTTTTTTGGATTTTTGCTCATAACTCTAATACGCTTCAATAGCAATGTGAACTATAGGCCTAAATCTATGTAAGGAGGCGGTATTCGCACATGTCTAGTACATTGTTTTTTTGTAGCTATAAGATTTCACAAGTAACAGCGATTTTTTAAAAAATATTTTCTGATTCTCAGTCAATTTTATATGGAGAATGTGCAAAATAGCGTAAATCGCATTATTTTTTCTCAGTTCGTCGTTTTAGCACTATTTCAATTTTCTGTGATTATAACTGTAAGAGTTATGGGATTTTCATCAAATTTTTTTTTGATTTTTGCTCATAACTCGAATACGCTTCAATAGCAATGTGAACTATAGGCCTAAATCTATGTAAGGAGGCGGTATTCGCACTTGTCTAGTACATTGTTTTTTTGTAGCTATAAGATTTCACAAGTAACAGCGATTTTTTAAAAAATATTTTCTGATTCTCAGTCAATTTTATATGGAGAATGGTCAAAATAGCGTGAAACGCATTATTTTTTCTTAATTCGTCGTTTTAGCACTATTACAACTTTCTGTGATAAAAACTGTAAGAGTTATGGGATTTTCATCAAATTTTTTTTGGATTTTTGCTCATAATTTGAATACGCTTCAATAGCAATGTGAACTATAGTCCTAAATCTATATAAGGAGGCGGTATTCGCACATGTCTAGTACATTGCTTTTTTGTAGCTATAAGATTTCACAAGTAGCAGCGATTTTTTTAAAAATATTTACTGATTCTCAGTCAATTTTATATGGAGAATGTTCAAAATAGCATTAATCGCATTATTTTTTCTCAATTCGTCGTTTTAGCACTATTTCAACTTTCTGTGATAAAAACTGTAAGAGTTATGGGATTTTCATCAAATTTTTTTTGGATTTTTGCTCATAACTCGAATACGCTTCAATAGCAATGTGAACTATAGGCCTAAATCTATATAAGGAGGCGGTATTCGCACATGTCTAGTACATTGTTTTTTTGTAGGTATAAGATTTCACAAGTAACAGCGATTTTTTTTAAAAATATTTTCTGATTCTCAGTCAATTTTATATGGAGAATGTTCAAAATAGCGTAAATCGCATTATTTTTTCTCAATTCGTCGTTTTAGCACTATTTCAACTTTCTGTGATAAAAACTGTAAGAGTTATGGGATTTTCATCAAATTTTTTTTTGGATTTTTGCTCATAACTCGAATACGCTTTAATAGCAATGTGAACTGTAGGCCTAAATCTAAGTAAGGAGGCGGTATTCGCACATGTCTAGTACATTGTTTTTTTGTAGCTATTAGATTTCACAAGTAACAGCGATTTTTTTAAAAATATTTTTTGATTCTCAGTCAATTTTATATGGAGAATGTTCAAAATAGCGTAAAACGCATTATTTTTTCTCAATTCGTCGTTTTAGCACTATTTCAACTTTCTGTGATAAAAACTGTAAGAGCTATGGGATTTTTATCAATTTTTTTTTGGATTTTTGCTCATAACTCGAATACGCTTCAATAGCAATGTGAAATATAGGCCTAAATCTATGTAAGGAGGCGGTATTCGCACATTTTTAGTACATTGTTTTTATGTAGTTATAAGATTTCAGAACAGTGACTTACAGCGTAACAGCGACTTTTTTAAAAATATTTTCTGATTCTCAGTCAATTTTATATGGAGAATGGTCAAAATAGCGTAAAACGCATTATTTTTTCTCAATTCGTCGTTTAAGCACTATTTCAACTTTCTGTGATAAAAACTGTAAGAGTTATGGGATTTTCATCAAATTTTTTTTGGATTTTTGCTCATAACTCGAATACGCTTTATTAGCAATGTGAACTATAGGCCTAAATCTATGTAAGGAGGCGGTATCCGCACATGTCTAGTACATTGTTTTTTTGTAGCTATAAGATTTCAGAAGTAACAGCGATTTTTTTAAAAATATTTTCTGATTCTCAGTCAATTTTATATGGAGAATGTTCAAAATAGCGTAAATCGCATTATTTTTTCTCAATTCGTCGTTTTAGCACTATTTCAACTTTCTGTGATAAAAACTGTAAGAGTTATGGGATTTTCATCAAATTTTTTTTGGATTTTTGCTCATAACTCGAATACGCTTCAATAGCAATGTGAAATATAGGCCTAAATCTATATAAGGAGGCGGTATTCGCACATGTCTAGTACATTGTTTTTTTGTAGCTATAAGATTTCACAAGTAACAGCGATTTTTTTAAAAATATTTTCTGATTCTCAGTCAACTTTATATGGAGAATGTTCAAAATAGCGTAAATCGCATTATTTCTTCTCAATTCGTCGTTTTAGCACTATTTCAACTTTCTGTTATAAAAACTGTAAGAGTTATGGGATTTTCATCAAATTTTTTTTGGATTTTTGCTCATAACTCGAATACGCTTTAATAGCAATGTGAACTATAGGCCTAAATCTATGTAAGGAGGCGGTATTCGCACATGTCTAGTACATTGCTTTTTGTAGCTATAAGATTTCACAAGTAACAGCGATTTTTTTAAAAATATTTTCTGATTCTGTCAATTTTATATAGAGAATGTTCAAAATAGCGTAAATCGCATTATTTCTTCTCAATTCGTCGTTTTAGCACTATTTCAACTTTCTGTGATAAAAACTGTAAGAGTTATGGGATTTTCATCAAATTTTTTTTGGATTTTTGCTCATAACTCGAATACGCTTCAATAGCAATGTGAACTATAGGCCTAAATCTATGTAAGGAGGCGGTATTCGCACATGTCTAGTACATTGTTTTTTTGTAGCTATAAGATTTCAGAAGTAACAGCGATTTTTTTAAAAATATTTTCTGATTCTCAGTCAATTTTATATGGAGAATGTTTAAAATAGCGTAAAACGCATTATTTTTTCTCAATTCGTCGTTTTAGCACTATTTCAACTCTCTGTGATAAAAACTGTAAGAGTTATGGGATTTTCATAAATTTTTTTTTGGATTTTTGCTCATAACTCTAATACGCTTCAATAGCAATGTGAACTATAGGCCTAAATCTATGTAAGGAGGCGGTATTCGCACATGTCTAGTACATTGTTTTTTTGTAGCTATAAGATTTCACAAGTAACAGCGATTTTTTAAAAAATATTTTCTGATTCTCTGTCAATTTTATATGGAGAATGTGCAAAATAGCGTAAATCGCATTATTTTTTCTCAGTTCGTCGTTTTATCACTATTTCAATTTTCTGTGATTATAACTGTAAGAGTTATGGGATTTTCATAAAATTTTTTTTGGATTTTTGCTCATAACTCGAATACGCTTTAATAGCAATGTGAAATATGGGCCTAAATCTATATAAGGAAACGGTATTCGCACATGTCTAGTACATTGCTTTTTGTAGCTATAAGATTTCACAAGTAACAGCGATTTTTTAAAAAATATTTTCTGATTCTCAGTCAATATTATATAGAGAATGTGCAAAATAGCGTAAATCGCATTATTTTTTCTCAATTCGTCGTTTTAGCACTATTTCGACTTTCTGTGATAAAAACTGTAAGAGTTATGGGATTTTCATAAATTTTTTTTTGGATTTTTGCTCATAACTCTAATACGCTTCAATAGCAATGTGAACTATAGGCCTAAATCTATGTAAGGAGGCGGTATTCGCACATGTCTAGTACATTGTTTTTTTGTAGCTATAAGATTTCACAAGTAACAGCGATTTTTTAAAAAATATTTTCTGATTCTCAGTCAATTTTATATGGAGAATGTGCAAAATAGCGTAAATCGCATTATTTTTTCTCAGTTCGTCGTTTTAGCACTATTTCAATTTTCTGTGATTATAACTGTAAGAGTTATGGGATTTTCATCAAATTTTTTTTGGATTTTTGCTCATAACTCGAATACGCTTCAATAGCAATGTGAACTATAGGCTTAAATCTATATAAGGAGGCGGTATTCGCACATGTCTAGTACATTGTTTTTTTGTAGCTATAAGATTTCACAAGTAACAGCGATTTTTTTAAAAATATTTTCTGATTCTCAGTCAATTTTATATGGAGAATGTTCAAAATAGCGTAAATCGCATTATTTTTTCTCAATTCGTCGTTTTAGCACTATTTCAACTTTCTGTGATAAAAACTGTAAGAGTTATGGGATTTTAATCAAATTTTTTTTTGATTTTTGCTCATAACTCGAATACGCTTCAATAGCAATGTGAACTATAAGCCTAAATCTATGTAAGGAGGCGGTATTCGCACATGTCTAGTACATTGTTTTTTTGTAGCTATAAGATTTCACAAGTAACAGCGATTTTTTAAAAAATATTTTCTGATTCTCAGTCAATTTTATATGGAGAATGGTCAAAATAGCGTAAAACGCATTATTTTTTCTTAATTCGTCGTTTTAGCACTATTACAACTTTCTGTGATAAAAACTGTAAGTGTTATGGGATTTTCATCAAATTTTTTTTGGATTTTTGCTCATAATTTGAATACGCTTCAATAGCAATATAAACTATAGGTCTAAATCTATATAAGGAGGCGGTATTCGCACATGTCTAGTACATTGCTTTTTTGTAACTATAAGATTTCACAAGTAACAGCGATTTTTTTAAAAATATTTTCTGATTCTCAGTCAATTTTATATGGAGAATGTTCAAAATAGCATTAATCGCATTATTTTTTCTCAATTCGTCGTTTTAGCACTATTTAAACTTTCTGTGATAAAAGCTGTAAGAGTTATGGGATTTTCATCAAATTTTTTTTGGATTTTTGCTATTAACTCGAATACGCTTCAATAGCAATTTGAACTATAGGCCTAAATCTATATAAGGAGGCGGTATTCGCACATGTCTAGTACATTGTTTTTTTGTAGGTATAAGATTTCACAAGTAACAGCGATTTTTTTTAAAAATATTTTCTGATTCTCAGTCAATTTTATATGGAGAATGTTCAAAATAGCGTAAATCGCATTATTTTTTCTCAATTCGTCGTTTTAGCACTATTTCAACTTTCTGTGATAAAAACTGTAAGAGTTATGGGATTTTCATCAAATTTTTTTTTGGATTTTTGCTCATAACTCGAATACGCTTTAATAGCAATGTGAACTGTAGGCCTAAATCTAAGTAAGGAGGCGGTATTCGCACATGTCTAGTACATTGTTTTTTTGTAGCTATTAGATTTCACAAGTAACAGCGATTTTTTTAAAAATATTTTTTGATTCTCAGTCAATTTTATATGGAGAATGTTCAAAATAGCGTAAAACGCATTATTTTTTCTCAATTCGTCGTTTTAGCACTATTTCAACTTTCTGTGATAAAAACTGTAAGAGCTATGGGATTTTTATCAATTTTTTTTTGGATTTTTGCTCATAACTCGAATACGCTTCAATAGCAATGTGAAATATAGGCCTAAATCTATGTAAGGAGGCGGTATTCGCACATTTTTAGTACATTGTTTTTATGTAGTTATAAGATTTCAGAAGTAACAGCGACTTTTTTAAAAATATTTTCTGATTCTCAGTCAATTTTATATGGAGAATGGTCAAAATAGCGTAAAACGCATTATTTTTTCTCAATTCGTTGTTTAAGCACTATTTCAACTTTCTGTGATAAAAACTGTAAGAGTTATGGGATTTTCATCAAATTTTTTTTTGATTTTTGCTCATAACTCGAATACGCATCAATAGCAATGTGAACTATAGGCCTAAATCTATATAAGGAGGCGGTATTCGCGCAAGTCTAGTACATTGTTTTTTTGTAGCTATAAGATTTCACAAGTAACAGCGATTTTTTAAAAAATATTTTCTGATTCTCAGTCAATTTTATATGGAGAATGGTCAAAATAGCGTAAAACGCATTATTTTTTCTTAATTCGTCGTTTTAGCACTATTACAACTTTCTGTGATAAAAACTGTAAGAGTTATGGGATTTTCATCAAATTTTTTTTGGATTTTTGCTCATAACTCGAATACGCTTCAATAGCAATGTGAACTATAGGCCTAAATCTATATAAGGAGGCGGTATTCGCACATGTCTAGTACATTGTTTTTTTGTAGGTATAAGATTTCACAAGTAACAGCGATTTTTTTAAAAATATTTTCTGATTCTCAGTCAATTTTATATGGAGAATGTTCAAAATAGCATTAATCGCATTATTTTTTCTCAATTCGTCGTTTTAGCACTATTTCAACTTCTGTGATAAAAACTGTAAGAGTTATGGGATTTTCATCAAATTTTTTTTTGGATTTTTGCTCATAAATCGAATACGCTTCAATAGCAATGTGAACTGTAGGCCTAAATCTAAGTAAGGAGGCGGTATTCGCACATGTCTAGTACATTGTTTTTTTGTAGCTATTAGATTTCAC
This sequence comes from Panorpa germanica, assembly GCA_963678705.1. NCBI lineage: Eukaryota > Metazoa > Arthropoda > Insecta > Mecoptera > Panorpidae > Panorpa > Panorpa germanica. The sequence continues at coordinate 4,611,463 of OY783211.1, read as the reverse complement.
AAGTAACAGCGATTTTTTTAAAAATATTTTTTGATTCTCAGTCAATTTTATATGGAGAATGTTCAAAATAGCGTAAAACGCATTATTTTTTCTCAATTCGTCGTTTTAGCACTATTTCAACTTTCTGTGATAAAAACTGTAAGAGCTATGGGATTTTTATCAATTTTTTTCTGGATTTTTGCTCATAACTCGAATACCCTTCAATAGCAATGTAAACTATAGACCTAAATCTATGTAAGGAGGCGGTATCCGCACATGTCTAGTACATTGTCTTTTTGTAGCTATAAGATTTCACAAGTAACAGCGATTTTTTTAAAAATATTTTCTGATTCTCAGTCAATTTTATATGGAGAATGTTCAAAATAGCGTAAATCGCATTATTTCTTCTCAATTCGTCGTTTTAGCACTATTTCAACTTTCTGTGATAAAAACTGTAAGAGTTATGGGATTTTCATCAAATTTTTTTTGGATTTTTGCTCATAACTCGAATACGCTTCAATAGCAATGTGAACTATAGGCCTAAATCTATGTAAGGAGGCGGTATTCGCACATGTCTAGTACATTGTTTTTTTGTAGCTATAAGATTTCAGAAGTAACAGCGATTTTTTTAAAAATATTTTCTGATTCTCAGTCAATTTTATATGGAGAATGTTCAAAATAGCGTAAAACGCATTATTTTTTCTCAATTCGTCGTTTTAGCACTATTTCAACTCTCTGTGATAAAATCTGTAAGAGTTATGGGATTTTCATCAAATTTTTTTTGGATTTTTGCTCATAACTCGAATACGCTTTATTAGCAATGTGAACTATAGGCCTAAATCTATGTAAGGAGGCGGTATCCGCACATGTCTAGTACATTGTTTTTTTGTAGCTATAAGATTTCAGAAGTAACAGCGATTTTTTTAAAAATATTTTCTGATTCTCAGTCAATTTTATATGGAGAATGTTCAAAATAGCGTAAATCGCATTATTTTTTCTCAATTCGTCGTTTTAGCACTATTTCAACTTTCTGTGATAAAAACTGTAAGAGTTATGGGATTTTCATCAATTTTTTTTTGGATTGCTCATAACTCGAATACGCTTCAATAGCAATGTGAAATATAGGCCTAAATCTATATAAGGAGGCGGTATTCGCACATGTCTAGTACATTGTTTTTTTGTAGCTATAAGATTTCACAAGTAACAGCGATTTTTTTAAAAATATTTTCTGATTCTCAGTCAACTTTATATGGAGAATGTTCAAAATAGCGTAAATCGCATTATTTCTTCTCAATTCGTCGTTTTAGCACTATTTCAACTTTCTGTTATAAAAACTGTAAGAGGTATGGGATTTTCATCAAATTTTTTTTGGATTTTTGCTCATAACTCGAATACGCTTTAATAGCAATGTGAACTATAGGCCTAAATCTATGTAAGGAGGCGGTATTCGCACATGTCTAGTACATTGTTTTTTTGTAGCTATAAGATTTCAGAAGTAACAGCGATTTTTTTAAAAATATTTTCTGATTCTCAGTCAATTTTATATGGAGAATGGTCAAAATAGCGTAAAACGCATTATTTTTTCTCAATTCGTCGTTTTAGCACTATTTCAACTATCTGTGATAAAAACTGTAAGAGTTATGGGATTTTCATAAAATTTTTTTTGGATTTTTGCTCATAACTCGAATACGCTTCAATAGCAATGTGAAATATAGGCCTAAATCTATATAAGGAGGCGGTATTCGCACATGACTAGTACATTGCTTTTTGTAGCTATAAGATTTCACAAGTAACAGCGATTTTTTTAAAAATATTTTCTGATTCTGTCAATTTTATATGGAGAATGTTCAAAATAGCGTAAATCGCATTATTTCTTCTCAATTCGTCGTTTTAGCACTATTTCAACTCTCTGTGATAAAAACTGTAAGAGTTATGGGATTTTCATCAATTTTTTTTTGGATTATTGCTCATAACTCTAATACGCTTCAATAGCAATGTGAACTATAGGCCTAAATCTATGTAAGGAGGCGGTATTCGCACATGTCTAGTACATTGTTTTTTTGTAGCTATAAGATTTCACAAGTAACAGCGATTTTTTAAAAAATATTTTCTGATTCTCTGTCAATTTTATATGGAGAATGTGCAAAATAGCGTAAATCGCATTATTTTTTCTCAGTTCGTCGTTTTAGCACTATTTCAATTTTCTGTGATTATAACTGTAAGAGTTATGGGATTTTCATAAAATTTTTTTTGGATTTTTGCTCATAACTCGAATACGCTTTAATAGCAATGTGAAATATAGGCCTAAATCTATATAAGGAGGCGGTATTCGCACATGTCTAGTACATTGCTTTTTGTAGCTATAAGATTTCACAAGTAACAGCGATTTTTTAAAAAATATTTTCTGATTCTCAGTCAATATTATATAGAGAATGTGCAAAATAGCGTAAATCGCATTATTTTTTCTCAATTCGTCGTTTTAGCACTATTTCAACTTTCTGTGATAAAAACTGTAAGAGTTATGGGATTTTCATAAATTTTTTTTTGGATTTTTGCTCATAACTCTAATACGCTTCAATAGCAATGTGAACTATAGGCCTAAATCTATGTAAGGAGGCGGTATTCGCACATGTCTAGTACATTGTTTTTTTGTAGCTATAAGATTTCACAAGTAACAGCGATTTTTTAAAAAATATTTTCTGATTCTCAGTCAATTTTATATGGAGAATGTGCAAAATAGCGTAAATCGCATTATTTTTTCTCAGTTCGTCGTTTTAGCACTATTTCAATGTTCTGTGATTATAACTGTAAGAGTTATGGGATTTTCATCAAATTTTTTTTGGATTTTTGCTCATAACTCGAATACGCTTCAATAGCAATGTGAACTATAGGCCTAAATCTATATAAGGAGGCGGTATTCGCACATGTCTAGTACATTGTTTTTTTGTAGCTATAAGATTTCACAAGTAACAGCGATTTTTTTAAAAATATTTTCTGATTCTCAGTCAATTTTATATGGAGAATGTTCAAAATAGCGTAAATCGCATTATTTTTTCTCAATTCGTCGTTTTAGCACTATTTCAACTTTCTGTGATAAAAACTGTAAGAGTTATGGGATTTTAATCAAATTTTTTTTTGATTTTTGCTCATAACTCGAATACGCTTCAATAGCAATGTGAACTATAAGCTTAAATCTATGTAAGGAGGCGGTATTCGCACATGTCTAGTACATTGTTTTTTTGTAGCTATAAGATTTTACAAGTAACAGCGATTTTCTAAAAAATATTTTCTGATTCTCAGTCAATTTTATATGGAGAATGGTCAAAATAGCATTAATCGCATTATTTTTTCTCAATTCGTCGTTTTAGCACTATTACAACTTTCTGTGATAAGAACTGTAAGAGTTATGGGATTTTCATCAAATTTTTTTTGGATTTTTGCTCATAATTTGAATACGCTTCAATAGCAATATAAACTATAGGCCTAAATCTATATAAGGAGGCGGTATTCGCACATGTCTAGTACATTGTTTTTTTGTAGGTATAAGATTTCACAAGTAACAGCGATTTTTTTTAAAAATATTTTCTGATTCTCAGTCAATTTTATATGGAGAATGTTCAAAATAGCGTAAATCGCATTATTTTTTCTCAATTCGTCGTTTTAGCACTATTTCAACTTTCTGTAATAAAAACTGTAAGAGTTATGGGATTTTCATCAAATTTTTTTTTGGATTTTTGCTCATAACTCGAATACGCTTCAATAGCAATGTGAACTGTAGGCCTAAATCTAAGTAAGGAGGCGGTATTCGCACATGTCTAGTACATTGTTTTTTTGGTGCTATTAGATTTCACAAGTAACAGCGATTTTTTTAAAAATATTTTTTGATTCTCAGTCAATTTTATATGGAGAATGTTCAAAATAGCGTAAAACGCATTATTTTTTCTCAATTCGTCGTTTTAGCACTATTTCAACTTTCTGTGATAAAAACTGTAAGAGCTATGGGATTTTTATCAATTTTTTTTTGGATTTTTGCTCATAACTCGAATACGCTTCAATAGCAATGTGAAATATAGGACTAAATCTATGTAAGGAGGCGGTATTCGCACATTTTTAGTACATTGTTTTTATGTAGTTATAAGATTTCAGATGTAACAGCGACTTTTTTAAAAATATTTTCTGATTCTCAGTCAATTTTATATGGAGAATGGTCAAAATAGCGTAAAACGCATTATTTTTTCTCAATTCGTCGTTTAAGCACTATTTCAACTTTCTGTGATAAAAACTGTAAGAGTTATGGGATTTTCATCAAATTCTTTTTGGATTTTTGCTCATAACTCGAATACGCTTTATTAGCAATGTGAACTATAGGCCTAAATCTATGTAAGGAGGCGGTATTCGCACATGTCTAGTACATTGTTTTTTTGTAGCTATAAGATTTCACAAGTAACAGCGATTTTTTAAAAAATATTTTCTGATTTTCAGTCAATTTTATATGGAGAATGTGCAAAATAGCGTAAATCGCATTATTTTTTCTCAATTCGTCGTTTTGGCACTATTTCAACTTGCTGTGATAAAAACTGTAAGAGTTATGGGATTTTCATCAAATTTTTTTTTGGATTTTTGCTCATAACTCTAATACGCTTCTATAGCAATGTGAACTATAGGCCTAAATCTAAGTAAGGAGGCGGTATTCGCACATGTCTAGTACATTGTTTTTTTGTAGCTAATATATTTCACAAGTAACAGCGATTTTTTTAAAAATATTTTCTGATTCTCAGACAATTTTATATGGAGAATGTTCAAAATAGCGTTAAACGCATTATTTTTTCTCAATTCGTCGTTTTAGCACTATTTCAATGTTCTGTGATTATAACTGTAAGAGTTATGGGATTTTCATCAAATTTTTTTTGGATTTTTGCTCATAACTCGAATACCCTTCAATAGCAATGTGAACTATAGACCTAAATCTATGTAAGGAGGCGGTATCCGCACATGTCTAGTACATTGTCTTTTTGTAGCTATAAGATTTCACAAGTAACAGCGATTTTTTTAAAAATATTTTCTGATTCTCAGTCAATTTTATATGGAGAATGGTCAAAATAGCGTAAAACGCATTATTTTTTCTCAATTCGTCGTTTAAGCACTATTTCAACTTTCTGTGATAAAAACTGTAAGAGTTATGGGATTTTCATCAAATTCTTTTTGGATTTTTGCTCATAACTCGAATACGCTTTATTAGCAATGTGTACTATAGGCCTAAATCTATGTAAGGAGGCGGTATTCGCACATGTCTAGTACATTGTTTTTTTGTAGCTATAAGATTTCACAAGTAACAGCGATTTTTTAAAAAATATTTTCTGATTTTCAGTCAATTTTATATGGAGAATGTGCAAAATAGCGTAAATCGCATTATTTTTTCTCAATTCGTCGTTTTGGCACTATTTCAACTTTCTGTGATAAAAACTGTAAGAGTTATGGGATTTTCATCAAATTTTTTTTTGGATTTTTGCTCATAACTCTAATACGCTTCTATAGCAATGTGAACTATAGGCCTAAATCTAAGTAAGGAGGCGGTATTCGCACATGTCTAGTACATTGTTTTTTTGTAGCTAATATATTTCACAAGTAACAGCGATTTTTTTAAAAATATTTTCTGATTCTCAGACAATTTTATATGGAGAATGTTCAAAATAGCGTTAAACGCATTATTTTTTCTCAATTCGTCGTTTTAGCACTATTTCAACTTTCTGTGATAAAAACTGTAAGAGCTATGGGATTTTTATCAATTTTTTTCTGGATTTTTGCTCATAACTCGAATACCCTTCAATAGCAATGTGAACTATAGACCTAAATCTATGTAAGGAGGCGGTATCCGCACATGTCTAGTACATTGTCTTTTTGTAGCTATAAGATTTCACAAGTAACAGCGATTTTTTTAAAAATATTTTCTGATTCTCAGTCAATTTTATATGGAGAATGTTCAAAATAGCGTAAATCGCATTATTTCTTCTCAATTCGTCGTTTTAGCACTATTTCAACTTTCTGTGATAAAAACTGTAAGAGTTATGGGATTTTCATCAAATTTTTTTTGGATTTTTGCTCATAACTCGAATACGCTTCAATAGCAATGTGAACTATAGGCCTAAATCTATGTAAGGAGGCAGTATTCGCACATGTCTAGTACATTGTTTTTTTGTAGCTATAAGATTTCAGAAGTAACAGCGATTTTTTTAAAAATATTTTCTGATTCTCAGTCAATTTTATATGGAGAATGTTCAAAATAGCGTAAAACGCATTATTTTTTCTCAATTCGTCGTTTTAGCACTATTTCAACTCTCTGTGATAAAAACTGTAAGAGTTATGGGATTTTCATAAATTTTTTTTTGGATTTTTGCTCATAACTCTAATACGCTTCAATAGCAATGTGAACTATAGGCCTAAATCTATGTAAGGAGGCGGTATTCGCACATGTCTAGTACATTGTTTTTTTGTAGCTATAAGATTTCACAAGTAACAGCGATTTTTTAAAAAATATTTTCTGATTCTCTGTCAATTTTATATGGAGAATGTGCAAAATAGCGTAAATCGCATTATTTTTTCTCAGTTCGTCGTTTTAGCACTATTTCAATTTTCTGTGATTATAACTGTAAGAGTTATGGGATTTTCATAAAATTTTTTTTGGATTTTTGCTCATAACTCGAATACGCTTTAATAGCAATGTGAAATATAGGCCTAAATCTATATAAGGAGGCGGTATTCGCACATGTCTAGTACATTGCTTTTTGTAGCTATAAGATTTCACAAGTAACAGCGATTTTTTAAAAAATATTTTCTGATTCTCAGTCAATATTATATAGAGAATGTGCAAAATAGCGTAAATCGCATTATTTTTTCTCAATTCGTCGTTTTAGCACTATTTCAACTTTCTGTGATAAAAACTGTAAGAGTTATGGGATTTTCATAATTTTTTTTTTGGATTTTTGCTCATAACTCTAATACGCTTCAATAGCAATGTGAACTATAGGCCTAAATCTATGTAAGGAGGCGGTATTCGCACATGTCTAGTACATTGTTTTTTTGTAGCTATAAGATTTCACAAGTAACAGCGATTTTTTAAAAAATATTTTCTGATTCTCAGTCAATTTTATATGGAGAATGTGCAAAATAGCGTAAATCGCATTATTTTTTCTCAGTTCGTCGTTTTAGCACTATTTCAATTTTCTGTGATTATAACTGTAAGAGTTATGGGATTTTCATAAAATTTTTTTTGGATTTTTGCTTATAACTCGAATACGCTTTAATAGCAATGTGAAATATAGGCCTAAATCTATATAAGGAGGCGGTATTCGCACATGTCTAGTACATTGCTTTTTGTAGCTATAAGATTTCACAAGTAACAGCGATTTTTTAAAAAATATTTTCTGATTCTCAGTCAATATTATATAGAGAATGTGCAAAATAGCGTAAATCGCATAATTTTTTCTTAATTCGTCGTTTTAGCACTATTTCAACTTTCTGTGATAAAAACTGTAAGAGTTATGGGATTTTCATAAATTTTTTTTTGGATTTTTGCTCATAACTCTAATACGCTTCAATAGCAATGTGAACTATAGGCCTAAATCTATGTAAGGAGGCGGTATTCGCACATGTCTAGTACATTGTTTTTTTGTAGCTATAAGATTTCACAAGTAACAGCGATTTTTTAAAAAATATTTTCTGATTCTCAGTCAATTTTATATGGAGAATGTGCAAAATAGCGTAAATCGCATTATTTTTTCTCAGTTCGTCGTTTTAGCACTATTTCAATTTTCTGTGATTATAACTGTAAGAGTTATGGGATTTTCATCAAATTTTTTTTGGATTTTTGCTCATAACTCGAATACGCTTCAATAGCAATGTGAACTATAGGCCTAAATCTATATAAGGAGGCGGTATTCGCACATGTCTAGTACATTGTTTTTTTGTAGCTATAAGATTTCACAAGTAACAGCGATTTTTTTAAAAATATTTTCTGATTCTCAGTCAATTTTATATGGAGAATGTTCAAAATAGCGTAAATCGCATTATTTTTTCTCAATTCGTCGTTTTAGCACTATTTCAACTTTCTGTGATAAAAACTGTAAGAGTTATGGGATTTTAATCAAATTTTTTTTTGATTTTTGCTCATAACTCGAATACGCTTCAATAGCAATGTGAACTATAAGCCTAAATCTATGTAAGGAGGCGGTATTCGCACATGTCTAGTACATTGTTTTTTTGTAGCTATAAGATTTCACAAGTAACAGCGATTTTTTAAAAAATATTTTCTGATTCTCAGTCAATTTTATATGGAGAATGGTCAAAATAGCGTAAAACGCATTATTTTTTCTTAATTCGTCGTTTTAGCACTATTACAGCTTTCTGTGATAAAAACTGTAAGAGTTATGGGATTTTCATCAAATTTTTTTTGGATTTTTGCTCATAATTTGAATACGCTTCAATAGCAATATAAACTATAGGCCTAAATCTATATAAGGAGGCGGTATTCGCACATGTCTAGTACATTGCTTTTTTGTAGCTATAAGATTTCACAAGTAACAGCGATTTTTTTAAAAATATTTTCTGATTCTCAGTCAATTTTATATGGAGAATGTTCAAAATAGCATTAATCGCATTATTTTTTCTCAATTCGTCGTTTTAGCACTATTTAAACTTTCTGTGATAAAAGCTGTAAGAGTTATGGGATTTTTATCAAATTTTTTTTGGATTTTTGCTCTTAACTCGAATACGCTTCAATAGCAATTTGAACTATAGGCCTAAATCTATATAAGGAGGCGGTATTCGCACATGTCTAGTACATTGTTTTTTTGTAGGTATAAGATTTCACAAGTAACAGCGATTTTTTTTAAAAATATTTTCTGATTCTCAGTCAATTTTATATGGAGAATGTTCAAAATAGCGTAAATCGCATTATTTTTTCTCAATTCGTCGTTTTAGCACTATTTCAACTTTCTGTGATAAAAACTGTAAGAGTTATGGGATTTTCATCAAATTTTTTTTTGGATTTTTGCTCATAACTCGAATACGCTTCAATAGCAATGTGAACTGTAGGCCTAAATCTAAGTAAGGAGGCGGTATTCGCACATGTCTAGTACATTGTTTTTTTGTAGCTATTAGATTTCACAAGTAACAGCGATTTTTTTAAAAATATTTTTTGATTCTCAGTCAATTTTATATGGAGAATGTTCAAAATAGCGTAAAACGCATTATTTTTTCTCAATTCGTCGTTTTAGCACTATTTCAACTTTCTGTGATAAAAACTGTAAGAGCTATGGGATTTTTATCAATTTTTTTTTGGATTTTTGCTCATAACTCGAATACGCTTCAATAGCAATGTGAAATATAGGCCTAAATCTATGTAAGGAGGCGGTATTCGCACATTTTTAGTACATTGTTTTTATGTAGTTATAAGATTTCAGATGTAACAGCGACTTTTTTAAAAATATTTTCTGATTCTCAGTCAATTTTATATGGAGAATGGTCAAAATAGCGTAAAACGCATTATTTTTTCTCAATTCGTCGTTTAAGCACTATTTCAACTTTCTGTGATAAAAACTGTAAGAGTTATGGGATTTTCATCAAATTTTTTTTGGATTTTTGCTCATAACTCGAATACGCTTTATTAGCAATGTGAACTATAGGCCTAAATCTATGTAAGGAGGCGGTATTCGCACATGTCTAGTACATTGTTTTTTTGTAGCTATAAGATTTCACAAGTAACAGCGATTTTTTAAAAAATATTTTCTGATTCTCAGTCAATTTTATATGGAGAATGTGCAAAATAGCGTAAATCGCATTATTTTTTCTCAGTTCGTCGTTTTAGCACTATTTCAATTTTCTGTGATTATAACTGTAAGAGTTATGGGATTTTCATCAAATTTTTTTTGGATTTTTGCTCATAACTCGAATACGCTTCAATAGCAATGTGAACTATAGGCCTAAATCTATATAAGGAGGCGGTATTCGCACATGTCTAGTACATTGTTTTTTTGTAGCTATAAGATTTCACAAGTAACAGCGATTTTTTTAAAAATATTTTCTGATTCTCAGTCAATTTTATATGGAGAATGTTCAAAATAGCGTAAATCGCATTAATTTTTCTCAATTCGTCGTTTTAGCACTATTTCAACTTTCTGTGATAAAAACTGTAAGAGTTATGGGATTTTAATCAAATTTTTTTTTGATTTTTGCTCATAACTCGAATACGCTTCAATAGCAATGTGAACTATAAGCCTAAATCTATGTAAGGAGGCGGTATTCGCACATGTCTAGTACATTGTTTTTTTGTAGCTATAAGATTTCACAAGTAACAGCGATTTTTTAAAAAATATTTTCTGATTCTCAGTCAATTTTATATGGAGAATGGTCAAAATAGCGTAAAACGCATTATTTTTTCTTAATTCGTCGTTTTAGCACTATTACAACTTTCTGTGATAAAAACTGTAAGAGTTATGGGATTTTCATCAAATTTTTCTTGGATTTTTGCTCATAATTTGAATACGCTTCAATAGCAATATAAACTATAGGCCTAAATCTATATAAGGAGGCGGTATTCGCACATGTCTAGTACATTGCTTTTTTGTAGCTATAAGATTTCACAAGTAACAGCGATTTTTTTAAAAATATTTTCTGATTCTCAGTCAATTTTATATGGAGAATGTTCAAAATAGCATTAATCGCATTATTTTTTCTCAATTCGTCGTTTTAGCACTATTTAAACTTTCTGTGATAAAAGCTGTAAGAGTTATGGGATTTTCATCAAATTTTTTTTGGATTTTTGCTCTTAACTCGAATACGCTTCAATAGCAATTTGAACTATAGGCCTAAATCTATATAAGGAGGCGGTATTCGCACATGTCTAGTACATTGTTTTTTTGTAGGTATAAGATTTCACAAGTAACAGCGATTTTTTTTAAAAATATTTTCTGATTCTCAGTCAATTTTATATGGAGAATGTTCAAAATAGCGTAAATCGCATTATTTTTTCTCAATTCGTCGTTTTAGCACTATTTCAACTTTCTGTGATAAAAACTGTAAGAGTTATGGGATTTTCATCAAATTTCTTTTTGGATTTTTGCTCATAACTCGAATACGCTTCAATAGCAATGTGAACTGTAGGCCTAAATCTAAGTAAGGAGGCGGTATTCGCACATGTCTAGTACATTGTTTTTTTGTAGCTATTAGATTTCACAAGTAACAGCGATTTTTTTAAAAATATTTTTTGATTCTCAGTCAATTTTATATGGAGAATGTTCAAAATAGCGTAAAACGCATTATTTTTTCTCAATTCGTCGTTTTAGCACTATTTCAACTTTCTGTGATAAAAACTGTAAGAGCTATGGGATTTTTATCAATTTTTTTTTGGACTTTTGCTCATAACTCGAATACGCTTCAATAGCAATGTGAAATATAGGCCTAAATCTATGTAAGGAGGCGGTATTCGCACATTTTTAGTACATTGTTTTTATGTAGTTATAAGATTTCAGATGTAACAGCGACTTTTTTAAAAATATTTTCTGATTCTCAGTCAATTTTATATGGAGAATGGTCAAAATAGCGTAAAACGCATTATTTTTTCTCAATTCGTCGTTTAAGCACTATTTCAACTTTCTGTGATAAAAACTGTAAGAGTTATGGGATTTTCATCAAATTTTTTTTGGATTTTTGCTCATAACTCGAATACGCTTTATTAGCAATGTGAACTATAGGCCTAAATCTATGTAAGGAGGCGGTATTCGCACATGTCTAGTACATTGTTTTTTTGTAGCTATAAGATTTCACAAGTAACAGCGATTTTTTAAAAAATATTTTCTGATTTTCAGTCAATTTTATATGGAGAATGTGCAAAATAGCGTAAATCGCATTATTTTTTCTCAATTCGTCGTTTTGGCACTATTTCAACTTTCTGTGATAAAAACTGTAAGAGTTATGGGATTTTCATCAAATTTTTTTTTGGATTTTTACTCATAACTCTAATACGCTTCTATAGCAATGTGAACTATAGGCCTAAATCTAAGTAAGGAGGCAATATTCGCACATGTCTAGTACATTGTTTTTTTGTAGCTAATATATTTCACAAGTAACAGCGATTTTTTAAAAAATATTTTCTGATTCTCAGACAATTTTATATGGAGAATGTTCAAAATAGCGTAAAACGCATTATTTTTTCTCAATTCGTCGTTTTAGCACTATTTCAACTTTCTGTGATAAAAACTGTAAGAGCTATGGGATTTTTATCAATTTTTTTCTGGATTTTTGCTCATAACTCGAATACCCTTCAATAGCAATGTGAACTATAGACCTAAATCTATGTAAGGAGGCGGTATCCGCACATGTCTAGTACATTGTCTTTTTGTAGCTATAAGATTTCACAAGTAACAGCGATTTTTTTAAAAATATTTTCTGATTCTCAGTCAATTTTATATGGAGAATGTTCAAAATAGCGTAAATCGCATTATTTCTTCTCAATTCGTCGTTTTAGCACTATTTCAACTTTCTGTGATAAAAACTGTAAGAGTTATGGGATTTTCATCAAATTTTTTTTGGATTTTTGCTCATAACTCGAATACGCTTCAATAGCAATGTGAACTATAGGCCTAAATCTATGTAAGGAGGCAGTATTCGCACATGTCTAGTACATTGTTTTTTTGTAGCTATAAGATTTCAGAAGTAACAGCGATTTTTTTAAAAATATTTTCTGATTCTCAGTCAATTTTATATGGAGAATGTTCAAAATAGCGTAAAACGCATTATTTTTTCTCAATTCGTCGTTTTAGCACTATTTCAACTCTCTGTGATAAAAACTGTAAGAGTTATGGGATTTTCATAAATTTTTTTTTGGATTTTTGCTCATAACTCTAATACGCTTCAATAGCAATGTGAACTATAGGCCTAAATCTATGTAAGGAGGCGGTATTCGCACATGTCTAGTACATTGTTTTTTTGTAGCTATAAGATTTCACAAGTAACAGCGATTTTTTAAAAAATATTTTCTGATTCTCTGTCAATTTTATATGGAGAATGTGCAAAATAGCGTAAATCGCATTATTTTTTCTCAGTTCGTCGTTTTAGCACTATTTCAATTTTCTGTGATTATAACTGTAAGAGTTATGGGATTTTCATAAAATTTTTTTTGGATTTTTGCTCATAACTCGAATACGCTTTAATAGCAATGTGAAATATAGGCCTAAATCTATATAAGGAGGTGGTATTCGCACATGTCTAGTACATTGCTTTTTGTAGCTATAAGATTTCACAAGTAACAGCGATTTTTTAAAAAATATTTTCTGATTCTCAGTCAATATTATATAGAGAATGTGCAAAATAGCGTAAATCGCATTATTTTTTCTCAATTCGTCGTTTTAGCACTATTTCAACTTTCTGTGATAAAAACTGTAAGAGTTATGGGATTTTCATAAATTTTTTTTTGGATTTTTGCTCATAACTCTAATACGCTTCAATAGCAATGTGAACTATAGGCCTAAATCTATGTAAGGAGGCGGTATTCGCACATGTCTAGTACATTGTTTTTTTGTAGCTATAAGATTTCACAAGTAACAGCGATTTTTTAAAAAATATTTTCTGATTCTCAGTCAATTTTATATGGAGAATGTGCAAAATAGCGTAAATCGCATTATTTTTTCTCAGTTCGTCGTTTTAGCACTATTTCAATTTTCTGTGATTATAACTGTAAGAGTTATGGGATTTTCATCAAATTTTTTTTGGATTTTTGCTCATAACTCGAATACGCTTCAATAGCAATGTGAACTATAGGCCTAAATCTATATAAGGAGGCGGTATTCGCACATGTCTAGTACATTGTTTTTTTGTAGCTATAAGATTTCACAAGTAACAGCGATTTTTTTAAAAATATTTTCTGATTCTCAGTCAATTTTATATGGAGAATGTTCAAAATAGCGTAAATCGCATTATTTTTTCTCAATTCGTCGTTTTAGCACTATTTCAACTTTCTGTGATAAAAACTGTAAGAGTTATGGGATTTTAATCAAATTTTTTTTTGATTTTTGCTCATAACTCGAATACGCTTCAATAGCAATGTGAACTATAAGCCTAAATCTATGTAAGGAGGCGGTATTCGCACATGTCTAGTACATTGTTTTTTTGTAGCTATAAGATTTCACAAGTAACAGCGATTTTTTAAAAAATATTTTCTGATTCTCAGTCAATTTTATATGGAGAATGGTCAAAATAGCGTAAAACGCATTATTTTTTCTTAATTCGTCGTTTTAGCACTATTACAACTTTCTGTGATAAAAACTGTAAGAGTTATGGGATTTTCATCAAATTTTTTTTGGATTTTTGCTCATAATTTGAATACGCTTCAATAGCAATATAAACTATAGGCCTAAATCTATATAAGGAGGCGGTATTCGCACATGTCTAGTACATTGCTTTTTTGTAGCTATAAGATTTCACAAGTAACAGCGATTTTTTTAAAAATATTTTCTGATTCTCAGTCAATTTTATATGGAGAATGTTCAAAATAGCATTAATCGCATTATTTTTTCTCAATTCGTCGTTTTAGCACTATTTAAACTTTCTGTGATAAAAGCTGTAAGAGTTATGGGATTTTCATCAAATTTTTTTTGGATTTTTGCTCTTAACTCGAATACGCTTCAATAGCAATTTGAACTATAGGCCTAAATCTATATAAGGAGGCGGTATTCGCACATGTCTAGTACATTGTTTTTTTGTAGGTATAAGATTTCACAAGTAACAGCGATTTTTTTTAAAAATATTTTCTGATTCTCAGTCAATTTTATATGGAGAATGTTCAAAATAGCGTAAATCGCATTATTTTTTCTCAATTCGTCGTTTTAGCACTATTTCAACTTTCTGTGATAAAAACTGTAAGAGTTATGGGATTTTCATCAAATTTTTTTTTGGATTTTTGCTCATAACTCGAATACGCTTCAATAGCAATGTGAACTGTAGGCCTAAATCTAAGTAAGGAGGCGGTATTCGCACATGTCTAGTACATTGTTTTTTTGTAGCTATTAGATTTCACAAGTAACAGCGATTTTTTTAAAAATATTTTTTGATTCTCAGTCAATTTTATATGGAGAATGTTCAAAATAGCGTAAAACGCATTATTTTTTCTCAATTCGTCGTTTTAGCACTATTTCAACTTTCTGTGATAAAAACTGTAAGAGCATGGGATTTTTATCAATTTTTTTTTGGATTTTTGCTCATAACTCGAATACGCTTCAATAGCAATGTGAAATATAGGCCTAAATCTATGTAAGGAGGCGGTATTCGCACATTTTTAGTACATTGTTTTTATGTAGTTATAAGATTTCAGAAGTAACAGCGACTTTTTTAAAAATATTTTCTGATTCTCAGTCAATTTTATATGGAGAATGGTCAAAATAGCGTAAAACGCATTATTTTTTCTCAATTCGTCGTTTAAGCACTATTTCAACTTTCTGTGATAAAAACTGTAAGAGTTATGGGATTTTCATCAAATTTTTTTTGGATTTTTGCTCATAACTCGAATACGCTTTATTAGCAATGTGAACTATAGGCCTAAATCTATGTAAGGAGGCGGTATTCGCACATGTCTAGTACATTGTTTTTTTGTAGCTATAAGATTTCACAAGTAACAGCGTTTTTTTAAAAAATATTTTCTGATTTTCAGTCAATTTTATATGGAGAATGTGCAAAATAGCGTAAATCGCATTATTTTTTCTCAATTCGTCGTTTTGGCACTATTTCAACTTTCTGTGATAAAAACTGTAAGAGTTATGGGATTTTCATCAATTTTTTTTTTGGATTTTTGCTCATAACTCTAATACGCTTCTATAGCAATGTGAACTATAGGCCTAAATCTAAGTAAGGAGGCGGTATTCGCACATGTCTAGTACATTGTTTTTTTGTAGCTAATATATTTCACAAGTAACAGCGATTTTTTAAAAAATATTTTCTGATTCTCAGACAATTTTATATGGAGAATGTTCAAAATAGCGTAAAACGCATTATTTTTTCTCAATTCGTCGTTTTAGCACTATTTCAACTTTCTGTGATAAAAACTGTAAGAGCTATGGGATTTTTATCAATTTTTTTCTGGATTTTTGCTCATAACTCGAATACCCTTCAATAGCAATGTGAACTATAGACCTAAATCTATGTAAGGAGGCGGTATCCGCACATGTCTAGTACATTGTCTTTTTGTAGCTATAAGATTTCACAAGTAACAGCGATTTTTTTAAAAATATTTTCTGATTCTCAGTCAATTTTATATGGAGAATGTTCAAAATAGCGTAAATCGCATTATTTCTTCTCAATTCGTCGTTTTAGCACTATTTCAACTTTCTGTGATAAAAACTGTAAGAGTTATGGGATTTTCATCAAATTTTTTTTGGATTTTTGCTCATAACTCGAATACGCCTTAATAGCAATGTGAACTATAGGCCTAAATCTATGTAAGGAGGCGGTATTCGCACATGTCTAGTACATTGTTTTTTTGTAGCTATAAGATTTCAGAAGTAACAGCGATTTTTTTAAAAATATTTTCTGATTCTCAGTCAATTTTATATGGAGAATGGTCAAAATAGCGTAAAACGCATTATTTTTTCTCAATTCGTCGTTTTAGCACCATTTCAACTTTCTGTGATAAAAACTGTAAGAGTTATGGGATTTTCATCAAATTTTTTTTGGATTTTTGCTCATAACTCGAATACGCTTTAATAGCAATGTGAACTATAGGCCTAAATCTATGTAAGGAGGCGGTATTCGCACATGTCTAGTACATTGTTTTTTTGTAGCTAATATATTTCACAAGTAACAGCGATTTTTTAAAAAATATTTTCTGATTCTCAGACAATTTTATATGGAGAATGTTCAAAATAGCGTAAAACGCATTATTTTTTCTCAATTCGTCGTTTTAGCACTATTTCAACTTTCTGTGATAAAAACTGTAAGAGCTATGGGATTTTTATCAATTTTTTTCTGGATTTTTGCTCATAACTCGAATACCCTTCAATAGCAATGTGAACTATAGACCTAAATCTATGTAAGGAGGCGGTATCCGCACATGTCTAGTACATTGTCTTTTTGTAGCTATAAGATTTCACAAGTAACAGCGATTTTTTTAAAAATATTTTCTGATTCTCAGTCAATTTTATATGGAGAATGTTCAAAATAGCGTAAATCGCATTATTTCTTCTCAATTCGTCGTTTTAGCACTATTTCAACTTTCTGTGATAAAAACTGTAAGAGTTATGGGATTTTCATCAAATTTTTTTTGGATTTTTGCTCATAACTCGAATACGCCTTAATAGCAATGTGAACTATAGGCCTAAATCTATGTAAGGAGGCGGTATTCGCACATGTCTAGTACATTGTTTTTTTGTAGCTATAAGATTTCAGAAGTAACAGCGATTTTTTTAAAAATATTTTCTGATTCTCAGTCAATTTTATATGGAGAATGTTCAAAATAGCGTAAATCGCATTATTTTTTCTCAATTCGTCGTTTTAGCACTATTTCAACTTTCTGTGATAAAAACTGTAAGAGTTATGGGATTTTAATCAAATTTTTTTTTGATTTTTGCTCATAACTCGAATACGCTTCAATAGCAATGTGAACTATAAGCCTAAATCTATGTAAGGAGGCGGTATTCGCACATGTCTAGTACATTGTTTTTTTGTAGCTATAAGATTTCACAAGTAACAGCGATTTTTTAAAAAATATTTTCTGATTCTCAGTCAATTTTATATGGAGAATGGTCAAAATAGCGTAAAACGCATTATTTTTTCTTAATTCGTCGTTTTAGCACTATTACAACTTTCTGTGATAAAAACTGTAAGAGTTATGGGATTTTCATCAAATTTTTTTTGGATTTTTGCTCATAATTTGAATACGCTTCAATAGCAATATAAACTATAGGCCTAAATCTATATAAGGAGGCGGTATTCGCACATGTCTAGTACATTGCTTTTTTGTAGCTATAAGATTTCACAAGTAACAGCGATTTTTTTAAAAATATTTTCTGATTCTCAGTCAATTTTATATGGAGAATGTTCAAAATAGCATTAATCGCATTATTTTTTCTCAATTCGTCGTTTTAGCACTATTTAAACTTTCTGTGATAAAAGCTGTAAGAGTTATGGGATTTTCATCAAATTTTTTTTGGATTTTTGCTCTTAACTCGAATACGCTTCAATAGCAATTTGAACTATAGGCCTAAATCTATATAAGGAGGCGGTATTCGCACATGTCTAGTACATTGTTTTTTTGTAGGTATAAGATTTCACAAGTAACAGCGATTTTTTTTAAAAATATTTTCTGATTCTCAGTCAATTTTATATGGAGAATGTTCAAAATAGCGTAAATCGCATTATTTTTTCTCAATTCGTCGTTTTAGCACTATTTCAACTTTCTGTGATAAAAACTGTAAGAGTTATGGGATTTTCATCAAATTTTTTTTTGGATTTTTGCTCATAACTCGAATACGCTTCAATAGCAATGTGAACTGTAGGCCTAAATCTAAGTAAGGAGGCGGTATTCGCACATGTCTAGTACATTGTTTTTTTGTAGCTATTAGATTTCACAAGTAACAGCGATTTTTTTAAAAATATTTTTTGATTCTCAGTCAATTTTATATGGAGAATGTTCAAAATAGCGTAAAACGCATTATTTTTTCTCAATTCGTCGTTTTAGCACTATTTCAACTTTCTGTGATAAAAACTGTAAGAGCATGGGATTTTTATCAATTTTTTTTTGGATTTTTGCTCATAACTCGAATACGCTTCAATAGCAATGTGAAATATAGGCCTAAATCTATGTAAGGAGGCGGTATTCGCACATTTTTAGTACATTGTTTTTATGTAGTTATAAGATTTCAGAAGTAACAGCGACTTTTTTAAAAATATTTTCTGATTCTCAGTCAATTTTATATGGAGAATGGTCAAAATAGCGTAAAACGCATTATTTTTTCTCAATTCGTCGTTTAAGCACTATTTCAACTTTCTGTGATAAAAACTGTAAGAGTTATGGGATTTTCATCAAATTTTTTTTGGATTTTTGCTCATAACTCGAATACGCTTTATTAGCAATGTGAACTATAGGCCTAAATCTATGTAAGGAGGCGGTATTCGCACATGTCTAGTACATTGTTTTTTTGTAGCTATAAGATTTCACAAGTAACAGCGTTTTTTTAAAAAATATTTTCTGATTTTCAGTCAATTTTATATGGAGAATGTGCAAAATAGCGTAAATCGCATTATTTTTTCTCAATTCGTCGTTTTGGCACTATTTCAACTTTCTGTGATAAAAACTGTAAGAGTTATGGGATTTTCATCAATTTTTTTTTTGGATTTTTGCTCATAACTCTAATACGCTTCTATAGCAATGTGAACTATAGGCCTAAATCTAAGTAAGGAGGCGGTATTCGCACATGTCTAGTACATTGTTTTTTTGTAGCTAATATATTTCACAAGTAACAGCGATTTTTTAAAAAATATTTTCTGATTCTCAGACAATTTTATATGGAGAATGTTCAAAATAGCGTAAAACGCATTATTTTTTCTCAATTCGTCGTTTTAGCACTATTTCAACTTTCTGTGATAAAAACTGTAAGAGCTATGGGATTTTTATCAATTTTTTTCTGGATTTTTGCTCATAACTCGAATACCCTTCAATAGCAATGTGAACTATAGACCTAAATCTATGTAAGGAGGCGGTATCCGCACATGTCTAGTACATTGTCTTTTTGTAGCTATAAGATTTCACAAGTAACAGCGATTTTTTTAAAAATATTTTCTGATTCTCAGTCAATTTTATATGGAGAATGTTCAAAATAGCGTAAATCGCATTATTTCTTCTCAATTCGTCGTTTTAGCACTATTTCAACTTTCTGTGATAAAAACTGTAAGAGTTATGGGATTTTCATCAAATTTTTTTTGGATTTTTGCTCATAACTCGAATACGCCTTAATAGCAATGTGAACTATAGGCCTAAATCTATGTAAGGAGGCGGTATTCGCACATGTCTAGTACATTGTTTTTTTGTAGCTATAAGATTTCAGAAGTAACAGCGATTTTTTTAAAAATATTTTCTGATTCTCAGTCAATTTTATATGGAGAATGGTCAAAATAGCGTAAAACGCATTATTTTTTCTCAATTCGTCGTTTTAGCACCATTTCAACTTTCTGTGATAAAAACTGTAAGAGTTATGGGATTTTCATCAAATTTTTTTTGGATTTTTGCTCATAACTCGAATACGCTTTAATAGCAATGTGAACTATAGGCCTAAATCTATGTAAGGAGGCGGTATTCGCACATGTCTAGTACATTGTTTTTTTGTAGCTATAAGATTTCAGAAGTAACAGCGATTTTTTTAAAAATATTTTCTGATTCTCAGTCAATTTTATATGGAGAATGTTCAAAATAGCGTAAAACGCATTATTTTTTCTCAATTCGTCGTTTTAGCACTATTTCAACTCTCTGTGATAAAAACTGTAAGAGTTATGGGATTTTCATAATTTTTTTTTTGATTTTTGCTCATAACTCGAATACGCTTTAAGAGCAATGTGAACTATAGGCCTAAATCTATGTAAGGAGGCGGTATTCGCACATGTCTAGTACATTGTTTTTTTGTAGCTATAAGATTTCACAAGTAACAGCGATTTTTTAAAAAATATTTTCTGATTCTCAGTCAATTTTATATGGAGAATGTGCAAAATAGCGTAAATCGCATTATTTTTTCTCAGTTCGTCGTTTTAGCACTATTTCAACTTTCTGTGATGAGACTGTAAGAGTTATGGGATTTTCATCAAATTTTTTTTGGATTTTTGCTCATAACTCGAATACGCTTCAATAGCAATGTGAACTATAGGCCTAAATCTATATAAGGAGGCGGTATTCGTACATGTCTAGTACATTGTTTTTTTGTAGCTATAAGATTTCTCAAGTAACAGCGATTTTTTAAAAAATATTTTCTGATTCTCAGTCAATTTTATATGGAGAATGTTCAAAATAGCGTAAATCGCATTATTTTTTCTCAATTCGTCGTTTTAGCACTATTTCAACTTTCTGTGATAAAAACTGTAAGAGTTATGGGATTTTAATCAAATTTTTTTTGGATTTTTGCTCATAACTCGAATACGCTTCAATAGCAATGTGATCTATAGGCCTAAATCTATATAAGGAGGCGGTATTCGCGCATGTCTAGTACATTGTTTTTTTGTAGCTATAAGATTTCACAAGTAACAGCGATTTTTTAAAAAATATTTTCTGATTCTCAGTCAATTTTATTTGGAGAATGTGCAAAATAGCGTAAATCGCATTATTTTTTCTCAATTCGTCGTTTTGGCACTATTTCAACTTTCTGTGATAAAAACTGTAAGAGTTATGGGATTTTCATAAATTTTTTTTTGGATTTTTGCTCATAAATCGAATACGCTTCAATAGCAATGTGAACTGTAGGCCTAAATCTAAGTAAGGAGGCGGTATTCGCACATGTCTAGTACATTGTTTTTTTGTAGCTATTAGATTTCACAAGTAACAGCGATTTTTTTAAAAATATTTTTTGATTCTCAGTCAATTTTATATGGAGAATGTTCAAAATAGCGTAAAACGCATTACTTTTTCTCAATTCGTCGTTTTAGCACTATTTCAACTTTCTGTGATAAAAACTGTAAGAGCTATGAAATTTTTATCAATTTTTTTTTGGATTTTTGCTCATAACTCGAATACGCTTCAATAGCAATGTGAAATATAGGCCTAAATCTATGTAAGGAGGCGGTATTCGCACATTTTTAGTACATTGTTTTTATGTAGTTATAAGATTTCAGAAGTAACAGCGATTTTTTTAAAAATATTTTCTGATTCTCAGTCAATTTTATATGGAGAATGGTCAAAATAGCGTAAAACGCATTATTTTTTTCTCAATTCGTCGTTTAAGCACTATTTCAACTTTCTGTGATAAAAACTGTAAGAGTTATGGGATTTTCATCAAATTTTTTTTGGATTTTTGCTCATAACTCGAATACGCTTTATTAGCAATGTGAACTATAGGCCTAAATCTATGTAAGGAGGCGGTATTCGCACATGTCTAGTACATTGTTTTTTTGTAGCTATAAGATTTCACAAGTAACAGCGATTTTTTAAAAAATATTTTCTGATTCTCAGTCAATTTTATATGGAGAATGTTCAAAATAGCGTAAATCGCATTATTTTTTCTCAATTCGTCGTTTTGGCACTATTTAAACTTTCTGTGATAAAAACTGTAAGACTTATGGGATTTTCATAAATTTTTTTTTGGATTTTTGCTCATAACTCTAATACGCTTCAATAGCAATGTGAACCATAAGCCTAAATCTATATAAGGAGGCGGTATTCGCACATGTCTAGTACATTGTTTTTTTGTAGCTATAAGATTTCACAAGTAACAGCGATTTTTTAAAAATATTTTCTGATTCTCAGTCAATTTTATATGGAGAATGTTCAAAATAGCGTAAATCGCATTATTTTTTCTCAATTCGTCGTTTTAGCACTATTTCAACTTTCTGTGATAAAAACTGTAAGAGTTATGGGATTTTCATCAAATTTTTTTTGGATTTTTGCTCATAACTCGAATACGCTTCAATAGCAATGTGAACTATAGGCCTAAATCTAAGTAAGGAGGCGGTATTCGCACATGTCTAGTACATTGTTTTTTTGTAGCTATTAGATTTCACAAGTAACAGCGATTTTTTTAAAAATATTTTCTGATTCTCAGTCAATTTTATATGGAGAATGTTCAAAATAGCGTAAAACGCATTATTTTTTCTCAATTCGTCGTTTTAGCACTATTTCAACTTTCTGTGATAAAAACTGTAAGAGCTATGGGATTTTTATCTATTTTTTTTTGGATTTTTGCTCATTACTCGAATACGCTTCAATAGCAATGTGAAATATAGGCCTAAATCTATGTAAGGAGGCGGTATTCGCACATGTCTAGTACATTGTTTTTATGTAGTTATAAGATTTCAGAAGTAACAGCGATTTTTTTTAATATATTTTCTGATTCTCAGTCAATTTTATATGGAGAATGGTCAAAATAGCGTAAAACGCATTATTTTTTCTCAATTCGTCGCTTAAGCACTATTTCAACTTTCTGTGATAAAAACTGTAAGAGTTATGGGATTTTCATCAATTTTTTTTTGGATTTTTGCTCATAACTCGAATACGCTTCAATAGCAATGTGAACTATAGGCCTAAATCTATATAAGGAGGCGGTATTCGCACATGTCTAGTACATTGTTTTTTTGTAGGTATAAGATTTCACAAGTAACAGCGATTTTTTTAAAAATATTTTCTGATTCTCAGTCAATTTTATATGGAGAATGTTCAAAATAGCGTAAATCGCATTATTTTTTCTCAATTCGTCGTTTTAGCACTATTTCAACTTTCTGTGATAAAAACTGTAAGAGTTATGGGATTTTCATCAAATTTTTTTTTGGATTTTTGCTCATAAATCGAATACGCTTCAATAGCAATGTGAACTGTAGGCCTAAATCTAAGTAAGGAGGCGGTATTCGCACATGTCTAGTACATTGTTTTTTTGTAGCTATTAGATTTCACAAGTAACAGCGATTTTTTTAAAAATATTTTTTGATTCTCAGTCAATTTTATATGGAGAATGTTCAAAATAGCGTAAAACGCATTACTTTTTCTCAATTCGTCGTTTTAGCACTATTTCAACTTTCTGTGATAAAAACTGTAAGAGCTATGGGATTTTTATCAATTTTTTTTTGGATTTTTGCTCATAACTCGAATACGCTTCAATAGCAATGTGAAATATAGGACTAAATCTATGTAAGGAGGCGGTATTCGCACATTTTTAGTACATTGTTTTTATGTAGTTATAAGATTTCAGAAGTAACAGCGATTTTTTTAAAAATATTTTCTGATTCTCAGTCAATTTTATATGGAGAATGGTCAAAATAGCGTAAAACGCATTATTTTTTCTCAATTCGTCGTTTAAGCACTATTTCAACTTTCTGTGATAAAAACTGTAAGAGTTATGGGATTTTCATCAAATTTTTTTTGGATTTTTGCTCATAACTCGAATACGCTTCAATAGCAATGTGAACTATAGGCCTAAATCTATGTAAGGAGGCAGTATTCGCACATGTCTAGTACATTGTTTTTTTGTAGCTATAAGATTTCAGAAGTAACAGCGATTTTTTTAAAAATATTTTCTGATTCTCAGTCAATTTTATATGGAGAATGTTCAAAATAGCGTAAAACGCATTATTTTTTCTCAATTCGTCGTTTTAGCACTATTTCAACTCTCTGTGATAAAAACTGTAAGAGTTATGGGATTTTCATAAATTTTTTTTTGGATTTTTGCTCATAACTCTAATACGCTTCAATAGCAATGTGAACTATAGGCCTAAATCTATGTAAGGAGGCGGTATTCGCACATGTCTAGTACATTGTTTTTTTGTAGCTATAAGATTTCACAAGTAACAGCGATTTTTTAAAAAATATTTTCTGATTCTCTGTCAATTTTATATGGAGAATGTGCAAAATAGCGTAAATCGCATTATTTTTTCTCAGTTCGTCGTTTTAGCACTATTTCAATTTTCTGTGATTATAACTGTAAGAGTTATGGGATTTTCATAAAATTTTTTTTGGATTTTTGCTCATAACTCGAATACGCTTTAATAGCAATGTGAAATATAGGCCTAAATCTATATAAGGAGGCGGTATTCGCACATGTCTAGTACATTGCTTTTTGAAGCTATAAGATTTCACAAGTAACAGCGATTTTTTAAAAAATATTTTCTGATTCTCAGTCAATATTATATAGAGAATGTGCAAAATAGCGTAAATCGCATTATTTTTTCTCAATTCGTCGTTTTAGCACTATTTCAACTTTCTGTGATAAAAACTGTAAGAGTTATGGGATTTTCATAATTTTTTTTTTGGATTTTTGCTCATAACTCTAATACGCTTCAATAGCAATGTGAACTATAGGCCTAAATCTATGTAAGGAGGCGGTATTCGCACATGTCTAGTACATTGTTTTTTTGTAGCTATAAGATTTCACAAGTAACAGCGATTTTTTAAAAAATATTTTCTGATTCTCAGTCAATTTTATATGGAGAATGTGCAAAATAGCGTAAATCGCATTATTTTTTCTCAGTTCGTCGTTTTAGCACTATTTCAATTTTCTGTGATTATAACTGTAAGAGTTATGGGATTTTCATAAAATTTTTTTTGGATTTTTGCTTATAACTCGAATACGCTTTAATAGCAATGTGAAATATAGGCCTAAATCTATATAAGGAGGCGGTATTCGCACATGTCTAGTACATTGCTTTTTGTAGCTATAAGATTTCACAAGTAACAGCGATTTTTTAAAAAATATTTTCTGATTCTCAGTCAATATTATATAGAGAATGTGCAAAATAGCGTAAATCGCATAATTTTTTCTCAATTCGTCGTTTTAGCACTATTTCAACTTTCTGTGATAAAAACTGTAAGAGTTATGGGATTTTCATAAATTTTTTTTTGGATTTTTGCTCATAACTCTAATACGCTTCAATAGCAATGTGAACTATAGGCCTAAATCTATGTAAGGAGGCGGTATTCGCACATGTCTAGTACATTGTTTTTTTGTAGCTATAAGATTTCACAAGTAACAGCGATTTTTTAAAAAATATTTTCTGATTCTCAGTCAATTTTATATGGAGAATGTGCAAAATAGCGTAAATCGCATTATTTTTTCTCAGTTCGTCGTTTTAGCACTATTTCAATTTTCTGTGATTATAACTGTAAGAGTTATGGGATTTTCATCAAATTTTTTTTGGATTTTTGCTCATAACTCGAATACGCTTCAATAGCAATGTGAACTATAGGCCTAAATCTATATAAGGAGGCGGTATTCGCACATGTCTAGTACATTGTTTTTTTGTAGCTATAAGATTTCACAAGTAACAGCGATTTTTTTAAAAATATTTTCTGATTCTCAGTCAATTTTATATGGAGAATGTTCAAAATAGCGTAAATCGCATTATTTTTTCTCAATTCGTCGTTTTAGCACTATTTCAACTTTCTGTGATAAAAACTGTAAGAGTTATGGGATTTTAATCAAATTTTTTTTTGATTTTTGCTCATAACTCGAATACGCTTCAATAGCAATGTGAACTATAAGCCTAAATCTATGTAAGGAGGCGGTATTCGCACATGTCTAGTACATTGTTTTTTTGTAGCTATAAGATTTCACAAGTAACAGCGATTTTTTAAAAAATATTTTCTGATTCTCAGTCAATTTTATATGGAGAATGGTCAAAATAGCGTAAAACGCATTATTTTTTCTTAATTCGTCGTTTTAGCACTATTACAGCTTTCTGTGATAAAAACTGTAAGAGTTATGGGATTTTCATCAAATTTTTTTTGGATTTTTGCTCATAATTTGAATACGCTTCAATAGCAATATAAACTATAGGCCTAAATCTATATAAGGAGGCGGTATTCGCACATGTCTAGTACATTGCTTTTTTGTAGCTATAAGATTTCACAAGTAACAGCGATTTTTTTAAAAATATTTTCTGATTCTCAGTCAATTTTATATGGAGAATGTTCAAAATAGCATTAATCGCATTATTTTTTCTCAATTCGTCGTTT
Source organism: Panorpa germanica (assembly GCA_963678705.1). Taxonomy (NCBI): domain Eukaryota; kingdom Metazoa; phylum Arthropoda; class Insecta; order Mecoptera; family Panorpidae; genus Panorpa; species Panorpa germanica. The sequence goes on along the minus strand of OY783211.1, from coordinate 4,584,807 downwards.
TAGCACTATTTAAACTTTCTGTGATAAAAGCTGTAAGAGTTATGGGATTTTCATCAAATTTTTTTTGGATTTTTGCTCTTAACTCGAATACGCTTCAATAGCAATTTGAACTATAGGCCTAAATCTATATAAGGAGGCGGTATTCGCACATGTCTAGTACATTGTTTTTTTGTAGGTATAAGATTTCACAAGTAACAGCGATTTTTTTTAAAAATATTTTCTGATTCTCAGTCAATTTTATATGGAGAATGTTCAAAATAGCGTAAATCGCATTATTTTTTCTCAATTCGTCGTTTTAGCACTATTTCAACTTTCTGTGATAAAAACTGTAAGAGTTATGGGATTTTCATCAAATTTTTTTTTGGATTTTTGCTCATAACTCGAATACGCTTCAATAGCAATGTGAACTGTAGGCCTAAATCTAAGTAAGGAGGCGGTATTCGCACATGTCTAGTACATTGTTTTTTTGTAGCTATTAGATTTCACAAGTAACAGCGATTTTTTTAAAAATATTTTTTGATTCTCAGTCAATTTTATATGGAGAATGTTCAAAATAGCGTAAAACGCATTATTTTTTCTCAATTCGTCGTTTTAGCACTATTTCAACTTTCTGTGATAAAAACTGTAAGAGCTATGGGATTTTTATCAATTTTTTTTTGGATTTTTGCTCATAACTCGAATACGCTTCAATAGCAATGTGAAATATAGGCCTAAATCTATGTAAGGAGGCGGTATTCGCACATTTTTAGTACATTGTTTTTATGTAGTTATAAGATTTCAGATGTAACAGCGACTTTTTTAAAAATATTTTCTGATTCTCAGTCAATTTTATATGGAGAATGGTCAAAATAGCGTAAAACGCATTATTTTTTCTCAATTCGTCGTTTAAGCACTATTTCAACTTTCTGTGATAAAAACTGTAAGAGTTATGGGATTTTCATCAAATTTTTTTTGGATTTTTGCTCATAACTCGAATACGCTTTATTAGCAATGTGAACTATAGGCCTAAATCTATGTAAGGAGGCGGTATTCGCACATGTCTAGTACATTGTTTTTTTGTAGCTATAAGATTTCACAAGTAACAGCGATTTTTTAAAAAATATTTTCTGATTCTCAGTCAATTTTATATGGAGAATGTGCAAAATAGCGTAAATCGCATTATTTTTTCTCAGTTCGTCGTTTTAGCACTATTTCAATTTTCTGTGATTATAACTGTAAGAGTTATGGGATTTTCATCAATTTTTTTGGATTTTTGCTCATAACTCGAATACGCTTCAATAGCAATGTGAACTATAGGCCTAAATCTATATAAGGAGGCGGTATTCGCACATGTCTAGTACATTGTTTTTTTTGTAGCTATAAGATTTCACAAGTAACAGCGATTTTTTTAAAAATATTTTCTGATTCTCAGTCAATTTTATACGGAGAATGTTCAAAATAGCGTAAATCGCATTAATTTTTCTCAATTCGTCGTTTTAGCACTATTTCAACTTTCTGTGATAAAAACTGTAAGAGTTATGGGATTTTAATCAAATTTTTTTTTTGATTTTTGCTCATAACTCGAATACGCTTCAATAGCAATGTGAACTATAAGCCTAAATCTATGTAAGGAGGCGGTATTCGCACATGTCTAGTACATTGTTTTTTTGTAGCTATAAGATTTCACAAGTAACAGCGATTTTTTAAAAAATATTTCTGATTCTCAGTCAATTTTATATGGAGAATGGTCAAAATAGCGTAAAACGCATTATTTTTTTCTTAATTCGTCGTTTTAGCACTATTACAACTTTCTGTGATAAAACTGTAAGAGTTATGGGGATTTTCATCAAATTTTTTTTGGATTTTTTGCTCATAATTTGAATACGCTTCAATAGCAATATAAATTATAGGCCTAAATCTATATAAGGAGGCGGTATTCGCACATGTCTAGTACATTGCTTTTTTGTAGCTATAAGATTTCACAAGTAACAGCGATTTTTTAAAAATATTTTCTGATTCTCAGTCAATTTTATATGGAGAATGTTCAAAATAGCATTAATCGCATTATTTTTTCTCAATTCGTCGTTTTAGCACTATTTAAACTTTCTGTGATAAAAGCTGTAAGAGTTATGGGATTTTCATCAAATTTTTTTTGGATTTTTGCTCTTAACTCGAATACGCTTCAATAGCAATTTGAACTATAGGCCTAAATCTATATAGGGAGGCGGTATTCGCACATGTCTAGTACATTGTTTTTTTGTAGGTATAAGATTTCACAAGTAACAGCGATTTTTTTTAAAAATATTTTCTGATTCTCAGTCAATTTTATATGGAGAATGTTCAAAATAGCGTAAATCGCATTATTTTTTCTCAATTCGTCGTTTTAGCACTATTTCAACTTTCTGTGATAAAAACTGTAAGAGTTATGGGATTTTCATCAAATTTTTTTTTGGATTTTTGCTCATAACTCGAATACGCTTCAATAGCAATGTGAACTGTAGGCCTAAATCTAAGTAAGGAGGCGGTATTCGCACATGTCTAGTACATTGTTTTTTTGTAGCTATTAGATTTCACAAGTAACAGCGATTTTTTTAAAAATATTTTTTGATTCTCAGTCAATTTTATATGGAGAATGTTCAAAATAGCGTAAAACGCATTATTTTTTCTCAATTCGTCGTTTTAGCACTATTTCAACTTTCTGTGATAAAAACTGTAAGAGCTATGGGATTTTTATCAATTTTTTTTTGGATTTTTGCTCATAACTCGAATACGCTTCAATAGCAATGTGAAATATAGGCCTAAATCTATGTAAGGAGGCGGTATTCGCACATTTTTAGTATATTGTTTTTATGTAGTTATAAGATTTCAGATGTAACAGCGACTTTTTTAAAAATATTTTCAGATTCTCAGTCAATTTTATATGGAGAATGGTCAAAATAGCGTAAAACGCATTATTTTTTCTCAATTCGTCGTTTAAGCAATATTTCAACTTTCTGTGATAAAAACTGTAAGAGTTATGGGATTTTCATCAAATTTTTTTTGGATTTTTGCTCATAACTCGAATACGCTTTATTAGCAATGTGAACTATAGGCCTAAATCTATGTAAGGAGGCGGTATTCGCACATGTCTAGTACATTGTTTTTTTGTAGCTATAAGATTTCACAAGTAACAGCGATTTTTTAAAAAATATTTTCTGATTCTCAGTCAATTTTATATGGAGAATGTGCAAAATAGCGTAAATCGCATTATTTTTTCTCAGTTCGTCGTTTTAGCACTATTTCAATTTTCTGTGATTATAACTGTAAGAGTTATGGGATTTTCATCAAATTTTTTTTGGATTTTTGCTCATAACTCGAATACGCTTCAATAGCAATGTGAACTATAGGCCTAAATCTATATAAGGAGGCGGTATTCGCACATGTCTTGTACATTGTTTTTTTGTAGCTATAAGATTTCACAAGTAACAGCGATTTTTTTAAAAATATTTTCTGATTCTCAGTCAATTATATATGGAGAATGTTCAAAATAGCGTAAATCGCATTATTTTTTCTCAATTCGTCGTTTTAGCACTATTTCAACTTTCTGTGATAAAAACTGTAAGAGTTATGGGATTTTAATCAAATTTTTTTTTGATTTTTGCTCATAACTCGAATACGCTTCAATAGCAATGTGAACTATAAGCCTAAATCTATGTAAGGAGGCGGTATTCGCACATGTCTAGTACATTGTTTTTTTGTAGCTATAAGATTTCACAAGTAACAGCGATTTTTTAAAAAATATTTTCTGATTCTCAGTCAATTTTATATGGAGAATGGTCAAAATAGCGTAAAACGCATTATTTTTTCTTAATTCGTCGTTTTAGCACTATTACAACTTTCTGTGATAAAAACTGTAAGAGTTATGGGATTTTCATCAAATTTTTTTTGGATTTTTGCTCATAATTTGAATACGCTTCAATAGCAATATAAACTATAGGCCTAAATCTATATAAGGAGGCGGTATTCGCACATGTCTAGTACATTGCTTTTTTGTAGCTATAAGATTTCACAAGTAACAGCGATTTTTTTAAAAATATTTTCTGATTCTCAGTCAATTTTATATGGAGAATGTTCAAAATAGCATTAATCGCATTATTTTTTCTCAATTCGTCGTTTTAGCACTATTTAAACTTTCTGTGATAAAAGCTGTAAGAGTTATGGGATTTTCATCAAATTTTTTTTGGATTTTTGCTCTTAACTCGAATACGCTTCAATAGCAATTTGAACTATAGGCCTAAATCTATATAAGGAGGCGGTATTCGCACATGTCTAGTACATTGTTTTTTTGTAGGTATAAGATTTCACAAGTAACAGCGATTTTTTTTAAAAATATTTTCTGATTCTCAGTCAATTTTATATGGAGAATGTTCAAAATAGCGTAAATCGCATTATTTTTTCTCAATTCGTCGTTTTAGCACTATTTCAACTTTCTGTGATAAAAACTGTAAGAGTTATGGGATTTTCATCAAATTTTTTTTTGGATTTTTGCTCATAACTCGAATACGCTTCAATAGCAATGTGAACTGTAGGCCTAAATCTAAGTAAGGAGGCGGTATTCGCACATGTCTAGTACATTGTTTTTTTGTAGCTATTAGATTTCACAAGTAACAGCGATTTTTTTAAAAATATTTTTTGATTCTCAGTCAATTTTATATGGAGAATGTTCAAAATAGCGTAAAACGCATTATTTTTTCTCAATTCGTCGTTTTAGCACTATTTCAACTTTCTGTGATAAAAACTGTAAGAGCTATGGGATTTTTATCAATTTTTTTTTGGACTTTTGCTCATAACTCGAATACGCTTCAATAGCAATGTGAAATATAGGCCTAAATCTATGTAAGGAGGCGGTATTCGCACATTTTTAGTACATTGTTTTTATGTAGTTATAAGATTTCAGATGTAACAGCGACTTTTTTAAAAATATTTTCTGATTCTCAGTCAATTTTATATGGAGAATGGTCAAAATAGCGTAAAACGCATTATTTTTTCTCAATTCGTCGTTTAAGCACTATTTCAACTTTCTGTGATAAAAACTGTAAGAGTTATGGGATTTTCATCAAATTTTTTTTTGGATTTTTGCTCATAACTCGAATACGCTTTATTAGCAATGTGAACTATAGGCCTAAATCTATGTAAGGAGGCGGTATTCGCACATGTCTAGTACATTGCTTTTTTGTAGCTATAAGATTTCACAAGTAACAGCGATTTTTTTAAAAATATTTTCTGATTCTCAGTCAATTTTATATGGAGAATGTTCAAAATAGCATTAATCGCATTATTTTTTCTCAATTCGTCGTTTTAGCACTATTTAAACTTTCTGTGATAAAAGCTGTAAGAGTTATGGGATTTTCATCAAATTTTTTTTGGATTTTTGCTCATAACTCGAATACGCTTCAATAGCAATGTGAACTATAGGCCTAAATCTATATAAGGAGGCGGTATTCGCACATGTCTAGTACATTGCTTTTTGTAGCTATAAGATTTCACAAGTAACAGCGATTTTTTAAAAAATATTTTCTGATTCTCAGTCAATATTATATAGAGAATGTGCAAAATAGCGTAAATCGCATTATTTTTTCTCAATTCGTCGTTTTAGCACTATTTCAACTTTCTGTGATAAAAACTGTAAGAGTTATGGGATTTTCATAATTTTTTTTTTGGATTTTTGCTCATAACTCTAATACGCTTCAATAGCAATGTGAACTATAGGCCTAAATCTATGTAAGGAGGCGGTATTCGCACATGTCTAGTACATTGTTTTTTTGTAGCTATAAGATTTCACAAGTAACAGCGATTTTTTAAAAAATATTTTCTGATTCTCAGTCAATTTTATATGGAGAATGTGCAAAATAGCGTAAATCGCATTATTTTTTCTCAGTTCGTCGTTTTAGCACTATTTCAATTTTCTGTGATTATAACTGTAAGAGTTATGGGATTTTCATAAAATTTTTTTTGGATTTTTGCTTATAACTCGAATACGCTTTAATAGCAATGTGAAATATAGGCCTAAATCTATATAAGGAGGCGGTATTCGCACATGTCTAGTACATTGCTTTTTGTAGCTATAAGATTTCACAAGTAACAGCGATTTTTTAAAAAATATTTTCTGATTCTCAGTCAATATTATATAGAGAATGTGCAAAATAGCGTAAATCGCATAATTTTTTCTCAATTCGTCGTTTTAGCACTATTTCAACTTTCTGTGATAAAAACTGTAAGAGTTATGGGATTTTCATAAATTTTTTTTTGGATTTTTGCTCATAACTCTAATACGCTTCAATAGCAATGTGAACTATAGGCCTAAATCTATGTAAGGAGGCGGTATTCGCACATGTCTAGTACATTGTTTTTTTGTAGCTATAAGATTTCACAAGTAACAGCGATTTTTTAAAAAATATTTTCTGATTCTCAGTCAATTTTATATGGAGAATGTGCAAAATAGCGTAAATCGCATTATTTTTTCTCAGTTCGTCGTTTTAGCACTATTTCAATTTTCTGTGATTATAACTGTAAGAGTTATGGGATTTTCATCAAATTTTTTTTGGATTTTTGCTCATAACTCGAATACGCTTCAATAGCAATGTGAACTATAGGCCTAAATCTATATAAGGAGGCGGTATTCGCACATGTCTAGTACATTGTTTTTTTGTAGCTATAAGATTTCACAAGTAACAGCGATTTTTTTAAAAATATTTTCTGATTCTCAGTCAATTTTATATGGAGAATGTTCAAAATAGCGTAAATCGCATTATTTTTTCTCAATTCGTCGTTTTAGCACTATTTCAACTTTCTGTGATAAAAACTGTAAGAGTTATGGGATTTTAATCAAATTTTTTTTTGATTTTTGCTCATAACTCGAATACGCTTCAATAGCAATGTGAACTATAAGCCTAAATCTATGTAAGGAGGCGGTATTCGCACATGTCTAGTACATTGTTTTTTTGTAGCTATAAGATTTCACAAGTAACAGCGATTTTTTAAAAAATATTTTCTGATTCTCAGTCAATTTTATATGGAGAATGGTCAAAATAGCGTAAAACGCATTATTTTTTCTTAATTCGTCGTTTTAGCACTATTACAGCTTTCTGTGATAAAAACTGTAAGAGTTATGGGATTTTCATCAAATTTTTTTGGATTTTTGCTCATAATTTGAATACGCTTCAATAGCAATATAAACTATAGGCCTAAATCTATATAAGGAGGCGGTATTCGCACATGTCTAGTACATTGCTTTTTTGTAGCTATAAGATTTCACAAGTAACAGCGATTTTTTTAAAAATATTTTCTGATTCTCAGTCAATTTTATATGGAGAATGTTCAAAATAGCATTAATCGCATTATTTTTTCTCAATTCGTCGTTTTAGCACTATTTAAACTTTCTGTGATAAAAGCTGTAAGAGTTATGGGATTTTCATCAAATTTTTTTTGGATTTTTGCTCTTAACTCGAATACGCTTCAATAGCAATTTGAACTATAGGCCTAAATCTATATAAGGAGGCGGTATTCGCACATGTCTAGTACATTGTTTTTTTGTAGGTATAAGATTTCACAAGTAACAGCGATTTTTTTTAAAAATATTTTCTGATTCTCAGTCAATTTTATATGGAGAATGTTCAAAATAGCGTAAATCGCATTATTTTTTCTCAATTCGTCGTTTTAGCACTATTTCAACTTTCTGTGATAAAAACTGTAAGAGTTATGGGATTTTCATCAAATTTTTTTTTTAGATTTTTGCTCATAACTCGAATACGCTTCAATAGCAATGTGAACTGTAGGCCTAAATCTAAGTAAGGAGGCGGTATTCGCACATGTCTAGTACATTGTTTTTTTGTAGCTATTAGATTTCACAAGTAACAGCGATTTTTTTAAAAATATTTTTTGATTCTCAGTCAATTTTATATGGAGAATGTTCAAAATAGCGTAAAACGCATTATTTTTTCTCAATTCGTCGTTTTAGCACTATTTCAACTTTCTGTGATAAAAACTGTAAGAGCTATGGGATTTTTATCAATTTTTTTTTGGATTTTTGCTCATAACTCGAATACGCTTCAATAGCAATGTGAAATATAGGCCTAAATCTATGTAAGGAGGCGGTATTCGCACATTTTTAGTACATTGTTTTTATGTAGTTATAAGATTTCAGATGTAACAGCGACTTTTTTAAAAATATTTTCTGATTCTCAGTCAATTTTATATGGAGAATGGTCAAAATAGCGTAAAACGCATTATTTTTTCTCAATTCGTCGTTTAAGCACTATTTCAACTTTCTGTGATAAAAACTGTAAGAGTTATGGGATTTTCATCAAATTTTTTTTGGATTTTTGCTCATAACTCGAATACGCTTTATTAGCAATGTGAACTATAGGCCTAAATCTATGTAAGGAGGCGGTATTCGCACATGTCTAGTACATTGTTTTTTTGTAGCTATAAGATTTCACAAGTAACAGCGATTTTTTAAAAAATATTTTCTGATTCTCAGTCAATTTTATATGGAGAATGTGCAAAATAGCGTAAATCGCATTATTTTTTCTCAGTTCGTCGTTTTAGCACTATTTCAATTTTCTGTGATTATAACTGTAAGAGTTATGGGATTTTCATCAAATTTTTTTTGGATTTTTGCTCATAACTCGAATACGCTTCAATAGCAATGTGAACTATAGGGCTAAATCTATATAAGGAGGCGGTATTCGCACATGTCTAGTACATTGTTTTTTTGTAGCTATAAGATTTCACAAGTAACAGCGATTTTTTTAAAAATATTTTCTGATTCTCAGTCAATTTTATATGGAGAATGTTCAAAATAGCGTAAATCGCATTAATTTTTCTCAATTCGTCGTTTTAGCACTATTTCAACTTTCTGTGATAAAAACTGTAAGAGTTATGGGATTTTAATCAAATTTTTTTTTGATTTTTGCTCATAACTCGAATACGCTTCAATAGCAATGTGAACTATAAGCCTAAATCTATGTAAGGAGGCGGTATTCGCACATGTCTAGTACATTGTTTTTTTGTAGCTATAAGATTTCACAAGTAACAGCGATTTTTTAAAAAATATTTTCTGATTCTCAGTCAATTTTATATGGAGAATGGTCAAAATAGCGTAAAACGCATTATTTTTTCTTAATTCGTCGTTTTAGCACTATTACAACTTTCTGTGATAAAAACTGTAAGAGTTATGGGATTTTCATCAAATTTTTTTTGGATTTTTGCTCATAATTTGAATACGCTTCAATAGCAATATAAACTATAGGCCTAAATCTATATAAGGAGGCGGTATTCGCACATGTCTAGTACATTGCTTTTTTGTAGCTATAAGATTTCACAAGTAACAGCGATTTTTTTAAAAATATTTTCTGATTCTCAGTCAATTTTATATGGAGAATGTTCAAAATAGCATTAATCGCATTATTTTTTCTCAATTCGTCGTTTTAGCACTATTTAAACTTTCTGTGATAAAAGCTGTAAGAGTTATGGGATTTTCATCAAATTTTTTTTGGATTTTTGCTCTTAACTCGAATACGCTTCAATAGCAATTTGAACTATCGGCCTAAATCTATATAGGGAGGCGGTATTCGCACATGTCTAGTACATTGTTTTTTTGTAGGTATAAGATTTCACAAGTAACAGCGATTTTTTTTAAAAATATTTTCTGATTCTCAGTCAATTTTATATGGAGAATGTTCAAAATAGCGTAAATCGCATTATTTTTTCTCAATTCGTCGTTTTAGCACTATTTCAACTTTCTGTGATAAAAACTGTAAGAGTTATGGGATTTTCATCAAATTTTTTTTTGGATTTTTGCTCATAACTCGAATACGCTTCAATAGCAATGTGAACTGTAGGCCTAAATCTAAGTAAGGAGGCGGTATTCGCACATGTCTAGTACATTGTTTTTTTGTAGCTATTAGATTTCACAAGTAACAGCGATTTTTTTAAAAATATTTTTTGATTCTCAGTCAATTTTATATGGAGAATGTTCAAAATAGCGTAAAACGCATTATTTTTTCTCAATTCGTCGTTTTAGCACTATTTCAACTTTCTGTGATAAAAACTGTAAGAGCTATGGGATTTTTATTAATTTTTTTTTGGATTTTTGCTCATAACTCGAATACGCTTCAATAGCAATGTGAAATATAGGCCTAAATCTATGTAAGGAGGCGGTATTCGCACATTTTTAGTATATTGTTTTTATGTAGTTATAAGATTTCAGATGTAACAGCGACTTTTTTAAAAATATTTTCAGATTCTCAGTCAATTTTATATGGAGAATGGTCAAAATAGCGTAAAACGCATTATTTTTTCTCAATTCGTCGTTTAAGCAATATTTCAACTTTCTGTGATAAAAACTGTAAGAGTTATGGGATTTTCATCAAATTTTTTTTGGATTTTTGCTCATAACTCGAATACGCTTTATTAGCAATGTGAACTATAGGCCTAAATCTATGTAAGGAGGCGGTATTCGCACATGTCTAGTACATTGTTTTTTTGTAGCTATAAGATTTCACAAGTAACAGCGATTTTTTAAAAAATATTTTCTGATTCTCAGTCAATTTTATATGGAGAATGTGCAAAATAGCGTAAATCGCATTATTTTTTCTCAATTCGTCGTTTTAGCACTATTTCAATTTTCTGTGATTATAACTGTAAGAGTTATGGGATTTTCATCAAATTTTTTTTGGATTTTTGCTCATAACTCGAATACGCTTCAATAGCAATGTGAACTATAGGCCTAAATCTATATAAGGAGGCGGTATTCGCACATGTCTTGTACATTGTTTTTTTGTAGCTATAAGATTTCACAAGTAACAGCGATTTTTTTAAAAATATTTTCTGATTCTCAGTCAATTATATATGGAGAATGTTCAAAATAGCGTAAATCGCATTATTTTTTCTCAATTCGTCGTTTTAGCACTATTTCAACTTTCTGTGATAAAAACTGTAAGAGTTATGGGATTTTAATCAAATTTTTTTTTGATTTTTGCTCATAACTCGAATACGCTTCAATAGCAATGTGAACTATAAGCCTAAATCTATGTAAGGAGGCGGTATTCGCACATGTCTAGTACATTGTTTTTTTGTAGCTATAAGATTTCACAAGTAACAGCGATTTTTTAAAAAATATTTTCTGATTCTCAGTCAATTTTATATGGAGAATGGTCAAAATAGCGTAAAACGCATTATTTTTTCTTAATTCGTCGTTTTAGCACTATTACAACTTTCTGTGATAAAAACTGTAAGAGTTATGGGATTTTCATCAAATTTTTTTTGGATTTTTGCTCATAATTTGAATACGCTTCAATAGCAATATAAACTATAGGCCTAAATCTATATAAGGAGGCGGTATTCGCACATGTCTAGTACATTGCTTTTTTGTAGCTATAAGATTTCACAAGTAACAGCGATTTTTTTAAAAATATTTTCTGATTCTCAGTCAATTTTATATGGAGAATGTTCAAAATAGCATTAATCGCAATATTTTTTCTCAATTCGTCGTTTTAGCACTATTTAAACTTTCTGTGATAAAAGCTGTAAGAGTTATGGGATTTTCATCAAATTTTTTTTGGATTTTTGCTCTTAACTCGAATACGCTTCAATAGCAATTTGAACTATAGGCCTAAATCTATATAAGGAGGCGGTATTCGCACATGTCTAGTACATTGTTTTTTTGTAGGTATAAGATTTCACAAGTAACAGCGATTTTTTTTAAAAATATTTTCTGATTCTCAGTCAATTTTATATGGAGAATGTTCAAAATAGCGTAAATCGCATTATTTTTTCTCAATTCGTCGTTTTAGCACTATTTCAACTTTCTGTGATAAAAACTGTAAGAGTTATGGGATTTTCATCAAATTTTTTTTTGGATTTTTGCTCATAACTCGAATACGCTTCAATAGCAATGTGAACTGTAGGCCTAAATCTAAGTAAGGAGGCGGTATTCGCACATGTCTAGTACATTGTTTTTTTGTAGCTATTAGATTTCACAAGTAACAGCGATTTTTTTAAAAATATTTTTTGATTCTCAGTCAATTTTATATGGAGAATGTTCAAAATAGCGTAAATCGCATTATTTTTTCTCAATTCGTCGTTTTAGCACTATTTCAACTTTCTGTGATAAAAACTGTAAGAGCTATGGGATTTTTATCAATTTTTTTTTGGATTTTTGCTCATAACTCGAATACGCTTCAATAGCAATGTGAAATATAGGCCTAAATCTATGTAAGGAGGCGGTATTCGCACATTTTTAGTATATTGTTTTTATGTAGTTATAAGATTTCAGATGTAACAGCGACTTTTTTAAAAATATTTTCAGATTCTCAGTCAATTTTATATGGAGAATGGTCAAAATAGCGTAAAACGCATTATTTTTTCTCAATTCGTCGTTTAAGCAATATTTCAACTTTCTGTGATAAAAACTGTAAGAGTTATGGGATTTTCATCAAATTTTTTTTGGATTTTTGCTCATAACTCGAATACGCTTTATTAGCAATGTGAACTATAGGCCTAAATCTATGTAAGGAGGCGGTATTCGCACATGTCTAGTACATTGTTTTTTTGTAGCTATAAGATTTCACAAGTAACAGCGATTTTTTAAAAAATATTTTCTGATTCTCAGTCAATTTTATATGGAGAATGTGCAAAATAGCGTAAATCGCATTATTTTTTCTCAGTTCGTCGTTTTAGCACTATTTCAATTTTCTGTGATTATAACTGTAAGAGTTATGGGATTTTCATCAAATTTTTTTTGGATTTTTGCTCATAACTCGAATACGCTTCAATAGCAATGTGAACTATAGGCCTAAATCTATATAAGGAGGCGGTATTCGCACATGTCTTGTACATTGTTTTTTTGTAGCTATAAGATTTCACAAGTAACAGCGATTTTTTTAAAAATATTTTCTGATTCTCAGTCAATTATATATGGAGAATGTTCAAAATAGCGTAAATCGCATTATTTTTTCTCAATTCGTCGTTTTAGCACTATTTCAACTTTCTGTGATAAAAACTGTAAGAGTTATGGGATTTTAATCAAATTTTTTTTTGATTTTTGCTCATAACTCGAATACGCTTCAATAGCAATGTGAACTATAAGCCTAAATCTATGTAAGGAGGCGGTATTCGCACATGTCTAGTACATTGTTTTTTGTAGCTATAAGATTTCACAAGTAACAGCGATTTTTTAAAAAATATTTTCTGATTCTCAGTCAATTTTATATGGAGAATGGTCAAAATAGCGTAAAACGCATTATTTTTTCTTAATTCGTCGTTTTAGCACTATTACAACTTTCTGTGATAAAAACTGTAAGAGTTATGGGATTTTCATCAAATTTTTTTTGGATTTTTGCTCATAATTTGAATACGCTTCAATAGCAATATAAACTATAGGCCTAAATCTATATAAGGAGGCGGTATTCGCACATGTCTAGTACATTGCTTTTTTGTAGCTATAAGATTTCACAAGTAACAGCGATTTTTTTAAAAATATTTTCTGATTCTCAGTCAATTTTATATGGAGAATGTTCAAAATAGCATTAATCGCATTATTTTTTCTCAATTCGTCGTTTTAGCACTATTTAAACTTTCTGTGATAAAAGCTGTAAGAGTTATGGGATTTTCATCAAATTTTTTTTGGATTTTTGCTCTTAACTCGAATACGCTTCAATAGCAATTTGAACTATAGGCCTAAATCTATATAAGGAGGCGGTATTCGCACATGTCTAGTACATTGTTTTTTTGTAGGTATAAGATTTCACAAGTAACAGCGATTTTTTTTAAAAATATTTTCTGATTCTCAGTCAATTTTATATGGAGAATGTTCAAAATAGCGTAAATCGCATTATTTTTTCTCAATTCGTCGTTTTAGCACTATTTCAACTTTCTGTGATAAAAACTGTAAGAGTTATGGGATTTTCATCAAATTTTTTTTTGGATTTTTGCTCATAACTCGAATACGCTTCAATAGCAATGTGAACTGTAGGCCTAAATCTAAGTAAGGAGGCGGTATTCGCACATGTCTAGTACATTGTTTTTTTGTAGCTATTAGATTTCACAAGTAACAGCGATTTTTTTAAAAATATTTTTTGATTCTCAGTCAATTTTATATGGAGAATGTTCAAAATAGCGTAAAACGCATTATTTTTTCTCAATTCGTCGTTTTAGCACTATTTCAACTTTCTGTGATAAAAACTGTAAGAGCTATGGGATTTTTATCAATTTTTTTTTGGACTTTTGCTCATAACTCGAATACGCTTCAATAGCAATGTGAAATATAGGCCTAAATCTATGTAAGGAGGGCGGTATTCGCACATTTTTAGTACATTGTTTTTATGTAGTTATAAGATTTCAGATGTAACAGCGACTTTTTTAAAAATATTTTCTGATTCTCAGTCAATTTTATATGGAGAATGGTCAAAATAGCGTAAAACGCATTATTTTTTCTCAATTCGTCGTTTAAGCACTATTTCAACTTTCTGTGATAAAAACTGTAAGAGTTATGGGATTTTCATCAAATTTTTTTTGGATTTTTGCTCATAACTCGAATACGCTTTATTAGCAATGTGAACTATAGGCCTAAATCTATGTAAGGAGGCGGTATTCGCACATGTCTAGTACATTGTTTTTTTGTAGCTATAAGATTTCACAAGTAACAGCGATTTTTTAAAAAATATTTTCTGATTTTCAGTCAATTTTATATGGAGAATGTGCAAAATAGCGTAAATCGCATTATTTTTTCTCAATTCGTCGTTTTGGCACTATTTCAACTTTCTGTGATAAAAACTGTAAGAGTTATGGGATTTTCATCAAATTTTTTTTTGGATTTTTACTCATAACTCTAATACGCTTCTATAGCAATGTGAACTATAGGCCTAAATCTAAGTAAGGAGGCAATATTCGCACATGTCTAGTACATTGTTTTTTTGTAGCTAATATATTTCACAAGTAACAGCGATTTTTTAAAAAATATTTTCTGATTCTCAGACAATTTTATATGGAGAATGTTCAAAATAGCGTAAAACGCATTATTTTTTCTCAATTCGTCGTTTTAGCACTATTTCAACTTTCTGTGATAAAAACTGTAAGAGCTATGGGATTTTTATCAATTTTTTTCTGGATTTTTGCTCATAACTCGAATACCCTTCAATAGCAATGTGAACTATAGACCTAAATCTATGTAAGGAGGCGGTATCCGCACATGTCTAGTACATTGTCTTTTTGTAGCTATAAGATTTCACAAGTAACAGCGATTTTTTTAAAAATATTTTCTGATTCTCAGTCAATTTTATATGGAGAATGTTCAAAATAGCGTAAATCGCATTATTTCTTCTCAATTCGTCGTTTTAGCACTATTTCAACTTTCTGTGATAAAAACTGTAAGAGTTATGGGATTTTCATCAAATTTTTTTTGGATTTTTGCTCATAACTCGAATTCGCTTCAATAGCAATGTGAACTATAGGCCTAAATCTATGTAAGGAGGCAGTATTCGCACATGTCTAGTACATTGTTTTTTTGTAGCTATAAGATTTCAGAAGTAACAGCGATTTTTTTAAAAATATTTTCTGATTCTCAGTCAATTTTATATGGAGAATGTTCAAAATAGCGTAAAACGCATTATTTTTTCTCAATTCGTCGTTTTAGCACTATTTCAACTCTCTGTGATAAAAACTGTAAGAGTTATGGGATTTTCATAAATTTTTTTTGGATTTTTGCTCATAACTCTAATACGCTTCAATAGCAATGTGAACTATAGGCCTAAATCTATGTAAGGAGGCGGTATTCGCACATGTCTAGTACATTGTTTTTTTGTAGCTATAAGATTTCACAAGTAACAGCGATTTTTTAAAAAATATTTTCTGATTCTCTGTCAATTTTATATGGAGAATGTTTAAAATAGCGTAAATCGCATTATTTTTTCTCAATTCGTCGTTTTAGCACTATTTCAACTTTCTGTGATAAAAACTGTAAGAGTTATGGGATTTTCATCAAATTTTTTTTGGATTTTTGCTCATAACTCGAATACGCTTCAATAGCAATGTGAACTATAGGCCTAAATCTATGTACGGAGGCGGTATTCGCACATGTCTAGTACATTGTTTTTTTGTAGCTATAAGATTTCACAAGTAACAGCTATTTTTTTAAAAATATTTTCTGATTCTCAGTCAATTTTATATGGAGAATGTTCAAAATAGCGTAAATCGCATTATTTTTTCTCAATTCGTCGTTTTAGCACTATTTCAACTTTCTGTGATAAAAACTGTAAGAGTTATGGGATTTTCATCAAATTTTTTTTGGATTTTTGCTCATAACTCGAATACGCTTCAATAGCAATGTGAACTATAGGCCTAAATCTATGTAAGGAGGCGATATTCGCACATGTCTAGTACATTGTTTTTTTGTAGCTATAAGATTTCACAAGTAACAGCGATTTTTTTAAAAATATTTTCTGATTCTCAGTCAATTTTATATGGAGAATGTTCAATATAGCGTAAGTCGCATTATTTTTTCTCAATTCGTCTTTTTAGCACTATTTCAACTTTCTGTGATAAAAACTGTAAGAGTTATGGGATTTTCATCAAATTTTTTTTGGAGTTTTGCTCATAACTCGAATACGCTTCAATAGCAATGTGACTTATAGGCCTGAATCTATGTAAGGAGGCGGTATTCGCACATGTCTAGTACATTGCTTTTTTGTAGCTATAAGATTTCACAAGTAACTGCGATTTTTTTAAAAATATTTTCTGATTCTCAGTCAATTTTATATGGAGAATGTTCAAAATAGCGTAAATCGCATTATTTTTTCTCAATTCGTCGTTTTACCACTATTTCAACTTTCTGTGATAAAAACTGTAAGAGTTATGGGATTTTCATCAATTTTTTTTTGGATTTTTGCTCATAACTCGAATACGCTTCAATAGCAATGTGAACTATAGGCCTAAATCTATGTAAGGAGGCGGTTTTCGCACATGTCTAGTACATTGTTTTTTTGTAGCTATAAGATTTCACAAGTAACAGCGATTTTCTTAAAAATATTTTCTGATTCTCAGTCAATTTTATATGGAGAATGTTCAAAATAGCGTAAATCGCATTATTTTTTCTCAATTCGTCGTTTTAGCACTATTTCAACTTTCTGTGATAAAAACTGTAAGAGTTATGGGATTTTCATCAAATTTTTTTTGGATTTTTGCTCATAACTCGAATACGCTTCAATAGCAATGTAAACTATAGGCCTAAATCTATGTAAGAAGGCGGTATTCGCACATGTCTAGTACATTGTTTTTTTGTAGCTATAATATTTTACAAGTAACAGCGATTTTTTTTGAAATATTTTCTGATTCTCAGTCAATTTTATATGGAGAATGTTCAAAATAGCGTAAATCGCATTATTTCTTCTCAATTCGTCGTTTTAGCACTATTTCAACTTTCTGTGATAAAAACTGTAAGAGTTATGGGATTTTCATCAAATTTTTTTTGGATTTTTGCTCATAACTCGAATACGCGTCAAAAGCAATGTGAACTATAGGCCTAAATCTATGTAAGGAGGCGGTATTCGCACATGTCTAGTACATTGTTTTTTTGTAGCTATAAGATTTCACAAGTAACAGCGATTTTTTTAAAAATATTTTCTGATTCTCAGTCAATTTTATATGGAGAATGTTCAATATAGCGTAAGTCGCATTATTTTTTCTCAATTCGTCGTTTTAGCACTATTTCAACTTTCTGTGATAAAAACTGTAAGAGTTATGGGATTTTCATCAAATTTTTTTTGGATTTTTGCTCATAACTCGAATACGCTTCGATAGCAATGTGAACTATAGGCCTAAATCTATGTAAGGAGGCGGTATTCGCACATGTCTAGTACATTGTTTTTTTGTAGCTATAAGATTTCACAAGTAACAGCGATTTTTTTAAAAATATTTTCTGATTCTCAGTCAATTTTATATGGAGAATGTTCAAAATAGCGTAAATCGCATTATTTTTTCTCAATTCGTCGTTTTAGCACTATTTCAACTTTCTGTGATAAAAACTGTAAGAGTTGTGGGATTTTCATTAAATTTTTTTTTGTAGTTTTGCTCATAACTCGAATACGCTTCAATAGCAATGTGAACTATAGGCCTGAATCTATGTAAGGAGGCGGTATTCGCACTAGTACATTGCTTTTTTGTAGCTATAAGATTTCACAAGTAACAGCGATTTTTTTAAAAATATTTTCTGATTCTCAGTCAATTTTATATGGAGAATGTTCAAAATAGCGTAAATCGCATTATTTTTTCTCAATTCGTCGTTTTAGCACTATTTCAACTTTCTGTGATAAAAACTGTAAGAGTTATGGGATTTTCATCAATTTTTTTTTGGATTTTTGCTCATAACTCGAATACGCTTCAATTGCAATGTGAACTATAGGCCTAAATCTATGTAAGGAGGCGGTATTCGCACATGTCTAGTACATTGTTTTTTTGTAGCTATAAGATTTCCCAAGTAACAGCGATTTTTTTAAAAATATTTTCTGATTCTCAGTCAATTTTATATGGAGAATGTTCAAAATAGCGTAAATCGCATTATTTTTTCTCAATTCGTCGTTTTAGCACTATTTCAACTTTCTGTGATAAAAACTGTAAGAGTTATGGGATTTTCATCAACTTTTTTTTGGATTTTTGCTCATAACTCGAATACGCTTCAATAGCAATGTGAACTATAGGCCTAAATCTATGTAAGGAGGCGGTATTCGCACATGTCTAGTACATTGTTTTTTTGTAGCTATAAGATTTCACAAGTAACAGCGATTTTTTTAAAAATATTTTCTGATTCTCAGTCAATTTTATATGGAGAATGTTCAAAATAGCGTAAATCGCATTATTTTTTCTCAATTCGTCGTTTTAGCACTATTTCAACTTTCTGTGATAAAAACTGTAAGAGTTATGGGATTTTCATCAAATTTTTTTTTGATTTTTGCTCATTACTCGAATACGCTTCAATAGCAATGTGAACTATAGGCCTAAATTTATGTAAAGAGGCGGTATTCGCACATGTCTAGTACATTGTTTTTTTTGTAGCTATAAGATTTCACAAGTAACAGCGATTTTTTTAAAAATATTTTCTGATTCTCAGTCAATTTTATATGGAGAATGTTCAAAATAGCGTAAATCGCATTATTTTTTCTCAATTAGTCGTTTTAGCACTATTTCAACTTTCTGTGATAAAAACTGTAAGAGTTATGGGATTTTCATCAAATTTTTTTTTGGATTTTTGCTCATAACTCGAATACGCTTCAATAGCAATGTGAACTATAGGCCTAAATCTATGTAAGAAGGCGGTATTCGCACATGTCTAGTACATTGTTTTTTTGTAGCTATAAGATTTCACAAGTAACAGCGATTTTTTTTTATATATTTTCTGATTCTCAGTCAATTTTATATGGAGAATGTTCAATATAGCGTAAGTCGCATTATTTTTTCTCAATTCGTCGTTTTAGCACTATTTCAACTTTCTGTGATAAAAACTGTAAGAGTTATGGGATTTTCATCAAATTTTTTTTGGATTTTTGCTCATAACTCGAATACGCTTCAATAGCAATGTGAACTATAGGCCTAAATCTATGTAATAAGGCGGTATTCGCACATGTCTAGTACATTGTTTTTTTGTAGCTATAAGATTTCACAAGTAACAGCGATTTTTTTAAAAATATTTTCTGATTCTCAGTCAATTTTATATGGAGAATGTTCAAAATAGCGTAAATCGCATTATTTTTTCTCAATTCGTCGTTTAAGCACTATTTCAACTTTCTGTGATAAAAACTGTAAGAGTTATGGGATTTTCATCAAATTTTTTTTGGAGTTTTGCTCATAACTCGAATACGCTTCAATAGCAATGTGAACTATAGGCCTGAATCTATGTAAGGAGGCGGTATTCGCACATGTCTAGTACATTGCTTTTTTGTAGCTATAAGATTTCACAAGTAACAGCGATTTTTTTAAAAATATTTTCTGATTCTCAGTCAATTTTATATGGAGAATGTTCAAAATAGCGTAAATCGCATTATTTTTTCTCAATTCGTCGTTTTAGCACTATTTCAACTTTCTGTGATAAAAACTGTAAGAGTTATGGGATTTTCATCAAATTTTTTTTGGATTTTTGCTCATAACTCGAATACGCTTCAATAGCAATGTAAACTATAGGCCTAAATCTATGTAAGGAGGCAGTATTCGCACATGTCTAGTACATTGTTTTTTTGTAGCTATAAGATTTCACAAGGAACAGCGATTTTTTTAAAAATATTTTCTGATTCTCAGTCAATTTTATATGGAGAATGTTCAAAATAGCGTAAATCGCATTATTTTTTCTCAATTCGTCGTTTTAGCACTATTTCAACTTTCTGTGATAAAAACTGTAAGAGTTATGGGATTTTCATCAAATTTTTTTTGGAGTTTTGCTCATAACTCGAATACGCTTCAATAGCAATGTGAACTATAGGCCTGAATCTATGTAAGGAGGCGGTATTCGCACATGTCTAGTACATTGCTTTTTTGTAGCTATAAGATTTCACAAGTAACAGCGATTTTTTTAAAAATATTTTATGATTCTCAGTCAATTTTATATGGAGAATGTTCAAAATAGCGTAAATCGCATTATTTTTTCTCAATTCGTCGTTTTAGCACTATTTCAACTTTCTGTGATAAAAACTGTAAGAGTTATGGGATTTTCATCAATTTTTTTTTGGATTTTTGCTCATAACTCGAATACGCTTCAATAGCAATGTGAACTATAGGCCTAAATCTATGTAAGGAGGCGGTATTCGCACATGTCTAGTACATTGTTTTTTTGTAGCTATAAGATTTCACAAGTAACAGCGATTTTTTTAAAAATATTTTCTGATTCTCAGTCAATTTTATATGGAGAATGTTCAAAATAGCGTAAATCGCATTATTTTTTCTCAATTCGTCGTTTTAGCACTATTTCAACATTCTGTGATAAAAACTGTAAGAGTTATGGGATTTTCATCAAATTTTTTTTGGATTTTTGCTCATAACTTGAATACGCTTCAATAGCAATGTGAACTATAGGCCTAAATCTATGTAAGGAGGCGGTATTCGCACATGTCTAGTACATTGTTTTTTTGTAGCAATAAGATTTCACAAGTAACAGCGATTTTTTTTTAAATATTTTCTGATTCTCAGTCAATTTTATATGGAGAATGTTCAAAATAGCGTAAATCGCATTATTTTTTCTCAATTCGTCGTTTTAGCACTATTTCAACTTTCTGTGATAAAAACTGTAAGAGTTATGGGATTTTCATCAAATTTTTTTTGGATTTTTGCTCATAACTCGAATACGCATCAATAGCAATGTGAATTATAGGCCTAAATCTATGTAAGGAGGCGGTATTCGCACATGTCTAGTACATTGTTTTTTTGTAGCTATAAGATTTCACAAGTAACAGCGATTTTTTTTTAAATATTTTCTGATTCTCAGTCAATTTTACATGGAGAATGTTCAAAATAGCGTAAATCGCATTATTTTTTCTCAATTCGTCGTTTTAGCACTATTTCATTTTTCTGTGATAAAAACTGTAAGAGTTATGGGATTTTCATCAAATTTTTTTTGGATTTTTGCTCATAACTCGAATACGCTTCAATAGCAATGTGAACTATAGGCCTAAATCTATGTAAAGAGGCGGTATTCGCACATGTCTAGTACATTGTTCTTTTGTAGCTATAAGATTTCACAAGTAACAGCGATTTTTTTAAAAATATTTTCTGATTCTCAGTCAATTTTATATGGAGAATGTTCAAAATAGCGTAAATCGCATTATTTTTTCTCAATTCGTCGTTTTAGCACTATTTCAACTTTCTGTGATAAAAACTGTAAGAGTTATGGGATTTTCATCAAATTTTTTTTGGATTTTTGCTCATTACTCGAATACGCTTCAATAGCAATGTGAACTATATATAGGCCTAAATCTATGTAAAGAGGCGGTATTCGCACATGTCTAGTACATTGTTTTTTTTGTAGCTATAAGATTTCACAAGTAACAGCGATTTTTTTAAAAATATTTTCTGATTCTCAGTCAATTTTATATGGAGAATGTTCAAAATAGCGTAAATCGCATTATTTTTTCTCAATTCGTCGTTTTAGCACTATTTCAACTTTCTGTGATAAAAACTGTAAGAGTTATGGGATTTTCATCAAATTTTTTTGGATTTTTGCTCATAACTCGAATACGCTTCAATAGCAATGTGAACTATAGGCCTAAATCTATGTAAGGAGGCGGTATTCGCACATGTCTAGTACATTATTTTTTTGTAGCTATAAGATTTCACAAGTAACAGCGATTTTTTTTTTAAATATTTTCTGATTCTCAGTCAATTTTATATGGAGAATGTTCAAAATAGCGTAAATCGCATTATTTATTCTCAATTCGTCGTTTTAGCACTATTTCAACTTTCTGTGATAAAAACTGTAAGAGTTATGGGATTTTCATCAAATTTTTTTTTGGATTTTTGCTCATAACTCGAATACGCTTCAATAGCAATGTGAACTATAGGCCTAAATCTATGTAAGGAGGCGGTATTCGCACATGTCTAGTACATTGTTTTTTTGTAGCTATAAGATTTCACAAGTAACAGCGATTTTTTTTTATATATTTTCTGATTCTCAGTCAATTTTATATGGAGAATGTTCAAAATAGCGTAAATCGCATTATTTTTTCTCAATTCGTCGTTTTAGCACTATTTCAACTTTCTGTGATAAAAACTGTAAGAGTTATGGGATTTTCATCAAATTTTTTTTGGATTTTTGCTCATAACTCGAATACGCTTCAATAGCAATGTGAACTATAGGCCTGAATCTATGTAAGGAGGCGGTATTCGCACATGTCTAGTACATTGTTTTTTTTGTAGCTATAAGATTTCACAAGTAACAGCGTTTTTTTTAAAAATATTTTCTGATTCTCAGTCAATTTTATATGGAGAATGTTCAAAATAGCGTAAATCGCATTATTTTTTCTCAATTCGTCGTTTTAGCACTATTTCAACTTTCTGTGATAAAAACTGTAAGAGTTATGGGATTTTCATCAAATTTTTTTTGGATTTTTGCTCATTACTCGAATACGCTTCAATAGCAATGTGAACTATATATAGGCCTAAATCTATGTAAAGAGGCGGTATTCGCACATGTCTAGTACATTGTTTTTTCGTAGCTATAAGATTTCACAAGTAACAGCGATTTTTTTAAAAATATTTTCTGATTCTCAGTCAATTTTATATGGAGAATGTTCAAAATAGCGTAAATCGCATTATTTTTTCTCAATTAGTCGTTTTAGCACTATTTCAACTTTCTGTGATAAAAACTGTAAGAGTTATGGGATTTTCATCAAATTTTTTTTGGATTTTTGCTCATAACTCGAATACGCTTCAATAGCAATGTGAACTATAGGCCTAAATCTATGTAAGGAGGCGGTATTCGCACATGTCTAGTACATTATTTTTTTGTAGCTATAAGATTTCACAAGTAACAGCGATTTTTTTTTAAATATTTTTTGATTCTCAGTCAATTTTATATGGAGGAATGTTCAAAATAGCGTAAATCGCATTATTTATTCTCAATTCGTCGTTTTAGCACTATTTCAACTTTCTGTGATAAAAACTGTAAGAGTTATGGGATTTTCATCAAATTTTTTTGGATTTTTGCTCATAACTCGAATACGCTTCAATAGCAATGTGAACTATAGGCCTAAATCTATGTAAGGAGGCGGTATTCGCACATGTCTAGTACATTATTTTTTTGTAGCTATAAGATTTCACAAGTAACAGCGATTTTTTTTTAAATATTTTCTGATTCTCAGTCAATTTTATATGGAGAATGTTCAAAATAGCGTAAATCGCATTATTTATTCTCAATTCGTCGTTTTAGCACTATTTCAACTTTCTGTGATAAAAACTGTAAGAGTTATGGGATTTTCATCAAATTTTTTTTGAATTTTTGCTCATAACTCGAATACGCTTCAATAGCAATGTGAACTATAGGCCTAAATCTATGTAAGGAGGCGGTATTCGCACATGTCTAGTACATTGTTTTTTTGTAGCTATAAGATTTCACAAGTAACAGCGATTTTTTTAAAATATTTTCTGATTCTCAGTCAATTTTACATGGAGAATGTTCAAAATAGCGTAAATCGCATTATTATTTCTCAATTCGTCGTTTTAGCACTATTTCAACTTTCTGTGATAAAAACTGTAAGAGTTATGGGATTTTCATCAAATTTTTTTTGGATTTTTGCTCATAACTCGAATACGCTTCAATAGCAATGTGAACTATAGGCCTAAATCTATGTAAGGAGGCGGTATTCGCACATGTCTAGTACATTGTTTTTTTGTAGCTATAAGATTTCACAAGTAACAGCGATTTTTTTTTAAATATTCTCTGATTCTCAGTCAATTTTATATGGAGAATGTTCAAAATAGCGTAAATCGCATTATTTTTTCTCAATTCGTCGTTTTAGCACTATTTCAACTTTCTGTGATAAAAACTGTAAGAGTTATGGGATTTTCATCAAATTTTTTTTGGATTTTTGCTCATAACTCGAATACGCTTCAATAGCAATGTGAACTATAGGCCTGAATCTATGTAAGGAGGCGGTATTCGCACATGTCTAGTACATTGTTTTTTTGTAGCTATAAGATTTCACAAGTAACAGCGATTTTTTTAAAAATATTTTCTGATTCTCAGTCAATTTTATATGGAGAATGTTTAAAATAGCGTAAATCGCATTATTTTTTCTCAATTCGTCGTTTTAGCACTATTTCAACTTTCTGTGATAAAAACTGTAAGAGTTATGGGATTTTCATCAAATTTTTTTTGGATTTTTGCTCATAACTCGAATACGCTTCAATAGCAATGTGAACTATAGGCCTAAATCTATGTACGGAGGCGGTATTCGCACATGTCTAGTACATTGTTTTTTTGTAGCTATAAGATTTCACAAGTAACAGCTATTTTTTTAAAAATATTTTCTGATTCTCAGTCAATTTTATATGGAGAATGTTCAAAATAGCGTAAATCGCATTATTTTTTCTCAATTCGTCGTTTTAGCACTATTTCAACTTTCTGTGATAAAAACTGTAAGAGTTATGGGATTTTCATCAAATTTTTTTTGGATTTTTGCTCATAACTCGAATACGCTTCAATAGCAATGTGAACTATAGGCCTAAATCTATGTAAGGAGGCGATATTCGCACATGTCTAGTACATTGTTTTTTTGTAGCTATAAGATTTCACAAGTAACAGCGATTTTTTTAAAAATATTTTCTGATTCTCAGTCAATTTTATATGGAGAATGTTCAATATAGCGTAAGTCGCATTATTTTTTCTCAATTCGTCTTTTTAGCACTATTTCAACTTACTGTGATAAAAACTGTAAGAGTTATGGGATTTTCATCAAATTTTTTTTCGATTTTTGCTCATAACTCGAATACGCTTCAATAGCAATGTGAACTATAGGCCTAAATCTATGTAAGGAGGCGGTATTCGCACATGTCTAGTACATTGTTTTTTTGTAGCTATAAGATTTCACAAGTAACAGCGATTTTTTTTAAAATATTTTCTGATTCTCAGTCAATTTTATATGGAGAATGTTCAAAATAGCGTAAATCGCATTATTTTTTCTCAATTCGTCGTTTTAGCACTATTTCAACTTTCTGTGATAAAAACTGTAAGAGTTATGGGATTTTCATCAAATTTTTTTTGGAGTTTTGCTCATAACTCGAATACGCTTCAATAGCAATGTGACTTATAGGCCTGAATCTATGTAAGGAGGCGGTATTCGCACATGTCTAGTACATTGCTTTTTTGTAGCTATAAGATTTCACAAGTAACTGCGATTTTTTTAAAAATATTTTCTGATTCTCAGTCAATTTTATATGGAGAATGTTCAAAATAGCGTAAATCGCATTATTTTTTCTCAATTCGTCGTTTTACCACTATTTCAACTTTCTGTGATAAAAACTGTAAGAGTTATGGGATTTTCATCAATTTTTTTTTGGATTTTTGCTCATAACTCGAATACGCTTCAATAGCAATGTGAACTATAGGCCTAAATCTATGTAAGGAGGCGGTATTCGCACATGTCTAGTACATTGTTTTTTTGTAGCTATAAGATTTCACAAGAAACAGCGATTTTTTTTTAAATATTTTCTGATTCTCAGTCAATTTTATATGGAGAATGTTCAAAATAGCGTAAATCGCATTATTTTTTCTCAATTCGTCGTTTTACCACTATTTCAACTTTCTGTGATAAAAACTGTAAGAGTTATGGGATTTTCATCAATTTTTTTTTGGATTTTTGCTCATAACTCGAATACGCTTCAATTGCAATGTGAACTATAGGCCTAAATCTATGTAAGGAGGCGGTATTCGCACATGTCTAGTACATTGTTTTTTTGTAGCTATAAGATTTCACAAGTAACAGCGATTTTCTTAAAAATATTTTCTGATTCTCAGTCAATTTTATATGGAGAATGTTCAAAATAGCGTAAATCGCATTATTTTTTCTCAATTCGTCGTTTTAGCACTATTTCAACTTTCTGTGATAAAAACTGTAAGAGTTATGGGATTTTCATCAAATTTTTTTTGGATTTTTGCTCATAACTCGAATACGCTTCAATAGCAATGTAAACTATAGGCCTAAATCTATGTAAGGAGGCGGTATTCGCACATGTCTAGTACATTGTTTTTTTGTAGCTATAATATTTTACAAGTAACAGCGATTTTTTTTAAAATATTTTCTGATTCTCAGTCAATTTTATATGGAGAATGTTCAAAATAGCGTAAATCGCATTATTTTTTCTCAATTCGTCGTTTTAGCACTATTTCAACTTTCTGTGATAAAAACTGTAAGAGTTATGGGATTTTCATCAAATTTTTTTTGGATTTTTGCTCATAACTCGAATACGCGTCAATAGCAATGTGAACTATAGGCCTAAATCTATGTAAGGAGGCGGTATTCGCACATGTCTAGTACATTGTTTTTTTGTAGCTATAAGATTTCACAAGTAACAGCGATTTTTTTAAAAATATTTTCTGATTCTCAGTCAATTTTATATGGAGAATGTTCAATATAGCGTAAGTCGCATTATTTTTTCTCAATTCGTCGTTTTAGCACTATTTCAACTTTCTGTGATAAAAACTGTAAGAGTTATGGGATTTTCATCAAATTTTTTTTGGATTTTTGCTCATAACTCGAATACGCTTCGATAGCAATGTGAACTATAGGCCTAAATCTATGTAAGGAGGCGGTATTCGCACATGTCTAGTACATTGTTTTTTTGTAGCTATAAGATTTCACAAGTAACAGCGATTTTTTTAAAAATATTTTCTGATTCTCAGTCAATTTTATATGGAGAATGTTCAAAATAGCGTAAATCGCATTATTTTTTCTCAATTCGTCGTTTTAGCACTATTTCAACTTTCTGTGATAAAAACTGTAAGAGTTGTGGGATTTTCATTAAATTTTTTTTTGTAGTTTTGCTCATAACTCGAATACGCTTCAATAGCAATGTGAACTATAGGCCTGAATCTATGTAAGGAGGCGGTATTCGCACATGTCTAGTACATTGCTTTTTTGTAGCTATAAGATTTCACAAGTAACAGCGATTTTTTTAAAAATATTTTCTGATTCTCAGTCAATTTTATATGGAGAATGTTCAAAATAGCGTAAATCGCATTATTTTTTCTCAATTCGTCGTTTTAGCACTATTTCAACTTTCTGTGATAAAAACTGTAAGAGTTATGGGATTTTCATCAATTTTTTTTTGGATTTTTGCTCATAACTCGAATACGCTTTAATTGCAATGTGAACTATAGGCCTAAATCTATGTAAGGAGGCGGTATTCGCACATGTCAAGTACATTGTTTTTTTGTAGCTATAAGATTTCCCAAGTAACAGCGATTTTTTTAAAAATATTTTCTGATTCTCAGTCAATTTTATATGGAGAATGTTCAAAATAGCGTAAATCGCATTATTTTTTTCTCAATTCGTCGTTTTAGCACTATTTCAACTTTCTGTGATAAAAACTGTAAGAGTTATGGGATTTTCATCAACTTTTTTTTGGATTTTTGCTCATAACTCGAATACGCTTCAATAGCAATGTGAACTATAGGCCCAAATCTATGTAAGGAGGCGGTATTCGCACATGTCTAGTACATTGTTTTTTTGTAGCTATAAGATTTCACAAGTAACAGCGATTTTTTTAAAAATATTTTCTGATTCTCAGTCAATTTTATATGGAGAATGTTCAAAATAGCGTAAATCGCATTATTTTTTCTCAATTCGTCGTTTTAGCACTATTTCAACTTTCTGTGATAAAAACTGTAAGAGTTATGGGATTTTCATCAAATTTTTTTTTGATTTTTGCTCATTACTCGAATACGCTTCAATAGCAATGTGAACTATAGGCCTAAATTTATGTAAAGAGGCGGTATTCGCACATGTCTAGTACATTGTTTTTTTTGTAGCTATAAGATTTCACAAGTAACAGCGATTTTTTTAAAAATATTTTCTGATTCTCAGTCAATTTTATATGGAGAATGTTCAAAATAGCGTAAATCGCATTATTTTTTCTCAATTAGTCGTTTTAGCACTATTTCAACTTTCTGTGATAAAAACTGTAAGAGTTATGGGATTTTCATCAAATTTTTTTTTGGATTTTTGCTCATAACTCGAATACGCTTCAATAGCAATGTGAACTATAGGCCTAAATCTATGTAAGAAGGCGGTATTCGCACATGTCTAGTACATTGTTTTTTTGTAGCTATAAGATTTCACAAGTAACAGCGATTTTTTTTTATATATTTTCTGATTCTCAGTCAATTTTATATGGAGAATGTTCAATATAGCGTAAGTCGCATTATTTTTTCTCAATTCGTCGTTTTAGCACTATTTCAACTTTCTGTGATAAAAACTGTAAGAGTTATGGGATTTTCATCAAATTTTTTTTGGATTTTTGCTCATAACTCTAATACGCTTCAATAGCAATGTGAACTATAGGCCTAAATCTATGTAATAAGGCGGTATTCGCACATGTCTAGTACATTGTTTTTTTGTAGCTATAAGATTTCACAAGTAACAGCGATTTTTTTAAAAATATTTTCTGATTCTCAGTCAATTTTATATGGAGAATGTTCAAAATAGCGTAAATCGCATTATTTTTTCTCAATTCGTCGTTTTAGCACTATTTCAACTTTCTGTGATAAAAACTGTAAGAGTTATGGGATTTTCAACAAATTTTTTTTGGAGTTTTGCTCATAACTCGAATACGCTTCAATAGCAATGTGAACTATAGGCCTGAATCTATGTAAGGAGGCGGTATTCGCACATGTCTAGTACATTGCTTTTTTGTAGCTATAAGATTTCACAAGTAACAGCGATTTTTTTAAAAATATTTTCTGATTCTCAGTCAATTTTATATGGAGAATGTTCAAAATAGCGTAAATCGCATTATTTTTTCTCAATTCGTCGTTTTAGCACTATTTCAACTTTCTGTGATAAAAACTGTAAGAGTTATGGGATTTTCATCAAATTTTTTTTGGATTTTTGCTCATAACTCGAATACGCTTCAATAGCAATGTGAACTATAGGCCTAAATCTATGTAAGGAGGCGGTATTCGCACATGTCTAGTACATTGTTTTTTTGTAGCTATAAGATTTCACAAGTAACAGCGATTTTTTTAAAAATATTTTCTGATTCTCAGTCAATTTTATATGGAGAATGTTCAATATAGCGTAAATCGCATTATTTTTTCTCAATTCGTCGTTTTAGCACTATTTCAACTTTCTGTGATAAAAACTGTAAGAGTTATGGGATTTTCATCAAATTTTTTTTGGATTTTTGCTCATAACTCGAATACGCTTCAATAGCAATGTGAACTATAGGCCTAAATCTATGTAAGGAGGCAGTATTCGCACATGTCTAGTACATTGTTTTTTTGTTGCTATAAGATTTCACAAGGAACAGCGATTTTTTTAAAAATATTTTCTGATTCTCAGTCAATTTTATATGGAGAATGTTCAAAATAGCGTAAATCGCATTATTTTTTCTCAATTCGTCGTTTTAGCACTATTTCAACTTTCTGTGATAAAATCTGTAAGAGTTATGGGATTTTCATCAAATTTTTTTTGGAGTTTTGCTCATAACTCGAATACGCTTCAATAGCAATGTGAACTATAGGCCTGAATCTATGTAAGGAGGCGGTATTCGCACATGTCTAGTACATTGCTTTTTTGTAGCTATAAGATTTCACAAGTAACAGCGATTTTTTTAAAAATATTTTCTGATTCTCAGTCAATTTTATATGGAGAATGTTCAAAATAGCGTAAATCGCATTATTTTTTCTCAATTCGTCGTTTTAGCACTATTTCAACTTTCTGTGATAAAAACTGTAAGAGTTATGGGATTTTCATCAAATTTTTTTTGGATTTTTGCTCATTACTCGAATACGCTTCAATAGCAATGTGAACTATATATAGGCCTAAATCTATGTAAAGAGGCGGTATTCGCACATGTCTAGTACATTGTTTTTTTGTAGCTATAAGATTTCACAAGTAACAGCGATTTTTTTAAAAATATTTTCTGATTCTCAGTCAATTTTATATGGAGAATGTTCAAAATAGCGTAAATCGCATTATTTTTTCTCAATTAGTCGTTTTAGCACTATTTCAACTTTCTGTGATAAAAACTGTAAGAGTTATGGGATTTTCATCAAATTTTTTTTGGATTTTTGCTCATAACTCGAATACGCTTCAATAGCAATGTGAACTATAGGCCTAAATCTATGTAAGGAGGCGGTATTCGCACATGTCTAGTACATTATTTTTTTGTAGCTATAAGATTTCACAAGTAACAGCGATTTTTTTTTAAATATTTTCTGATTCTCAGTCAATTTTATATGGAGAATGTTCAAAATAGCGTAAATCGCATTATTTATTCTCAATTCGTCGTTTTAGCACTATTTCAACTTTCTGTGATAAAAACTGTAAGAGTTATGGGATTTTCATCAAATTTTTTTTTGGATTTTTGCTCATAACTCGAATACGCTTCAATAGCAATGTGAACTATAGGCCTAAATCTATGTAAGGAGGCGGTATTCGCACATGTCTAGTACATTGTTTTTTTGTAGCTATAAGATTTCACAAGTAACAGCGATTTTTTTTTATATATTTTCTGATTCTCAGTCAATTTTATATGGAGAATGTTCAAAATAGCGTAAATCGCATTATTTTTTCTCAATTCGTCGTTTTAGCACTATTTCAACTTTCTGTGATAAAAACTGTAAGAGTTATGGGATTTTCATCAAATTTTTTTTGGATTTTTGCTCATAACTCGAATACGCTTCAATAGCAATGTGAACTATAGGCCTGAATCTATGTAAGGAGGCGGTATTCGCACATGTCTAGTACATTGTTTTTTTGTAGCTATAAGATTTCACAAGTAACAGCGTTTTTTTTAAAAATATTTTCTGATTCTCAGTCAATTTTATATGGAGAATGTTCAAAATAGCGTAAATCGCATTATTTTTTCTCAATTCGTCGTTTTAGCACTATTTCAACTTTCTGTGATAAAAACTGTAAGAGTTATGGGATTTTCAACAAATTTTTTTTGGATTTTTGCTCATAACTCGAATACGCTTCAATTGCAATGTGAACTATAGGCATAAATCTATGTAAGGAGGCGGTATTCGCACATGTCTAGTACATTGTTTTTTTGTAGCTATAAGATTTCACAAGTAACAGCGATTTTTTTAAAAATATTTTCTGATTCTCAGTCAATTTTATATGGAGAATGTTCAAAATAGCGTAAATCGCATTATTTTTTCTCAATTCGTCGTTTTAGCACTATTTCAACTTTCTGTGATAAAAACTGTAAGAGTTATGGGATTTTCATCAAATTTTTTTTGGATTTTTGCTCATAACTCGAATACGCTTCAATAGCAATGCGAACTATAGGCCTAAATCTATGTAAGGAGGCGGTATTCGCACATGTCTAGTACATTGTTTTTTTGTAGCTATAAGATTTCACAAGTAACAGCGATTTTTTTAAAAATATTTTCTGATTCTCAGTCAATTTTATATGGAGAATGTTCAAAATAGCGTAAAACGCATTATTTTTTCTCAATTCGTCGTTTTAGCACTATTTCAACTTTCTGTGATAAAAACTGTAAGAGTTATGGGATTTTCATCAAATTTTTTTTGGATTTTTGCTCATAACTCGAATACGCTTCAATAGCAATGTGAACTATAGGCCTAAATCTATGTAAGGAGGCGGTATTCGCACATGTCTAGTACATTATTTTTTTGTAGCTATAAGATTTCACAAGTAACAGCGATTTTTTTTTAAATATTTTCTGATTCTCAGTCAATTTTATATGGAGAATGTTCAAAATAGCGTAAATCGCATTATTTATTCTCAATTCGTCGTTTTAGCACTATTTCAACTTTCTGTGATAAAAACTGTAAGAGTTATGGGATTTTCATCAAATTTTTTTTTGAATTTTTGCTCATAACTCGAATACGCTTCAATAGCAATGTGAACTATAGGCCTAAATCTATGTAAGGAGGCGGTATTCGCACATGTCTAGTACATTGTTTTTTTGTAGCTATAAGATTTCACAAGTAACAGCGATTTTTTTAAAAATATTTTCTGATTCTCAGTCAATTTTATATGGAGAATGTTCAAAATAGCGTAAATCGCATTATTATTTCTCAATTCGTCGTTTTAGCACTATTTCAACTTTCTGTGATAAAAACTGTAAGAGTTATGGGATTTTCATCAAATTTTTTTTGGATTTTTGCTCATAACTCGAATACGCTTCAATAGCAATGTGAACTATAGGCCTAAATCTATATAAGGAGGCGGTATTCGCACATGTCTAGTACATTGTTTTTTTGTAGCTATAAGATTTCACGAGTAACAGCGATTTTTTTTTAAATATTCTCTGATTCTCAGTCAATTTTATATGGAGAATGTTCAAAATAGCGTAAATCGCATTATTTTTTCTCAATTCGTCGTTTTAGCACTATTTCAACTTTCTGTGATAAAAACTGTAAGAGTTATGGGATTTTCATCAAATTTTTTTTGGATTTTTGCTCATAACTCGAATACGCTTCAATAGCAATGTGAACTATAGGCCTGAATCTATGTAAGGAGGCGGTATTCGCACATGTCTAGTACATTGTTTTTTTGTAGCTATAAGATTTCACAAGTAACAGCGATTTTTTTAAAAATATTTTCTGATTCTCAGTCAATTTTATATGGAGAATGTTTAAAATAGCGTAAATCGCATTATTTTTTCTCAATTCGTCGTTTTAGCACTATTTCAACTTTCTGTGATAAAAACTGTAAGAGTTATGGGATTTTCATCAAATTTTTTTTGGATTTTTGCTCATAACTCGAATACGCTTTAATAGCAATGTGAACTATAGGCCTAAATCTATGTACGGAGGCGGTATTCGCACATGTCTAGTACATTGTTTTTTTGTAGCTATAAGATTTCACAAGTAACAGCTATTTTTTTAAAAATATTTTCTGATTCTCAGTCAATTTTATATGGAGAATGTTCAAAATAGCGTAAATCGCATTATTTTTTCTCAATTCGTCGTTTTAGCACTATTTCAACTTTCTGTGATAAAAACTGTAAGAGTTATGGGATTTTCATCAAATTTTTTTTGGATTTTTGCTCATAACTCGAATACGCTTCAATAGCAATGTGAACTATAGGCCTAAATCTATGTAAGGAGGCGATATTCGCACATGTCTAGTACATTGTTTTTTTGTAGCTATAAGATTTCACAAGTAACAGCGATTTTTTTAAAAATATTTTCTGATTCTCAGTCAATTTTATATGGAGAATGTTCAATATAGCGTAAGTCGCATTATTTTTTCTCAATTCGTCTTTTTAGCACTATTTCAACTTACTGTGATAAAAACTGTAAGAGTTATGGGATTTTCATCAAATTTTTTTTCGATTTTTGCTCATAACTCGAATACGCTTCAATAGCAATGTGAACTATAGGCCTAAATCTATGTAAGGAGGCGGTATTCGCACATGTCTAGTACATTGTTTTTTTGTAGCTATAAGATTTCACAAGTAACAGCGATTTTTTTAAAAATATTTTCTGATTCTCAGTCAATTTTATATGGAGAATGTTCAAAATAGCGTAAATCGCATTATTTTTTCTCAATTCGTCGTTTTAGCACTAT